>LR738711.1:124826225-124876021 GCA_902687465.1 Secale cereale
GGGGGGGCGCCTGGGCCCCCCGAGCCTCCGCTGATGCCCCCCTTTGGCATATATTTAAGACGTCTCCCGAAACCCTCGAGATGGGAACCCTTTTTCGCGATCTCATCTCTGTTCCGCCGCCGCCGCGCTTCCAAGATCGGGAGCACCAGGAGAACTCTTCCCGGCACCTTGCCGGAGGGGAGGATCACCACCGGGAGCCTCTCCACCACCATGGACGCCTCCCGGATGAGTTGTGAGTAGTCTCCCTTGGACCATGGGTCCATGACCAGTAGCTATGTGATGTTCTCCTCCACTTATTGTGCTTCACTAATTAGACCTCGTGAGCCGCCCTACATGATCGAGGCACATATGTAATCCTTATGCTGTTGCTATGTTGAGTTTGCTGGGATCCGATGGATTGTGAGATTATGTTCAGATTGTGTTTGAGTAATATATTTGATCTACCTCTTTTATATTTATGTTCGTAAGTAATTCTTGCATGTTCCCCGTTGTTATTTATTGCTTTGGCCAAGTAGTAGGTAGTGACTCCAAGAGGGAACGTTATGCTTGATTGTGGGTTCATGCCCCTCGATGACTAGCTTGAGTGACAGAAACATGAGTCTAGGGGATGTGCTATTGCCACAAGGGGGAAAATAATGGTGCTTGTGCCCACGGGTGCAAGGATTGTTTACTTTACACAAAGTTCTTTTAATGCAGTTGTCTGTTGCTTTGAGTTTACACTATGGGTGGGACTCGCAACTTAATACCAGCGAGATGTTCTGGATAGATATCTCAAGGTGGATGATTAATAGTAGATATTGATGGATTTCGGTCTACTTACCTTAGCGTACCGCCCATGCTTTGAACCTCTACCTTTCTTGCAATATAATTAGCATTGGTTTGCGCACATAATTCTGTCAATTGCCCAGCTGTAATTCGTTTACCTCACATAGTTGTTTTATCGTCTTTTGGGAGAGAGACATCACTAGTGAACATCATGAGACCCCGGTCCATATTACCATCACTGATCACATCCGCTATTTACTTTCTGTTTTTACTTACTATTGCAACAATACCTATTACTATTATCACTTGCGTTTGATCCTTTGTAAACCACAAGGCCGGAGGGATTGACAAGCTCTCTGTACTCGTTGGGAGCAAAGTTATTTGTATCTGTGTGCAGGTCCATGTTGATTGCTAATATCTGGCGCCGTTAGCAGTTGACACCTTCTTGTTGAAACTGGGAGTCTCAGGGAAATCGATCCTTGGTATCTTTGCCAAGGGAAAACTTCCGCTACACTACATCTCAAACCTTCCACTTGGGGTAACCAACGAGGGGCAAGAAGCCATCAAGCAAAGTTTTCTGGCGCCGTTGCCGGGGACTCCACTCTTTAGGATAGGGGAGTTGCACGCTATCTTTTACCTTTGCTTTTTAGTCTTGTTAGTTTACCTTTCAGTTTTTGCTTTAGTATCCTTTATCGAAAATCACAAAAATAGTTATCTTGCTTGCTTGCTACTATGGGTTCCACCGAGAACACCAAGTTGTGTGACTTCACTAGTCACAACAACGATGACTTTATCTGCACGCCTATCACTACACCCGCCACTTCAGCACCTTCGTATGAAATTAAACCTGCTTTGCTGAACTTAGTTATGAAAGATCAATTCTCCGGTGCTGGAGATGATGCTGCTTTACACTTGAATAATTTTGTTGAACTTTGTGATATGCAAAAGTACCAAGAAATAGATGATAATATTGTTAAGCTTAAGCTTTTTCCTTTCTCCTTGAGAGGAGGAGCTAAAATTTGGTTTCAATCTTTGCCTAAAAATAGCATAGATTCATGGGACAAGTGCAAAGATGCTTTTATTGGAAAATACTATCCACCTGCTAAAATTATCCAACTAAGAAGTAACATAATGAATTTTAAACAATTGGATAATTAACACGTTGCCCAAGCTTGGGAACGTATGAAATCTCTTGTCAAGAACTGCCCTACTCATGGTTTGACTACTTGGATGGTTATCCAAACTTTTTATGCAGGCTTGAACTTTACCTCGCGGAACTAGTTAGATTCGGCCGCGGGAGGAACCTTTATGTCAACTACACTTGGTGCTGCCACGAAGCTTCTCGATGAGATGATGACTAACTATTCCCAATGGCACACCGAACGCGCTCCAACAGGTAGGAAGGTAAACTCTGTCAAGGAGATTTCCTCCCTAAATGAAAAAGTTGACTTAATCATGTCTCTACTTTCGAAGCAATCTTCTGTTGATCCTCGTGATGTTCCTTTAAATTCTTTGATTGCTCAAGAACAAGTAGATGTGAACTTTATCTCTAGAAACAATTTTAACAACAATGCTTATAGGAGTAATTTTGGTAGCAATCCTAGACCGTTCCCCTCTAATCCTTATGGGAACAACAATGCTTATCCTAGCACCAAGAACTCCACTACTGAACTAGAGATCATGCTTAAAGATTTCATCACTACCCAAAAATCCTTTAATAAGAGTGTAGAAGAAAAACTAAACAAACTATATGATCTCTCTTCGAAGGTAGACATTTTAGCCCATGAGGTAGAATTGCTTAAAATTAGAACTTCTCCTCTTGAGGAGAGGAAGGTCACTCCTATGAATGCTATTCAAGTGCAAATTAATGAAAACATTAGGATGATGGCTAAACTTAAAGAGAGATGGGCTAGAGAAAGGGAGGAAGAAGATAGAATTAAGAACCTTCCTACCCACCACACTGTTGCCACTATCCAAGTTGTTGAGGATATCCAAACTCTTAGCACCCAATGCGCTCCTGGTCCCAATGGACCTATTAATGGTGATGCTATGACCATAGAAACTACCAAACAAGTGAACCAAAAGGACACCACTACCACCTTACTTGATAGTAGTGACCTTGATTTTGATAATTGCACTCTTACCGAAGTTATTGATTTCCTTCACAAGATGTCTAGAGATCCCCGCACTAGCACGCTTAACCTTGCCTTCACGGAGCATATCACTAATGCTCTCATCAAAGCCAGGGAGGAGAAACTTAGAGTAGAAGCCTCCATACCTAGAAAGCTAGAAGATGGTTGGGATCCTATGATTAAAATTAAGTTGAATAACTTCTGTTGCTATGCTTTATGTGATGTTGGAGCTAGTACCTCTGTTATGCCCAAAAGAATATATGATATGCTTAAATTGAAACCTTTTGATTCTTGTTCTTTTGGTGTTCGTCTCGTTGATTCTTCCATAAAGAAACCTTTGGGGAGGATCGACGATGTTCTTATCATTGTCAATGACAATTATGTTCCCGTTGATTTTACTATTATGGACATTGAGTGTGAACCTTCTTGTCTAATTATTTTGGGACGTCCTTTTCTACGCACCATTGGTGCTATCATTGACA
Organism: Secale cereale; assembly: GCA_902687465.1. NCBI lineage: Eukaryota > Viridiplantae > Streptophyta > Magnoliopsida > Poales > Poaceae > Secale > Secale cereale. Next base: position 124,829,605 of record LR738711.1, read on the forward strand.
TGAAAGAGGGGAATATAAAATTCCAATTTCCTCTCAAGAAAGGGATGGAACACTTCCCTCGAAAGAAGATTAAGTTACCTTTTGAGTCCGTTATACGGGCTAGCTATTCTTTTACTCTTGATAAAACTTGATCTCTTTGCATTATGCCTAGCTTAAAGGCATAAAAGAAAGCGCTTTTGGGAGGCAGCCCACATGAATAATTTTTTTATTTTGTTGTGTCTTGATGTTGTTACTACAGTAGCATCATCATTGTATCTTTACTTTTCAATTTTGTGCCAAGTGTAGCCTCTGATTGCAAGAAAGTTCAAAAGTTGTGACGTGCTGTCCAGGAAACAGATTTTGTCCTTGGATAGAAAAATTCGTATAAAATCACCAGATCATCTTTTTGGTCTGAATTTTTTCGACAGCGTGCTCTATACAATTGTCTTTCGCGCGTCTGTTCTGAGTTTTTTTGATTAGAGTTGCAGAAGTGCCCCGAAAAAATTATTTACTACCTGCTGTTCTGTTTTTCACAGATTCTGTCCTGTTTTGCCTTTCCTTCATTTTGCAAACCTTGAGCTTGCTTTTTCTTTGCAAAAACCTTTTGGCAATCTTGAGAAACAGTAGACCTTCAAGAATATCCTTATTTCCAGCAAGGAACAATTATTTTATTATGGGTACTAACCTCGCTAATCAGTTTATGATGAGTTATGTATGAAGGGAGTTTTCAAGTGTGCGAGGGAAGATGATAAAAAGATTCAGGAGTGTCAAATGCTCAAGCTTGGGGATGCCCCCATGCACCCCCAAGAAATATTCAAGGAGACTCAAGCGTCTAAGCTTGGGGATGCCCCCGTGCATCCCCTTCTCCATCAACATTATCAGTTCATCTTTCGTTCCACTATATTTTTATCACTTCATGTGTTATGTGCTATGCTTGGAGCGTCTTGCTTTTAGTTTCCTTTTTAGTTTTCTTTAGCTTTTCATAATGAGTCGGAACTCAGCATTTCTTTGTGTGGGAGAGAAACACGCTCCACTTCTACCTAGAACATAACATAGAATTTTCATGACTATCTTTGATGTGTGTGTTCTTTGTCTTTTAATAGCTACTATCATGCTTCGCTCTTAGTTTTCATGCTTATCTTTGTAAAGAGCTTTTGTTTAGTTGGTTGCTTGAACTCTCTTTAGTTATCATGCTTATCTTATTAAGATAGTTTGCTTCCGTTGCATCGGTTGAAATGTCTATGATAAAAATGCTACGTGCATAATGGCGCTTAGTAGTTCATGTTTTCTTATGGTTAGTCTCAAATAGCTGGGGGGTTCCCAATGTGTTATTGGAGTACCAACATGATTTGTTTGCCTATGATGTGGTATGGTTTAGTAATATCTTTCTTCAAGAATTTATTTTGATTGACTTGGCGTATGCTCACGCATATTTAAGACTGTAAAGAAAGTCTGTCAAGCCTTGATGATCTTTTATTTCTGAGTAGCGATATAACTTCCATGCCTGATTCAATGTTGCTTTGTCGCTCTGCATGATTATGACCGTCATTGCTCTCTTAGTTGGTCGCTCCCAGTCTTTTGCTAACCTTCGCCTGTACTAAGCGGACTGACTGCTTGTGCATCCAAAATCTTTTAAACCAGTTATGCCATATGAGTCCACCATACCTTCCCATACATGGTATTTACCTGCCATTCCTAACGAAGACTTTCATGTGCCATCTCGAAATTATTCAAAAGAAAATGCATTACTATTTTGTGCCCCTGTTTTAGCTCATGAGGAAGTAGTGGTTAATTCATGATGTTTTTAAGTTGGAAAAGCTTCACCCTGGGATTGCATGTATAATGTGCAAACCCATAATACGAGAAGGAACTGGCAATGAGTGCGCCCGGCTCAAAATTAATATAACAAACAAACCCTCCTTCACGCTTTGTTCCTGAGAAATCAGAAAACTTTGGCAGTGATAAACAAAGGAGATTAAGAGGATGTGATCGTCCACATTCGGGAGCCGTTCCTCGAAACTTGTCCATCTCAAAAAGTAATTGAGTTATCTGCTAGCATTCGTTGACGAAACATGCATATTCAAAAAAATAATTATTACCTCTGTTTTTAAAACCAAGAGCTCTGGTACATGATTTGTCTTTGCTTCCGACCACGGGTTTTCAACCTTGCCAACAAAAGCCACGGTTCGAGAGTCTCCACCTTCTTTTAAAAAAGCACCAACTACTGAGAGCATGATTGTCATTCTGAGTGTAACGTGCATTGTGCCAAAGTAGCATTGTCTTTTGCATGATTATGATATCGTTTATTTTGAAATCATTGTGTCTAGTCATCACTTAAACCTTGAAGGTGCCCCTGCATTTATGTTTTGCTTCACTAAAGGGGGCAAGCGAGATATCACTTTATCATATTTGCACACCATGCTCATTACAAATCTATTTGATGTTTCAGTATCATATTGTAAAACTTTCAGTTCTTTGTGATTTTCTCATGAGGCAACTTAATTACTACAGATTCATTATCTCAGCAAGCTTTTGTCATATGACTATGAAAAAGTCCTATATGGTTAATAGCATGTCACCACAGAAATTATTCTTGTTATCATTTACCTACTCGAGGACGAGCAGGAATTAAGCTTGGGGATGTTGATACGTCCAAAACGTATCTATAATTTCTGCTTGCTCCATGCCTGTTTTGGGTGATATTGGTATGATATTTATACACTTCCATACACTTTTGATCATATTTGGACTAACCTATTAACTCAGTGCACCCCAGTGCCAGTTTCTGTTTTCTGCTGTTTTTGTATTTCAGGTTTTCACGTTACGAGAACTGCCCGAAAAATTCCAGAAAAATTATATAAAAAATCAGCGTTCCAGAAGCTTCCCGGCAGCCAAAGTACAGCCGGGGGGGCACCAGGGCTCCAGGCGCCCTGGTGGCGCGGCCCCCCTGGCCGCGCCGGGGGGGCGCCTGGGCCCCCCGAGCCTCCGCTGATGCCCCCTTTGGCATATATTTAAGACGTCTCCCGAAACCCTCGAGACGGGAACCCTTTTTCGCGATCTCATCTCTGTTCCGCCGCCGCCGCGCTTCCAAGATCGGGAGCACCAGGAGAACTCTTCTCGGCAACCTGCCGGAGGGGAGGATCACCACCGGGAGCCTCTCCACCACCATGGACGCCTCCCGGATGAGTTGTGAGTAGTCTCCCTTGGACCATGGGTCCATGACCAGTAGCTATGTGATGTTCTCCTCCCCTTCTTGTGCTTCACTAATTAGACCTCGTGAGCTGCCCTACATGATCGAGGCACATATGTAATCCTTATGCTGTTGCTATGTTGAGTTTGCTGGGATCCGATGGATTGTGAGATTATGTTCAGATTGTGTTTGAGTAATATATTTGATCTACCTCTTTTATATTTATGTTCGTAAGTAATTCTTGCATGTTCCCTATTGTTATTTATTGCTTTGGCCAAGTAGTAGGTAGTGACTGCAAGAGGGAACGTTATGCTTGATTGTCGGTTCATGCCCCTCGATGACTAGCTTGAGTGACAGAAACATGAGTCTAGGGGATGTGCTGTTGCCACAAGGGGGAAAATAACGGTGCTTGTGCCCGCGGGTGCAAGGATTGTTTACTTTACGCAAAGTTCTTTTAATGCAGTTGCCTGTTGCTTTGAGTTTACACTATAGGTGGGACTCGCAACTTAATACCAGCGAGATGTTCTGGATAGATATCTCAAGGTGGATGATTAGTAGTAGATATTGATGGATTTCGGTCTACTTACCTTGGCGTACCGCCCATGCTTTGAACCTCTACCTTTCTTGCAATATAATTAGCATTGGTTTGCGCACATAATTCTGTCAATTGCCCAGCTGTAATTCGTTTACCTCACATAGCTGTTTTATCGTCTTTTGGGAGAGAGACATCACTAGTGAACATCATGAGACCCCGGTCCATATTACCATCACTGATCACATCCGCTATTTACTTTCTGTTTTTACTTACTATTGCAACAATACCTATTACTATTATCACTTGCGTTTGATCCTTTGTAAACCACAAGGCCGGAGGGATTGACAACCTCTCTGTACTCGTTGGGAGCAAAGTTATTTGTATCTGTGTGCAGGTCCACGTTGATTGCTAATATCTGGCGCTGTTAGCAGTTGACACCTTCTTGTTGAAACTGGGAGTCTCAGGGAAATCGATCCTTGGTATCTTTGCCAAGGGAAAACTTCCGCTACACTGCATCTCAAACCTTCCACTTGGGGTAACCTACGAGGGGCGAGAAGCCATCAAGGACCTGGCTGCAAAATGCGTTCAAGCATTCAATGAAGCTGAAAAGCGCAAGGCACTTGGGCGTCCTGGCATTGATCCAAGGATGGCTGCCAAGAAGAAGAAGAAGAAGCAACTTGTGCCCGAAGCTGAAGCATCTGGGCAGGAAATGCCTCGCATAGTCTTCCCTGCTAGCATGACTGGCACGAAGCCTAAGAGAACTCCAACCGCTTCAAAGCTCAAGAAGACTAAGGTGGCTGAAGCTGAAGATCGCAAGCGTAAGCAATCTACTGATGAAGCTCAACCCAACAAGAAGCAAAAGACCAAGAAGGATAAGGATGCTTCCAAAGAGCCTATCTTTGTCAAGCCAATCTTAGTTGCTCGCCCTGCATCTGCCCAGAGAGAATGAAGATTGACTGTTCATGAGCCTGCTCCCACAGAGGCTGAAGATATTCCAGCTGTCGACCCCACCGCAGCTGAAGACATTGGTCCTCAAGACAATGTTGAAGATGATGAAGTCCTTCCTCAGATCGAATACAACATTGACTCTTCGCCTGTTCTCACAAACAGCGAATGCATCAGCATTGGTCGTCCATTGACGCCAATTGCTCAGGATGACTCGTGGGCTGATCACCCATAGGATACACAAGACACTCCCCAGCAAACTCAAGATACCAGTATGGTGCTTGAAGACGAAGACTTTGAGGCCCAACAACCTCCATCTCCTCAGGCGTCGCCAGCTTTTCGCAGGCTTCGCAAAGGACCAAGGCCTCAAGTCACTGCCCCAAGTGCTCCAGAAGGAGTAGAGCAACCATCTGCACCTGATGCTGCTCTTACTGGAAGCCACTCAGAATCTGAAGCCAAAGCGGCCGAAGATATTCCGGCTGCATCAGCCGAAGAATAACCACCCCACCAAGAAGAAGAACAACCCCGAGTTGAAGAAGAAAGTACTGCCGCACCCCCTGTTCTCGAGGAGAACGTGTCCGACCCTCCAGCTCCTGAAGTGGAGGTAACAAATTCAGAGGCTGCCACCACCAACACTGAAGCCAATGACGTGGTCATGGCTGAAGCTTTTGTGGCACCCGAAGACTCTGTGGCGCCTGGAGTGACTGCGCCTGAAGTAACTGCTCCTGAAGCCAGTGCTGCTCCTCAAGCCAGTGCTACTCCTGAAGCCAGTGCTATGCCTGAAGCCAGTGCTGTGCCTGAAGCTAATGCTGCACCTGACGCCAATCTGCAGCTTGAAGAGAATGCCTCTGCTCCCGTTCCGCCTCCACGACCTCACACCATTGAGCAAGCATACAACAGGGATGATCAGCTTGTTACTGTCCGGTGGCCCATTCTGATTCCGCCACCTACAACTGAACCGCGTGCTGCTGGTCCTTAGTTTGATCATCATGTTGCACACATGCCCCAAGTTCAGAAGCCTAAGCCAAGACTGCCAAGGCTTCCAGGTATTGCCACATCTTCAGGGTCATTCAATGCCAATAGCTTCACTGCTCACAACACCTTCTTTTATAGCGCCAAGAACCCATATTCCAAGCCAAGAATATCAACAGATAGGTTCTGGAGTCATCAACAGCGCAGCTACTACTCAAGAGTACTATATGATCAAGGCCGCATTTTCCCTCATATGTGTCTTGACACTGAAGCTATTGCTGGCATGCCCTGCTTGGAGGAAGCTCTTGACTGCTTCCGTGATGCTGGCCTCCTCAATTTCGTCCTGGATAAAGAACATTGGAATGAAGAGCTGCTTCTGTAATTCTATGCAACACTCCACATTCGAGGCTGCAGCAGGGATCCGAAGACATGGGTCCTTGAGTGGATGACAGGCGATGTGCATCATGAAGCTAAAGCTTTTGATCTCATTGAGCTTACTGGCCTGCCCACTCCAGGAGATCTATATGAACCTGGCTGTCAACTGCACACTGAAGCCTTGGAGAGTATCTTTCAGAAGCGTCAGCCCAACATGAGCCAAATGCTCAGCATGATGAAGCCTCTGCCAAGTGATGCCGAATATCCTAAGGAATTCTTTGTTGAAGACCTTGAGTACCTGTCGCGCACCATCTATCATATCATAAGGCGTACTCTATGGCCCATCAAAGGACATTCTTCATCAGCCAAGCTTGAAGGCACTATGAAGACTTTGGTCTTCTATATCTTCAATGGCATCAGCTTCAATGCTCAAGATTTCTTCATCAGGCAAATGGCTATGTCTGGAGCTGATCTATTTGGACTGAAATTTTATGCCCCTTGGATAATGCGCCTCATCAAGTTGCACTCAGCTGTCACCTATCAACCCTTTGCTCGCAACCATCAGATTTTCTTGCCTGAGGTTGATATGTCAGCTGAAGCCATTTACCAAGAGCCTGCTAAAGAGTCAGTTAGTCTTCACAACGCTGATCATCAAAGCTTCACTCAGCAGATTGAAGGGGTTCCAGCAGTCTCACGTGTTTATCCTCTGGCTGGCCGTACTCATCTACCTCGACACGCTGAAACCGAAGCCACTGAAAGCACCATCGCTCAAAGGCCTCAGAAGCGATCTCGTGTCCTGAACAACCGAGAGCTTCTAGTAGCCCTTCATCAGAAACATGACAAGCATCACCTCTGGTTAAAGCGTCAGATGCAGAGCCTCTTGGTGGATGTCAATCGCATTCGCAATCTTGCCACCAAGAATGCTTTTGTTGCTCATGAAACATGTTGGAGGTCTTTGAAGAGTTTGACCTTGCTGAGTGCTGAAGCGGATCTTCAAGACGATGGCTTCACTGAGAGATTCAAGTTTGACAACACTCCTCCAGGGACTGCTATTATGCGTCGAACTCCATCCCTTGAAGACTCTGAATACTCCTCGTCCACTGCAACAATTGACGCCAGGGTGATTGATGATCAGGATGATGCTACTTCACCGCCTCCTACTTCAGCGCGCATCGACACTGCACCAACCACCTCTGCACCGCCAAACAACAACACCGACCCTGCATCCTCTTCTGCTCCTCCTGGGAACGAGTAGAGGCTCTATGTCTTCAAACCTTTTCGGTCCTTACTGACAAAAGGGGGAGAAGCATATGATTTGCCTAGTGTTTACAACTCTCGTTTTGCTACATTTGGTTCTTTGAGTTGTAACACTTAAATTGATGGTCGTCTGCTACGTTTTTATGCTACTCTGTAATGCGATGATAAATTCCGCATCTGCTATCTTATATTTCGCACTTAGTCATTATTGCAGACGTCCATTTTTCATTATGCATGTCATTATCTTCGACATATCAATTGTGCATGATGAATTGTCTTCATAAGTTGAAGAGGATCTCCACAAGTACAACCTGTCATGTGCATTTGCATTCAAAGGCAAATCAACTATATGCACATCTTCAGGGGGAGCCTTTTACTACTTACGAAGACAATACCTTTATCCTTTACAATTCCACATATCTATATCCCCGTTGAAAACTTCAACCAGTTTGTCATCAATCACCAAAAAGGGGGAGATTGTAAGTGCATCTAGTGCCACCCCTAGTGGTTTTGGAGTATTGACGACAAACCTGGTTGAGGGACTAATGTGTTTGTGAGAATTGCAGGATAACACAGGTAGTAGTCCCTCATTGATTCGGTTAACCTACCGGAGATGACCCCTAAAAATGTATGAAGACATTGATATCAGTGGTGGTATATGAAGATAATCATATTGAAGACTATGACATGAGAAGACATTGTGTGAAGACTATGGAGAGCGAAGACTTAGATGTTTCGTTGTTTCCTTTTCTTCTTTGTTGAGTCATAGGAACCACCGTACTGTTAAGTGGGGTCCAAGTGAACTAAGTCAGAGTGACTGAAGTGATGCTCAACCAAATCCTATGTCTTCGAGCGAAGACTATGAGAGCAAATCTTATCCAGAGGTGGATGAGTCAGCTTTACTTGGAGCTCAAGTAAAGTTACCGTGTGTGTTTGAAATCTGACCGGAACACGTGTCAGTTCCTTAGTGACCCATGGTCACTTCGGACAAATCAGGTCGGGTTGCCCAGTGGCTATAAATAGCCCACCCCCTACACCATAAATTGGTGGCAGCTCAGAGTTATTGCACGGCTTCTGTCGTTTGAGAGCAACCCACCTCCGAAGCATTTGAGAGAGAAATCCTTGCGAGGACAAAGCCCAAACACCCAGAGCCAAAGAGTGTTAGGCATCACTTAAGTATTTCTGTCTGTGTGACCTGAAGACTTATTACACTTGAGGACTGTGTTTCCTCCAACCGGTTAGGCGTCGCGTTCTGAGCATCCAAGAGTAATTGTGGATTGCCGGTGAACGAAGTCTGTGAAGGTCTGGAAGTCTACCTTGAAGACTTACCAGAGTGATTGGGCGAGGACTAGGTGTTCTTAGCTCAAGGGGAACAAGGTGAAGACGTGATCTTCTGAGTTAAATCTCAGCCTCCCTAACCAGACGTACAGTTGTCACAGCATGGTCTAACAAATCACTGTCTTCCCCGAGCGACTGGTTCTATCCTTTCCTTCCCTTTACTTACTGCTCTATGTTGTGAAGACATTGCATGCTTGCCTTATCTGATTGTCTTCACTGAGTATCTACCTGTTGTGATTGGCTTCATTCCTTCTTCCCTTATGATCACTACTGCCTAGTTGCTATTAGTCTTCATGCTTTCACTTCTTTGAATACATGACTATGGCTTATCTAGTGTAGTCCACTTTCCACTGCATACTAATAGGCTTGAGCTTATCGTTTGTCTTCGAAACTGTCATGTTTTGAAGCATTTCATAAAAATCGCCTATTCACCCCCTCTAGTCGATATACTGCACTTTCACAACCCATCAAAGTGCTCCTCCAATTTCTTCACTTCCACGATGTATGCTTCCATAATTGGGATTTGATAATCCTTATTGACTTGTCTCACCATAAGCTGTGAATCTCCTCGAATGATCAACTTCTTAATTCCCAATTCTACCGCAATCCTAAGCCCGGCAAGGATCCCTTCATACTCAGTTGTATTGTTGGTGGCTTCTTCCCGGGCAAAGTGCATCTGGACGACGTACTTCAAGTGCTCCCCATAGGGGGCAACAAGAAGCACGCCCGCCCTCGCACCTTGTAGGGAAAAAGCACCATCAAAATACATGATCCATTCTTGGCATGATTCCTTGCCGGGGATGGCTGTCTCTGTATTTTCCTCATCAGGGGTTGGCGTCCATTCTACAATAGACTCTGCCAATGCCCTGCTCTAAATAGTTGATGTTCTCTCAAACTTGAAACCAAAGCTGGACAGCTCCAAAGCCCATTCCACTATTCTGCCAGTTGCCTTAGGGTTTCAGAGAATCCTTTGCAACGGAAAACGAGTAACAACCGTGACCTTATTAGCTTGGAAGTAGTGGTGTAGTTTCCTTGAGGCCATAATGAGACCAAAGATCAAATTTTGCACACCAGAGTACCTTGATCTAGCCTCCCGTAACAAGGAGCTGACGAAGTACACTGGGCGCCGCACCATTTTCTTCCTTGCCGCATCCCTGGGGTTGTTTTCATTGCCGTGCTCATTGCTGTCCTGGTCATTTTCTGACTTTGTTGTTCTCTGTTCAGTCTCTACCACATCCACTTCCCATTGCGCTACCAAGGCTGCACTGACCACCTAGTTGGTTGCCGCCAAGTGTAGTAACAATGGTTCTTGGGGTTTGGGTGCAACCAAGGTGGGCAGGAACGATAGGTAGACTTTTAACTCTTATAGAGCTGCATCTGCCTCCAGGGTCCGCTTCATAGGCCCTGCCTTCTTCAAGACCTTGAAGAATGGCAGGGCACGCTCGATAGACTTGGAGATGAATCTGCTCAGAGCGGCAACGCATCCCGCCAAGCGCCTCACATCCTTAACTGTCCTTGGCGCTTGGATCTGCTCAACGGCCTTGATCTTGTTGGGGTTGGCTTCGATCCCCCCGATGGGACAAGAAGAGTCCAAGTAGCTCGATGGAGGGAACACCGAATACACACTTCTCCGGATTGAGCTTCAAATTGATCTTGCGCAAATTAGCAAATGTCTCTTCCAAATCCTGGATAAGGGTGGCCTTATGTCGGGACCCCGATCCTAAGTCACACAGGTCTAGCCTGTAACACATCATATCACTTTGCGGCCTCACGCACAGTATCCCCACGGGTGCCACCTTACCTGACCCGGGACCGTTTGCGCATTTTGGCACACGTATATGATAGTGTCGCTAGCGTCCATATGACAGAGAACCCGGGCCGACATGACCAGTTATAAACCAAAAGTGGCACTAAATTACAGAGACAGGCATACATGACCCAACAACGAACGTGTCGGTCATCAACGTATGAACCCAAGTCATAGCAAGCTACAAGGACTTAAAGGAACAACGCGTGACATTTCCCCTAAGGGACAGACACAGGAACGAAGAAGGACACATGCCGGCCAGCCTAAGTGTTCCGGAGCAGTAGCAAGCTACCAAGGCTCAATGGAAGCACTAGGAGACATTTCCCTGTAAGGTAGGCTACCAAAGGTAAACAACTAGGTGTCGGATCCCACACATAGCAATACACATTACACGTACGCATAACATGCAAGTATGTGCTGTACAACAAGGCATCACAACATAACTCAACAACTCATATAGATAAAGGCCCAGAAGAGCCATCATAGCATTTATTACAATCAGAGGTCACATGACCCAACATTCAGAGCATACAGGCAACGGAAGCATAACATGTCTGAGTACAGACAACTACAAATGAAAAGGGCTGAGAAGCCTGACTATCTACCAGATCCTATAAGGGTACAAGATCGTACCTGAGGTAACAAGCTAAACGTCGAAGTGCATGCGGAACCACTAGCGAGACTGAGGTCTCTCTGCAAAACATAAATTAAGCAAACGTGAGTACAAAGGTACTCAGCAAGACATACATCAGAACTAGCTACACATGCATCAGTATCAACAAAGAGGTGGTGGAGTTTGACTGCAGCAAGCCAGCTTTGACTCGGTGGCTATCCTAAACTACGACTGCAAGTTACTCTTTTAAGGTGGCGCACACGAGTCCACATATTCACCAATCAATACACCACTATGGATCCGCTCCCATCTCCCTACGAGAAGGCCATCCATAGCACTCACGCTTATCTTGCGCGTTTTAGAGTATCCACTTTCACTTGTCTATGAATTGTAATAGGCAACCAAAGTCCATTTCCGCGGACACGGCTATTCGAATAGATTATATTTAACCCTGCAGGGGTGTACTTCTTCACACACGCTCTCACCACTTACCACCGTTTACACGACATGTACTCGGCAACCTTCAAGCGGAGGCCCAGCGAGGGTGTCGGCCATGACCTGACTAACCACACAAGTCTCTCGTCCAGGTTTATCGCCTATTTGGGTTCCATCCATGGGGAGATCCGGCCGGGGTGTCGCTCACGGCCCCAAACGATGTGTACAGGGTTCCCGCATCACCAAACGGGCGATCGGTACACCGTGCCACGTACCTGCCGCGTCACAGCCCACCCCGAGGGTCAGCGCTACGCATGACCTCCAGTAAACTACAAACACCAGAAACTAGTTGCAACTCCTGGACAGAGATCATGTTGATTAATAAGTCGAGAGAGTCAATTAAGGATCCCAATGTGTGGTAGTAGCTGTTTCATGGACCAACCAACACAGAACTCAGTTCCTGAGGACGGCTGCAATGAGACAACCCACCATGTACTCCTACATGGCCTCTCATTGCTACCTTTACCAAATCGTGTTCACACACTTAGCTCACACACATTAGGACATGTTCATCACCATTCCAATTCATCCCCAATGAATCATATCTGACACAACTCTAAGCAATAGCAGACATAACCAGAAAGCATGAATGAGTAGGCACAACATGGCTCAAACAACTCCTACTCATACTAGTGGGTTCAACTATTTACTGTGGCAATGACGGGTCATGCAGTGGAAAGGGGTTCAACTATCGCAGCAGGTAACAGTTGAAGCGTTGTTGTCCTAATGCAGTAAAAGAGAGCAAGAGCGAGAGAGTGGGATTGTATCGGAATGCTCAATGGGGTTTTGCTTGCCTGGCACTTCTGAAGATAACATTGGGTCTTCATCGGTGTCATCGAACTCATCGTCGGAACACGTCTACTGAAAGGGGACAAACACCGGCAACAGAGAAAGAACACAATCAATGCAATGCGACAATATGATGCATGATCATGACATGGCAATATGCTGTTGATTGAGCTAATGCAACTAGCAACCATATTAAATGAAGTTGATTTGAACCAAGGTTCAAATTCAAACTCCATATGTGATTATTTAAATGCCATTTAATTGATTTGACCTGATCAGCAGGTTTAACTTGTTCAAACATGCATCAAAATGCCATAAACAGATTCCTTGGATTTTTCTGATCATTTTTCATATATAAATTATTTTCATCTGAGCTACGGTTGATTTTATATGATTTTTAGAAGTTTTGAATATTTTCTGAAATAAATAAATCATTTCTGATTTATTTAAAATTCCAGAAAACACTTATTGCGTCAGCACTAGGTCATGCTGACATCAGCAAGTCAACAGGGGCTGGTCTAGTCAAACCTGACTAGTGGGTCCCACTGGCCAGTCTCTCAGCGCTAACTAAAAGTTTAAAACTAAACTAAACAGACACGGGGCGCACATATCAGTGTCTCAACTAATTAACTAAATTAGATAACACTAATTTAAACCTAACTTTAATTAGTCAAGGGCCTGGGGCCACACGTCAGTGAGCCAGGGCTAATCCTATTTTAATTAAACCTAAACTAGGTAATTAGAAGTGGGGCCCGTATGTCAGTGGCCCTAGGGGGGTTAGTTAGGGCGTCATTAGTGGCTAATGACTTGCCACGTCGGTGTCACCGGAGTTACGCCGGCGGCGACCCAAAACGCGGTGGAGGCATGCTGGAGCGGCTCGGGTTTCGCCTATGGTTGGTGGTTTGGCGAGCTGAGGGCTCCAGGGAGTAGCTCTTGCTCGCCCGCATCCATCCACGCAAGTGGGAGGAGCTGGGGTGGCCGGAGCTCGTCGGAAACGAGCTCGCGGCGGCGCCAGAGTTCGGGCACCGACGGGATAGGTGCTACGGGGCACGGGGAGGTGAGCTAAGTTGAGCTACGGGCTCGTGGAGAAGCACTGAGCACGCTGGTGTGCTTGTGGGTGACGGGCATGGGCTCTAGGTGCGGCGGCGACATGACCGGCGGCGGTGAGCTCACGGGTCCGGCGGGCAGCTAGCTAGGGGGCGAAATCGAGGGCAAGGAGTGAGGGGAAGGGAAAAGGAGCTCACGGCGATGCCGAATAGGATATCAGCGGGCTCGGGGAGGTCCAGTCGGCGGCGAATCATCGATGGCGGTCACCGGACGCAGAGGAGGGGAACGACGGCGTTGCGGGTGAGGGGGAGCTCCTGGCGCCGCGTGACATGAAGGAGAGGAAGAGGGGAACACGTCGGAGCTCGGGGGCTCATCGGAGGGACGAGGGGGAGGCTGTGGCCGTGGTAACGACGAGCGGCGGCGATGGTGGCGTTCGGCCGCGCGCGTGGGAAGCGGGGGAGAGAGACAGATGAGAGGGAAGAAGCACGGGTAGGGTCATGGGGGTTCCAGGGGTGTCGTGGCGCTCGTCCAGGGCGTCGGGGAGGAAGCAGGCAGGCTGGAGGTGGCCAACGCGTGGCTGCGGGCGCCGGGCACACGCCCTCGTCCTCCTGGCGAGAGGAGGAGGATGACTGGCACTGGGCCAGCACAGTGCTGGGCCGGCCAGTGGGTTTCCAGGTGAGCGCCAGGTAAGTCTCTAACCTTTCTAATTTGTTTTCTTTTCTATTTTTGCTATTTTGTTTTGATTTAGTTTATAGCCCAAATCATTTTAATAAATCCTAAAAATAATTGTGGGCATTAAATAAATTATTACAGAGGCCCTCAACTATTTTCAGAATTGTTGGAGCATTTAAAGATATTAAAAATATTTAAATGCCCCAATTTAAATACAATATGGGTTATTCAAAAATCCAGAATGGTCCTAGAAATATGTGCAACATTTTTGGCAGAGGTTTTTAATCAATCCAAAAATGATGAACTTTTCCCAAGGGCATTTTGGGTTTATTGGAAAAGATTTTAATTTGACCCTAGTTGAATTCATTTAGTGCTAGGGTTTGAACATCCCCATTTCAAGTTTAACAAAATTTAAACATGATGCTCAAGCAAGACCAACCCAAGTGCAAGACAAAACTTGGGATGTGACAACTCACCCCCACTAAAAGAAGAATCTCGTCCCGATATTTAAGCGTAGGGTAAGAAATCAGAGGGGACACTAACTAACACAATCTTCTCGATCCAGTTTTCCTCCTCGAACTTGTTGATTCATTGCATCATGTAGATCTTGGCATCTTTGATTTCAAAGCTTCATCCAACACGACAACAAAGGAACGTGAGTTCTACAGGATTTGATCTTCTCGAAGATCAAGCAATTCAAGATCATCTCATGGATTGAGACGTCGAAACATCTCTCGAGCTGAGACACGGAGTACACCTCCAGAGGGATGTAGTGAAATAAATGATGAAGGTTCACCTAATGGCAATAATTCCAAACCTAAGAAGAGGGTGATCGATACCACCAGACGGGGCACCTTGGAGAAGGTGACTCGTAGAGTTATTCCTTTAAGTGGCAAAAAGAATTACTTTTGATATAAAGATCATTAAAATTCTCTATACCAGCCGGAGGCAATTCACAATCGATCGTTTGACGGAGTCCGAAAGAATGACATACTCGGCCAGAATGGATGATGTGGACTACCTTGTTAAAGACAACACAAGGGATGATTTTGGTTATCATCGGAAATGGATGGGACCCATGGTAGGACCACTCTTGAAGATAATCCTGAACAACAATTGCTGAGAAGGGCAACCCATGGAAGATTGGCACGATGGTGGTGCAAGCTGGGAGCAAAATGCAAATGCTGGGAATGATTCTAGTAACTGGGAAGAATCCCATCAGTAGAGAGTAAATCTACTCTTGAGGGGTTATAGCATAACCAAGAACACTGGGAGCAATACCGGTTAGTGTCGAGGATAACACCTAGTGCTTGTGCGTGCTCTCAAGAACTTGAGTATTCCCATATTCCTCAAGGTTTTACCAATATCCGTGTCAAGGATCCTGGCAACATCACATACTACCATGATGAATAATGATGGATGATGCAGATGCAAAGGAAGATAACACTTTCTTAGATTTCACCTTAGCGGTGTCAAGGGCAAAATCTGGATGATCGACCGAGAGACATTTAGCACTCTGCTTCTAATGTTCTCCTTGACGTGCTAGTGCAATCCATTTATTAAAATGGTTTGGTACCTAGAATGTCAAGTAAAAGATCGGACTTCAGGAGCAAAAAAATCCATAAGGAACAACTAGGGAGTAATTCCTACGAAGTCCTTATGGGGAGGTGGTCAACTTCTTCAACCAAGAAACTACAATAATAGACCTTCCGGCTGGGTGTGTTGGCCACGACATCCACTTTACCGGTATTCGAGAGACCAATATTATAGATCTTGGGAACTGCTCCAACCATCATATCTGCCTGAGATTCAGTTCTGGTTGGTGTCAGGATATTCCAGACTCATCGAGTCTAGAAAGAATGAATGTTTGCAACACAAATCGACGAGACGGCATTGCGAGATTCTCGGGGAGTGAACTACGATAGCAAGCTCCAAAACATGAGCTGGTTCTGCTACATACATGTGAACACGTTGTCCCAGACTAGCTTGACCACATAGTAGTCTTATGATAAAATACTACCGAGTTTCAGGTTAGGAATCATCATTGAGGATAACGAAGTCTTGTGCATGTCCGTCCGGGCCCTTCGGGATTAGCGCATGAACTTCTTTTCTTTGAACAATTCAATCAGTGGCTTGGTGTGCTAGGGATACATATAGAGTGAATATTGCAAGTCTCCAAACCACAGAATACTTCGCACGTATGCATGACCGACTTGGAATGATTCCAGAGGAAGCAAAACTAACTTTCTCGAACTCATGGCGGCAACTTGCACCTAATGCACGTGAACTGGGAGAAAGTCACTTCTTGCACCAACATATACCTCATGAACGGGACACGAAGGCAATGCTTACCAAGTTTCCAACACTAGCTTAATGTCCTACAAAATCATGGAGGAGATAAGGATGTTTGTTGATGGGCTCAACAATAATCCATCCAGATTTCCATGGAGATGGAATTCCATAATTATGTGAACAAGTGATAGTATTGGTCAGACCAATAGATGTAATGGTGTATGCTCGAGGGATCAACCACGAGTAAGACAACATTATGAATTTCGTTGGTTCTGATTTGACTTAACGATAGCCCACTCTCAAGTCAAAGTTTTGTCAAGACAATGGATCCAACAACTGGTCACGAGGATCAATCGATGAAGATATCATCTTTTTTCAACACACACACAAAAGATATCCCTTGGAAGGAACTAGATCATGCAAGCTTTTATCTTCCAACTCTCCAAGTTGTTGTTTAGCTTAACCAACTAGTTCAGGGTATCCGACACATATTCTTGGAGAAGGGATGGTTTATAAGAAAACCAACTTGATCACGAACTCAACATAGCGGTCAGGGAACAACCTGGTAATACTTCCGAGAAGATGTTCGGAAATCACGAACCACCGATATGTTGCTAAGCTCGAGATCAATCTTGCTTTTCAGGGCAAGACGATATGATCAAATGAGCGAGGGATTGACACAATCCTAACTCATTGATCGAAGAGTGCACCAAGTAAGATGGACTAGGTAGCACGATCAATCTTAGAATGGTGACTTAATAGCCAACACGCTAAGAATGAGATTGTTGTCCTTTTAGCTACCAAGCAACAGAGTTGCTAGGAGTATTGATTTCACACATCACAATCCACTTGTCAGCATTCCGGTTATAATAACATAGAGGCCGAGGAATAAACGATGATGGCGAGAAGTATTACTGTATCAAGAGTTCACATGATGATGTGCAATTCCCATGACATTCTTGACATAAAGATGGTAATACTCCAGGATAGAACAGTTTAGAAGCTGGATCAACATTCTTCATCTGCGGAGTACAACTTCTTTGACCCAACCCTGAATATGGATAAGGTACTGGAGTTTGGTTCTCCTAGTCATTCCAGAATAGAATGGCTTGACAGACCACAAGAGTAAAAGGCATCGATGAACACGAGTGCACAACTACTCCTGACTATCAACTGATAGACGAGGGTCAAAATACAACTAAAAAGGAGACAACTCAAGGAACATATAACATCTGAGTTGTGGATGCATAGATTAACATGTCGAACGAGTTCAACATATTTCTTCCGGATAACCCATGCAAAAAGTAGAATTGGCAGAGTCACATATGAATGGGGTACTACTCAAGAGCACTCGGGTTGTGATCTTTTGGTTCGGGAGAACTTCTGCCAAGGGTGGTTCATGGTATTTGGAAGAAGGATATACCACGGACCTCGAGGACTATCACAAGGTTACTAATATCCTAAAGGGACGAGCAAATACTACCAACATGAAGTAGGTAGAAAGAATCTTGGGTTCAAGAACCCAGGAATAGAATGCCTACTAACTAAATGGCATCACGGGATGCTTTCGAGAATAATGGCCAGAATCATCACACTAGGAATATGAAGCATTGCCAGATTACTGGGTGATCTTCTAAGACACCTAGGGTCATAATAATAAGTCCAACATATATGTCGAGGTAACAGAGTGCCTCAACACACCGACTAGTGTGGTTAATCTGGCCTAAAAGGACATTAATAACAGGTAGGAATGATTTGCAAATGCATCAGATTGTTTAGAGACCTGGGATGACTCGGACAGCATAACGACAGTAAATGCTCAAAAATACTTATGAGATCCAAGCAAAGGGTAGCATATCCACTTAACATCATAATGTCAAGGTTCCGGGACCAGCAGTTGAACCAACAGAAGTAGTAGAAACTAAACTGAGGGTTGAATCCACAATTAACGTGATCCTGATAAATAGAATGAGAATCCTAGTTTCTTAATCCCCGTAGAAGAAGAAGGTGACTCAGATCAGAAGGTCATAGGGTAAAGGAGTAAAAAGAGCCTTACGTTCCCTTCCACAATCAATTCCCTTATATAACTAAAGAATTTCTAGACACGACTTCGACCAGTTTGGCTTGCTAATCCTACAGGCAGTCAGGCTCTAATACCAAAGCTGTCGGGACCCCGATCCTAAGTCACACAGGTCTAGCCTGTAACACATCATATCACTTTGCGGCCTCACGCACGGTATCCCCACGTGTGCCACCTTACCTGGCCCGGGACCATTTGCGCATTTTGGCACACATATATGATAGTGTCGCTAGCGTCCATATGACAGAGAACCCGGGCCGACATGACCAGTTATAAACCAAAAGTGGCACTAAATTACAGAGACAGGCATACATGACCCAACAACGAACGTGTCGGTCATCAACGTATGAACCCAAGTCGTAGCAAGCTACAAGGACTTAAAGGAACAACGTGTGACATTTCCCCTAAGGGACAGACACAGGAACGAAGAAGGACACATGCCGGCCAGCCTAAGTGTTCCGGAGCAGTAGCAAGCTACCAAGGCTCAGTGGAAGCACTAGGAGACATTTCCCTGTAAGGTAGGCTACCAAAGGTAAACAACTAGGTGTCGGATCCCACACATAGCAATACACATTACACGTACGCATAACATGCAAGTATGTGCTGTACAACAAGGCATTACAACATAACTCAACAACTCATATAGATAAAGGCCCAGAAGAGCCATCATAGCATTTATTACAATCAGAGGTCACATGACCCAACATACAGAGCATACAGGCAACGGAAGCATAACATGTCTGAGTACAGACAACTACAAATGAAAAGGGCTGAGAAGCCTGACTATCTACCAGATCCTACAAGGGTACAAGATCGTAGCTGAGGTAACAAGCTAAACGTCGAAGTCCACGCGGAACCACTAGCGAGACTGAGGTCTCTCTGCAAAACATAAATTAAGCAAACGTGAGTACAAAGGTACTCAGCAAGACTTACATCAGAACTAGCTACACATGCATCAGTATCAACAAAGAGGTGGTGGAGTTTGACTGCAGCAAGCTAGCTTTGACTCGGTGGCTATCCTAAACTACAACTGCAAGTTACTCTGATAAGGTGGCGCACACGAGTCCACATATTCACCAATCAATACACCACTATGGATCCGCTCCCGTCTCCCTACGAGAAGGCCATCCATAGCACTCACGCTTGTCTTGCGCGTTTTAGAGTATCCACTTTCACTTGTCTATGAACTGTAATAGGCAACCCAAAAGTCCATTTCCGCGGACACGGCTATTCGAATAGATTATATTTAACCCTGCAGGGGTGTACTTCTTCACACACGCTCTCACCACTTACCGCCGTTTACACGACATGTACTCGGCAACCTTCAAGCGGAGGCCCAGCGAGGGTGTCGGCCACGACCTGACTAACCACACAAGTCTCTCGTCCAGGTTTATCGCCTATTTGGGTTCCATCCGTGGGGAGATCCGGCCGGGGTGTCGCTCACGGCCCCAAACGATGTGTACAGGGTTCCCGCATCACCAAACGGGCGATCGGTACACCGTGCCACGTACCTGCCGCATCACAGCCCACCCCGAGGGTCAGCGCTGCGCACGACCTCTAGTAAACTACAAACACCAGAAACTAGTTGCAACTCCTGGACAGAGATCATGTTGATTAATAAGTCGAGAGAGTCAATTAAGGATCTCAATGTGTGGTAGTAGCTGTTTCATGGACCAACCAACATAGATCTCAGTTCCTGAGGACGGCTGCAATGAGACAACCCACCATGTACTCCTACATGGCCTCTCATCGCTACCTTTACCAAATCGTGTTCACACACTTAGCTCACACACATTAGGACATGTTCATCACCATTCCAATTCAGCCCCGATGAATCAGACCTGACACAACTCTAAGCAATAGCAGGCATAACCAGAAAGCATGAATGAGTAGGCACAACATGGCTCAAACAACTCCTACTCATACAAGTGGGTTTCAACTATTTACTGTGGCAATGACGGGTCATGCAGTGGAAAGGGGTTCAACTACCGCAGCAGGTAACAGTTGAAGCGTTGTTGTCCTGATGCAGTAAAAGAGAGCAAGAGCGAGAGAGTGGGATTCTATCGGAATGCTCAATGGGGTTTTGCTTGCCTGGCACTTCTGAAGATAACATTGGGTCTTCATCGGTGTCATCGAACTCATCGTCGGAACACGTCTACTGAAAGGGGACAAACACCAGCAACAGAGAAAGAACACAATCAATGCAATGCGACAATATGATGCATGATCATGACATGGCAATATGCTGTTGATTGAGCTAATGCAACTAGCAACCATATTAAATGAAGTTGATTTGAACCAAGGTTCAAATTCAAACTCCATATGTGATTATTTAAATGCCATTTAATTGATTTGACCTGATCAGCAGGTTTAACTTGTTCAAACATGCATCAAAATGCCATAAACAGATTCCTTGGATTTTTCTTATCATTTTTCATATATAAATTATTTTCATCTGAGCTACGGTTGATTTTATATGATTTTTAGAAGTTTTAAATATTTTCCGAAATAAATAAATCATTTCCGATTTATTTAAAATGCTAGAAAACACTTATTACGTCAGCACTAGGTCATGCTGACATCAGCAAGTCAACAGGGGCTGGTCCAGTCAAACATGACCAGTGGGTCCCACTGGTCAGTCTCTCAGCGCTAACTAAAAGTTTAAAACTAAACTAAACAGACACGGGGCCCACATGTCAGTGTCTCAACTAATTAACTAAATTAGATAACACTAATTTAAACCTAACTCTAATTAGTCAAGGGCCTGGGCCCACACGTCAGTGAGCCAGGGCTAATCCTATTTTAATTAAACCTAAACTAGGTAATTAGCAGTGGGGCCCGTATGTCAGTGGCCCTGGGGGGTTAGTTAGGGCGTCATTAGTGGCTAATGACTTGCCACGTCGGCGTCACCGGAGTTACGCCGGCGGCGACCCAAAACGCGGCGGAGGCACGCTGGAGCGGCTCGGGTTTCGCCTATGGTTGGTGGTTTGGCGAGCTGAGGGCTCCAGAGAGTAGCTCTTGCTCGCCCGCATCCATCCACGCAAGTGGGAGGAGCTGGGGTGGCCGGAGCTCGTCGGAAACGAGCTCGCGGCGGCACCGGAGTTCGGGCACCAACGGGATAGGTGCTACGGGGCACGGGGAGGTGACTAAGTTGAGCTACGGGCTAGTGGAGAAGCACTGAGCACGCCGGTGTGCTTGTGGGTGACGGGCATGAGCTCTAGGTGCGGCGGCGACATGACCGGCGGCGGTGAGCTCATGGGTCCGGCGGGCAGCTAGCTAGGGGACGGAATCGAGGGCAAGGAGTGAGGGGAAGGGAAAAGGAGCTCACGGCAATGCCGAATAGGAGATCAGCGGGCTCGGGGAGGTCCAGTCGGCGGCGAATCGTCGACGGCGGTTACCGGACGCAGAGGAGGGGAACGACGGCGTTGCGGGTGAGGGGGAGCTCCTGGCGCCGCGTGACATGAAGGAGATGAAGAGGGGAACACGGCGGAGCTCGGGGGCTCATCGGAGGGACGAGGGGGAGGTTGTGGCCGTGGTAACGACGAGCGGCGGCGATGGTGGCATTCGGCCGCGCGCGTGGGAAGCGGGGGAGAGAGACAGAGGAGAGGGAAGAAGCACGGGGAGGGTCGTGGGGGTTCCAGGGGTGTCGTGGCGCTCGTCCAGGGCGTCGGGGAGGAAGTAGGCAGGCTGGAGGTGGCCGGCGCGTGGCTGCGGGCGCCGAGCACACGCCCTCGTCCTCCTGGCGAGAGGAGGAGGATGACTAGCACTGGGCCAGCACAGTGCTGGGCCGGCCAGTGGGTTTCCAGGTGAGCGCCAGGTAAGTCTCTAACCTTTCTAATTTATTTTCTTTTCTATTTTTGCTATTTTGTTTTGATTTAGTTTATAGCCCAAATCATTTTAATAAATCCTAAAAATAATTGTGGGCATTAAATAAATTATTACAGAGGCCCTCAACTATTTTCAGAATTGTTGGAGCATTTAAAGATATTAAAAATATTTAAATGCCCCAATTTAAATACAATCTGGGTTATTCAAAAATCCAGAATGGTCCTAGAAATATGTGCAACATTTTTGGCAGAGGTTTTCAATCAATCCAAAAATGATGAACTTTTCCCAAGGGCATTTTGGGTTTATTGGAAAAGATTTTAATTTGACCCTAGTTGAATTCATTTAGTGCTAGGGTTTGAACATCCCCATTTCAAGTTTAACAAAATTTAAACATGATGCTCAAGCAAGACCAACCCAAGTGCAAGACAAAACTTGGGATGTGACACCTTATCCTTGGTTTTGGCCACGATATCATCCATATAAGCTTCTATATTTGTATGCAACTGTGGTTCAAAACTGATCTGGACTGCCCTTGCAAAGGGGGACCCAACACTCTTTAATCCGAATGGCATGCAGACAAAGCAGTACAGACCACATGGAGCGATGAATGATGTCTTCTCTTCATCTTCTTCAGACATGAAGATCTGATGATACCCGGAGTATGCGTCCAGAAAGGAGAGCAAATCACATCCCGAGGTCGAATCCACAATCTGGTCGATGCGCGGCAGGGGAAATGGGTCTTTTGGACAAGCCTTGTTGAGGTATGTGAAATCAATGCAAAGCCTCCACTTCCCAATAACCTTCCGGACAACTACGGGATTTACCAACCACGTAGGATGCAGTACTCCTCTGACTAAACCAGCCGCCTCCAACTTCTTGATCTCTTTGGCAATGAACTGCTGCCTTTCCAAGGCCTGCTTCTGTACTTTCTGCTTGACAGGTCGGGCATGTGCGCACACAACAAGGTGGTGCTCAATTACCTCACTGGTAACACCGAGGATGTCAGATGGTTGCCAGGAAAACACATCGATATTCGCCCACAGGAAGGTAGTGAGCATGCTTTCCTATTTATCATCGAGGGTGGCACTGATAGTGAAAGTACCATCAACGCCAACCAGCCCTGCCGGGACCTTCTTCACTTAGGGTGCAACAACCTTGGATATCTTGCTGTTGGAACACTCTGACACGCCATCAACGGGTGCCGTGCACTTGGAGGTGGCATGCTTCCCAGACTCCTTGCTGGAGGTCCTACAGTCCCTCTTCTTTCCTCTGCTTTTCTTGGCGGGAACTGCCATTGCTGCTGTTTTTGCTGCAACTGCATCCCGATACATCTTGTCCACACAAATAATTGCATCCTTCTCATCTGATGGGATAGTGAGGACTCCCAATGGCCCATGCATTTTCAAGGTGTTGTAAGCATAGTGGGATGATGCCATGAACTTGGCCAGGGCTGGTCGTCCAAGAATCCAATTGTATGGCAGGGGGAGATCAACCACATCAAACACAATCTTCTCAGTCTGATGGTTCAGTTCTCCCCCAACCGTCAGCGCCAACGTAATATTCCCTTAGGATGGCTCCTGCCGGGGTTTACTCCTTGAAATGTGTCGGTGGCCTCTAGCTCTTCTTCTCCTATCTGAAGCTTGCTGATAACTGCTGGGGAAATCAGATTCAACCCGGCCCCGCCATCCATTAGCATCTTTGTAACCTTGAGGTTGCGAATTGTCTGGGAGACCAACAACGGTAAGCACCCTACCGCAGTGGTGCGACCAGGGTGATCCTCTTCGTCTAATATGATGGGCGTGCGGGACCATTCGAGCGGTTTCCGGGCCTCTAGCGCTGGTTCCACAACATCGACCTCTCGTGCCCATCGCTTGAGTTGGCGACGAGAGGTGTGCAAAGATGCACCCGCATCAATGCATAGGGCATTAGTGGACTTCTGGAATTCCTGCTCACTAGTTTCCTCTTCATCCCCTCCATTACAGTCATCATCACAGATCGCCTCCTCTTGGCCCCTGGTGGGTTTTCCTTGGCTCCGAAAGGGTCTACCGGGACGATTTGCTTCACCACCCCGGCCCTTACTGCCAGCAGCATTCTGACCTTTTTCCTTATCAAGCTTATTATACTCCGCCCTCTATTTCTTGATGAGCTGCTCAACCTGATAACACTCCTGAAGGTCGTGGCCTTTGGTCCGATGGATCTTGCAGTACAACCCATCACCTTTCCCAACTTTTTCGGCGACGGCGGCTTCCCGGCAAGCAGCACACGCGGCAGCTTCCTTGCCGGGGGCCTCGGCCTTGGCCTTCTTGCTGGTACTAGGTGTGCCCGATCCTTCCATAGTCATCACTGCCTTATCCCTCGGCTTCTTATTGCTCTTCTTACCCTTTCTCTGGTTAGTTGATTCATCCTCATCCTCTGAATCAACATTAATGTAATATTCTTCTCCAGTAATCTTCCTTCCTTGCTCCATCCGAGCACATTTATACACCAGTGTATATAGTTCTTTCACAGTCTTGGGCAACCGCACGTTCATTTTGGAACGGATGCGGCGGTTGCGCACATTGGACTGGAAAGATGCTATAACGGCTGCCGGGTGGATATTCGGAGTGTTTCTATGAACTTTACTGAATCTCTGTAAATACTTATGGAGGGGTTCTCCTTCCTTCTATTGGAGAAGCTGCAGGTAGCTAGGCCTGCCGGGCTCTTGGTGGCCACCGGTGAAGGCACTAATGAACTCGTGGTACATGTCTGCCCATGACGAAATGGAGTTCTCCAATAGGTGCATCGGCCAAGACCTCACATTGGACTTGAGAGCCAAAGGGAAGTAGTTTGCGAGCACCTTCTCATCTCTTCCCCCATCAACCTGAACAACGATGGTGTAGATGCTCAGGGACTCTACCGGGTTCAACCTCCCATCGTATTTCTCAGGTATCTCTAGCTTGAACGTGCAAATGGACGACCAGCGGATTTGTCGCAACTCTCGTGTAAAGACAGGGCGGCCAACCTCGAAAGGTAGGAACCCGCTGACACCGATCACAAGCACATCGACGTTGACGCCGTCGCACCCGTCGGCCTGGTGGGGGTCGTTGCGGTGCCGTTTGGTGATGATGCGCGCATCCTATCGGTGTCAAAACTGGCAGATCTCGGGTAGGGGGTCCTGAACTATGCGTCCGAGGATTGATGGTAACAGGAGACTGGGTCATGATGCTTTTACCCAGCTTCAGGCCCTCTCAATCGAGGTAATACCCTGCTTCCTGCTTGATTGATCTTGATGGATATCGGTTACAAGAGTTGATCTACCTCGAGATCGTAATGGCGATGAAAGCAGTAGAAGTAAAACTAAACGATCATAGTGCTAAGCTAACAGTTGGGTCTTGTCCATCACATCATTCTCATAATGATGTGATGCCATTGATCAAATGATAACACATGTCTATGGTCAGGAAACACAACCATCTTTGATTAATGAGCTAGTCTAGTAGAGGCATACTAGGGTGTGACACCCCGAGACCGATGCACCATGTATCTTCCAGTTATTCGTTGTCATTGCCATCTCATCTGCTTGCGTGTTGCACCTTGCCATGTTATCATGTGCATTCCGTCACCATATTTTTTAAAACTTGCATCCGTCCGAGTCTCCTGGTTCTTCCCGTTGTCCATTCTGGGTCCAAACACACTTACACGCGCCCAAGGCACCTCCGAATATTTATTTTATAAGTGGCCAGAAAATGTTCTCCGAATGGGATGAAAGTTGGCGTGCGGTCTTATTATAGTGTAGACAGACTGCCTATCAAAATTCGTCGCATTCGGAGTCCGTTTGATAGCCCAACAGTTAAACATATAGCGCCATCGTTGCCGGTATATTCGCCGGACGTTTCAGTCTCCGAAACAGTCGCTAGACCTCTCTCCTCTCTCCTCTCCTCATAGCCCACTCACACCCCTACACAGCCCACCTAGGCCTTGCTAACCTCCCCCGCGATCGGATCCGTTGGATCGTGATCCGAGGGCCCGAGACGGCCTAAAACCCCTCCAAGTCCTAATCCTTAGACCCTTTCCTATATAAAGCAGTCTCCCCTTCCAAATCGGGACAAAACCCACCCCTAACTTCTCTCCTCCTCGGTTTCCATGCAGGCCAGCTTCCCCGCCGCCAAGAGTCGCCACCTCCTTCCTCAGCCACCGCCAGCGCCGCCGCCCCAACCAATGGCGACACACCACGTCGCCAACCCCGCCTCCACCGCGGCCCTCCCGGCCCAGATCGGGGTCCGCCCGAGCCCGTCCGCCCCGTGCCTCCCGCATCCCTCGCTTGAGCGCCAGATCGGGAGGAGCTCCCGATCCAGAGCTCCGCCCCTGCCTCGGCCTCGCCGGAGTGCCATCTCCTGTCGACCTCGACCCCGCCGACCACCAGGGCCCGCCGCCCCTACTACCTACTCTTTTCCCGCCGCCGAAGGACCCATTCCATCACCTCTGGGAGCTCGCCGGCCTCCTCTGTCTCCACGGCGCGGCCGTCCATAGGGGATCCGCCCGCCCCACCAACCACCATCGTCGTCGGATCCCGTCTCGGGACACGGATCGCACCCGCCTCCACGTCACCCCGTCGCCGGAGGTCATCGGCCGCCGTTCTGGATGCCTCTGCATCGAGCGCCGCCACGCACATCTCGGCATCGAGCAGGAGATGCTCGCTCGCAGCCGTTGACCCACGTGTGGGCCGCCAAGACCCCAAGGCCTAGTCAGCCCAGCCGCGAGGCCCAGCTCCCGCGCACCACACCGGCCTCCTCTGCCTCCATGGGCCGGCCCGTGTATGCCTCCTCGTTGCCAGCCCATCTCCGCTTCCGCCCTTCTCCACCGCGCCAGCCCAAGAGGCCCACGATGAGCGCCCCAACTATCCCTCG
This sequence comes from Secale cereale, assembly GCA_902687465.1. NCBI lineage: Eukaryota > Viridiplantae > Streptophyta > Magnoliopsida > Poales > Poaceae > Secale > Secale cereale. The sequence continues at coordinate 124,856,705 of LR738711.1, forward strand.
GCCCGTGCACTAGTTACTATTCGGCGCTCACTGTTTTCTCTGTGAAAACTGCTAAGTCCTTTCTCATGTTCATGTCATGTTGCATGTTTGTGATGGTGATAACTTTGTGCACGTTTACCCAAATGGAGCATATAATATGTCAAAATGTTCGTCTCGGAGTGCTCTACATGTTAGTTGCATTTTCATGCATGTTACTGTTCATATTATTGCCTTCATCTTCGTTGCAAAACTGCTATGTGATGTTACTGCTCAGTCCTTGTTGTCTGTCAACAATATGTTAGCATGTTTCTGAGATCATTTCGTTGTGCATGTTGACCCAAATGGAGTGTATGATATGTTAAAATGTTCATTGTGAAGTGCTCTACATGATGGTGGCTATTGCATTCATGTTAGGTGCCATATTTCCATGTTTATCTCTGTTGCAAAATTGAATGTGGCTGTTAAGTGCTGAAAACTGTTATAAGATGCCGATTTGTCTTTTTCATATCTTTATGTGTGATTTTTGTTTGAGCTACAAGTCAACATGTGTTAGGAGCACAATCATGTCATCTTTATTGTGGTGTAATTCACTTTTCATGATATGCCTTTTGGTGAGTGGAACAAGCTTGCAAAGTGACCTATTCGCTGTTTGCTGATTTCTATGACTTGTTCAAAACTGCTAAGTCTGAAACTGTTATATTGTGATGCCATGTTTGCTTGATGCCCCAATCATATCCATGCACATTTGGAGATGCCCAATGATCATGTGTTGAAGTCCATGTTATGCTCTATCCATCCATGTCCTTGTATGTAATAATAGGTTGTTGTAGCTTGTTTATTTGTTGCTCTCAAATTGCTATAAAATGTTTCTGTCAGCCTGTTAACAGTAATTTCAGTTTTGCCATGTGAATAGCTAGTGTTCTATGCATCCTGTGACCATTTTCTTGCCATGAGTAGCTTCATAAACATGTCTTCTTGCTGTTGGTTATATTCACATGCCATGATATGCTTAGAGATGAGTTGCACAAGCTTGCAAACATGCCTACTTGTCGTTGTTGCTGCCATGTTCAGTTTATTTCACTAAGTCTGTGAAACTGTTGTCTTTTGCAATCTTGCCATGATGTTTTGAGCATGTTCTAGTGGCGTTTGGTAGTACCTTAGTGATCATGCTTGTAGTGCTTGACATGTACATGCTTGACATTCCCTTTGATGCCATGAAATGTTCCTGTAGCATGTTGTTTTGATGATTGCAAAGTGCCTTGTCATTGTTTTGGACAACTTGTCCTTTAATCTTGTTTCATGTGTATTTGTTGAACCGTTGCTCCGTTTTGAGCATGTCCTATATGAAACTTGCGTGTTTTTGCATGTAGATGGATAATATCATGTTGTACACATGTTTGGAGTGTGTTTGCTTGTTGTTTGAATGCATCTTGCATCCTTGGCATGCTTAACTTGTTTTGCTCATATCTTCTACGACGTAGCTCCGAATTAGATGAACTTTATATGTAACTTGACTAGAATTTTGAGTAGATCATTATGGTGCATGTTAACTTGCTGTTTAACAACTTTAACTTAAGGCGTGTTTAAATCTGTACCAATTTCGAAATTTGCATATGGGGACTTACCGGAGTTGTTATATTTCGTTTCCGGCATCATTTAAACTTGACATTCCATTTAAATTTGCATATGGGAACGAATCCCTTGCCATGTTTTGCATCATGTATCCTTGTCATGCATCATACTTGGTTGAGCATTATGTCATGTTATTGAGTGGTGTGTTTACCATATTGTGTGCTTCTTCTCGCTAGTTCATATTCCGTTGCGATCGTGAGGATTCGTTCGACTACACTTGGTTCGTCTTCGTGGCTTCTTCTTCGTCTACTTCACGGACTCATTCTTCTTCCTTGCGGGATTTCAGGCAAGATGACCGTCACCTTGGATCTCATTACTATCATTGCCTTGCTAGTTGTCTCGATGCTATCGCTATATGTCGCGGTACCTATCTATTTGTTGCCAGCCCCTCCTTGTTGCCATGAAACACCCTCTAACCTTTGACACCATCCCAGCAAACCGAAGTTTGGCTATGTTACCGCTTGCTCAACCCCTCTTATAGCATTGTTAGTTGTAGGTGAAGATGAAGATTGCTCCATGTCGGATCTTGTCTTTGGAATATCACAATATCTATTACTTAAATTAATGCACCTATATACTTGACAATGGGTGGAAGGCTTGGCCTTCTTCTCGGTGTTTTGTTCCACTCATGCCGCCTTAAGAACCGATAAATCGGTGTTATGTTCCTTGATTCGCGTTCCTAACGCGGTTGGGTATATGGGGACCCCTTAACAGTTCACTTTGAATAAAACTCCTCCAACAAGGCCCAACTTTGGTTTTAATTTACAACATAATAAAAACTTAATTAATTAATTAAATTGCATAGGTAGTTAGCGCTACCCGAGGATTCTTCTACATACAGGGGGGCAGTGCCGATGGTGTTGGTCCCAAACGGGCAGCCTGCGGGGCCGCCTCGGGGAAACTCGAGGTATCTGGTTTTACCCGTAGCTTGACCTATCCGGGCGTGGCCTGAGATGAGATATGCGCGGCTACTATCAGGGTGTCGGCACGCCGGGAGGTCTTGCTGGAGTTGTTTTACCATTGTCGAAATGTCCTGTGCACCGGGATTCCGAGTCTGATCGGGTTGTCCCTAAGATAAGGGGTTTTTACCTCTGCTGGTCGTGAGAGCTTGTGATATGCTAAGTTGGGACACCCCTAGGAGTTATGATCTTTCGAAAGCCGTGCCCGCGGTTATGTGGCAGATTAGAATTTGTTAATGTCCAGTAGTAGAAAACTTGATAGAGGATCCGAAATAAAACACACCAACCGTGTGAGTAACCGTGACCGTCTATTTTGAATTTGAGAAGAGAACACGGTGGGGTTATTTTTGAATCGTAGGTAGTTCAGGATCTCTTAGCGATCATTACTAGTTTGTGGCCGTTTGCGTAGATGCTCATCTTATTCTTGTACTCGTAAGTTAGTCAGCATATTATGCTTAGCCGCTGCTGCAACCTCACCACTTAACCTCTCCATACCCATTAACCTTTACTAGTCTGGATACCCATGGTTATGGGATTGCTAAGTCCTCGTGGCTCACATATACTACAACAACAGTTGCAGGTGCAGGTTCCCATTGACTTGACGTGAGAGCGATGTTTACTTGTGTTGGAGTTCTTTCTTCTTCTTCTTCTTCTTCGTCAGTCTTGGGATAGGTTCCTGGTCGGCATCCTGGGATAGCAGGATAGATGTCGTGTGCTTTTCATGTTTTCATCCGTAGTCGGATGTCTTGTGTATGATTTGTTGTATTCATGAGGAGTTGTATGACTAGGATGTATCCCCATCTAATTATGTAATGGTACTATGTAATTATATCCATCTTGCTAAGCGCCCGAAATGCAGTTGTGCCCCAATCACGAGGTGTTCACGTGATCGGGATAGAATCACATCTTGGGCGTGACAAGTTGGTATCAGAGCCTCGACCGACCATAGGAGCCCCCTTGATTGATCATAGCTTGGCCGTTGTCGAGTCTAGAAGAAAACTATTTTGGAGTTTAGTTATATCAGAGAGTAGGAATTCTTTTTACTCCTCGGCCCCTTCGTCGCTCTGGTGAGGAATCTTGACGTAGGTGTTTTGAATTACTTCTCTTCTGTCACATCCCTAGATCAAACCCTGTGGTCTTTGCCTGATCATCATGTCATCATGTTTAAATTTTGCTAAACTGGAATTGGGGATTGATCAAACCCTAGCACTAAATGAACTCAACTAGGTTCAAATAAAAATCCTTTTCAATAAACCCAAAAATGCCTTCATCAATGTGTGATAATTTTGGCAAGGGTTTTGATCCAAACCAAAAATATTGAACATTTTTAGGGAATTATTGGGCTTTGAATTAAATCATAAGTATTTGAATTGGGGCCATTTAAATGCTATATATTTTTAAATTGCTCCAATAATTCTGGAAAATTATGAGGGGCTTTGGAATAATTCTTTAGTCCCTACAAATTTATCACAAGAAAATAAATTGATTTAGTATTTTTTACTAAATCAGAAACAAATTACAGAATAGAAAAAAATAGAAAACAGAAACTAATTTAGAAAAAGAGAGAGAGTGTGGAACCTCACCTGGGCCTTACCTGGCAGAAGAGGCCCAGCCCACCAGGGGCTGTGTGGTCTTCTTCCTCCTGCCAGGAGGACAGGCAGGTGCGTGGCGAGCGCGGCGGCGACGCCTTGCCACCTCCTCCCTGCCTGCTTTCCTCCCCGACGCCCTGGACGAGCGCCACGCAACCCCCCGACCCCTCTGGACTATCCACTCCTCCTTTCCCCTCCTCTGTCTCCCTCGCACGCACCCACCCGAGCGGGCTCGTCGCCGCCGCTCGCCACAACCGCAGCCACAGCCACCGCCTCGCCACCCTAAGCTAGCCAGGAGCTCCGCCGCAACGTCTAAGGCCTCCTCACCAAGCCAGGAGACGCCGGAAGCCCTGAAACGCCGCCGTCTTCGTCTTCTTCAACCTCGGTCCGCCGACATCGCCGGCGGCCATGTGCCCGCTCCGGTGCTTCCTCAAGCTCGCCGAGGCCACCACTACATTCGCCGTGAGCCCCTGCTTGTTTCCTCTCTCTTCCCCACGGTCGATTTCTCCACCTAGCCTAGCTAACCACCGCACCCGAGAGCTTGGCTCCGCCAGCCAAGTCGCCGCCGTGGCCACAACCACCGGAGCTTGCGTCCGAGCTTGCCACTGCACGCCTTGCACTCCCGCGCATCGGACAGGGCCACCCGTTGCTCCTGGAGTGGCCCATAGCACCGTTTCGTTCAACGCCCGAACTCCGGCGCCGCCGCGAGCTCAACTCCGGCGAGCCCGCTCCACCCCAGCACCTCCCGCTTGCATCATTCGACGCGGACGAGTCTCCTCGTTCCGTAGATGGCATTGGCCTTCAATTTGGTCGCCGTGGGACGAAAACCGAGCCTCTCCGGCGAGACACCGCCGCGGAATGAGGTCGCCGGCGACTAATCGCCGGTAGTGCTGACTTGGCAAGTTACTAGCCACTAATGACACCCTAACTAACCCCCCAGGGCCACTGACATACGGGCCCCACTGCCTAATTAACCTAGTTTATTTGCTGTTTAGTTTAAACTAACCCAACAGGCCCCACATGTCAGAGTTGACCAAGCTGACGTGGCTGTTGACTAGGCCCGCATGTCATCGACACTAACCAGCCCCAGTCACTGACCAGTGGACCCCACTGGTCAGGTTTGACCTGGACCGGCCCTGTTGACTGCTGACATCACAGTGACGTCATGATGACGCAGTAAGTATTTTCTGGAATTTAAAATAAATCAGAAATAATTTATTTATTTCAAAAATAGCCAAAACTTCTAAAAATCATAGAAAATAATCTATAACTCAGATGAAAATAATTTATATATGAAAATTGATCAGAAAAATCCAAGGAATCTGTTTATGGCATTTCCATGCATGTTTGAATAACTTACATCCACTATTTAGGACACTTTGAATAAATGGCATTTGAATAATCACATATGGAGTTTGAATTTGAACATTTGGTTCAAATCAACTTCATTTAATATGGTTGCTAGTTGCATTAGCTCAATCAACAGCATATTGCCATGTCATGATCATGCATCATATTGTCGCATTGCATTGATTGTGTTCTTTCTCTATTGCCGGTTTTTGTCCCCTCTCAGTAGACGACATTCCGACGATGAGTTCGATGACACCGATGAAGAACTATTACTATCTTCAGAAGTGCCAGGCAAGCAGAACCCCCTTGTTCATTCCGATACAATCCCACTCTCTCGCTCCTGCTCTCTTTTACTGCATTAGGACAACAACGTTTTGAACTGCTTTTGGTTGTGGTAGCTGAACCCCTTTCCTCTGCATGACCTGTCATTGCCACAGTAAATAGTTGAAACCCACTAGCATGAGTAGGATTTGTTTGAGCCATGTTGTGCCCACTCATCCATGCTTGTATGTCATGCCTGCTATTGCTTAGAGTTGTGTCAGGTCTGATTCATCGGGGTTGAATTGGAATGTGGTGAACATGTCCTACTGTGTGAGAGCTAAGTGTGTGAACACGATTTGGTAAAGGTAGCGGTAAGAGGCCATGTAGGAGTACATGGTGGGTTGTCTCACTGGAACCGTCCTTAAGAACTGAGTTCTGTGTAAGTTGTCCAATGACATAGCTACTACCACGCATTGGAATGCTTAAGTGCCCTTCTCGACTTATTAATCAACTCGATCTCTGTCCAAGAGTTGCAACTAGTTTCTGGTGTTTGTAGGTAGTGTTAGTAGTCTACCAAGTGGCACACGGTACATGTGGGCTTGGGACAGACTAGGCACCGTGGCACGGTGTACCAATCATAGATCCATCCGTCGAGGTGGGCTTGGGAACCCTGCGCACATCATTTGGGGCCGTGAGCGACACCCCGACCGGATCTCCCCACGGATGGAACCCGAATAGGCGATAAACCTGGACTAGAGTCTTGTGTGGTTTGTCAGGTCGTGGCCGACACCCTCGCCAGGCTTCCGCTTGAAGGTTGCCGAGATACACGACGTGTACATGACGGTAAGTGGCAAGAGCGTGTGTGAATAAGTACACCCCTGCAGGGTTAACATGATCTATTCGAATAGCCGGGTCCGCGGTTATGGACTTCTTGGATGCTTACGTGGTACATAGACAAGTGAAAGTGGATACTCTGAAATGCTCAAGACAAGCGTGAGTGCTATGGATGGCCTTCTCATAGGTAGACGGGAATGGATCCATAGTGGTGTATTGATTGGTGAATTTGTGGACTCGTGTGCGCCACCTCAAAAGAGCTACTTGCAGTCGTAGTTCAGGATAGCTACCGAGTCAAAGCTGGCTTGCTGCTGTTAAGCCCCACCATCCCTTTATTGATACTGATGCATATGTAGCTAGTTCTGATGTAAGTCTTGCTGAGTACCTTTGTACTCACGTTTGCTTAATTTATGTTTTTGCAGAGAGACTTCAGTCTCGCTAGTGATTCCGCGTGGATTTCGACGTTTAGCTTGTTACCTCAGCTACGATCTTGTGCCCTTGGGAGGGTCTTGTAGTTAGTCAGGCTTCTCAACCTTTTTCATTTGTAGTTGTCTGTACTCAGACATGTTATGCTTTCGTTGCCTGTATGCTCTGTATGTTGGGTCATGTGATCTCTGTTTGTAATAAATGTTGTGATGGCTCTTTTGGGCCTTTATCTATATGAGTTGTTGAGTTATGTTGTGATGCCATGTTGTACAACACATACTTGCATGTTATGCGTACGTGTAATGTGTATTGCTATGTGTGGGACCCGACACCTAGTTGTTTACCTTTGGTAGCCTATCTTACAGGGAAATGTCTCCTAGTGCTTCCACTGAGCCTTGGTAGCTTGCTACTGCTCCGGAACACTTAGGCTGGCCGGCATGTGTCCTTCTTTGTTCCTGTGTCTGTCCCTTAGGGGAAATGTCACACGTTGTTCCTTTAAGTCCTTGTAGCTTGCTACGACTTGGGTTCATACGTTGATGACCGACACGTTCGTTGCTGGGTCATGTATGCCTGTCTCTGTAATTTAGCGCCACTTTTGGTTTATAACTAGTCATGTCGTCCCGGGTTCTCTGTCATATAGATGCTAGCGACACTATCATATACGTGTGCCAAATTGCGCAAACGGTCCCGGGCCAGGTAAGGTGGCACCCGTGGGGATACCGTGCGTGAGGCCGCAAAGTGATATGATGTGTTACATGCTAGACCTGTGTGACTTAGGATCGGGGTCCCGACAGCTTTGGTATCAGAGCCTGACTGCCTGTAGGATTAGTAAGCCAAACTGGTCGAAGTTGTGTCTAGAAACTCTTTAGTTATATTAAGGGAATTGATTGTGGAAGGGAACGTAAGGCTCTTTTTACTCCTTCACCCTATGACCTTCTGATCTGAGTCACCTTCTTCTTTCTACGGGGATTAAGAACTAGGCTTTCTCTTCTATCTGTCAGGATCACGTTAATTGTGGATTCAACCCTCAGTTCAGTTACTACTACTTCTGTTTGTTAAACTGTTGGTCTTAGAACCTTGACATTATGATGCTAAGTGGTTATGCTATCTTTGTGCATGAGTCTCAACAGTATTTCGAGCATTTACAGCCGTTATGATGTCCGAGTCATCCTAGGTTCCTAAATGGTCTGATGCATTTGCAAATCCCTTCTTCCTGTTCTCGATGCTCCTTTGGGCCAGATTAACCACACTAACCAGTGTGTTGAGGTACTCTGTTACCTCGACACATATGTTGGAGTTATTATTACGACCCTAAGTATCTTAAAGAATCACCCAGTAATCTAGCAGTGTTTATATTCCCGGTGTGTTGATTCTGCCATCATTCTCGAAAGCATCCTGTGATGCCATTTAGTTAGTAGGCATTCTATTCCTGGGTTCTTGAACCCGAGCTTCACCCTACTTACTTCATGTTGATAGTATTTGCTCGTTCCTTTAGGATATTAGTAACCTTGCAATAGTCCTCGAGGTCCGTGGTATGTCATTCTTCCAATACCATGAACCATTATGGCAGAAGTTCTTTTGAACCAAAATATCACAATCAGAGTGCTCCTGAGTAGTACTCCATTCATGTTGTGACTCTGCCAATCCTACCTTTCTGCTTAGGTTATCCGGAAGAAATATGTTGAACTAGTTCGACACGCTAATCTATGCATCCGCAACTCAGAAAGTTATATGTTCCTTTGAGTTGTCCCCCTTCAGTTATTTTCCGACCTTCATCTATCAATTGATAGCCAAGGGTATGTGTGCGATCGTGTTCATCGATGCCTATTATTCTTGTGGTCTGTCAAGCCATTCTATTCCGGAGTGACTAGGAGAAACAAACTCCAGTGCCTCTTCCATACCCAGGATTGGGTTAGAGTAGTTGTGTTTCGCACGGCAAAATGCCAATTCAGCTTCTGTTCTATTCTACCTTGGAGTATTGCCATCTTTATGTCAAGAATTCCATGGGAATTGCACAACCTTCTATGAACTCTTGATGCAGTGGTACTTCTCATCATTATTATTCATTGCTCGGTCTCCGTGTTGTTATGACCGGAATACCGACAAGTGTATTGTGATGTGTGAAATCAATACTCCTAGCAACCCTGTTGCTTGGTAGTTAAAGGACAACAATTTCATTCTTAGTATGTTGGTTACTAAATCACCATTATAAGATTGATCGTGCTACCTAGTCCATTTTTCTGGTGCACTCTTTGATCAATGAGTTAGGATTGCATAAATCCCTCACTCTTGTGATCATATCATCTTGCCCTCAAAAGCAAGATTATTTGCGAGCTTAGTAACATATTGGTGGTCCATGATTTTCCGAATACCTTCTCGGAAGTATTACCAGGTTGCTTCCTGACCGCTATGTTGAGCTCGTGATCAAGCTGGTTTCTCTATAAACCACCCCTTCTCCAAGAATCTGTGTTGGATACCCCTGAACTAGTTGGTTAAGCTAAACAACAACTTGGAGAGTTGGAAGAAAAAAAGCTTGTCCGACCTAGCTCATCCCTAAGGGATATATTGTATCTGTGTTGAAGAAAGATGGTATTTCATCGATTGATCCTCGTGATTAGTTAATGGATCTATCATCTTATCCAAACTTTGATTTGAGTGTGGGTTGTTGTTAGATCAAATCAGAACCAACGATATTCGTAATGTTGTCTTACTCGTGGTTGTTTCCTCGAGCATACACCATTATATCTTTTGGGTCTGACCAATGCTATCGCTTTGTTCACATAGTTGTGGAATTCCATCTTCATGGAAATCTGGATGACCTGTTGTTGAGCCCATCAGCAATATTTTCATCTTATCCATGATTCATGTTGGACATCTATGTTAGTGTTGGAAACTTTTATAAGCATTATCTTCATGTCCCGTTCATGAAGCATACGTTGGATGAAAGAAGTGACTTTCTCTGATTCTCGTACATTTGGTGCAAGTTGCCGCCGTGAGTTCGAGAAAGATTGTTTTTGGTTTTCCATGGAATCATCCCAAGTTAGTCATGCACGTGTAAAGTGCTCTATGGTTTGATAGGTTGGCCGCCTCCACTCCATATGTGTTCCTAGCACACCAAGCCACTGGTTGATTTGTTCAAGGAGAAGAAGTTTCTTCTTAAGAGCTAGACTTATGCAAGGACTTTGATATCCTCGATGATGGTTCCCACCTGAACTTGGTAGTGTTTTATCATAAGACTACTATGTGGTCATGCTTGTCTTAGACAACGTGTCCATAGGGTTGTAGCAGAACTAGCTCATGTTTTGGAGCTTGCTATCGTAGTTCACTCCCCGAAAATCTCGCAACGTCATCTCATCGTTTTGTGTTGCAAACTTTCATTTTTCTTTCTAGAATCGATGAGTCTGGAATATCTTGACACCAACCAGATCTGAATCTCAGGAAGATATGATGGTTGGAGCATTTTCCAAGAACTATAATATTGGTCTCTCGATAATCGGTAAAGTGGATGTCGTGGCCAACACACCCAGCCGAAAGACCTATTGTTGTAGTATCTTGATTGAAGAAGTTGGCCACCTCCCCATAAGGACTTCGTAGGATTTACTCCCTAGTTGTTCCTTATGGATTTTTGTGCTCCTGAAGTCCGACCTTTTACTTGACGTTCTAGGTACCAAACCATTTTAAATAAATGGGTTATGCTAGCATATCAAGGAGAACATTAGAAGCAGAGTGCTAAATGATTCTCGGTCGATCATCCAGATTTTGCCCCTTGACTCCGCTAAGGTGAAATCTGAGAAAGTGTTATCTCCCTTTGCATCCGCATCGTCCATCGTTATTCATCATGGTAGTATGTGGTGTTGCCAGGATCTTTGACACGGATATTGGTAAAACCTTGATGAATATGGGAATGCTCAAGTTCTTGAGAGCACGCACAAGCACTAGGTGTTATCACCAACACTAACCGAGATTGCTCCCAGTGTTCTTGGTTATGCTATAACCTCTCAAAGAGTAGATTCACTCTCTACTGTTGGGTTTCTTCCTAGTTACCAGAATCATTCCCAACATTTGCATTTTGTTCCCAGCTCGCACCGCCCATGTGCCATTTTACCATGGGTTCCATCCATTTCCGATGATAAGCAAAATCATCCCTTGTGTTGTCTTCAACAAGGTAGTCCACATCATCCATGCTAGATGGAGAATGTCATATTTACGGACTCCTTCAAACTATCGATTGTGATTTGCCTCAGGCTGGTATAGGGAATTTCAATGATCTCTATATCAAAAGTGATTCTTTTTGCCACTTAAGGGATAATTCTACGAGTCATCTTCTCTAAGGTGCCCCATCTGGTGACATCGATCTCCATCTTCTTAGGTGTGGAATTATTGCCTACCGAGTGAACCTTCATCATTTGTTTTACTCCATCCCTCTGGATATGTGTTCCGTGTCTCAGCTCAAGAGATGTTTCAATGTCTCACTCCATGAGTTGATCTTGAGTTGCTTGATCTTTCTGGAGATCAATTTTGCAGAGTTTCTTTCGTCGTCACCGTGTTGGACAAAGACCTCGAAAGCAAGGATGCCAAGATCAACATGATGCAATGAATCAACAGCTTCGAGCAGGATAGTTGAAACGAGAAGTTTGTGATGGCTTTGTGTCCCCTCTGTTTTCTTACCTCACGTCTTGAATCTCGGGACGAGATTCTTGTTTTAGTGGGGGTGAGTTGTCACATTCCTAGATCAAACCCTGTGGTCTTTGCCTGATCATCATGTCATCATGTTTAAATTTTGCTAAACTGGAATTGGGGATTGATCAAACCCTAGCACTAAATGAACTCAACTAGGTTCAAATAAAAATCCTTTTCAATAAACCCAAAAATGCCTTCATCAATGTGTGATAATTTTGGCAAGGGTTTTGATCCAAACCAAAAATATTGAACATTTTTAGGGAATTATTGGGCTTTGAATTAAATCATAAGTATTTGAATTGGGGCCATTTAAATGCTATATATTTTTAAATTGCTCCAATAATTCTGGAAAATTGTGAGGGGCTTTGGAATAATTCTTTTAGTCCCTACAAATTTATCAGAAGAAAATAAATTGATTTAGTATTTTTTTACTAAATCAGAAACAAATTACAGAACAGAAAAAAATATAAAACAGAAACTAATTTAGAAAAAGAGAGAGAGAGTGGAACCTCACCTGGGCCTTACCTGGCAGAAGAGGCCCAGCCCACCAGGCCTGTGTGGTCTTCTTCCTCCTGCCAGGAGGACAGGCAGGTGCATGGCGAGCGCGCCGGCGACGCCTTGCCACCTACTCCCTGCCTGCTTCCCTCACCGACGCCCTGGACGAGCGCCACGCAACCCCCAACCCCTCTGGACTGTCCACTCCTCCTCTCCCCTCCTCTGTCTCCCTCGCACGCACCCACCCGAGCGGGCTCGTCGTCGCCGCTCGCCACCACCGCAGCCACAGCCACCGCCTCGCCTCCCTGAGCTAGCCAGGAGCTCCGCCGCAACGTCTAAGGCCTCCTCACCAAGCCAGGCGACACCGGAAGCGCTAAAACGCCGCCGTCTTCGTCTTCTTCAACCTCGGTCCGCCGAGATCGCCGACGGCCATGTGCCCGCTCCGGTGCTTCCTCAAGCTCGCCGAGGCCACCACTACATTCGCTGTGAGCCCCTGCTTGTTTCCCCTCTCTTCCCCACGGTCGATTTCTCCACCTAGCCTAGCTAACCACCGCACCCGAGAGCTTGGCTCCGCCGGCCAAGTCGCCGCCGTGGGCACAGCCACCGTAGCTTGCATCCGAGCTCCATACTGCACGCCTTGCACTCCCGCGCATCGGACAGGGCCACCCGTTGCTCCTGGAGTGGCCCGTAGCACCGTTTCGTTCAACGCCCGAACTCCGGCGCTGCCACGAGCTCAACTCCTGCGAGCCCGCTCCACCCTAGCTCCTCCCGCTTGCATCATTCGACGCGGACGAGTCTCCTCGTTCCGTAGATGGCATCGGCCTTCAATTTGGTCGCCATGGGATGAAACTCGAGCCTCTCCGGCGAGACACCGCCGCGGAATGAGGTCGCCGGCGACTAATCGCCGGCAGTGCTGACTTGGCAAGTCACTAGCCACTAATGACGCCCTAACTAACCCCCCAGGGCCACTGACATACGGGCCCCACTGCCAAATTAACCAAGTTTATTTGCTTTTTAGTTTAAACTAACCCAACGGGCCCCACGTGTCAGAGTTGACCAAGCTGACGTGGCTGTTGACTGGGCCCGCATGTCATCGACACTAACCAGCCCCAGTCACTGACCAGTGGACCGTGATGGCCTCTCGCCCCTCATTGGTTACCCCAAGTGGAAGGTTTGAGATGCAGTGTAGCGGTAGATTTCCCTTGGCAAAGATACCAAGGATCGATTTCCCCTGAGACTCCCAGTTTCAACAAGAAGGTGTCAACTGCTAACGGTGCCAGATATATTAGAAATCAACGTGGACCTGCACATAGATACAAATAACTTTGCTCCCAACGAGTACAGAGAGGTTGTCAATCTCTCCGGCCTTGTAGTTTACATAGGATCAAACGCACGTGATAATAGTGATAGGTAATGCTGCAATAGTAAGTAAAAGCGTAAAGTAAATAGTGGATGTGATCAATGATGGTAATATGGACCGGGGTCCCATGATGTTCACTATTGATGTCTCTCTCCCAAAAGACGATAAAACAGCTATGTGAGGTAAACGAATTACAGCTGGGCAATTGACAGAATTATGTGCGCAAACCAATGCTAACTATATTGCAAGAAAGGTAGAGGTTCAAAGCATGGGCGGTACGCCAAGGTAAGTAGACCGAAATCCATCAATATCTACTACTAATCATCCACCTTGAGATATCTATCCAGAACATCTCGCTAGTATTAAGTTGCGAGTCCCACCCATAGTGTAAACTCAAAGCAACAGACAACTGCATTAAAAGAACTTTGCGTAAAGTAAACAATCCTTGCACCCGCGGGCACAAGCACCGTTGTTTTCCCCCTTGTGGCAACAGCACATCCCCTAGACTCATGTTTCTGTCACTCAAGCTAGTCATCGAGGGGCATGAACCCACAATCAAGCATAACGTTCCCTCTTGGAGTCACTACCTACTACTTGGCCAAAGGAATAAATAACAACGGGGAACATGCGAGAATTACTTACGAACATAAATATAAAAGAGGTAGATCAAATATATTACTCAAACATAATCTGAACATAATCTCACAACCCATCGGATCCCAGCAAACTCAACATAGCAACAGCATAAGGATTACATATGTGCCTCGATCATGTAGGGAAGCTCACGAGGACTAATTAGTGAAGCACAAGAACGGGAGGAGAACATCACATAGCTACTGGTCATGGACCCATGGTCCAAGGGAGACTACTCACAACTCATCCGGGAGGCGTCCATGGTGGTGGAGAAGCTCCCGGTGGTGATCCTCCCCTCCGGCAGGGTGCCGGGAAGAGTTCTCCTGGTGTTCCCGATCTTGGAAGCGGAGGCGGCGGCGGAACAGAGATGAGATCGCGAAAAAGGGTTCCCGTCTCGAGGGTTTCGGGACGCGATATAAATATATGCCAAAGGGGGGCATCAGCGGAGGCTCGGGGGGCCCAGGCGCCCCCCGGCGCGGCCAGGGGGGCCCGGGCCACCAGGGCGCTTGGAGCCCTGGTGGCCCCCCTCCGGCTGTCCTTTGGCAGTTGGGAAGCTTTTGGAACGCTGATTTTTTATATATTTTTTCTGGGATTTTTCTGGCAGTTCTCGTAACGTGAAACCCTGAAATACAAAATCAGCAGAAAACAGAAACTGGCACTGGGGTGCACTAAGTTAATAGGTTAGTCCAAATATGATCAAAAGTGTATGGAAGTGTATAAATATCATAGCAATATCACCCAAAAGAGGCATGGAGCAAGCAGACATTATAGATACGTTTTGGACGTATCAGACCCCACTGGTCAGGTTTGACTTGGACCGGCCCTGTTTACTGCTGACATCATAGTGACGTCATGATGACGTAGTAAGTATTTTCTGGAATTTAAAATAAATCAGAAATGATTTATTTATTTCAGAAAATAGCCAAAACTTCTAAAAATCACAAAAAATAATCTATAACTAAGATGAAAATAATTTATATATGAAAATTGATCAGAAAAATCCAAGGAAACTGTTTATGGCATTTCCATGCATGTTTGAATAACTTACATCCACTGTTTAGGACAATTTGAATAAATGGCATTTGAATAATCACATATGGAGTTTGAATTTGAACCTTTGGTTCAAATCAACTTCATTTAATATGGTTGCTAGTTGCATTAGCTCAATCAACAGCATATTGCCATGTCATGATCATGCATCATATTGTCCCATTGCATTGATTGTGTTCTTTCTCTGTTGCCGGTTTTTGTCCCCCCTCAGTAGACGATGTTCCGACGATGAGTTCGATGACACCGATGAAGAACTATTACTATCTTCAGAAGTGCCAGGCAAGCAGAACCCCCTTGTTCATTCCGATACAATCCCAATCTCTCGCTCCTGCTCTCTTTTACTGCATTAGGACAACAACGTTTTGAACTGCTTTTGGTTGCGGTAGCTGAACCCCTTTCCACTGCATGACCTGTCATTGCCACAGTAAATAGTTGAAACCCACTAGCATGAGTAGGAGTTGTTTGAGCCATGTTGTGCCCACTCATCCATGCTTGTATGTCATGCCTGCTATTGCTTAGAGTTGTGTCAGGTCTGATTCATCGGGGATGAATTGGAATGTGGTGAACATGTCCTACTCTGTGAGAGCTAAGTGTGTGAACACGATTTGGTAAAGGTAGCGGTGAGAGGCCATGTAGGAGTACATGGTGGGTTGTCTCATTGGAACCGTCCTTAAGAACTGAGTTCTGTGTAAGTTGTCCAATGACATAGCTACTACCACGCATTGGAATGCTTAAGTGCCCCTCTCGACTTATTAATCAACTCGATCTCTGTCCAGGAGTTGCAACTAGTTTCTGGTGTTTGTAGGTAGTGTTAGTAGTCTACCAAGTGGCACACGATACATGTGGGCTTGGGACAGACTAGGCACCGTGGCACGGTGTACCAAGCGTAGATCCATCTGTCGAGGTGGGCTTGGGAACCCTGCGCACATCATTTGGGGCCGTGAGCGACACCTCGGCCGGATCTCCCCACGGATGGAACCCGAATAGGCGATAAACCTGGACTAGAGTCTTGTGTGGTAAGTCAGGTCGTGGACGACACCCTCGCCAAGCTTCCGCTTGAAGGTTGCCGAGATACACGACGTGTACATGCCGGTAAGTGGCGAGAGCGTGTGTGAAGAAGTACACCCCTGCAGGGTTAACATGATCTATTCGAATAGTCGGGTCCGCGGTTATGGACTTCTTGGATGCTTACGTGGTACATAGACAAGTGAAAGTGGATACTCTAAAATGCTCAAGACAAGCGTGAGTGCTATGGATGGCCTTCTCGTAGGTAGACGGGAATGGATCCATAGTGGTGTATTGATTGGTGAATTTGTGGACTCGTGTGCGCCACCTCAAAAGAGCTACTTGCAGTCGTAGTTCAGGATAGCCACCGAGTCAAAGCTGGCTTGCTGCTGTTAATCCCCACCATCCCTTTGTTGATACTGATGCATATGTAGCTAGTTGTGATGTAAGTCTTGCTGAGTACCTTCGTACTCACGTTTGCTTAATTTATGTTTTTGCAGAGAGACTTTAGTCTCGCTAGTGATTCCGCGTGGACTTCGACGTTTAGCTTGTTACCTCAGCTACGATCTTGTGCCCTTGGGAGGGTCTTGTAGTTAGTCAGGCTTCTCAGGCTTTTTCATTTGTAGTTGTGTGTACTCAGACATGTTATGCTTCCGTAGCCTACATGCTCTGTATGTTGGGTCATGTGACCTCTGTTTGTAATAAATGTTGTGATGGCTCTTTTGGGCCTTTATCTATATGAGTTGTTGAGTTATGTTGTGATGCCATGTTGTACAGCACATACTTGCATGTTATGCGTACGTGTAATGTGTATTGCTATGTGTAGGATCCGACACCTAGTTATTTACCTTTGGTAGCCTATCTTACAGGGAAATGTCTCCTAGTGCTTCCACTGAGCCTTGGTAGCTTGCTACTGCTCCGAAACACTTAGGCTGGCCGGCATGTGTCCTTCTTCGTTCCAGTGTCTGTCCCTTAGGGGAAATGTCATGCATTGTCCCTTTAAGTCCTTGTAGCTTGCTACGACTTGGGTTCATACGTTGATGACCGACACGTTCGTTGCTGGGTCATGTATGCCTGTCTCTGTAATTTAGCGCCACTTTTGGTTTATAACTAGTCATGTCGGCCCGGGTTCTCTGTCATATGGATGCTAGCGACACTATCATATACGTGTGCCAAAATGCGCAAACGGTCCCGGGCCAGGTAAGGTGGGACCCGTGGGGATACCGTGCGTGAGGCCGCAAAGTGATATGATGTGTTACATGCTAGACCTGTGTGACTTAGGATCGGGGTCCCGACATCTTCCTCTTCAAAAAAATTTAGGATCACATGGTTAGTTTTCATTCGTTGCATTGCCAGCCTCTTTTCATCCGATGCATTTCTCGTCGAGTTGATTCATTTCTCTTCATCTTTGGAAGTTCAATCCTCAGTTCTTTCCAACCGATGTTGTTTCCTTGTTTGATGTGGTCTTTCTTTCACCCACCCGCCCACCCTTTTTCTTCTCTAAGCCGGAGTCCGTAATCGAGTATCCATCCTATTTGTGTGAATCCTTTGCATTCTTTCTTCAATTATTTCTACTTGGTGAATTCTCGTCTAGTTCGTCATCCTTCTTCTCTTCTCTTCTCCGATGAATTCTCTTCTCATTCGACATTCTTCATCTCTTTTCTTTTCTGGTGGTCCCAATTCAATTGGTTTCGGTGTTCTTCATATTATTTTCCCTTGGCTCAGATGTTTCCCCGTGCTCGTTTGCCTCTTGCCATTTAATTGTTTCGGAGTTCCGAAGACATCTCAGGAGATTAGTCTGTATTCCAATTAATTCGAGGTTGTCAGCTCCTTCGAGTATTTTAAGCGTTTCGGCGCATTATCTCCTTTTCAATCCTTTCCAATGATGTTTCTCTTCGGTGGGCTCATAACCCATAGGTTTATTCCCAGGATCTTACCTAACTCTTCTCATATTTCCGGAGCTATTCCCGAATTCTTTTCGAAGTGTGACATAAGTATGGATTCCATCAGTCATATGCCTTATCCAAGATCGCTTTCAAATTCTTCCATCATTGGTTCAAATTTTCCTCTTTTTCATTCGCCCGGAGTATCTCGAAAAATTCTTCATGGTATTCTCGTCGTCATTTAAAGACCGAAGAAGAGTTCCTCTCCAATCCTTGACCGTTCTCTCGAAGGTTCATGGTTCTGCCTTCATGTTATCCTCTCGAATTATTCGTTCTCAGAAATTCTTTTATTTAACCATCCGGAGTACTTCATGAATTCTTTCCATTGTGATCCTCCGAAGGCCATCATTTTAGAAGATTTCTTCATTCTCAGTTTTCAACTTTGTCCTCCAAATATTCTTAATCGATGCTTCTTCGTTCATCTCCATATTCTTCCGGTGCCTCGTCCAATATCATTTAATCAGTTCACGATCTCTTCGTTCTCTTGTATCATATTTCCTGAAGTTATTTATTCTTCCCGGCAATTCATTCTCTTTTCTTCATTCATTTATTTTAATTCTTCCCCGTGGCTTGTTCTTTTCTTCACCAGGTTTCAATTCTTATGGTGGTTCTTTCAAGAGTTCTTTTCCGGTGTTATCATATCAATTCATTTGTTCTTTCCAATCTTACAAGTGGTTTATGAAGACTTTCTCAAGTTTTGTGCTATCTCTTTATTCAATTTCAACGCGAATAAGTTACACGCAAATCCATTGCTTCTCATCAATTTAATTGGTGGAGGATAAGCGTAACATAATTCTTATTCTTTTCATCAAGTTGAGCAATCCATTCCTTTGGAATTTGTTCATGATGAAAAAAATTCTATTCCCAAGTCCTTTCATCTTTTTCGTTTCCGGAGTACAAAGTGTTCTCGACTATCTCATCGGAACCCCGTCCAAATCATTGCAAGGCTCTAATCTTATTCTTTTTATCCTCTTTTCTATCTCATCATCCTTTTGTTACCGGAGTTCCTCATGGTGGTTCTTCATGATTTAATTCATTCTTCTAGGGTTCATTAAATTCTTGTGGAGCAGCTCAAGCATTCTTCTTCTTGCACCTCGAGTTGCAAATAATGCTCGTATCCT
>LR738711.1:124876121-124927779 GCA_902687465.1 Secale cereale
TGCAGGGGTGTCCCAACTTAGCCCATCACAAGCTCTCACGATTAGCTGAAGTGATAAATATAATATCATCACCCCTTATCTTAGGGAAAATCCAATCAGGCTCGGCATCCCGGTCCACAAGACATTTCGACAACGGTAAAACAAGTCCAGCAAGACCTCCCGGTGTGTCGACACCGTGATAGTAGCCGCGCGTATCTCGTCTCAGGCCACAACCGGATGGGTGATGCTACAGGTAAAACCAATCCTCGAGTTTCCCCGTGGTGGCCCCGCAGGACCCCCGTTTGGGACCAACACCATCAGCACTGGCCCCTCCTGCTATGTAGAAAGAATCCTCACGTAGCGCTAACTCCCTATGCAATTTAATTAATTAATTAAGTTGTTATTATGAGCAAATTAAAACCAATGTTGGGCCTTGCTGGAGAAGTTTTATTCAAAGTCGAACTGTCAAGGGGTCCCCATCCACCCATCGTGTAAGGAACGCAAAATCAAGGAACATAATGCCGGTTTATCGGCGCCTAAGGTGGCATGCGTGGAACAAAACACCGAGCAAAGGCCAAGCCTTCCACCCATGCCCAGTATATAGGTGTGTTAATAATAATAATAGATATTGTGATACTCCAACAACAACTTCCCTCCTGGAACGAACTTCATCTTCACCTGCAACTAACAACGCTATAAGAGGGGCTGAGCAAGCGGGTAACATAGCCAAACAATGGTTTTGCTAGGAAGGTGTCAAGGTTAGGGGTTTCATGGCAACAAGGAGAGGCTGACATAAAGATGGGTAGCGCGACATGTAACGATAGCATCGAGACAACTAAGCAGGGCAATGGTAGTAAAGGTATCCAAGGGTATGATCATCCTGCCTGGGATTCCGCAAGGGAGAAGAACGGGTCCACGAAGTAGACGAAGCAACACAGTCGAGTGGATCCTCACAACTCCGGAACGCAACCGAAGCTAACAAGAGAAGCAACCGGAAAGAAGCAAACAACACGGTAAACACAGAAGCATAAACATGGCATACGATGCACATCCAAGTATGATGCATGTCCGGTTTAATTATGCATGGCATGGCAAGGTGCACAAACAAGTACTACAAGTTAAGTGGAGCTCAATATGCAACGAGTTGCATATTGACGAAACACCACATGTTATTTATTTAGTTTACTCTCGTTTATTTACAAAACAAGATTAAATGTTTGTTAACATGGCATTAGGTGAAGAAAAAACAAACTACCTATTTAGGCCAGTTTAAATGAGGCCGGAAAATAACAACAACAATTCCGGAAAATCCCCATGAGCATGTTTAGCAATTTTAAGCAAACAACAATTCACACATTTTAATGTTGTTAACATGATGCGGATGACATGATCAAGTTTATGCAATTATTAGTTAAAAGTTGACATGAAGAAGATAAGGAGTAGTGTCACCGTGGGGGAAGGAAAGGGTGCCACGGCAACGATCCGAAAGTCATGCAACGGCAACATCTCGGTTCCGGTAACTCGTTGCGAGACCGGTGCAAAAGAAAGGTGGCGTGAACAATTCGAACAAGAAGAAAGGTGGGGTGATCCCATCACCGGGTTCCCACGGGTCGGCGACGAGGCAACCGAGGAGCATGACAAAAGGCGAAACGGGCACGGAGCACACACGTGGAGCATCTCATACAACACATGCAAGCATTCATCCACGGGTCATCGTCTCGGGTTATACCTTCGGAACATTCGTTCTCGGAGGGGGTTCGAGTCGTAGTGGAAGTAGCCGTTCTCGAGGCGGTCGGGGTACACGTTCGTAGAGGGAAGTAGTTGTTCCGTTCGTAGTCGTTCACGTTTCCGAAGAGGTACTTGTCACGGCATCGGACGTCTTCGGGGCGACGGTAGTGGTACTCGGTTCGTCGGCGACGGTAGTGGAAGTAGTCGAACTTCGTTTCGTAGATGTACTTGACGGTTCCGAGTGCTCCGGGCATCGCGGTACTTGGCGCTTCAAAACGTTCGAAGGGGTACTTGGTGTTTCCGGCGACGGTAGTTGTTCACTTGACGGTCTTCGGCGATGGTAGCGGAACACGTTGATGTAGATGTTCATGCCATCATGTCGTGGTACTTGGCGATTCCGAAGACCGCGGTCGTCGGGGTACTTGCGGCGTCGTCTTGGAACTTGTCGATCTTGCCGGTCTTGATGAACCAAAACGAAGCAACACAAGAGCAAAGATAAACGGCAGCACGGGGCGACGAGGCCGTGGCAGCGGCATGGCGAGGAGGAAGTGAAAGTGCAACTAATCCCCGGGTGGTTTTGGTAATTAATAACAACATATATATCATTGAACTAATATTATCTTGAGAATCATTTCAGAAAAGTTCGATGATGTGGGTATGGAAATGTCTGAAGAAGTGGACCCCTCAAAATGCTAAGACAAGCATTGGCAAAAGCTCAAGACTCCTTTTTGGTTTAGTGATCAAAGATCACATTGAGTCCATAGGAAAGCCAATACTATTAAAAGGGGATGAGGTTGTGTTAATGTTCTTGTTGCTCAAGTGCTTGGTGATCTAACTCCCTCAACTATCAGCACTATTCACTACTTAACACACACCCATAAGTAATCTCGGTCACACCGATTTCTCCAACTCAGTCCCACCGAGATGAACCACTTCAGTTGTTTCTCCAAACCCTAGCTTCTCGGTCAAACCGATTCTGAGTTTCGGTCTCACCGAAAAAGGGCTGCCAACCTTCTGTGATCAGTTGACATCAATTCGGAATATCCGAGTTTATATTTTCGGTCTCACCAAAATGGCAAACCCTAACCTTTGACTCACTTCGGTCTCACCGAGATGGTATTTTCGGTCCCACCGAAAATCCCAACGTTCACTATATTTGAACTTTCGGTCTGACCGAGTTTTAACTTCGGTCTCACCGAGATTGGTCAAATGTGTGTGTAACGGTTGGATTTTGTGTGGAGGCTATATATACCCCTCCACCCCCTCCTCATTCGTGAGGAGAGCTATCAGAAAGTACCACCACTTCTACCATACACTTTCTGAGAAGTGAACCACCTACCCTTGTGTTGAGATCAAGCCATTCCATTCCTACCATATGAAACTTGATCTCTAGCCTTCCCAAGTTGCTTTCCACTCAAATCTTTCTTCCACCACAGCCATATCAGTGAGGAGAGTTGAGTGTTGGGGAGTTTATCATCTGAAGCACAAGAGCAAGGAGTTCATCACCATCAACACCGTCTATTACCTTTTGGGGGGTGGTGCCTCCTAGATTGGTTAGGTGTCGCTTGGGAGCCTCCGTCTTGATGATGTGGAGTTGAACCAAGAAGTTTGTAAGGGCAAGGAGATCACCTACTTCGTGAAGATCTACCCCGAGTAAGGCTAGTCCTCCGTGGGCGTAGGCCGTGATGGAATAGACAAGGTTGCTTCTTCGTGGACCCTTCGTGGGTGGAGCCCTCCGTGGACTCGCGCAGCCGTTACCCTCCGTGGGTTGAAGTCTCCATCAACGTGGATGTACGATAGCACCACCTATCGGAACCACGACAAAAATCTCCGTGTCACCAAACTGTGTTTGATCTTCTCCACCTCTCTTTTACATGTGCAATTTACTTTCCGCTGCATAAACTCTAGAATTGCATGTGTAGGGTGTTACTTGAACTGATCTTGTTTGTGAAACTGCCAAAAACATTGCATGACCTAAAGGCAGATTTTTTATATTGTCAAGTAGTCTAATCACCCCCCCTCTAGACCTACTTCGATCCTACAAGTGGTATCAGAGCTTTGGTCTCCATTGCCTTGGTTTCCATTGCATTGGACTCCATAAGCTTGGTTTCACAACCTAGGAGAGTATGGCGTCTAGTGAGGGTAATTATCGTAGAGGTCCTTACTTTGATGGTACAAATTTTGCTAGTTGGAAGCATAAAATGAAAATGCACATTCTTGGTCATAACCCAGCCGCATGGGGCATTATTTGTGTTGGCATGCAAGGTGACTTCTTTGAAGAAGGAAAAGTTCCGGATCGCGAAGCTACACCCGAAGAACTGAAGATGTTGCAAAACAATGCTCAAGCTTGTGACATTCTCTTCAATGCTTTGTGTCCCGAAGAGTTCAACAAAATCAGCCGTCTTGAGAATGCTAAAGAGATTTGGGATACTTTGGTTGAAATGCACGAGGGTACTGAATCTGTGAAGGAATCAAAGCTAGATATTCTTCAAGGTCAACTTGACAAGTTCAAGATGAAGGATGGTGAAGGAGTCGCTGAAATGTACTCTAGGCTTGCTCTCATCACAAATGAGATTGCTGGCTTAGGAAGCGAAGAAATGACCGACCGATTCATCATTAAGAAGATTCTCAGAGCTTTGGATGGAAAGTATGACACCGTGTGCACTTTGATCCAAATGATGCCAAACTACAAGACTCTCAAGCCAACTGAAGTCATTGGAAGGATTGTTGCTCATGAGATGACACTTAAGGATAAGGAAGAGCTTCACAACAAGTCAAGTGGTGCTTACAAAGCTACAAGTGATGCTCCTACTACCTCAAGTGACAAGTTAGTTTCCAATGAAGACATAAGCCTAATGGTCAGGAACTTCAACAAGCTCTACAAGAATAGAGGCAAAGAAAGAAGCTCAAAGTCTAGATCATATGATGGAAAGAGATCTTCTAGTCGTGATCGAAACTGCTACAATTGTGGAAGACCCGGACACTTCTCAAATGAGTGTACGGCTCCCCACAAGAGAAGAGAAGAGTCTCCAAGAAGAAAAGCAAGAGATGAGTCACCTCGGAGAGAGAGAAGGAGTAGAGATGATCGTTATGAACGAAGACCTTCTCGGAGAAGCAAGGACTCGGAGAGGAAAGACAAGTCATCAAGGAGCTATACAAGAAGAAGACATCAAGCTCATGTTGGTGAATGGGTCTCCGGCTCCGACTCTGACAGTCAATCCGATGGAAGCTATCACTCCGACTCCGACTATAGTCAAGATGAAGGTGTTGCCGGACTTGCACTCGTATCCTCCAACTCCAACTCCTACGACTTATTTGATTCACCAAATGAGGGAATTGGAAGATGCTTCATGGCTAAAGGCCCCAAGGTAACACACCCTGAATTCATTGACTTTGATAGTGATGAGAATGACTTGCTTGGTGAAGATGAGCTCTTGCATGATAAATCTAGTGAGCTTAGTAATGATGAAAATGCTAGTAGTCTTTATAGTCGAGAAGAGTCGAATGACAATGCTATGAAGGAGATTGAGCGTCTAACTAAAGAACTAAACACTCTTAAGTTAGCTCATGAAACAACTCAAGAAGATCATAGAGAGCTCCTAAGATCTCATGAGAAGCTACGCTTCGAGAAGCTCACTCTAGAGCAAGAACATGAGTTTCTAAAAGCGATCAATGACGATCTTCGAAAGAAGAGTTCTTCATATCTTGCCAAACGACTTCTCTTGTCTAATTTCTTGCCACCTATTAAGACTAAGCATGACAAGCATAAGAAAAATTCTTCCTCTAGTAGTAACAATGACAATGTTAAATCCAATATTGTTGCTTCTAGTAGTTCTCTTGATTCCACTAACGATGTTTCAAGCCAAGTTACACTTGAGCAAGAAAATAGCTTATTGAAGGAAATCATAGAGAAAGGTGTCTACAAGAGTCTTGCCGGAAGCAAGAACTTTGAGGAGATTGTTCGCAAACAAGGAAGACACCGGAAGAATCAAGGGATTGGTTTTGAGCGAAAGCTCAACGCCAAAGGTGTTGAGTGGGAAGAAGGTCAATACCCTACTCCACAGTTTGTCTCACAAAAGGAGAAGTATGATCCTACTTCTTTCAATGTGGAACAAGCTCAAGATGACCTTCCACCACAAGACCACAAGCTAAAGGCCAAGGACAAGCTTCAAGAAGAGATTGATGCATTCATTGAAGCACCTCAAGCCATGGTCAAGTGGGTTCCCAAGGACACATCAAGTTCTACTTCGTCAAGCTCAACTACAACACCAAGGATTCCCATCAAGATGATGTGGATCCCAAAGAAGAAGAACTAGTAGGTTCTTGAGGGTGACTCCGCCAACAAACTTCACTCATATTCATTTTGGCAAGAACTTGTGCAATCAACTTCCACATCATGCACTTGTTCATGGAGTCACAAACCCTCTTGTTGGTAAGTCAAGGGACAAGGTAATCATTGCTTTCATGGACATCATCTTTTGTGTACTTCACTCTATGTCCATGGATATTTTTGTTTGTTCCTTGTGGGACTAACCCATGTAGGTATTGAAAGTGCCCTAATCCAAAGGATTGCTCCTAACTCTTGATGGTCTACATCAACATTGAGCATCCACATCTTCAACATCTACATGAAGTCTTCTACGACAACCCAAGGTTAGTTTGACCCTTTAAAAGGGGTTCTCACATCTAGGGGGAGCTTTGCTCTAAAAATTGAGCTAAAAGCATCTCCAAATGATGTGAACACATAAATGCTTTATGTAAAAGTGGTAACCCCACTTGTGCTTAAACGATGAGTATGACCTATGATCAAATGTTCTCATTTGACTCCTAAGTCAATATACTCATATATAGATGACCTAGTCATCGACAAATTGTGTGCTAGTAGCTAGAGTTTTGGTTGTGCATGTTTGACACATATTTCAGTTGCTATCTTATTGTGTGAGCATGTTGGATGCATGATTTTATCCATTCAAGGACATCCATTTGTTGTTTTGATTGTTTTGGTTTCCTTTTTTGGCCAAATGGATGGACAAGAATGCCTAAGCACTTTCCCTAGCTATCTATGCTATCTTGTCTCAAAATTCTATTCATGCTTATATCACAACTTTGAACAAGTCTTTTTCGGACAGTCCGAGTGAGGAGCACTCGGAACCACCGATTCGTCTAAGGCTGACTTCCAAAACCTTCTAAGTCTATTTCGGTCTGACCGGCTTCTCAATCTCGGTCCAACCGAAACACTTAGATTGATCTAGGTTTCATCTCGGTGAAACCGAGTTCAAAATCTCGGTCTGACCGATATGTGTAACTGCATAGCAGAAATACATCTCGGTGACACCGAGTTTTTCAACTCGGTCCCACCGACAGTACGGGGTTATATATACTGAGGGCTGCGCGCGATCTATTCCTTTCAAACCGTTCGCCCTCCAAGACCCCTGCTGCCGCCTGTAGGATCGAAGTAGGTCTAGAGGGGGGGTGATTAGACTACTTGACAATATAAAAAATCTGCCTTTAGGTCATGCAATGTTTTTGGCAGTTTCACAAACAAGATCAGTTCAAGTAACACCCTACACATGCAATTCTAGAGTTTATGCAGCGGAAAGTAAATTGCACATGTAAAAGAGAGGTGGAGAAGATCAAACACAGTTTGGTGACACGGAGATTTTTGTCGTGGTTCCGATAGGTGGTGCTATCGTACATCCACGTTGATGGAGACTTCAACCCACGGAGGGTAACGGCTGCGCGAGTCCACGGAGGGCTCCACCCACGAAGGGTCCACGAAGAAGCAACCTTGTCTATTCCATCACGGCCTACGCCCACGGAGGACTAGCCTTACTCGGGGTAGATCTTCACGAAGTAGGCGATCTCCTTGCCGTTACAAACTTCTTGGTTCAACTCCACATCACGACGGAGGCTCCCAAGCGACACCTAACCAATCTAGGAGGCACCACCCCCCAAAAGGTAATAGACGGTGTTGATGGTGATGAACTCCTTGCTCTTGTGCTTCAAGTGATAAACTCCCCAACACTCAACTCTCCTCACTGATATGGCTGTGGTGGAAGAAAGATTTGAGTGGAAAGCAACTTGGGAAGGCTAGAGATCAAGTTTCATATGGTAGGAATGGAATGGCTTGATCTCAACACAAGGGTAGGTGGTTCACTTCTCAGAAAGTGTGTGGTAGAAGTGGTGGTACTTTCTGATGGCTCTCCTCACGAATGAGGAGGGGGTGGAGGGGTATATATAGCCTCCACACAAAATCCAACCGTTACACACACATTTGACCAATCTCGGTCAGACCGAAGTGAAAACTCGGTTAGACCAAAAGTTCAAATATAGTGAACGTTGGGATTTTCGGTGGGACCGAAAATACCATCTCGGTGAGACCGAAGTGAGTCAAAGGTTAGGGTTTGCCATTTCGGTGAGACCGAAAATATAAACTCGGATATTCCGAATTGATGTGAAGTGATCACAGAAGGTTGGCAGCCCTTTTTCGGTGAGACCGAAACTCAGAATCGGTTTGACCGAGAAGCTAGGGTTTGGAGAAACAACTGAAGTGGTTCATCTCGGTGGGACTGAGTTGGAGAAATCGGTGTGACCGAGATTACTTATGGGTGTGTGTTAAGTAGTGAATAGTGCTGATAGTTGAGGGAGTTAGATCACCAAGCACTTGAGCAACAAGAACATTAACACAACCTCATCCCCTTTTAATAGTATTGGCTTTCCTATGGACTCAATGTGATCTTTGATCACTAAACCAAAAAGGAGTCTTGAGCTTTTGCCAATGCTTGTCTTAGCATTTTGAGGGGTCCACTTCTTCAGACATTTCCATACCCATAGCATCGAACTTTTCTGAAATGATTCTCAAGAGAATATTAGTTCAATGATATATATGTTGTTGTTAATTACCAAAACCACCCGGGGATTAGTTGCACTTTCAATCTCCCCCTTTTTGGTAATTGATGACAACATATAGATCAAAGCTTCGACAAGAGATATAATCAAAGAATAATATCGTCGCTTTGAGAAGTATGTGATAAACAAGAGCTCCCCCTAAATTTGTGCATTATTTAAAATTTGCGTTTGAATGCAAATGCACAATCGATTAGGATAATGGGTTACTCTTCCATGTCACATACATCTTGGTGGAGCGCACAAAATGATAAGAATGAATAACATGCACTCAATCACCAAGACAAGAGTAAATAGCCATACAATAAGAAATAGCATATGATAAGCAATAAGCACTCATTAAGGCATAGTATGACTAAGCACTCATTAAGGTAGCATCAAACGTAGTAGCAAGCACACATAAAGTATCTGGAACCAAAAGAAACCAATGTATCACAGGGAAAACCGGCAAAAGAACGAAAAGACGAAAGAGCACTCTCTCTCTCGAAGCCCTATGATCTATACCAATTTCTCCCCCTTTGGCAACAAGTTACCAAAAAGTTCGAAAAGGTATAGAGCTAAGCGTCACTGCGGGCTCGGCTGGCTGCTCCCGTCTGGGTCGATGTCGGTGTAGAGATAGCTGCGTCGGCGAAGACTTCTGCTGATGTCTGCGCTGGAGGAGTGGATGCTGGAGCTGGAGCTGTGGCTGGAGCTGAAGTAACTGGGATAGCTGCAGACCTGGATCCTCTGGGAACCGGAGCATTCTGGCAATGAGAGTCCTGGACTATATCATCCTGCATAAGCTCTGCTCTCTCCTGCCTAGTCTCCTCCATGTCTGCCTCAAGCTTGTTGACAGACACCTGAATCTCAGTCAGCTTCACGTCTAGAGCGTGGATCTTGTCCTCGACAATCCTCTCAAGGCTCTCCTGAGATTGCTCAATGCTGGCCAGGCGTTGTTCAATTCTCTGGGTTGCTTCAAGGATTTGCTCTCCAAAGCTCTTTGGCTTAGCTGCTGCTGCTGCTGCCTCTCTGTCAGCTTTGGCTTTCTTTGCAGCTTCGATCTTGGCTTGCCCTTCAACTGAATGCTTCTGGTTGTCCTCTTGGGCTTGGCTGGAGCTGCCTTAGCTGGAGCAGGCTTCTTGGGCTTGGAGGAGGCTTGAGCCCGAATAGCATCACCCATGAACTTAGCTTTCTGAGGAGGAGGCTGGGGTGCATCTTCTTCTTCTTCTTCAGCAGCATCAACTTGAGGTTCAGCATAAACAACTCTCTTCCTCTTGGAAGTTTTCTTCACCTTACTTGGAGCAGGCTCTTCCAAGTTGAGCTTCTTGGCAACTGCAGACTGCTTCACTTTGCTCGTGCCTTTCTTTGGCTGCTGCCCTTGGAGCTCTTTGGCAACCACTTGCCTCTTTGGCTTGGAGGTAACTTCCTCAGCAACAAAGTCGGAATCCTCAGAATCAGAAGTTCTCTTCTTCCTGGTTCTCGTAGCAGCAGGAGGTAGACCACTAGGGGTGCTCCTCTCACCATCATCACTAGAGCTGCTAGCCTCAGGACTTGTACCTGCTTCTGGAATCTCAGCAAACGGTGACTCAGACCTGTTCTGGCTGTCACTGACATCTGACATGGCTGAAAAAAACCTGTGAATAGATAAGGTATAGGCAGAGTAGAAGAGTTATCACAACTGCAGAAGTTTTTGCAAAAAAAATGAGTTAAAAACTTAGTTTTGAGTTTTCACAGAATGTATTTCGGTCAAACCGATTTCAAGTTTCGGTGTAACCGAAGTGTTCAACAGAACCTACACACCACTTTCGGTCAGACCGAAATGGGTTTCGGTCCTACCAAAAACTTAGGGTTTCACAGAAACTTCAATTCGGACATTCCGATTTTCACAACTCGGTCAGACCGAGCTATGTAGTGCAATGGTCAGAGACCAAATCGGTCAGTCCGAGTTTCAGGAATCGGCTTCACCGAGATGCATTCCGTGGAAACCTAAACCTAAGAATTTTCCTCGAAACTAAACGATCTGAACAATGTATTGGGAACATATCAAACGTGGATTGAATCAGGGCAGTCCTATCATGCAAGAATCAGAAGTGGAGCATGAATAGGGATCGGGACACACCCTAACTTGGTGGTGTCCCTCTACGGCGGCAACGGAGGAGAAGATTACCGTTGACGGCGGCGGAGACCTGCGGCAAGGGCACACAGGCGACGAAGGCGACGATCCTTAGATCAGGGCGGCGGCAGCAGGGGTCTTGGAGGGCGAACGGTTTGAAAGGAATAGATCGCGCGCAGCCCTCAGTATATATAACCCCGTACTGTCGGTGGGACCGAGTTGAAAAACTCGGTGTCACCGAGATGTATTTCTGTTGTGCAGTTACACATATCGGTCAGACCGAGATTTTGAACTCGGTTTCACCGAGATGAAACCTAGATCAATCTAAGTGTTTCGGTTGGACCGAGATTGAGAAGCCGGTCAGACCGAAATAGACTTAGAAGGTTTTGGAAGTCAGCCTTAGACGAATCGGTGGTTCCGAGTGCTCCTCACTCGGACTGTCCGAAAAAGACTTGTTCAAAGTTGTGATATAAGCATGAATAGAATTTTGAGACAAGATAGCATAGATAGCTAGGGAAAGTGCTTAGGCATTCTTGTCCATCCATTTGGCCAGAAAAAAGAAACCAAAACAATCAAAACAACAAATGGATGTCCTTGAATGGATAAAATCATGCATCCAACATGCTCACACAATAAGATAGCAACTGAAATATGTGTCAAACATGCACAACCAAAACTCTAGCTACTAGCACACAATTTGTCGATGACTAGGTCATCTATATATGAGTATATTGACTTAGGAGTCAAATGAGAACATTTGATCATAGGTCATACTCATCGTTTAAGCACAAGTGGTGTTACCACTTTTACATAAAGCATTTATGTGTTCACATCATTTGGAGATGCTTTTAGCTCAATTTTTAGAGCAAAGCTCCCCCTAGATGTGAGAACCCCTTTTAAAGGGTCAAACTAACCTTGGGTTGTCGTAGAAGACTTCATGTAGATGTTGAAGATGTGGATGCTCAATGTTGATGTAGACCATCAAGAGTTAGGAGCAATCCTTTGGATTAGGGCACTTTCAATACCTACATGGGTTAGTCCCACAAGGAACAAACAAGAATATCCATGGACATAGAGTGAAGTACACAAAAGATGATGTCCATGAAAGCAATGATTACCTTGTCCCTTGACTTACCAACAAGAGGGTTTGTGACTCCATGAACAAGTGCATGATGTGGAAGTTGATTGCACAAGTTCTTGCCAAAATGAATATGAGTGAAGTTTGTTGGCGGAGTCACCCTCAAGAACCTACTAGTTCTTCTTCTTTGGGATCCACATCATCTTGATGGGAATCCTTGGTGTTGTAGTTGAGCTTGACGAAGTAGAACTTGATGTGTCCTTGGGAACCCACTTGACCATGGCTTGAGGTGCTTCAACGAATGCATCAATCTCTTCTTGAAGCTTGTCCTTGGCCTTTAGCTTGTGGTCTTGTGGTGGAAGGTCATCTTGAGCTTGTTCCACATTGGAAGAAGTAGGATCATACTTCTCCTTTTGTGAGACAAACTGTGGAGTAGGGTATTGACCTTCTTCCCACTCAACACCTTTGGCGTTGAACTTTCGCTCAAAACCAATCCCTTGATTCTTCCGGTGTCTTCCTTGTTTGCGAACAATCTCCTCAAAGTTCTTGCTTCCGGCAAGACTCTTGTAGACACCTTTCTCTATGATTTCCTTCAATAAGCTATTTTCTTGCTCAAGTGTAACTTGGCTTGAAACATTGTTAGTGGAATCAAGAGAACTACTAGAAGTAACAACATTAGATTTAACATTGTTATTGTTACTACTAGAGGAAGAATTTTTCTTATTCTTGTCATGCTTAGTCTTAATAGGTGGCAAGAAATTAGACAAGAGAAGTCGTTTGGCAAGATATGAAGAACTCTTCTTTCGAAGATCGTCATTGATCGCTTTTAGAAACTCATGTTCTTGCTCTAGAGTGAGCTTCTCGAAGCGTAGCTTCTCATGAGATCTTAGGAGCTCTCTATGATCTTCTTGAGTTGTTTCATGAGCTAACTTAAGAGTGTTTAATTCTTTAGTTAGACGCTCAATCTCCTTCATAGCATTGTCATTCGACTCTTCTCGACTATAAAGACTACTAGCATTTTCATCATTACTAAGCTCACTAGATTTATCATGCAAGAGCTCATCTTCACCAAGTAAGTCATCCTCATCACTATCAAAGTCAATGAATTCGGGGTGTGTTACCTTGGGGCCTTTAGCCATGAAGCATCTTCCAATTCCCTCATTTGGTGAATCAAATAAGTCGTAGGAGTTGGAGTTGGAGGATACGAATGCAAGTCCGGCAACACCTTCATCTTGACTATAGTCGGAGTCGGAGTGATAGCTTCCATCGGATTGACTGTCAGAGTCGGAGCCGGAGACCCGTTCACCAACATGAGCTTGATGTCTTCTTCTTGTATAGCTCCTTGATGACTTGTCTTTCCTCTCTGAGTCCTTGCTTCTCCGAGAAGGTCTTCGTTCATAACGATCATCTTTACTCCTTCTCTCTCTCCGAGGTGACTCATCTCTTGCTTTCCTTCTTGGAGACTCTTCTCTTCTCTTGTGGGGAGCCGTACACTCATTTGAGAAGTGTCCGGGTCTTCCACAATTGTAGCAGTTTCGATCACGACTAGAAGATCTCTTTCCATCATATGATCTAGACTTTGAGCTTCTTTCTTTGCCTCTATTCTTGTAGAACTTGTTGAAGTTCCTGACCATTAGGCTTATGTCTTCATTGGAAACTAACTTGTCACTTGAGGTAGTAGGAGCATCACTTGTAGCTTTGTAAGCACCACTTGACTTGTTGTGAAGCTCTTCCTTATCCTTAAGTGTCATCTCATGAGCAACAATCCTTCCAATGACTTCAGTTGGCTTGAGAGTCTTGTAATTTGGCATCATTTGGATCAAAGTGCACACGGTGTCATACTTTCCATCCAAAGCTCTGAGAATCTTCTTAATGATGAATCGGTCGGTCATTTCTTCGCTTCCTAAGCCAGCAATCTCATTTGTGATGAGAGCAAGCCTAGAGTACATTTCAGCGACTCCTTCACCATCCTTCATCTTGAACTTGTCAAGTTGACCTTGAAGAATATCTAGCTTTGATTCCTTCACAGATTCAGTACCTTCGTGCATTTCAACCAAAGTATCCCAAATCTCTTTAGCATTCTCAAGACGGCTGATTTTGTTGAACTCTTCGGGACACAAAGCATTGAAGAGAATGTCACAAGCTTGAGCATTGTTTTGCAACATCTTCAGTTCTTCGGGTGTAGCTTCGCGATCCGGAACTTTTCCTTCTTCAAAGAAGTCACCTTGCATGCCAACACAAATAATGCCCCATGCGGCAGGGTTATGACCAAGAATATGCATTTTCATTTTATGCTTCCAACTAGCAAAATTTGTACCATCAAAGTAAGGACCTCTACGATAATTACCCTCACTAGACGCCATACTCTCCTAGGTTGTGAAACCAAGCTTATGGAGTCCAATGCAATGGAAACCAAGGCAATGGAGACCAAAACTCTGATACCACTTGTAGGATCGAAAGTAGGTCTAGAGGGGGGGGGGTGATTAGACTACTTGACAATATAAAAAAAATCTGCCTTTAGATCATGCAATGTTTTTGGCAGTTTCACAAACAAGATCAGTTCAAGTAACACCCTACACATGCAATTCTAGAGTTTATGCAGCGGAAAGTAAATTGCACATGTAAAAGAGAGGTGGAGAAGATCAAACGCAGTTTGGTGACACGGGGATTTTTGTCGTGGTTCCGATAGGTGGTGCTATCGTACATCCACGTTGATGGAGACTTCAACCCACGGAGGGTAACGGCTGCGCGAGTCCACGGAGGGCTCCACCCACGAAGGGTCCACGAAGAAGCAACCTTGTCTATTCCATCACGGCCTACGCCCACGGAGGACTAGCCTTACTCGGGGTAGATCTTCACGAAGTAGGCGATCTCCTTGCCCTTACAAACATCTTGGTTCAACTCCACATCATCAAGACGGAGGCTCCCAAGCGACACCTAACCAATCTAGGAGGCACCACCCCCCAAAAGGTAATAGACGGTGTTGATGATGATGAACTCCTTGCTCTTGTGCTTCAGATGATAAACTCCCCAACACTCAACTCTCCTCACTGATATGGCTGTGGTGGAAGAAAGGTTTGAGTGGAAAGCAACTTGGGAAGGCTAGAGATCAAGTTTCATATGGTAGGAATGGAATGGCTTGATCTCAACACAAGGGTAGGTGGTTCACTTCTCAGAAAGTGTATGATAGAAGTGGTGGTACTTTCTGATGGCTCTCCTCACGAATGAGGAGGGGGTGGAGGGGTATATATAGCCTCCACACAAAATCCAACCGTTACACACACATTTGACCAATCTCGGTCAGACCGAAGTGAAAACTCGGTCAGACCGAAAGTTCAAATATAGTGAACGTTGGGATTTTCGGTGGGACCGAAAATACCATCTCGGTGGGACCGAAAGTGCATCTGATATGAACGTTGGAGATTTCGGTGAGACCGAGAAAGAAAACTCGGTTGGACCGATTTGAGAAAGAGCAGGAACATGCCAGAATCGGTTTGACCGAAAATGAATTATCGGTGCGACCGATTTGAGTCAAGGCAGAACCTTGCCCATTTCGGTGAGACCGATAATGCAAACTCGGATATTCCGATATGATGTGAAGTGGTTACAGAAGGTTGGCAGTTCAATTTCGGTGTGACCGATCTCAAACTCGGTAAGACCGATATTTCTAGGGTTTGGGAAATGGCAGAAGTGGTTCATCTCGGTGGGACTGAGTTGGAGAAATCGGTGTGACCGAGATTACTTATGGGTGTGTGTTAAGTAGTGAGTAGTGCTGATAGTTGAGGGAGTTAGATCACCAAGCACTTGAGCAACAAGAACATTAACACAACCTCATCCCCTTTTAATAGTATTGGCTTTCCTATGGACTCAATGTGATCTTTGATCACTAAACCAAAAAGGAGTCTTGAGCTTTTGCCAATGCTTGTCTTAGCATTTTGAGGGGTCCACTTCTTCAGACATTTCCATACCCATATCATCGAACTTTTCTGAAATGATTCTCAAGAGAATATTAGTTCAATGATATATATGTTGTTGTTAATTACCAAAACCACCCGGGGATTAGTTGCACTTTCACCGCCGCCCTGATCTAAGGATCGTCGCCTTCGTCGCCTGTGTGCCCTTGCCGCAGGTCTCCGCCGCCGTCAACGGTAATCTTCTCCTCCGTTGCCGCCGTAGAGGGACACCACCAAGTTAGGGTGTGTCCCGATCCCTATTCATGCTCCACTTCTGATTCTTGCATGATAGGACTGCCCTGATTCAATCCACGTTTGATATGTTCCCAATACATTGTTCAGATCGTTTAGTTTCGAGGAAAATTCTTAGGTTTAGGTTTCCACGGAATGCATCTCGGTGAAGCCGATTCCTGAAACTCGGACTGACCGATTTGGTCTCTGACCATTGCACTACATAGCTCGGTCTGACCGAGTTGTGAAAATCGGAATGTCCGAATTGAAGTTTCTGTGAAACCCTAAGTTTTCGGTAGGACCGAAACCCATTTCGGTCTGACCGAAAGTGGTGTGTAGGTTCTGTTGAACACTTCGGTTACACCGAAACTTGAAATCGGTTTGACCGAAATACATTCTGTGAAAACTCAAAACTAAGTTTTTAACTCATTTTTTTTGCAAAAACTTCTGCAGTTGTGATAACTCTTCTACTCTGCCTATACCTTATCTATTCACAGGTTTTTTTCAGCCATGTCAGATGTCAGTGACAGCCAGAACAGGTCTGAGTCACCGTTTGCTGAGATTCCAGAGGCAGGTACAAGTCCTGAGGCTAGCAGCTCCAGTGATGATGGTGAGAGGAGCACCCCTAGTGGTCTACCTCCTGCTGCTACGAGAACCAGGAAGAAGAGAACTTCTGATTCTGAGGATTCCGACTTTGTTGCTGAGGAAGTTACCTCCAAGCCAAAGAGGCAAGTGGTTGCCAAAGAGCTCCAAGGGCAGCAGCCAAAGAAAGGCACGAGCAAAGTGAAGCAGTCTGCAGTTGCCAAGAAGCTCAACTTGGAAGAGCCTGCTCCAAGCAAGGTGAAGAAGACTTCCAAGAGGAAGAGAGTTGTTTATGCTGAACCTCAAGTTGATGCTGCTGAAGAAGAAGAAGAAGAAGATGCACCCCAGCCTCCTCCTCAGAAAGCTAAGTTCATGGGTGATGCTATTCGGGCTCAAGCCTCCTCCAAGCCCAAGAGGACAACCAGAAGCATTCCAGCTTCTGAGAAGAACAAAGGTGAGATGCCACCTTCTGAGTCAGATGAAGAGCATGTGTTGCTCAAGCTCCGTCCCAAGTTGCCACTCCACAATGATGCTCATCCTCAAGCTGAGGATATGAAGGCAAGAAAGGACAAAGGTCTCAGGCTATGGAGACAGTCTGATCCATATGCCGTAAGAAGAAGGACTGCTGTGGACCCCAGATTCCACACCAGAGAGCAGCAGGATTTCTATGAGACCGTGCTAATGGATAAGAAGCCCATTGTTGCTGACACCAGGTATGTTGACTGGAAGTACATTGACAGCAGAGAGCATCGGGACTTCTTTCCCCATGTGCATGAGAGCTTTACTGCATGTGGAGTTGCTGATTTTGTGGGTCAAGAACTGACAGCCTGGAATGACGAGATGATCATGCAGTTCTATGCCACAGCCCATTTCTACCCCGATGGCAAGATCACCTGGATGACTGAAGGTCAACGGTTTTCTTCAACTGTTACAGAATGGGCAGAAATTCTGAACGCTCCAGTGCAGAGAGAGGACGACATTGATGTCTATGGGATTCCTAAGAAGAGTCATGATTCCATGAAGAATATGTACAAGGAGATCCCAGCTGCTGATTTGGAAGGATGGAAGCTCGGCTCAGTGTATTATCTCCAGGCAGGTCTGACCACCACCAACACTATTCTGAGGCATACTTTGATGCCTAAGTCAGGTGACCACCGGATGATACGAGGCTATTCTATCAACATGCTGCACATTCTCGATGAGAAGGCACCTTTTAATGTGATGGACTTGATGGTTGAGACCATTAAGAGGACTGCAGCTGACCAGAAGAGGTCATGTGGGTTTGCTCCGCAGATACAGATGCTCATCAACGCCAAGTTTGGCACGGGCAAATTCATGTTGGATAGGAAGCACTTGCCACTGCAGCCAGAGCATGAGGACAACGTAGTTGTGATGGATGAAGAGGATCCCACCTCAGTTGAAGGGCAAGCCAAGATCGAAGCTGCAAAGAAAGCCAAAGCTGACAGAGAGGCAGCAGCAGCAGCAGCTAAGCCAAAGAGCTTTGGAGAGCAAATCCTTGAAGCAACCCAGAGAATTGAACAACGCCTGGCCAGCATTGAGCAATCTCAGGAGAGCCTTGAGAGGATTGTCGAGGACAAGATCCACGCTCTAGACGTGAAGCTGACTAAGATTCAGGTGTCTGTCAACAAGCTTGAGGCAGACATGGAGGAGACTAGGCAGGAGAGAGCAGAGCTTATGCAGGATGATATAGTCCAGGACTCTCATCGCCAGACTGCTCCGGTTCCCAGAGGATCCAGGTCTGCAGCTATCCCAGTTACTTCAGCTCCAGCCACAGCTCCAGCTCCAGCATCCACTCCTCCAGCGCAGACATCAGCAGAAGTCTTCGCCGACGCAGCTATCTCTACACCGACATCTACCCAGACGGGAGCAGCCAGCCGAGCCCGCAGTGACGCTTAGCTCTATACCTTTTCGAACTTTTTGGTAACTTGTTGCCAAAGGGGGAGAAATTGCTATAGATCATAGGGCTTCGAGAGAGAGAGTGCTCTTTCGTCTTTTCGTTCTTTTGCCGGTTTTCCCTGTGATACATTGGTTTCTTTTGGTTCCAGATACTTTATGTGTGCTTGCTACTACGTTTGATGCTACCTTAATGTGTGCTTATTGCTTATCATATGCTATTTCTTATTGTATGGCTATTTACTCTTGTCTTGGTGATTGAGTGCATGTTATTCATTCTTATCATTTTGTGCGCTCCACCAAGATGTATGTGACATGAAAGAGTGACCCATAATCCTAATCGATTGTGCATTTGCATTCAAACGCAAATTTTAAATAATGCACAAATTTAGGGGGAGCTCTTGTTTATCACATACTTCTCAAAGCGACGATATTATTCTTTGATTATATCTCTTGTCGAAGCTTTGATCTATATGTTGTCATCAATTACCAAAAAGGGGGAGATTGAAAGTGCAACTAATCCCCGGGTGGTTTTGGTAATTAATAACAACATATATATCATTGAACTAATATTATCTTGAGAATCATTTCAGAAAAGTTCGATGATGTGGGTATGGAAATGTCTGAAGAAGTGGACCCCTCAAAATGCTAAGACAAGCATTGGCAAAAGCTCAAGACTCCTTTTTGGTTTAGTGATCAAAGATCACATTGAGTCCATAGGAAAGCCAATACTATTAAAAGGGGATGAGGTTGTGTTAATGTTCTTGTTGCTCAAGTGCTTGGTGATCTAACTCCCTCAACTATCAGCACTATTCACTACTTAACACACACCCATAAGTAATCTCGGTCACACCGACTTCTTCCAACTCAGTCCCACCGAGATGAACCACTTCTGCCATATTCCAAACCCTAGCTTCTCGGTCAAACCGATTCTGAGTTTCGGTCTCACCGAAAAAGGGCTGCCAACCTTCTGTGATCAGTTGACATCAATTCGGAATATCCGAGTTTATATTTTCGGTCTCACCGAAATGGCAAACCCTAACCTTTGACTCACTTCGGTCTCACCGAGATGGTATTTTCGGTCCCACCGAAAATCCCAACGTTCACTATATTTGAACTTTCGGTCTGACCGAGTTTTCACTTCGGTCTCACCGAGATTGGTCAAATGTGTGTGTAACGGTTGGATTTTGTGTGGAGGCTATATATACCCCTCCACCCCCTCCTCATTCGTGAGGAGAGCCATCAGAAAGTACCACCACTTCTACCATACACTTTCTGAGAAGTGAACCACCTACCCTTGTGTTGAGATCAAGCCATTCCATTCCTACCATATGAAACTTGATCTCTAGCCTTCCCAAGTTGCTTTCCACTCAAATCTTTCTTCCATCACAGCCATATCAGTGAGGAGAGTTGAGTGTTGGGGAGTTTATCACTTGAAGCACAAGAGCAAGGAGTTCATCATCATCAACACCGTCTATTACCTTTTGGGGGGTGGTGCCTCCTAGATTGGTTAGGTGTCGCTTGGGAGCCTCCGTCTTGATGATGTGGAGTTGAACCAAGATGTTTGTAAGGGCAAGGAGATCGCCTACTTCGTGAAGATCTACCCCGAGTAAGGCTAGTCCTCCGTGGGCGTAGGCCGTGATGGAATAGACAAGGTTGCTTCTTCGTGGACCCTTCGTGGGTGGAGCCCTCCGTGGACTCGCGCAGCCGTTACCCTCCGTGGGTTGAAGTCTCCATCAACGTGGATGTACGATAGCACCACCTATCGGAACCACGACAAAAATCTCCGTGTCACCAAACTGCGTTTGATCTTCTCCACCTCTCTTTTACATGTGCAATTTACTTTCCGCTGCATAAACTCTAGAATTGCATGTGTAGGGTGTTACTTGAACTGATCTTGTTTGTGAAACTGCCAAAAACTTTGCATGATCTAAAGGCAGATTTTTTATATTGTCAAGTAGTCTAATCACCCCCCCTCTAGACCTACTTTCGATCCTACAGGAAGACATGCGCGGCGGCGCTGGAGCATAGGCGAGGCCGCTGGAGAAGAGGAGGGGCGCGGCCGCGCGGCCTGGCTGGCCTCGGGCCCAGGAGGGGCGACCTGGAGGCGAGGGAGCGAGGCGCTGGCCTTGGCGCGCCGGACCGCCTTGGCGCTGGAGGACGAGGCCCGCGCTGGAGACGCGATGGCGGAAGGCAGGGCGCTGGAATCGCGCGGAGGAAGGCGAGGCGCTGGCCGGCGCGAGGCGGGCGCGACGGTGGACGGCCGCTCCTGGCCGGGCGAAGGAGGAGAGAGCGAGGGGGGCCTGCGCGGGAAGGGAGGCCGGGCGCGTCGGGGCTCCTGGGAGATCGAGATGGGGACGAGGGAGGACGAGAGGGACGAGCGGCGCTGCGAGGGGATCGAGGAAGGGGAGCACGGGGAATCGGGGTCGCGAGCGAGAGCGACGGTGGCTGAGGGAAACGGGTGGAGAGATGGGAGCGTGCGAGAGTCGGGCTAGGGTTTAGGAGGAAAGAATGGGCCGGCTAGGGAGGAAAGATGAGCCTAGAGGCCTTGAGCCAGATGGGCTGCGGGGGAAGGAGGAGGCCCGCTGCGCCTGGGATCTCTCCCTATATTTCTTAGCAAAATAAATAAATAGAGAGAGTCCCAAAAAAATAAGAAAGGAGGCCATGAAGAGAAAAATAAAATAAAAGATGGAACATTTTTGTAAGGCTTTATGGAATAATACCAACCCAACAAAATAGTTCCAACAAAATAGGGACGTGCAAACCAAAATTATTTAGCTTGCCTTAAAGGAGTTTGAAAGGAGACTAGACTTTAGGAGGAGCCTCGATACAACGGAGAAGAATTATAGACAAGGTTTAGAAGTAGAACTTGGAGTGAAATAGGCATGGGGAAAATATGTAAGTGTGTTGGGTTAATTCCAAACAAATGGAATAATTAATATAGCTCCCTAATAATATTGAGAGGCTTTTATATGTTATAAAGAGAAGTCATTCCTCCCTCAATTTAAATGGACCGAAGGTCCACACAATTTATTTAAGTTGAGATGCAAAATAAAAGACATGATGGCATGATGACATGATGCAAAGCAAAAATAAATAACGCAAGCACAAATGAAACACACGGAAGAACCCGGAACATCTGGAATCTTCTGGAATCTTCTGGGACGTCGGTCTTCCGGCGTCACAGTTTTTGAGAACCAAGGTATCAATCCAGTAGGAGACTTACACGCAAGTCCCTCGTACCTGCACAAACAGATAAGAACCTTGCAACCAACGCGATAAAGGGGTTGTCAATCCCTTCTTGGCCACTTGCAAAAGTGAGATCTGATAGATATAATAGTATAAATATGTTTGGTATTTTTGTTGTATAGATTGAAAAGTAAAAGAAAACTAATGATAGCAAGTAGATGGAAGATTAATATGATGGAAGATAGACCCCGGGGACATAGGTTTCACTAGTGGCTTCTCTCAAGATAGCAGATTCTACGGTGGTGAACAAATTACTGTCGAGCAATTGATAGAAAAGCGCATAGTTATGAGAATATCTAGGCATGATCATGTATATAGGCATCACGTCCGTGACAAGTAGACCGAAACGATTCTACATCTACTACTATTACTCCACACATCGACCGCTATCCAGCATGCATCTAGAGCATTAAGTTCATAAGAACAGAGTAACGCCTTAAGCAAGATGACATGATGTAGAGGGATAAACTCATGCAATATGATATAAACCCCATCTTTTTATCCTTGATGGCAACAATACAATACGTGCCTTGCTACCCCTGCTGTCACTGGGAAAGGTCACCGAAAGATTGAACCCAAAGCTAAGCACTTCTCCCATTGCAAGAAAGATCAATCTAGTAGGCCGAACCAAATTGATAATTCAAATAAAATTGCAAAGATATTTAAATCATGAATAAAATAATTTAGAGAAGAATCAAATATTGTTCATAGATAATCTTGATCATAAACCCACAATTCATCGGATCTCGAAAAACACACCGCAAAAAGAATTACATCGAATAGATCTCCATGAAAATCGAGGAGAACTTTGTATTGAGATCCAAAGATAGAGAAGAAGCCATCTAGCTAATAATTATGGACCCGAAGGTCTATGGTAAACTACTCACAACTCATCGGAGAGGCTATGGTGTTGATGTAGAAGCCCTCCATGATCGATTCCCCCTCCGGCGGGGCTCCGGAAAAGGCCCCAAGATGGGATCTCACAGGTACAGAAGGTTGCGGCGGTGGAATTAGGGTTTCATCGTGCTCTCGGATGTTTTTAGGGTATATGAGTATATATAGGACAAAGAAGTATGTCGGTGGAGCTACGAGGGGCCCATGAGGGTGGGGGCGCGCCTACCCCCTAGGCACACCCACCTGCCTTGTGGCCACCTCGTGGCTTCCTTGGCGTGTACTCCAAGTCTTCTGGGTTGCGTTTGTTCCAAAAACGATCCTCACGAAGGTTTCATTCCGTTTGGACTCCGTTTGATATTCCTTTTCTACGAAACACTGAAATAGGCAAAAAAAACAGCCATTTGCATTGGGCCTTGGGTTAGTAGGTTAGTCCCAAAAATAATATAAAAATGCATAATAAAGCCCATTAAACATCCAAAACAGATAATATAATAGCATGGAACCATCAAAAATTATAGATACGTCGGAGACGTATCAGTCTGCAACATTCAGATCCGTATGTATCTTGCAAATTTCTATGTCTCCCTCCTTGACTTGATCGTAGATGGAATTGACGCGTGTCTTGATGTGCTTGGTTCTCTTGTGAAACCTGGATTCCTTCGCCAAGGCTATTGCTCCAGTGTTGTCACAAAAGATTTTCATTGGACCCGATGCACTAGGTATTACACCTAGATCGGATATGAACTGCTTCATCCAGACTCCTTCATTTCCTGCTTCTGAAGCAGCTATGTACTCTGCTTCACACGTAGATCCCGCCATGACGCTCTGCTTGGAACTGCACCAACAAACAACTCCACCGGTAAAAAAAATACATATCCGGTTTGTGACTTAGAGTCATCCGGATCTGTGTCAAAGCTTGAATCGACGTAACCGTTTATGACGAGCTCTTTGTCACCTCCATAAACAAGAAACATATCATTTGTCCTTTTCAGGTAACGTTACCATTGGCGTCAGTCTTCTTCGTAAAGATCCATTTATTTTCAATGGCTTGCCGATCAACGGGCAAGTCCACCAAAGTCCACACTTTGTTCTCATACATGGATCCCATCTCAGATTTCATGGCCTCAAGCCATTTTGCGGAATATGGGCTCATCATCGCTTCCTCATAGTTCGTAGGTTCATCATGGTCTAGTAACTTGAATTCCAGAACCGGGTTACCGTACCACTCTAGCGTGGAACGCACTCTGCTTGACCTACGAGGTTCAGTAGTAACTTGATCTGAAATTTCATGATCATCATCATTAGCTTCCTCATCGATCGGTGTAGGAATCAATGGAACTAGTTTCTGTGATGTACTACTTTCCAATTCTGGAGAAGGTACAATTACCTCATCAAGTTCTACTTTCCTCCCACTCACTTCTTTCGAGAGAAACTCCTTCTCTAGAAATGATCCATTCTTAGCAATGAATATCTTGTCTTCGGATCTGTGATATAAGGTGTACCCAACAGTTTCCTTTGGGTATCATATGAAGACACATTTCTCTGACTTGGGTTAGAGCTTATCAGGTTGAAGATTTTTCACATAATCGCATCCCCAAACTTTAAGAAACGACAACTTGGGTTTCTTGCCAAACCACAGTTCATAAGGCGTCGTCTCAATGGATTTAGATGGTGCCCTATTTAACGTGAATGCAGCTGTCTCTAAAACATAACCCCAAAACGATAGTGGTAAATCGGTAAGAGACATCATAGATCGCACCATATCTAATAAAGTATGGTTACGACGTTCGGACACACGATTACACTTTGGTGTTCCAGGTGGCGTGAGCTGTGAAACTATTCCACATTGTTTCAAATGAAGACCAAGCTCGTAACTCAAATATTCGCCTCTGCGATCAGATCGTAGAAACTTTATTTTCTTGTTACAATGATTCTCTACTTCACTCTGAAATTCTTTGAACTTTTCAAAAGTTTCAGACTTGTGCTTCATCAAGTAGATATACCCATATCTGCTCAAACCATCAGTGAAGGTCAGAAAATAACGATACCCGCCGCAAGCCTCAACACTCATCGGTCCGCATACATCAGTATGTATGATTTCCAACAAGTCAGTTGCTCGCTTCATTGTTTCGAAGAACGGTGTTTTACTCATCTTGCCCAGGAGGCATGGTTCGCAAGCACCAAGTGATTCATAATCATGTGATTCCAAAAGTCCATCAGCATGGAGTTTCTTCATGCACTTTACACCAATATGACCTAAACGGCAGTGCCACAAATAAGTTGCACTATCATTATCAACTTTGCATCTTTTGGCTTCACTATTATGAATATGTATATCACTACGATCAAGATCCAAAAAAATAGACCACTCTTGAAGGGTGCATGACCATAAAAGATATTACTCATATAAAGAACAACCATTATTCTCTGATTTAAATGAATAACCGTCTCGCAACAAACAAGATCCAGATATAATGTTCATGCTGAACTCTGGCACCAAATAACATATATTTAGGTCTAAAACTAAACTCGAAGGTAGATGTAGAGGTAGCGCGCCG
The DNA here is from genome assembly GCA_902687465.1 of Secale cereale. Classification (NCBI taxonomy): domain Eukaryota; kingdom Viridiplantae; phylum Streptophyta; class Magnoliopsida; order Poales; family Poaceae; genus Secale; species Secale cereale. The sequence continues at coordinate 124,901,286 of LR738711.1, forward strand.
ACGCTGATCACATCGACTTTAAAACCATTTCCCACGCGCATCGTCACCTCGTCCTTAGCTAATCTTCGTTTAATCTATAGCCCCTGTTTCGAGTTACAAATATTAGCAACCGAACCAGTATCAAATACCCAGGTGCTACTACGAGCATTAGTAAGGTACACATCAATAACATGTATATCAAATATACCTTTGTTCACTTTGCCATCCTTCTTATCCCCCAAATACTTGGGGCAGTTCCGCTTCCAGTGTCCAGTCCCTTTGTAGTAGAAGCAATGTTGGGGATATCGCTTATCGGGAACTTATCGGTCGACCCATGATAAGGGGTAAATCGGCCAGTTTATCGGCATATCGGCCGATTTATCACCATATCGGCTGAATTATCGGCCGATTCATCTTATCGGCCAGACAGTGGTAAGCGATAAATCGGCCGATTTATCGGCATATCGGAAGATATCTTGAACAGTGAGTAGAAGCACTTATTTTAGGCTTGGCTCCAGACTTGGGTTTCTTCGCGGCATTAGCAACTGGCTTGCTATTCTTCTTGAAGTTCCCCTTCTTTCCCTTGCCCTTTTTATTGAAACTATTGGTTTTGTTAACCATCAACACTTGATGCTCCTTTTTGATTTTTACCTCCGCATCTTTGAGCATAGCGAAGAGCTCGGGAATTGTCTTCTGCATCCCTTGCATATTATAGTTCATCACAAAGCCTTTATAGCTTGGTGGCAGTGATTGAAGAACTCTATCAATAACACTATCTTTGTAACATCCCAAATTTCAATTTGGAATGTTATACATAGATCATATTGCATTTACATGTTTTTGCATTTTTGTTCGTGGAGTTCCTCGAAATTCTAAGCAACTAAAGGACCTACGGAGAGAGTTGGGAATTTTACCGTTTTCGTATTTGAGTTCGCTCGAATACCGGTACGAGGACAGTGTGATTCTAATTATTTTTCTCTCCTAAAAATATTTCTAAATACAAAATATGAGCGGAGATAATATGACTTCTCCAAAATAATAAAAATATTGGAGGAAAAGTGTTAAAATCACTTTTGGTATTTTTCTGGATTTATTTGCAGATTTATTTGCATAGGAAAAATACACGTTTTTTCAAAATTGCATTTAGGTCCGGGAAAAATGTTCACTTTGTCCTAAATATTATTAGAGGACGGTGAAAATTTATTTCGGGAATTTTGAAGTCCGTTTGGTATTTTTTTCGTTAGTTTTTCTGCATCGAGACTCTTTTTAGAAAAAAGAGAGGAACCGACTAGGAGTCTTATTAGCCCAGGACTCCTAGGCTTTATAAGCGCCCGCAGCCGGCCCGTCGCACCCAGCCAGCCCGCGCCGCACCCGAAACCCTAGCGCGCCGCCAGCCCCGCCTCCGCCGCCACCGCACGCCGCCGCCGCTACTACCGCCGCCTGCCGGAGCCACCGCCGCCCGCGCCGCCAGCCACCGCCGCACGCGCCGCCCGCGCCGCCGCCCCGCCCGCCGGAGCCGCCGCCCCGCCCGCCGGACCCCGCCGGAGCCGCGGATCCCGCCGGAGCCGCCGAGGTATACGCCGCCATCGGTTTTTTATGAAAGACACGATCGTTTTTTTTAGGAAAACCGTAGATTCGTTTTTTTAGATTAGATCGGTTCGGTTTTTTCCGGTTTAGGTATTTAGCAGACGTTCGTCCGTACGTTCGTTTTAACGAATGGTTTTCGTTAGTTAACCGCAGACAACGAATGTTCGTTCGTTAGCCTGTTCGTCGTTTTTCTTTTTCAGGGTATTTATCCGCGGTTATTCCGATCGTGATTTCTGCCCTGATCTTGTTTTGCGTTTTTGTTTTCTCTCGAGAGTCGGAATCAGGTGATTCAAAATCCCAAATCTTCGTCTCGATGCCCTCTTTACGTTTAATCAACTTGAACAAAGTTTTGGCTACTGTAAAATTTGACTTTAGGCCAACAAGTAATTCGGAGCTTGTTTCTTTTGCAGTTTGAGTTTCATTGCCTCTTTCGAGTTGATTCTTTTTGCAAACCGGAGTTCTTAAGTTGAACTTTCTGGTTAGATCTCTTGTTTGAGTTTTACCCATGCATTAGTTAAGTACTTATTGTATGCTTGTTTGATTGCGATAGAGTACCCGGAGTGCGCCGCTTGCTACTTTGAGTCTCTAGGTTTTGCGGATCATCAGCAAGGCAAGTAACACTTTGATCATGCTTTCCAATTACCCAGTTTTCATTGCATTAGTCCAACCCTCACACATTGCATGAGTAGGATTAATTAATTTGTGGGATTGGGAAGTAGTTGAGGTAGTACCTATTACCTGCAATACATTCAAACCTTTGGGAGTTACTTCTACGTTTGCTGTTAGGACATGCTATGCTTGTAGACGTGGATTGGGTGAGTGAAATCCATGACAGATGTGAGTTTGTTAATTAATGGTTCAACTTAAGGTGGCAACATTAATACACATCTGGGTGGATTGAGGCATCTGGGTATTCCAGTGATTGCCTGTTTTTCTTTTGGACCGCCACCCAGGCTCAAAGGGATCATGAGATTTTTCATACTAGAAACTTCCGTGTGCAGCCACATGCCAATATGGGCTCTGGCATAGTTGAGTAAGTCGTGGGAAACCTTTCCATGATGGGCTAGCAGATGTAGTTGGGTTTTGTAGGTGTACCGGCCTATCTATCTGGTTAAGGGGACCTCCTCGGAAAGACTGTGTCTCGGTCATCCGTTTCTCAAACACCATGTAGTGCGAGAAACCAAACGAAGGCGATCGAGTCTTGTGGGGAAAAGTGCACAAACCTCTGCAGAGTGTACAAACTGATCATGATTAGCCGTGTCCCCGGTTATGGACGTCTTGAGTATCTAGTACTTGGATTATCATGTGAATCTCATCATGTTACTTTAATTAATTTTGTTGGGTTTAATGATTATTTTTAATTGGGGTTGAGAGGATGTCTATCTTCTCAACGATGTTTCAACTACCATGATAGTTAAATTAAAATCTATTCCTTTGAAGTAGGGAAAAATTGGCTTTACGCAAAAACTTAACCATAGAGCTTTCCACCAGCCATATTGCATATAGTATAGCTTTACATTCATTGCATCTCTTGTGTTACCTTGCCAGCATATTCCATGTGCTGACCCGTTTTCGGGCTGCAACGTTTAATGTTGCAGACTTTTCAGACGAAGATTAAGATGCCCCTTTTTAGGTCGTGGTTCTATACTCAGTGATGCCGCTGGAGTTGATGGACTCACTTATCTTCCAAGCCTTCCACTGTTATCGTATTAGATGGCCTTCAGCCATAGTTATTTTTAATAAATTCATCGTTGGACTATCGATGTAATAAGTGTGTGATTGCCACTCTGTTATAAATCCTTCAAGTATTGTGCGTGTCAGCATTACTGATCCAGGGATGACACTGATGCACATAGATCAGACTGTTTGAGGTCTGGTCGCTACAAGATGGTATCAGAGCACACGCTGACTGTAGGACACGACCACTAAGACAAGCCCTAGAGCACAATTCACTCTTCTCTTTTCTCACTCCTCATCTTTTCTACTCTTTAGGATGGTGGAAGCAAAGCACAAGTTCATGCAACCGGATGAAGAAACACCCTTTGGACGACACCCGAAGGAAGTTACCAGATATCTAAACATTGGATTACCAAGTTTCACTGGAACTTACAATGCCACTCTACCTGAGGAGGAGCGTTGGTTGATTCAAGCCCAAGTTCCAGGAAGGACGTTCGCACCTCTCACCCCACTCATATAATTTTCCTTTAATGCACCCACATGGAGCCTAGGAAGGAGCATGGAAGCCCATATTGCTATGGGAAGGATTGGAGAAGTCTACCAGCAGGAGCTAAAGGACACTATCTACCAGATTTGTGGACGCCGAGATGAGAATTGGGATATGATCAGCACCCGGAAGGGTATATCCATTGCAGCATTCATCCAGGAGTTGAACCACCACATTCGTCGCCAGGAGCACCAGATGTGTGTTGGGATGATAGATTTGAAGAAGGCCCTAAATAGGAATTTGGAGCTAGAAGAAGAACTCAAGTCTACACGCGACGGATATGAGGAGGAGATGAAGATACTTGTGGAGAAGAATGATGATTTGACCCGGAAGTTAGGGATACTCATGGGAGAAGAAGACGAGGAAGAAGAACCCAAGGAGATTCCACCGGAAGACTATATCATCATAGATGACACAGATTCGGAAGTTGAGGATAGCAAGGATGAAGACTATGAAGATGAAACTGGAGCAGATATTATGGAATCCTCTGCCGAGCAATATTTTTAGATGACCACCCTGTGACTAGTAGTTACTACCATATATTCGTTTAGAGCACTTTTGTAAACGATCGTTAGATTTGTAAGACCTTGTTTGAAATTGATTGGTGTGATATGATTGTGTGTTTGTCTCATATGCATATGGGTAGTGATTTTCCCTTAGACCTCTTTTCTATTCTAATCTCTTCCCTCTACACCCATCAGATGCCTCCAAGACGTGAATTCGAGTTTCCCCCTGAGCTCACCCAGTTGATCCAGTAGCAGAACACCCTGATGCAACTTCTTGTCCAGAACACTCAGAACAACCAGAACAACAACAACAACCCTCCACCACCACCACCCGTGGACAACCTGACCCGTTTCTTAAGGTTGCAACCACCTGTGTTTGCTAGCAGCATCGAACCAATTGTGGCTGATGACTGGCTACGCAAGATTGGAAGGGATTTGACCACCGCCAATTGCACGAAGGCTGAGAAGGTGCGATTTGCCGCACACCAGTTGTCTGGACCAGCCGCAGCATGGTGGGAGAATTACACAGCCACTTACCTCGTAGCCAATGTGACTTGGGATCAGTTTCAGCAAGCTTTTCGTACCGCCCATGTCTCAACTGGAGCCATGAGTATGAAGAAGCAGGAGTTTCACAATTTGTGCCAAGGGAATCGTACTGTGGCCCAATACGTGGATGAGTTTAGTACCCTATCTCGTTATGCCCCAGATGATGTGGCTACAAATGCCAAGAAGCAGGAGAGATTCATGGAAGGGCTGAATGATGAGATGAGTGTACAGTTGATGGTGGCAACTTTCAATAATTACCAGGAGTTGGTTGACCGCGCCCTGATGATTGAAAGGAAGCATCAACAGATTGAGAGTCGCAAAAGGAAGTATGGGCAAGGAAAGTATAATTCTGGAGCTCAGCAGAAGCCCCGCTTTACCCCTAAAGCGGTAGGACAGTTTCAACACACCCATGGAGGAAGTAGCTCACACAACCACAATGGCACCAAGAATGGCAATGGGAATGGGAATGGGAATGGAGCCAACGGAAACTAGAACCGCCCTACACAGTCCACACCCACCAAGAGGGATTTTAGCCATGTCACTTGTTACAAGTGCGGGAAGACTGGACATTATGCCAATGAATGCCCAGAAGCTAAGAATGGGAACGACAATGGAAGCGTCGGGAAGCAGCCCAACCCATTCAACAAAGGACAAGTGAACCACGTGACCGTGGAGGAGGTAGAGGAGCAACCGGATGCTGTTATCGGTAAGTTTTTGGTTAAGACATTTACCGCAATAGTTCTTTTCGATACTGGTGCATCGCATTCATATATTTCAAGGGGATTCGTAAATAGACATAGGATGTCCACCCGAGTTCTTAAGACCCCTATGTTATTAAGTTCACCTGGAGCAGATTATATGGCACACCAAGGATGTTTTCAGACGCCATTGATCATAGGATGCCATACTTTCCCCTCTGACCTAATAGTCCTGGAGTCACAAGGATTGGATGTGATATTAGGTAATGGATTGGCTATCGAAGTATGGAAGTAACATTGACTGTGCCAGTAAGTCTATTTTGCTCACCACCCCGGAGGGAAAAAGGATTAAGTATGTATCTAGGCATTCGCCTATAAGGACTCAAGTACATTCTCTCACGGGAGTTGTTCAAGAGGAAGTGCCAGTAGTGATGGATTATCCGGATGTATTTCCAGAGGAGTTACCTGGTATGCCACCGGATAGAGATATAGAGTTTTTGATTGAACTTTTGCCAGGCACCGGGCCAATTTCTAAGAGACCATATAGGATGCCTACAAAGGATTTGGAGGAGATAAAGAAACAAATTAAGGAGTTACTGGATAAATTATTCATACGCCCAAGTTCTTCGCCTTGGGGTTCGCCAGTACTTCTAGTGGAGAAGAAGGATGGATTGTTAAGAATGGTTGTTGATTACCAAGGATTGAATGAAGTAACGATCAATAACAAGTACCCACTGCCAATGATCGATGATCTGTTCGATAGATTGCAAGGAGCTAAGATATTTTCCAAGATCGATCTGCGATCAGGGTACCATCAATTGAAGATCCGAGAATAAGATATACCTAAGACGGCCTTTACCACTAGGTATGGGTTGTACGAGTATACCGTTATGTCGTTTGGTCTGACAAACGCACCGGCATACTTTATGAACCTGATGAACAAAGTGTTTATGGAGTATTTGGATAAGTTCGTCGTAGTGTTCATAGATGATATATTGATCTTCTCGAAGGATGAATAGGAGCATGCAGAGCATTTGCGTTTGGTATTGGAGAAGCTCAGAGAACACCAGTTATATGGCAAGTTTAGCAAATGTGAGTTTTGGTTGAAGGAAGTCGGATTCCTCGAACATGTTATATCCGGAGAAGGAATAGCAGTAGATCCCGCTAAGGTGGACACTGTGACCCATTGGGAAGCACCAACAACAGTTGGAGAGATCCGGAGTTTTCTTGGACTCGTAGGATACTACCGAAGATTTATTGAGAATTTCTCGAAGATTGCAAAGCCAATGACGGAGTTGTTAAAGAAGGACACCAAGTTCAGTTGGACAGAAGAATGTGAGGCCATTTTTCAGGAATTAAAGAAGCGATTGGTCTCATCCCCTGTGTTGATCTTGCCAGATCAACATAAGGATTATGAGGTGTACTGCGACGCGTCACGTCGAGGACTAGGAGCTGTTATTATGCAGGAAGGAAGAGTTGTTTCATATGCTTCACGACAACTGAAACCTCATGAGATGAACTATGCCACCCACGATTTGGAGTTAGCTGCCGTAGTGCATGCATTGAAGACGTGGAGACATTTTCTTATTGGAAATCATTGTGAAGTATATACGGATCACAAGAGTTTGAAGTATATATTCACTCAGAAGGAGTTGAATCTTAGGCAAAGGAGATGGCTGGAACTCATTAAGGATTATGACATGAGATTGCATTATCATCCCGGAAAGGCTAACGTAGTAGCTGATGCGCTAAGCCGTAAGAGCCATGTCAATACCCCAATGATGGAAGGATTTCCAAAGGAGTTAGCCGAGGACCTACGAGAACTACGTATGGAGATAGTTCCGAGAGGCTATGTAGCAACATTAGAAATCCAGTCTACCCTGATGGATAAAATCAGAGAAGCTCAGAAAGCTGACAAGGAGGTTGTCGCTATAAAGAAGAGGATGAGCGAAGGAAAAGCTAAAGGATTTCGTGAGGATGAACACTATACCTTATGGTTTGAGGACCGCATTTATGTGCCTAATGACCCGGAGATCAGGAAGTTGATTTTAAAGGATGCCCATGATTCGCCATATTCGATTCACCCAGGAAATACTAATATGTATTTGGATTTGAAGGATATTTTCTAGTGGACCGGTATGAAGAAGGATATTGCGGAGTATGTAGCAGTTCGTGATATATGCCAGAGAGTGAATGCAGAACATCAGAAGCCAACAGGATTGTTACAACCGATGCCAATACCCGAATGGAAGTGGGAGAAGCTCGGCATGGATTTTATCACCGGATTGCCCAGGACCAAAGCAGGATATGATTCAATCTGGGTAGTAGTAGACCGATTGACGAAGGTAGCCCACTTTATTCCAGTGAAAACCACATATACCAGTGCAAAGTTGGCAAAGATATACATGACCAGAATTGTATGTCTGCATGGAGTCCCGAGGAGCATCGTATCAGATAGAGGAACCCAGTTTACCTCAAAGTTTTGGAATCAGTTACATGAAACTTTGGGTACCAGGCTATAGTTTAGCACAGCGTTTCATCCGCAGACGGATGGACAGACTGAAAGAGTCAATCAGATTTTGGAGGATATGCTGAGAGCCTGTGCATTAGACTATGGATCTAGTTGGGATGACAACTTGCCCTACGCGGAGTTCTCATACAACAATAGTTACCAGGCCAGTTTGAAGATGGCACCGTTCGAGGCATTGTATGGAAGGAGATGCCGAACACCGTTAATGTGGGATGAAGTTGGAGACCGACAGTTGTTTGGACCAGACTTAATCAAAGAGTCTGAGGAGAAGGTGAAGTTGATTCGAGATAAACTGAAGGTAGCTCAGTCCAGGCAGAAGAGTTATGCAGACTCGAAGCGCAAGGAGATAACCTATGAGTTCGGAGATAGAGCATACTTGAGAGTATCGCCTCTGCGAGGAGTTAAACGTTTCGGAGTTAAAGGGGAGTTAGCCCCGAGATTTGTGGGACCGTACCGTGTTTTGGAACGCATGGGAGAGGTTGCCTACAAGTTGGAATTGCCAGAAGGATTGTCAGGAGTGCACGACGTGTTTCACATTTCGCAGCTTAAGAAGTGTCACGCGGAGATGGCCGATATACCGCTTAGAGACACAGTACCCCTGGAAGCAATTCAGTTGGACAGTGATCTGACCTACGAGGAAATGCCTGTTAAGATTCTCGAATTTTCGAGAAGAGTTAATCGCAGTAAGGTTATCAAGTTTTGCAAAGTTCAGTGGAGTCACCACACCGAGGAAGAAGCCACCTGGGAACGAGAAGATGATCTACGCAAGGACCACCCACACCTGTTCTCTAGCCAAGTCGAATCTCGAGGGCGAGATTCATTCTAAGGGGGGTAGGTTTGTAACATCCCAAATTTTTAATTTGAAATGTTATACATAGATCATATTGCATTTACATGTTTTTGCATTTTTGTTCATCGAGTTCCTCGAAATTCGAAGCAACTCAAGGACCTACGGAGAGAGTTGGGAATTTTACCGTTTTCGTATTTGAGTTCGCTCGAATACCGGTACGAGGACAGTGTGATTCTAATTTTTTTCTCTCCTAAAAATATTTATAAATACAAAATATGAGCGGAGCTAATACGACTTCTCCAAAATAACAGAAATATTGGAGGAAAAGTGTTAAAATCACTTTTGGTATTTTTCTGGATTTATTTGCGGATTTATTTGCATAGAAAAAATACGCGTTTTTCAAAATTGCATTTAGGTCCGGAAAAAATGTTCACTTTGTCCTAAATATTATTAAAGGACGGTGAAAATTTATTTCAGGAATTTTGGAGTCCGTTTGGTATTTATTTCGTTAGTTTTTCTGCGCCGTGACTCTTTTTAGAAAAAAAAGAGGAACCGACTAGGAGTCTTATTAGCCCAGGACTCCTGGGCTTTATAAGCGCCCGCCGCCGCACCCGCCGCCCGCGCCGCACGCCGCCGTCGCTGCTGCCGCCACCCGCCGGAGCCACCGCCGCCCGCGCCGCCGCCCCGCCCGCCGGACCCCGCCGGAGCCGCCGAGGTATACGCCGCCATCGGTTTTTTATGAAAGACCCGATCAGTTTTTTTACGACAACCGTAGATTCGTTTTTTTAGATTAGATCGGTTCGGTTTTTTCCAGTTTAGCTATTTAGCGGACGTTCGTCCGTACGTTCGTTTTAACGAACGGTTTTCGTTCGTTAACCGCAGACAACGAACGTTCGTTCGTTAGCATGTTCGTCGTTTTTCTTTTTCAGGGTATTTATCCGCGGTTATTCCGATCGTGATTTCTGCCCTGATCTTGTTTTGCATTTTTCTTTTCGCTCGAGAGTCGGAATCAGGTGATTCAAAATCCCAGATCTTCGTCTCGATGCCCTCTTTACGTTTAATCAACTTGAACAAAGTTTTGGCTACTGTAAAATTTGACTTTAGGCCAACTAGTAATTCGGAGCTTATTTCTTTTGCAGTTTGAGTTTCGTTGCCTCTTTCGAGTTGATTCTTTTTGCAAACCGGACTTCTTAAGTTGAGCTTTCTGGTTAGATCTCTTATTTGAGTTTTACCCGTGTATTAGTTAAGTACTTATTGTATGCTTGTTTGATTGCGATAGAGTACCCGGAGTGCGTCGCTTGCTACTTTGAGTCTCAAGGTTTTGCGGATCATCAGCAAGGCAAGTAACACTTTGATCATGCTTTCCAATTACCCAGTTTTCATTGCATTAGTCAAACCCTCACACATTGCATGAGTAGGATTAATTAATTTGTGGGATTGGGAAGTAGTTGAGGTAGTACCTATTACCTGCAATACATTCAAACCTTTGGGAGTTACTTCTACGTTTGTTGTTAGGACATGCTATGCTCGTAGACGTGGATTGGGTGAGTGAAATCCATGACAGATGTGATTTTGTTAATTAATGGTTCAACTTAAGGTGGCAACATTAATACACATTTGCGTGGATTGAGGCATCTGGGTATTCCAGTGATTGCCTGTTTTTCTTTTGGACCGCCACCCAGGTCAAAGGGATCATGAGATTTTTCATACTAGAAACTTCCGTGTGCAGCCACATGCCAATATGGGCTCTGGCATAGTTGAGTAAGTTGTGGGAAACCTTTCCATGATGGGCTAGCAGATGTAGTTGGGTTTTGTAGGTGTACCGGCCTATCTATCTGGTTAAGGGGACCTCCTCGGAAAGACTGTGTCTCGGTCATCCGTTTCTCAAACACCATGCAGTGCGAGAAACCAAACGGAGGCGATCGAGTCTTGTGGGGAAAAGTGCACAAACATCTGCAGAGTGTACAAACTGATCATGATTAGCCGTGTCCCCGGTTATGGACGTCTTGAGTATCTAGTACTTGGATTATCATGTGAATCTCATCATGTTACTTTAATTAATTTTGTTGGGTTTAATGATTATTTTTAATTGGGGTTGAGAGGATGTCTATCTTCTAAACGATGTTTCAACTACCATGATAGTTAAATTAAAATCTATTCCTTTGAAGTAGGGAAAATTTGGCTTTACGCAAAAACTTAACCATAGAGCTTTCCACCAGCCATATTGCATATAGTATAGCTTTACTTTCATTGTATCTCTTGTGTTACCTTGCCAGCATATTCCATGTGCTGACCCGTTTTCGGGCTGCAACGTTTCATGTTGCAGACTTTTCAGACGACGAGTAAGATGCCCCTTTTTAGGTCGTGGTTCTATACTCAGTGATGCCGCTGGAGTTGATGGACTCACTTATCTTCCAAGCCTTCCGCTGTTATCGTATTAGATGGCCTTCAGCCATAGTTATTTGTAATAAATTCATCGTTGGACTATCGATGTAATAAGTGTGTGATTGCCACTCTGTTATGAATCCTTCAAGTACTGTGCGTGTCAGCATTACTGATCCAGGGATGACACTGATGCACAGAGATCAGACTGTTTGAGGTCTGGTCGCTACAATCTTCGTCAACTTTGCATCCAAGTTGAGTCATGTGATTGTAGTACTCAGACATTCTGAGTAAGTGTTCACTGATAGAACTGTTCTCCTCCATCTTGCAACTATAGAACTTATTGGAGACTTCATATCTTTCAATTCGGGCATTTGCTTGAAATATTAACTTCAACTCTTGGAACATCTCATATGCTCCATGACGTTCAAAACGTCTTTGAAGTTCCGATTCTAAGCTGTAAAGCATGGCACACTGAGCTATCAAGTAATCATCAGAACGAGCTTGCTAGACGTTCATAACGTCCGGAGTTGCTCCTGCAGCAGGCCTGTCACCTAGCGGTGCTTCCAGGACATAATTCTTCTGTGCAGCAATGAGGATAATCCTCAAGTTACGGACCTAGTTCGTGTAGTTGCTACCATCATCTTTCAACTTAGCTTTCTCTAGGAATGCATTAAAATTCAAGGGAGCGGTAGCACGAGCCATTGATCTACAACAACTTAGATATGCAAAAACTATCATGACTAAGTTCATGATATATTAAAGTTCAATTAATCATATTACTAAAGAACTCCCACTTAGATAGACATCCCTCTAGTCATCTAAATGATCGCGTGATCCAAATCAACTAAACCATGTCCGATCATAACGTGAGATGGAATAGTTTTCAATGGTGAACATCTTATGTTGATCATATCTACTATATGATTCATGCTCAACCTTTCGGTCTCCAGTGTTCCGAGGCCATGTCTGTACATGCTAGGCTCGTCAAGTTTAACCCAAGTATTCTACATGTGCAAAACTGTCTTACACCCGTTGTATTTGAACGTAGAGCTTATCACACCTGATCACCACGTGGTGTCTCGGCACGATGAACTTCCGCAACGGTGCATAATCAGGGAGAACACTTGTACCTTGAAATTTTGTAAGGGGTCATCTTATAATGCTACCGTCGTACTAAGCAAAATAAGAAGCATAATCAGATAAACATCACATGCAATCAAAATATGTGACATGATATGGCCATCATCATCTTGTGCTTTTAATCTCCATCTCCAAAGCATCGTCATGATCTCCATCGTCACCGGCTTGACACCATGATCTTCATCGTAGCGTCATGGTCGTATCGCCAACTATTGCTACTACTACTATCGCTAACTCAAAGTGATAAAGTAAAGCAATTACATGGCCTTCACAATTCATACAATAAAGAGACAACCATAAGGCTCCTGTCGGTTGCTGATAATTTACAAAACATGATCATCTCATACAATAACGTATAACTCATCACGTCTTGACCATATCAAATAACAACATGCCCTGCAAAAACAAGTTAGACGTCCTCTACTTTGTTGTTGCAAGTTTTACGTGGCTGCTACGGGCTTAACAAGAACCGTTCTTACCTACGCACACAAAAACCACAACGATTTTTCATCAAGTGTGTTGTTTTAACCTTCACAAGGACCGGGCGTAGTCACACTCGATTCAACTAAAGTGAGAGAGACAGACACCCGCCGGTCACCTTTCAGCAACGAGTGCTCGTAACGGTGAAACCAGTCTCGTGTAAGCGTACGCGTAATGTCGGTCCAGGCCGCTTCATCTCACAATAACGCCGAATCACAGTATGACTTGCTGGTAAGCACTATGACTATTATCGCCCACAACTCATTGTGTTCTACTCATGCATATCATCTACTCATATACCTGGCTCATGATACCACTATTGGGGAACGTAGTATTTCAAAAAAAAATCCTACGATCACACAAGATCTATCTAGGAGAAGCATAGCAACGAGCGGGGAGAGTGTGTCTATGTACCCTCGTAGACCGAAAGCGGAAGCGTTTAGTAACGCAGTTGATGTAGTCGAATGTCTTCACGATCCAACCGATCCAAGCACCGAACGTACGGCACCTCCGCGTTCAGCACAATTTCAGCTCGATGACGTCCCAGGAACTCTTCATCCAGTTAAGGTCGAGGGAGAGTGTCGTCAACACGACGGCGTGGTGATGGTGATGATGAAGTTATCGGCGCAGGGCTTCACCTAAGCACAACGCCGATATGACCGAGGTGTGTAACTGTGGAGGGGGGCAGCGCACACGGCTAAGAAATCAACTTGTGTGTGCCCCCTGGCCACGTATATAATGGAGGAGAGGAGGAGAGGGCCGACCCTCCTATGGCGCGCCCAAGGGGGGAGTCCTACTCCCACTAGGAGTAGGATTCCCCCTTTCCTAGTAGGAGTAGGAGAAGAAGGAAGGGGAGGGAGAGAAGAGAAGGAAGGAGGGGCGCCGCCTCTCCCCCTAGTCCAATTCGGACTAAGCCATGGGGAGGCGGCCTGCCCTATGATGCCTCTCCATCTCCCCTAAAGCCCAGTAAGGCCCATTGACTCCCCGGGGGGTTCCGGTAACCTCCCAGTACTCCGGTATTTATCCGTTGACCCCCGAAACCCTTCCGGTGTCCGAATATAACCTTCCAATATATCAATATTTATGTCTCGACCATTTCGAGACTCCTCGTCATGTCCGTGATCACATCCAAGACTCTGAACTACCTTCGGTACATAAAAATACATAAACTCATAATACCGATCATCATCGAACGTTAAGCGTGCGGACCCTACGAGTTCGAGAACTATGTAGACATGACCGAGACTCATCTCTGGTCAATAACCAATAGAGGAACCTGGATGCTCATATTGGTTCCTACGTATTCTACAAAGATCTTCATCGGTCAAACTACATAACAACATACGTTGTTCCCTTTATCATCGGTATATTACTTGCCCGAGATTCGATTGTCGGTATCATCATACCTAGTTCAATCTCGTCACTGACAAGTCTCTTTACTCATTCCGTAATACACCATCTCATGACTAATTCATTAGTCGTTTGCTTGCAAGGCTTATTATGATGTGTATTACCGAGAGGGCCCAGAGATACCTCTCCGACACTCGGAGTGACAAATCCTATTCTTGATCTATGCCAACACCAGAAACACTTTCGGAGACACCTGTAGGGCATCTTTATAATCACCCAGCTACGTTGTGACATTTGATAGCACACAAGGTGTTCCTCCGGTATTCGGGAGTTGCATAACATCATAGTCAGAGGAACATGTATAAGTCATGAAGAAAGCAGTAGTAGTAAAACTAAACGATCATAGTGCTAAGCTAACGGATGGGTCTTGTCAATCACATCATTCTCATAATGATGTGATCACGTTGATCAAATGACAATACATGTCTATGGTCAGGAAATGTAACCATCTTTGATTAACGATCTAGTCTAGTAGAGGCATACTAGGGACACTATGTTTTGTCTATGTATTCACACATGTACCAAGTTTCCGGTTAATACAATTCTATCATGAATAAAAGACATTTATCATGATATATAAGAAAATATAAATAACAACTTTATTATTGCCTCTAGGGCATATTTACTTCGGAAGGATGGGCCGAGGCACCAGATTTATTCTTGGGCGCCGTTGTCGATGGCGCTATCGAAGATGAATATGCTGATGAAGATGACGCGCTATGCACACTTTCAGGTTCGCGCAAGCGATCCCCCTATCTGGCGCACCAAAGATGTCGCGGGATATCCGCGGCCACCTATGGGACCGGGTGGCCCCTTGCTGGTTCGGCGGGGGGACGTCGCGTTGCACAAAGAGCAGATCGGTGTATGGCAGCACGACATGGAGCACACAAGCAATTTACCCATGTTCGGGCCGCTGATACGTCTCCAACGTATCTATAATTTTTGATTGTTCCATGCTATTATATATTCTGTGTTGGATGTTTAATGGGCTTTTTATACGCTTTTATATTATTTTTGGGACTAACCTACTAACCCAAGGTCCAGTGCAAATTGTTGTTTTTTGCCTATTTCAGTGTTTCGCAGAAAAGGAATATCAAACGGAGTCCAAACGGAATGAAACCTTCGGGAGAGTTATTTTTGGAACGATATGAACACAGAAGACTTAGAGTACACGCGAGGAAGCGAGCGAGGTGGCCACGAGGGCAGGGGGCGCGCCCCACCCTTGTGGGCCCCCCTGTTGCTCCCCTGATGTCCCTCTTCCTACTATATATACCTACGTACACTGAAACTATCGAAGACGACCACGAAACCCTAATTCCACCGCCGCAACCTTCTGTACCCGTGAGATCCCATCTAGGGGCCTGTTCCGGAGCTCCACTGGAGGGGGCATCGATCACGAAGGGCTTCTACATCAACACCATAGCCTCTCCGATGAGTTGTGAGTAGTTTACCACAGACCTTCGGGTCCATAGTTATTAGCTAGATGGATTCTTCTCTCTCTTTGGATCTCAATACAAAGTTCTCCTCGATCTTCGAGGAGATCTATTCGATGTAATCTTTTTGCGATGTGTTTGTCGAGATCCGATGAATTGTGGGTTTATGATCAAGATTATCTATGAACAATATTGGATTCTTTTCTGAAATCTTTTAGGTATGATTTTAATATCCTTGCAAGTCTCTTCGAATTATTGGTTTGGTTTGGCCTATTAGATATATAGTTCTTGCAATGGGAGAAGTGCTTGGCTTTGGGTTCAATCTTGCGGTGTCCTTTCCCAGTGATAGCAGGGGCAGCAAGGCACGTATTGTATTGTTGCCATCGAGGATAAAAAGATGGGGTTTATATCATATTGCTTGAGTTTATCCCTCTACATCATGTCATCTCGGTTAAGGCGTTACTCCATTCTTATGAACTTAATACTCTAGATGCATGCTGGATAGCGGTCGATGTGTGGAGTAATAGTAGTAGATGCAGAATCGTATCGGTCTACTTGCCACGAAGGTGATGCCTATATACAATGATCATGCCTAGATATTCTCATAACTATGCGCTTTTCTATTAATTTCTCGACAGTAATTTGTTCACCCACCATAGAAATCTGCTATCATGAGAGACACCACTAGTGAAACCTATGGCCCCCGGGTCTATCTTCATCGTATTAATCTTCCATCAACTATTTTCTTTACTTTGAATTATTTACTTTCAATCTCTATACCAAAAATACCAAAAATATTATCTTATCATATCTATCAGATCTGACTTTTGTAAGTGACCGAGAAGGGATCAACAACCCCTTTTATCGTGTTGGATGCAAGGTTCTTATTTGTTTGTGCAGGTACGAGGGACTCGCGCGTGGTCTCCTACGGGATTGATACCTTGGTTCTAAAAAACTGAGGGAAATACTTATGCTACTGTGCTCCATCACCCTTTCCTCTTTGAGGGAATACAACGCAAGCTCGAGAAGTAGCAAGAAGAATTTCTGGTGTCGTTGCCGGGGAGATATACGCAAAAGTCATATACCAAGTACCTATCACAAACCCTTATCCCTCGCATTACATTATTTGCCTCTCGTTTTCCTCTCCCCCACTTCATCCTTGCCGTTTTATTCGCCCTGTTATTTGCTCCGTGTGTTTTATCGTTCGCCTTGCCGTCATGGCTAGCCTGCCTATCATTATCAATACTCCCGAGAGTGAAGTTCTTAATTTTAAACAAAGGGAGGGAGAAAATCTAAAAGATGCTTGGCATAGAATTTGCAATGCTCAAAATAGATCGACTAGGAAGCTTTCCACTTCCGTGCTTCTCCGCAATTTTTAAGTTGGCATCACTCCTTGGAATAGATATATTCTTGATCCATTACCGGAGGGAATTTCTTGGGTAGCCATACTTTTGTTTCTTATAACGCTATGACAGAATTGTTTGGTCCACCACCTCTTCTGGTTAATGGAACTGTCTTAACTTTAGAGCATGTTATGCAAAGGCTTGAAATTATTGAAAACAAAGTTGCCACTGTAGAGTTGGTCGAGAGTTTGGATAAAAAGACCCATAACCAAATTACCCAATATGGATCTAGGGTAGGAGTTATTTTGATATTTTTTAAAGAAAAAGAACCCATAGTTAAAGAGAGAATATATCAAGATTCCACTAGAATTGATAAACTTGAGGATATTATTACTAGTGTAGGGTCTGCTTTTTCTGCTGTGAGAAATACTTCGAACCCCTCTACTACTAAAATGGCCAAATTTATGTATGTTCCTAAAAATAAGGGTGAATCTTCTAGTAAGGAGACTACAGATCTTAAATCGATAAGTGTTCACCCCAACTTTCTCTCAATCATAAGGGAACCTTATGCTACAAACGAATTTCTTGATTTCTTTCCTAGAAGTTTGATTATTAATAGGAAGGAAGAAACACCTAAGAATTATAAGTGTTCAATTGAAGAATTGCCTACCAAAGATGGCAATTACTAGATCTATTCTTGTATCGTGCCTAGCTAGGGGCGTTAAACGATAGCGCTTGTTGGGAGGCAACCCAATTTTATTTTCTTTGTTTTTGCTTTTGTTTAGGAATAAATATTGCATCTAGCTTCTGTTTACATGTGGTTTTGTGTTTTAATTATTGTTTGTGCCAAGTAGAACCTTTGGAAAGACTTGGGTGAAGTTTATGCGATCATGTTGTAAAAAATAGAAACTTTAGCTCTCACGAGATTAGCTACCATTTTTTACTGGAGAGTGCTTTTTAGTTGATTATTTTTGCAGATGATTAATAGACAAATTCCTCACGTCCACCAATTTATTCAATTTTTTAGAGTTACAGGAGTATTTGAAAGTTACAGATTTTCTAAGACTGTTCTGTTTTTGACAGATTCTGTTTTTCGTGTGTTGTTTGCTTATTTTGAGGAATCTATGAGTAGTATTGGGGGGGTATGAATCATAGACAAGTTGGAATACAGTAGGTTTAACACCAATATAAACAAAGAATGAGTTCGTTATAGTACCTTTGAGTAGTGGTTTGTTTTCTTATACTAACGAAGCTCACGAGATTTTTGGCTAAGTTTTGTGTTGTGAAGTTTTCAAGTTTTGGGTAAGGATTTGATGGACTATGGAACAACGGGTGGCAAGAGCCTAATCTTGGGGATGCCCAAGGCACCCCAAGGTAAAATTCAAGGACAACCAAAAGCCTAAGCTTGGGAATGCCCCGGGAGGGCATCCCCTCTTTCGTCTTCGTCTATCGGTAACTTTACTTGAGACTATATTTTTATTCACCACATGATATGTATTTTGCTTGGAGCGTCATGTATGATTTGAGTCTTTGCTTTTTAGTTTGCCACAATCATCCTTGCTGGACGCACCTTTTGAGACATATACACAAGAATTGGAATTTATTAGAATACTCTATGTGCTTCACTTATATCTTTTGAGTTAGATAGTTTTGCTCTAGTGCTTCACTTATATCTTTTAGAGCATGGTTGTGGTTTTATTTTGTAGAAATTATTGATCTCTCATGCTTCACTTATATTATTTTTAGAGTCTCTTAGAACAGCATGGTAATGTGCTTTGCTTATAAATTAGTCCTAATATGATAGGCATCCAAGATGGGTATAGTAAAAACTTTCATAAAAAAGTGCATTGAATATGATGAGAAGTTTGATACTTGATGATTGTTTTGAGATATGAGGATGGTGATATTAGAGTCATGCTAGTGGAGTAATTGTGAATTTGAAAAACACTTGTGTTAAAGTTTGTGATTCCCGTAGCATGCACGTATGGTGAACCGTTATATGATGAAGTTGGAGCATGATTTATTTATTGATTGTCATCCTTTGTGTGGAGGTCGGGATCACTCGATGGTTAACTGCTACCAACCTTTCCCCTAGGAGCATGCGTGTAGTACTTTGTTTTGATGACTTGTAAATTTTTGCAATAAGTATGTGAGTTCTTTATGACTAATGTTGAGTCCAAGGATGTAGCGACCAGACCTCAAACAGTCTGATCTCTGTGCATCAGTGTCATGCCTGGATCAGTAATGCTGACACGCACAGTACTTGAAGGATTTATAACAGAGTAGCAATCGCACACTTATTACATCGATAGTTCCAACGATGAACTTATTAAAATAAAAATGGCTTAAGGCCATCTAACACGATAACAGCGGAAGGCTTGGAAGATAAGTGAGTCCATCAACTCCAACGGCATCACTGAGTATAGAACCACGACCTATAAGGCACCTTACTCGTCGTCTGAAAAGTCTGCAACATGAATGTTGCAGCCCGAAAACGGGTCAGCACATGGAATATGCTGGCAAAGTAACACAAGAGAGCAATGAAAGTAAAGCTATACTATATGCAATATGGCTGGTGGAAAGCTCTATGGTTATAGTTTTTGCGTAAAGCCAATTTTTCCCTACTTCAAAGGAATAGATTTTAATTAACTATCATGGTAGTTGAAACATCGTTGAGAAGATAGACATCCTCTCAACCCCAATTAAAATCATCATTAAACCCAACAATATTAATTAGAGTAACATGATGAGATTCACATGATAATCCAAGTACTAGATACTCAAGACGTCCGTAACTGGGGACACGGCTAATCATGATCAGTTTGTACACTCTGCAGAGGTTTGTGCACTTTTCCCCACAAGACTCGATCGCCTCCGTTTGGTTTCTCGCACTGGATGGTGTTTGAGAAACGGATGACCGAGACACAGTCTTTCCGAAGAGATCCCCTTAACCAGATAGATAGGCCGGTACACCTACAATCGCTCTACATCTGCTAGCCCATCATGGAAAGGTTTCCCACAACTTACTCAACTATGCCAGAGCCCATATTGGCATGTGGCTGCACACGGAAGTTTCTAGTATGAATAATCTCATGATCCCTTTGAGCCTGGGTGGCGGTCCAAAAGAAAAACAGGCAATCGCTGGAATACCCAGGTGCCTCAATCCACCCAGATGTGTGTTAAAGTTGCCACCTTAAGTTGAACCATTAATTTACAAACTCACATCTGTCATGGATACACTCACCCAATCCACGTCTACGAGCATAGCATGGCCTAACAGCAAACGTAGAAGTAACTCCCAAGGTTTGAATGTAATGCAGGTAATAGGTACTACCTCAATCTACTTCCCAGACCCACAAGTTAAAAGATCCTACTCATGCAATGTGTGAGGTTTTGACTAATGCAATGAAAACTGGGTAATTGGAAAGTATGATCAAAGCGTTACTTGCCTTGCTGATGATTCGCAAAACCTAGAGATTCAAAGTAGCAAGCGGCGCACTCCGGGTACTCTATCGCAATCAAACAAGCACTCAATAAGTACTTAACTAATGCACGGGTAAAACTCAAATAAGAGATCTAACCAGAAAGTTCAACTTAAGAAATCCGGTTTGCAAAAAGAATCAACTCGAAATAAGCAACGAAACTCAAACTACGAAAGAAACGAGCTCCGGTTACTAATTGGCCTAGAGTCAAATTTTATAGTAGCCAAAACCTTGTTCAAGTTGGTTAAACGTAAAGAGGGCATCGAGACGAAGATCTGGGATTTTGAATCACCTGATTCCGACTCTTGAGCGAAAAGAAAAACGAAAAACAAGATCAGGGCAGAAATCGCAATCGGAATAATCGCGGATAAATACCCCGAAAAAGAAAACGGACGAACAGGCTAACGAACGAACGTTCACTATCTGCGGCTAACGGACGAAAACCGTTCGTTAAAACGAATGTACGGACGAACGTCCGCTAAATAACTAGACCGACGAAAAACCGAACCGATCTAATCTAATAAAAAACAGATCTACGGTTTACGAAAACCGATCGGTTCTAAAAAAACCAATTAACTACCTCAACGGCAACTCCGGCGAGACGGCGTCCGGCGGCAGCGGCGGTTCGGTGCGGCGGGGCGGCGAGGCGGCGGCGCTGCGGGCGTGCGGCGGCGGCGGCGCGAGGCGGAGGCGGCAGCGGCGCTGCGGGCTAGGGCAGGGGGCGGTGGCGGTTTGGCTGTCGGGCCAGGGCGGTTGGCTTATAAAGCCCAGAGTCCTGGGCCAGTACGACTCTAAGTTGGTTGCCCTTTTTTTTAAATAGAGTCCTGGCGCAGAAAAACTAACGAAAGAAATACTAAGCGAACTCCAAAAATCCCGAAATAAATTTTCACCGTCCTCTAATAATCTTTAGGACAAAGTGAACATTTTTCCCGGACCTAAATGCAGTTTTTGAAAAACGTGCATTTTTCCTATGCAAATAAAATCGCAAATAATTCCAGAAAAATACCAAAAGTGATTTTAACATTTTTCCTCCAATATTTCTGTTATTTTGGAGAAGTCATATTATCTCCGCTCATATTTTGTATTTAGAAATATTTTTAGGGGAGAAAAATAATTAGAATCACACTGTCCTCGTACCGGTATTCGAGCGAACTCAAATACGAAAATGGTAAAATTCCCAACTCTCTCCGTAGGTCCTTGAGTTGCTTAGAATTTCGAGGGACGCCACAAGCAAAAATGCAAAAGGGCATGCAATGCAATATGATCTATGTATAACATTTCAAATTGAAAATTTGGGATGTTACAAACCTACCCCCTTAGAATGAATCTCGCCCTCGAGATTCAACTTGGCTTGAGAACAAGTGTGGGTGGTCCTTGCGTAGATCATCTTCTCGTTCCCAGGTGGCTTCTTCCTCGGTGTGGTGACTCCACTGAACTTTGCAAAACTTGATAACCTTACTGCGGGTGACTCTGCTCGAAAATTCGAGAATCTTAACAGGCTTCTCCTCGTAAGTCAGATCATTGTCCAACTGAATTACTTCCAGGGGTACTGTGTCTCTAAGTGGTATATCGGCCATCTCCGCATGGCACTTCTTAAGCTGTGAAACGTGAAACACGTCGTGCACTCCTGACAATCCCTCGGGCAACTCCAACTTATAGGCAACCTCTCCCATGCGTTCCAAAACACGGTAAGGTCCCACAAATCTCGGGGCTAACTTCCCTTTAACTACGAAACGTTTAACTCCTCGCAGAGGCGATACTCTCAAGTAAGCTCTATCTCCAATCTCATAGGCTATCTCCTTGCGCTTCGAGTCTGCATAACTCTTCTGCCTGGACTGAGCTACCGTCAATCTATCTCGAATCAACTTCACCTTCTCCTCAGACTCTTTGATTAAGTCTGGTCCAAACAACTGTCGGTCTCCAACTTCATCCCACATTAACGGTGTTCGGCATCTCCTTCCATACAATGCCTCGAACGGTGCCATCTTCAAACTGTCTTGGTAACTGTTGTTGTATGAGAACTCCGCGTAGGGCAAATTTTCATCCCAACTAGATCCATAATCTAGTGCACAGGCTCTCAGCATATCCTCCAAAATCTGATTGACTCTTTCAGTCTGTCCATCTGTCTGCGGGTGAAAAGCTGTGCTAAACTCTAGTCTGGTACCCAAAGTTTCATGTAACTGATTCCAGAACATTGAGGTAAACTGGGTTCCTCTATGTGATACGATGCTCCTCGGAACTCCATGCAGACATACAATTCGGGTCATGTATATCTTTGCCAACTTTGCACTGGTATACGTGGTTTTCACAGGGATAAAGTGGGCTACCTTCGTCAATCGGTCCACTACTACCCAGATTGAATCATATCCTGCTTTGGTCCTGGGTGATCCGGTGATAAAATCCATGCCAAGCTTCTCCCACTTCCATTCGGGTATCGTCATAGGTTGTAACAATCCTGCTGGCTTCTGATGTTCTGCCTTTACTCTCTGACATACATCACAAACTGCTACATACTCCGCGATATCTTTCTTCATATCGGTCCACCAGAAAATGTCCTTCAAATCCAAATACATCTTAGTATTTCCTGGGTGAATCGAGTATGGTGAATCATGGGCCTCCTATAGAATCAACTTCCTGATCTCCGGGTCATTAGGCACATAAATGCGGTCCTCAAACCATAAGGTGTCGTGTTCATCCTCACGAAAACCTTTAGCTCTTCCTTCGCTCATCCTCTCCTTTATAGAGACAACCTCCTCGTCAGTTTTCTAAGCTTCTCTGATTTTATCCATCAGGGTAGACTGGATCTCCAGGGTTGCTACATAGCCTCTCGGAACTATCTCCATACGTAGTTCTCGTAAGTCCTCGGCTAATTCTTTTGGAAATTCCTCCGTCAATAGGGTATTGACATGGCTCTTACGGCTTAGCGCATCGGCTACTACGTTAGCCTTTCCGGGATGATAATGCAATCTCATGTCGTAATCCTTAATGAGTTCCAGCCATCTCCTTTGCCTGAGATTCAGCTCCTTCTGAGTGAATATATACTTCAAACTCTTGTGATCCATATATACTTCACAATGGTTTCCAATAAGAAAATGTCTCCACATCTTCAATGCATGCACTACAGCTGCTAACTCCAAATCGTGGGTGGCATAGTTTGGCTCATGAGGTTTTAGTTGTCGTGAAGCATACGAAACAACTCTTCCTTCCTGCATAAGGAATGCTCCAAGTCCTTGATGTGAAGCGTCGCAGTACACCTCATAATCCTTATGTTGATCTGGCAGAATCAGCACAGGGGATGAGACCAACCTTTTCTTTAATTCCTGGAAACTGGCCTCACATTTTTCTGTCCAACTGAAATTGGTGTCCTTCTTTAATAACTCCGTCATTGGCTTTGCAATCCTCGAGAAATTCTCAATAAATCTCCGGTAGTATCATGCAAGTCCAAGAAAACTCCGGATCTCTCCAACTGTTGTTGGTGCTTCCCAATGGGTCACAGTGTCCACCTTAGCGGGATCTACTGCTATTCCTTCTCCAGATATAACGTGTCCGAGAAATCCGACTTCCTTCAACCAAAACTCGCATTTGCTAAACTTGGCATATAACTGATGTTCTCTGAGCTTCTCCAATACCAAACGCAAATGCTCTGCATGCTCCTCTTCATCCTTCGAGAAGATCAATATATCATCTATGAACACTACGACGAACTTATCCAAATACTCCATAAACACTTTGTTCATCAGGTTCATAAAGTATGCCAGTGCGTTTGTCAGACCAAAAGACATAACGGTATACTCGTACAACCCGTACCTGGTGGTAAAGGCCGTCTTAGGTATATCCTGCTCTCGGATCTTCAATTGGTGGTACCCTGATCGCAGATCGATCTTGGAAAATATCTTAGCTCCTTGCAATCCATCGAACAGATCATTGATCATCGGTAGTGGGTACTTGTTCTTGATCGTTACTTCGTTCAGCCCTCTGTAATCAACAACCATTCTTAATGATCCATCCTTTTTCTCCACTAAAAGTACCGGCGAACCCCAAGGCGAAGAACTTGGGCGTATGAATCCTTTATCCAGTAACTCCTTAATTTGTTTCTTTATCTCCTCCAAATCCTTTGCGGGCATCCTATATGGTCTCTTAGAAATTGGCCCGGTGCCTGGCAAAAGTTCATACAAAAACTATATATCTCTATCCGATGGCATGCCAGGTAACTCCTCTGGGAACACATCCGGATAATCCTTTACTACTGGCACTTCCTCCTGAACAACTCCCGTGAGAGAATGTACTTGAGTCCTTATTGGCGAATGCCTAGATACATACTTGATCCTTTTTCCTCCGGGGTGGTGAGCAAAATAGACCTGCTGGCACAGTCAATGTTACCTCCATACTTCGATAGCCAATCCATACCTAATATCACATCCAATCCTTGTGACTCCAGGACTATTTGGTCAGAGGGGAAAGTGTGGCGTCCTATGATCAATGGCGTCTGAAAACATCCTTGGTGTGCCATATACTCTGCTCCTGGTGAACTTACTAACATGGGGGTCTTAAGAACTCGGGTGGACATCCTATGTTTATTTACGAATCCCCTTAAAATATATGAATGCGATGCACCGGTATCGAAAAGAACTATTGCGGTAAATGTCTTAACCAAAAACTTACCGACAACAGCATCTGGTTGCTCTTCTACCTCCTCCACAGTCACGTGGTTCACTTGTCCTTTGTTGAACGGGTTGGGTTTCTTTGCGGCGCTTCCATTGCCGTTCCCATTCTTAGCTTCTGGGCATTCATTGGCATAATGTCCATTCTTCCTGCACTTGTAACAGGTGACATGGCTGTAATCCTTCTTGGTGGGTGTGGACGGTGTAGGGCGGCTCTGGTTACCATTTGCTCCACACTACTAGGAAAAGGGCTACTAATGGCGCACCGGTTTTGCCCATTAATGGCGCACTACTGGTGCGCCATTAGTAGCACACCATTAGTATTATTTACTAATGGCGCACCACTGGTGCGCCATTAGTATCTGGTATACTAATGGCGCACCACTGGTGCGCCATTAGAATAGTGCACGATGCGCCATTAGTATGCCTCGCAGGGGGCCATCTATACCCAGGTGCTTTGGCATACTAATGGCGCACTACATAGAAGTGCGCCATTAGTAATTTTTTTTAACTTTTTTTAAAAAAAAAATTACAAATTTTTTTTTCAATTTTTTAAATTTTTTTTTCTTAATCTCAGGTCATTATGGCTTAATATGGGGTCAATTTGCTTATCTCAAGTCAAATCCCACTCTGTGGTAAAACTTCCCATAAGGTCACCCATCCTCACACTACTCCAGCTCGAGCACGCTTAACTTCGTATTTCTATCCAACCCCAGCACCAGCTCACTTCACACGCACTTGTTGATATATCTATCATATCAATCCTATTAACCCTTCTTGATGTCTACGAGTTTGTTAATGTTCATGAGTATGATGAAATTTTGAAAATATATTTCAAACTTCCCGGTCATATTACATATCATATTTTTGAAAAAAAAATTATAATATTTTTTTCGAAAATTTTATATATTTTTTTCTGTTACTAGTGGCGCACCGTTTGCGGTGCGCCACTAGTAAGTTTGAAATTTTTTGAATTTTTTTGCCTGTAGATCTTAAAAGCCCCGTAACTTTTTTTCTGTTAGGTTTTTGGGGATTTTGAAAATGTTTACAGTTAAATTCGGATGTAACTTTTCGAGTAGATGATTTTTCATATAAAAAACTTTTTAATCCGAGTTCGTATGCAAAAGTTATACCCGTTTTACTAAATTCCAGACATATTCTGCAAATAAAGTCAAAATTCATATTTGTAAATTTTCCCAACAAGTAGACCACATATCACATGGGAAACTTATTTTCTTTTTCTTTTTG
This sequence comes from Secale cereale, assembly GCA_902687465.1. Taxonomy (NCBI): domain Eukaryota; kingdom Viridiplantae; phylum Streptophyta; class Magnoliopsida; order Poales; family Poaceae; genus Secale; species Secale cereale. Next base: position 124,927,728 of record LR738711.1, read on the forward strand.
ACATTTACATCATTTTCGTTTATTTATTTTTGAACTGGAAAAGGCGGTCCAC
>LR738711.1:124927886-125083796 GCA_902687465.1 Secale cereale
TAATGGCCAAGTTACTAATGGCGCACCGTGGTAGTGGTGCGCCATTAGTAGTTCAACTACTAATGGCGCACCACTCCCACGGTGCGCCATTAGTATTTTTTGAAAATAAAATAAAAATAATAAAAATAAAATATGAAAAAATAATACTAATGGCGCACCGTGGGTGTGGTGCGCCATTAGTAATTTGAACTACTAATGGCGCACCACTCCCACGATGCGCCATTAGTATTTTTTGAAAATAAAATTAAAAAAAAATAAAAATAAAATTTGAAAAAAAATTACTAATGGCGCACCGTGGATGTGGTGCGCCATTAGTAGTTCAACTACTAATGGCGCACTATCCACTGGTGCGCCATTAGTAGTTTTGAGAAAAATATGAAGAAAAAAATTTGTTACTAATGGCGCACCAACACATGGTGCGCCATTAGTATATACTAATGGCGCACCGCATGTCTGGTGCGCCATTAGTGTCAATTCCATCTATAGCCCTTTTCCTAGTAGTGCCATTTCCATTTCCATTCTTGGGGCCATTATGATTGTGCGAGCTACCTCCTCCATGGGTATGTTGAAACTGTCCTACCGTTTTAGGGGTAAAATGAGGCTTCTGCTGAGCTCCAGAGTTATACTTTCCTTGTCCATGCTTCCTTTTGCGACTTTCAATCTGTTGGTGCTTCCTTTCAATCATTAGGGCGCGGTCAACTAGCTCCTGGTAGTTATTGAAAGTGGCCACCATCAACTATACACTCATCTCATCATTCAGCCCTTCCATGAATCTCTCCTGCTTAGCGGCATCTGTGGCCACATCATCTGGGGCATAACAAGATAGGGTACTAAGCTGATCCACGTACTGGGCCACAGTACGGTTGCCTTGGCGCAAATTGCGAAACTCCTGCTTCTTCATACTCATAGCTCCAGTTGAGACATGGGCGGTACGAAAAGCTTGCTGAAACTGATCCCAAGTCACATTGGCTATGGGAAAAGTGGCTGTGTAATTCTCCCACCATGCTATGGCTGGTCCAGACAACTGGTGTGCGGCAAAACGCACCTTCTCAGCATCTGAGCAGTTAGCAGTGGTCAAATCCCTTCCAATCTTGCGTAGCCAGTCATCAGCCACTATTGGTTCGATGCTGCTAGCAAACACGGGTGGTTGCAACCTTAAGAAACGTGTCAGGTTGTCCACGGGTGGTGGTGGTGGTGGAGGGTTGTTGTTGTTGTTGTGGTTGTTCTGAGTGTTCTGGACAAGAAGTTGCATCAGGGTGTTCTGCTGCTAGATCAACTGAGTGACTCAGGGGGAAACTCAAATCCGGGCTCACGTCTTGGAGGCATCTGATGGGTGTAGAGGGAAGAGATTAGAATAGAATCGAGGTCTAAGGGAAAATCACTACCCATATGCACATGAGACCAACACAATCATATCACACCAATCAATTTCAAGCAAGATCTTACAAATCTAACTATCGTTACAAAAGTGCTCTAAAACTAATATATGGGGGTACAGTACTAGTCACAGGGTGGTCTTCTAGAAAATTTGATCGACAGAGGATTCCATGATATCCGCTCCAGCTTCATCTTCATAGTCTTCGTCTCTGCTATCATCAGGTTCCGAATCCGTGTCGTCAATGATGATGTAGTCTTCCGGTGGAATCTCCTTGGGTTCTTCTTCCTCTTCTTCTTCTCCCATGAGTATCCCTAACTTCCATGTCAAGTCATCATTCTTCTCCACAAGTATTAGCATCTCCTCCTCGTATCCGTCGCGCGTAGACTTGAGTTCCTCTTCTAACTCCAAGTTTCTGTTTAGTGCTTTCTTCAAATCTATCATTCCTGCACACATCTGGTGCTCCTGGCGACGAATGTGATGGTTCAACTCCTGGATGAAGGCTGCAATGGATCTATCCTTCCGGGTGCTGATCATATCCCAATTCTCATCTCGGCGTCCACAAATTTGGTAGATGGTGTCCTTTAGCTCCTGCTTATAGACTTCTCCAATCCTTCCCATAGCGATGTGGGATGCCATGCTCCTGCCTAGGCTCCACGTAGGCGCATTAAAAGAAAATGCTATGAGTGCAGTGACGGGCTTGAACGTCCTTCCTGGAACTCGGGCTTGAATCAACCAACGCTCCTCCTCAGGTAGAGTGGCATTGTAGGTTCCGGTGAAACTTGGTAGTCCAATGTTTAGATATCTGGGGACTTCCTTCAGGTGTCATCCAAATGGTGTACCTTCATCCGGTTGAGTGAACTTGTTCTTTGCATCCACCATCTTAAAGAGTAGAAAAGATGAGGAGTCAGAAAAGAGAAGAGTGAATAGTGCTCTAGGGTTTTAGCTTAGTGGCCGTGTCCTACAGTCAGCGTGTGCTCTGATACCATCTTGTAGCGACCAGACCTCAAACAGTCTGCTCTCTGTGCATCAGTGTCATCCCTGGATCAGTAATGCTGACACGCACAGTGCTTGAAGGAATTATAATAGAGTAGCAATCACACACTAATTACATTGATAGTTCCAACAATGAACTTATTACAATAAAAATGGCTTAAGGCCATCTAACACGATAACAACGGAAGGCTTGGAAGATAAGTGAGTCCATCAACTCCAACGGCATCACTGAGTATAGAACCACGACCTATAAGGCACCTTACTCGTCGTCTGAAAAGTCTGCAACATGAACGTTGCAGCCCGAAAACGGGTCAGCACATGGAATATGCTGGCAAAGTAACACAAGAGAGCAATGAAAGTAAAGCCAATTTTTCCCTACCTCAAAGGAATAGATTTTAATTAAATATCATGGTAGTTGAAACATCGTCGAGAAGATAGACATCCTCTCAACCCCAATTAAAATCATCATTAAACCCAACAATATTAATTAGAGTAACATGATGATATTCACATGATAATCCAAGTACTAGATACTCAAGACGTCCGTAACCGGGGACACGGCTAATCATGATCAGTTTGTACACTCTGCAGAGGTTTGTGCACTTTTCCCCACAAGACTCGATCGCCTCCGTTTGGTTTCTCGCACTGCATGGTGTTTGAGAAACGGATGACCGAGACACAGTCTTTCCGAAGAGGTCCCCTTAACCAGATAGATAGGCCGGTACACCTACAATCCCTCTACATCTGCTGGCCCATCATGGAAAGGTTTCCACAACTTACTCAACTATGCCAGAGACTATATTGGCATGTGGCTGCACACGGAAGTTTCTAGTATGAATAATCTCATGATCCCTTTGAGCCTGGGTGGCGGTCCAAAAGAAAAACAGGCTATCGCTGGAATACCCAGGTGCCTCAGTCCACCCAGATGTGTGTTAAAGTTGCCACCTTAAGTTGAACCATTCATTTACAAACTCACATCTGTCATGGATACACTCACCCAATCCACGTCTACGATCATAGCATGGCCTAACAGCAAACGTAGAAGTAACTCCCAAGGTTTGAATGTAATGCATGTAATAGGTACTACCTCAATCTACTTCCCAGACCCACAAGTTAAAAGATCCTACTCATGCAATGTGTGAGGGTTTGACTAATGCAATGAAAACTGGGTAATTGGAAAGTATGATCAAAGTGTTACTTGCCTTGCTGATGATCCGCAAAACCTAGAGATTCAAAGTAGCAAGCGGCGCACTCCGGGTACTCTATCGCAATCAAACAAGAACACAATAAGTACTGAGCTAATGCACGGGTAAAACTCAAATAAGATATCTAACCAGAAAGTTCAACTTAAGAACTCCGGTTTGCAAAAAGAATCAACTCGAAAGAAGCAACGAAACTCAAACTACGAAAGAAACGAGCTCCGGTTACTAATTGGCCTAGAGTCAAATTTTATAGTATCCAAAACCTTGTTCAAGTTGGTTAAACGTAAAGAGGGCAACGAGACGAAGATCTGGGATTTTGAATCACCTGATTCCGACTCTCGAGCGAAAAGAGAAATGAAAAAAAAGATTAGGGCAGAAATCGCGATCGAAATAATCGCGGATAAATACCCCGAAAATGAAAATGGACGAACAGGCTAACGAACGAACGCTCGCTGTCTGTGGCTAACGGACGAAAGCCGTTCGTTAAAACGAACGTACGCCCGAACGTCTGCTAAATAACTAGACCGACGAAAAACCGAACCGATCTAATCTAATAAAAAAAGATCTACGGTTTACGAAAATCGATCGGTTCTAAAAAAACCGATTAACTACCTCAACGGCAACTCCGGCGAGACGGCGTCCGGCGGCAGCGGCGGTACGGCACGGCTGGGCGGCGAGGCGGCGGCGCTGTGGGGCGGCGGGGCGGCAGCGGCGGCGCTGCGGGGCGGCTGCGCTGCGGGCGTGCGGCGGCGGGGCGAGCGTGCGGCGTCGGCATGCTGGCGAGCGGCGGCGGCGGCGGCGGCGCTGGCGGGCGGCGGCGGTGGCGGCGGCGGTGCCGCGGGCTAGGGCAGGGGGCGGTGGCGGTTGGGCTGTCGGGCCGGGGCGGTTGGCTTATAAAGCCCAGAGTCCTGGGCCAGTACGACTCTAAGTCGGTTGCCCCTTTTTTTTTTAAATAGAGTCCAAGCGCAGAAAAACTAACGAAATAAATACTAAACGGACTTCAAAAATCCCGAAATAAATTTTCACCGTCCTCTAATAATCTTTAGGACAAAGTGAAAAAAAATTCCGGACCTAAATGCAATTTTTAAAAACACGCATTTTTCCTATGCAAATAAAAGCGCAAATAATTCCAGAAAAATACCAAAAGTGATTTTAACATTTTTCCTCCAATATTTCTGTTATTTTGAAGAAGTCATATTATCTCCGCTCATATTTTGTATTTAGAAATATTTTTAGGAGAGAAAAATAATTAGAATCACACTGTCCTCGTACCGGTATTCGAGCGAACTCAAATACGAAAATGGTAAAATTCCCAACTCTCTCCGTAGGTCCTTGAGTTGCTTAGAGTTTCGAGGAACGCCACAAACAAAAATGCAAAAGGGCATGCAATGCAATATGATCTATGTATAACATTCCAAATTGAAAATTTGGGATGTTACAATGGATTATACGCAATTTCACCCTTCCACCATTGCTAGCCTCTGTTGTACCACGCAACTTTCGCCGATACCATACATCCACCATATACCTTCCTCAAAACAGCCACCATACCTACCTATCATGGCATTTCCATAGCCACTCCAAGTTATATTGCCATGCAACTTTCCACCATTCCGTTTATTATGACACACTTCGTCATTGTCATATTGCTATGCATGATCATGTAGTTGACATCGTATTTGTGGCTAAGCCACCGTTCATAATTTTCATACATGTCACTCTTGATTCATTGCACATCCCGGTACACCGCCGGAGGCATTCATATAGAGTCATATTTTGTTCTAGCTTCGAGTTGTAAGTAACTAAAAGTGTGACGACCTTCATTACTAGAGCATTGTCCCAATGAGGAAAGGATGGTGGACTATGATTCCCCCACAAATCGGGATGAGACTCCGGACGAAAAAAAAGAGAGGCCATAAATAAAATAAAAGGAGGAAAAAAAAAAGGCCCAAAAAATAGGGAGAAAAAGAAAAAAATGAGAGAAAAAGAGAGAAGGGACAATGTTACTATCCTTTTTCCACACTTGTGCTTCAAAGTAGCATCATGATCTTCATGATAGAGAGTCTCTAGACTTGTCACTTTCATATACTAGTGGGAATTTTCATTATAAAACTTGGCTTGTATATTCCAATGATGCGCTTCCTCAAAATGCCCTAGGTCTTCATGAGCAAGGGAGTTGGATGCACACCCACTTAGTTTCCCTTGTTGAGCTTTCATACACTTATAGCTCTAGTGCATCCGTTGCATGGAAATCCCTACTCACTCACATTGATATCTATTAATGGGCATCTCCATAGCCCATTGATACGCCTAGTTGATGTGAGACTATCTCCCTCTTTTGTCTTCTCCACAACCACCACTCTATTCCACTTATAGTGCTATATCCATGGCTCACGCTCATGTATTGCGTGAAAGTTGAAAAGTTTGAAAAAATTGAAGTATGAAACACTTGATTGGCTGAAACCGAGGTTGTGCATGATTTGAATATTTTGTGTGATGAAGATAGAGCATAGCCAGACTATATGATTTTGTACGGATAACTTTCTTTGGCCATGTTATTTTGAGAAGACATAATTGCTTTGTTAGTATGCTTGAAGTATTATTATTCTTATGTCAATATAGACTTTTGTCTTGAATATTTTGGATTTGAACATTCATGCCACAATAAACAAAACTACATTGACAATTATGTTGGTTAGCATTCCACATCAAAAATTCTATTTTTATCATTTTTCTACTCGAGGATGAGCATGAATTAAGCTTGGGGATGCTTGATACATCTCCAACGTATATATAATTTTTTATTGTTCCATGCTATTATATATATTCTGTTTTGGATGTTTAATGGGATTTTTATACACTTTTATATTATTTTTGGGACTAACCTACTAACCCAAGGCCCAGTGCAAATTGCTGTTTTTTGCCTATTTCAGTGTCTCGTAGAAAAGGAATATCAAACAGAGTCCAAACGGAATGAAACCTTCAGGAGAGTTATTTTTGGAACGATATCAACAGAGAAGACTTGGAGTACATGCCAGGAAGCGAGAGAGGCGGACACGAGGCCAGGGGGCGCGCCCAGGGCGGGTAGGCACGCCACCCACCCTCGTGGGCCCCCTGTTGCTCCCCTGGCGTCCCTCTTCCTCCTATATATACCTACGTACCCTGAAACTATCAAAGACGACCACGAAACCCTAATTCCACCGCCGCAACCTTCTGTAGCCGTGGGATCCTATCTTGAGGCATGTTCCGGAGTTCCACCTGAGGGGCGTCGATCACAGAGGGCTTCTACATCAACACCATAGCCTCTCCGATGAGTTGTGAGTAGTTTACCATAGACCTTCGGGTTCATAGTTATTAGCTAGATGGCATCTTCTCTCTCTTTGGATCTAAATACAAGGTTCTCCTCGATCTTCGAGGAGATCTAGTCGATGTAATCTTTTTGCGGTGTGTTTGTCAAGATCCGATAAATTGTGGGTTTATGATAAAGATTATCTATGAACAATATTGGATTCTTTTCTGAAATCTATTATGTATGATTTTAATATCCTTGCAAGACTCTCGAATTATCGGTTTGATTTGGCCTACTAGATATATAGTTCTTGCAATGGGAGAAGTGCTTGGCTTTGGGTTCAATCTTGCGGTGTCCTTTCCCAGTGACAGCAGGGACAGTAATGCACATATTGTATTGTTGCCATCGAGGATAAAAATATCGGGTTTATATCATATTGCTTGAGTTTATCCCTCTACATCATGCCATATTGCTTAAGGCGTTACTCTGTTCTTATGAACTTAATACTCTATGTCGGTGTATTTGGATCGACACCTATGGGATCACAAGAATCCCTACTACAGTTGCGGGGCGCGGGGTTGAGAGAAGAGCGGATCTAACAGTCAGGACACGGTTCCTTTACCCAGGTTCGGGCCGCGAAGATGCATAAAACCCTACTCCTGTTTGGTGGATTATATGTATGTGTTCTTCAGCTAATGAGGAACTCCAAGAGGGTCGCGATCAGTTCCAAAAAGCCGAATCCCTCTCCTGGTCGTCTCGGGCCTCCTTTTATAGGAAAAAGGGGCTGCCACAGTGGCACACAGGAGGTGGAAAGGGTACAGTGATGTGAGGTTATCCCTCGCATTACGGGACAAGGTGCATTTAATGCGCCCAGCTTAGGTGTCCTTGCTTTATCGGGGACGGGGGGAGACGTCCGTCTTGTCCGTCGTCGCCCCTCCTCGTGTTGACACGCGCCCTGGCCAGCGGTGCCTAAGGCGCCATGTAGGCAGACAGGCATCTGAGGTGGCGTAACGGCGGGTCTCCACGAAGATCTGTGGGTTGCCACGCAGGGGCCCGTCCAGCTGGTCGGGTCGGCGGTTGCGTGGGTCGGTGGAAACCTAGTTGGTGTGGGCCTGACGGTGGCCCTGCGGTTGTCCTTGGCAAGGGCCTTGTCAGGGCTCCGGCAAGGGTCCTGCCGTGGCGCCTGCTGTCATCCCCGACAAGGTGCTTGCCGGGGGCCTTGTGGTTCTCCTTGGCTGGAATCCCGCCAAGGGTCGTCGTCTTCTTAACTTGCATCCGATCTTGAATGTCTTCACAAAGATCTGCATGCCACCACGGGGACATCTCCGGAATCCTCGCCCCATGGGGGCGGTGGACTCATGGGGGATTCGCTCCGTAGGCGCGGGGCGAGGTGCCGCGGCAAGGGTCTTGCCGGGGCTGCCAGAGCCGGCCTCGGCAAGGATCTTGTCGGGGGAAGCCGCTTCGTCCCTTTGCTCTTTGTGGTCTTGTTCTTGGCGTCGCTCTAGTCTCCATCCAGCTTCAGTCTTGCCCCGGCTCGCCTCCCTCGCCATGCTTGGTGTGGTGGCGTCGTGGCTCGGACTGCCCGTGCACAGTCATAGGGGTACAAAAAGTGTACCCCTCTTTTTGTACACCGACAGGAGCCCCCGGGCCTGGGCCACACATAAGCACGACATGTTGTTGGGCCAGGCCCAGAACGGTGTGTGGGCAGGCGGGGTGGTTTTCACCGTGGTAAAATTTCCGCGCGCTGCGCCTCCCACGTCCTGCGCGCGCGGCGCGCGGTGGAGGGACATGCGTGACGTGGGCGACATGCGTGGGGCGGTTTCCGCAGGCATGCGTCACGTCGCAGTAAATGCGAAAGGAGGTAGCTCGTGTTTTCCCCGTAAATGGGGGGGAAGCGTGGAGGCGCGGCCCGCTTACTGGACGGGGTCGAGGCGTGGTCGTCTAGGCGTCCACTCCCCACGATCACAGGGTGGGGAGAGGTCGCCTCGCCCGTCCTTTCGGTCCTGCACGTCCGCCACATGCCTCCCATGCGTTCGAGGTGGCGAGCGGTGGAGGTGGGAAGCCGAGCCGTCGCTGGTTGGGGCGGCGGGTCAGTCCCGGCCCCCCTCGCCTTCTGCGTCTTGATTGGCCGAGCGGGGCGGTCGAGCTCCAACCCCGCCCCTTTATAAAGGGCGGAGGGAGGGGACGGCGCCCCGCATTCCTCCATCTTCTTTCTCCTTCAACTTCTGCTCCTCTCTTCTGTCCGCCATGAAGAGAGAAAACCTCGACTCCTCAACGGTGGCGGCGAGGGTCGCTGCTCGACAACGCGTCCCCCCTTCTCCTGCACCCGCGGTGGCTGAACCGGCCACGAGGGAAAGAGGGAAGGGGCGGGGCCATGGGCGAGGACGGGGTGCTCGGGGAAGAGGAGGACGGGGCGGCCCGCCGGCCTCGCCCCCGCCAGCAGCTCCTCCTCCAGTGGAAGGTCATATTGGAGATGACCCCTGTGAGTTCTTCATTAGGATGCGGGGGTCGCCGCGCCGTCGCCTTCGTCTCCCGACTCCGTTTGCGCGGGATATGGAGGTGAATCCGCCGGAGTCGCTGCGGCTGCACATGAGGGGTTGTGGGATTAGTGGCACGCGGGCCCGCGTCGACTTCCCTACCCCTCATGTGATGTATCTTTGCCAAGGATGGAAGAGGTTTGCTCGCATCCACAGCCTGACGGATGGGCTCACCCTCCACTTCAAGTGGGGACGGCAACCTCTCCGTCAAGGTCTTCGGGCACCTCGGGACTCGTGCGAGGTGCTGCATGGAGAGCTCCTCTGATGACGAAGACTCCTCCTCGAACGAGGGTGACGAGGAGGACAGCGACAGCGGCGACGAGGGCGGTGGACGGCAGGATGACGGGTCCAACTAGGTGTCGGGCACTGCTCCTGGTGGCACCGGCGACCCCATCATCCGCGTCGCCGGCTCCTTGAACTTCTCGGGGCCGTCACCTTGATGGCTGGCGTAGGGAGGCTGTGGAAGTGGAAGAGGAAGAAGGCGGGCGGCAAGGTCGTCATGTCGGAGTACGCGGGCACCGACGCCTTCATCGCGTACTGACGTCCTGCCGCCTCATCTTCGAGCTCTGCCTCCGGCGCCGTCATCACCGTCCAGCCCTCGGGAGGCCGCCGAGATGCCTTCTCGGTGTCTTCTACCACCCGTAGCTTGCCTAGGCGCCCCTTTTGCCCTTCTCGCCTCCTTGACCTACCTCCTGAGGAGAGGGACAAGAAAGGCATTACGGGCATCTTATCTCTTTTTAGTCTGTAAGCCTTCGGACATCTGTTAAGTTTAAAACTTGTAATCCCCTTATTCATGTTTTTCATTCCCTATGGATTGTACCTGAATGGGATGTTTTTAATGAAAAAGGAATGTTTGCCGGGTCATTTGTTCGTAGGTAAAAACCCACAACAGGGAATAAATCCCTGATATCCTTAAGATAAACATTTTCTCGCCCGGCAACAGGCCCCGCCGTTTCCCTACTTCGCTCGACCTTTCTCACGCCATTGGCGGAGGCAGGGATGAAGCGGGCTTAGGTTCCTCGTTTTATCCTTCTGCTGCCGCGACTACGACCAAACCTAGTCCCAGGAACGAGCCTTAGGGCCGAGAGTTATGGGAGCACGGTAGCTTAAGGAAAAGAATGAGGTTTCACATACCTCAGTCCATAATGGAATGCATGATAAGGGATAAAGGACTCATCTGAAGCTGCAGCCCCCGGCAACCTTGGTCTGTCGTGGGCGAAATCTTGCCCTTGTAGCCTCCGGCAACACTGGCTTGCCGGGGCCTAGGCACTGGTCTGTTCTTCTTTCCTTCCTCCAAGTGGCTTCGGCAAGGATGTCTGTGCGTCCTGTGAACCAAGGAAGACAGAGGAAAGACAAAGACTCGACCTCTAAGCTAGGGGTTAGCCGCTGCTACGCACTATCAACCCTAACCAAGGACGAGACTCGACTCAGCATGCATGCTATAACTTAGGGCGCCATCGCTTCATTTATTTATGCTCAGGGTCTGCGCCTGGCTTTGTACAAAGGGTTACATGCCTTGCCGACAAGGCTTGTACAAAAGGGTGGCTTGCCGGGGGGCCCGGCAAGCCGCGCCTTATGGGTAAAACTTGCGAAGATGCTCGATGTTCCAGGAATTACTCACTGGAACGGCATCCTCGGTCTCCAGGCGGACAGCGCCAGGCCTGGTGACTCGTATTACCCGATAAGGGCCTTCCCACTTCGGCGTCAACTTGTTCGTATTCCTGGCCGATTGAACGCGCCGGAGAACAAGGTCGCCTTCCCCAAAGCTTCGGGCATGAACCTTGCGGCTATGGTAGCGGCACAAGGCTTGCTGGTAGCGCGCTGCTCTCACAGCCGCCCGAAGACGATCTTCCTCAAGGAGCATTGCGTCGTCTTGTCGTAATTGCTCTTGCTCAAGCTCATCATAAGCGAGCACTCGAGGCGACTTGTATATGAGTTCCGTGGGGAGAACTGGTTCTGCCCCGTATATCAGGGCAAAGGGCATCTGGCTGGTCGCTCGATTTGGTGTCGTCCTGATCGACCAAAGAACCGCCGGCAATTCATCAATCCAGCGCCTCCCGCTCTTGTGAAACCTGTCAAAGGTCTTTGTCATTAGTCCTCGCAGCACTTCAGCATTTGCCCTCTCAGCTTGACCATTGCTTCGGGGGTGAGCAACGGAAGCGAAACAGACCTTGCTCCCGAGGTCTTGGGTATATTGCATGAAGGTGCGGCTTGTAAACTGCGTGCCGTTGTCGATGATGATCCTGTTGGGTACACCAAAACGTCACACTAGTCCCTTGAAGAACTTCTTGAGCTGGTTGATGAAGTTTCTTTGAATGGAATTGGCACGCTTCACACCTGGTGACCAGCGCTGCCACATCCTGGAGGGCAGTGGGCCAGAAGAAGCCTTGCCGGAATGCCTTGCCGGCAAGGGCTCTCGACCCTATGTGGGATCCACATATGCCTCCATGTATCTCTACCAACAGCTCCAATCCTTCCTCTTGAGGGATGCACTTCAATTTCACACCGTTCGGTCTCCTTCTGTACAGGACGTCATCGACGAACTGGTACATGGCAGACCGACGGGCTACTTTCTCCGCTTCTTCCTGCTCCACAGGAAGTTCCCCAGTCTGAAGGAATCGGACGGTATGCTGCGCCGACGCTGGAGCCTGGGGCTCGACGGCGAGGACTAAAGGCATTTCCTCCGCCAAGGGAGTGGCTATCTCGACGGCAAAAGCTTGACGCTCCGCCGGAGTCAGCCCTCCGGTGGCGGGCTCAGTGTCCCCGGCAACATCCTTGCCGGCGGCTCCGGGGAGCTCGGTGGGAAAGTACTTGTCGTGCCCTGACTTCCTCCTCTTGTTCTGCTCTGTTGATGGATCAACGGATGGCTGAGAAAGCTGAAGCACAAAGGTACCTGGTTCCACAGGTAGCTTGAGGGCAGCGTGCTTCGACAGGTAATCGGCGATGTCGTTCTCCACTCGGGGAATGTGCTCTGCCTGTATACCGTCAAAGCGCTCTTCCAACTTTCTCACTTCATCGACGTAAGCCCTCATCAACGGGCTCTAGTAATCCTTGTTGACTTGTTTGACAACAAGCTGCGAGTCGCCCCTGACAATGAGCTTCTTGATTCCGAGGTCTGCCGCGATCCTAAGACCAGCAAGGAGCCCCTCGTACTCGGCAGTGTTGTTCGTTGATGCCTCCCTAGGGAAGTGCATCTGGACCACGTACTTGAGGTGCTCTCCAGTGAGCGCGACCAGCAGTACGCCAGCCCCGGCGCCCTGTAAGGAGAAAGCCCCATCAAAGTACATGATCCAGTTGCAACTCGCCTCTTTGCCAGGGAGAGCGGTTTCTTGGACTTCTTCATCAGGCGTTGCGGTCCATTCTGCGACGAACTCTGCCAGGACTCGGCTCTGAATTGTCGAGGTACTTTCAAACTTGAGGCCAAACCTGGATAGCTCCAGTGCCCACTCTACAATCCTCCCCGTTGCGTCTGGATTATGCAATATCCGTTGTAGAGGGAGGCGAGTGACGACATTGATCTCGTGCACCTGGAAGTAGTGACGCAGCTTCCTCGAGGCCATAAGAAGGCCGAAGAGCAATTTCTGCACGCCGGAGTACCTTGATCTAGCCCCCTGCAAGAGGGAGCTAACAAAGTAGACCGGGTGTTGCATCATCTTCTTTTTCAGCTGCACTCCAACCGACTGTGTCGCTTCTGTACCAGTGGCACCAGGCTCTGTTGCTGCTATCACCTCATCACCAATTTCTCTCTGCGCCACTAGTGCGGCGCTGACCACCTGGTTTGTTGCCGCTAAGTATAGCAGCAACGGTTCTTGTGGTCTAGGCGCAACCAGTATTGGTGTGGAGGAAAGATACCTCTTCAGATCTTGTAATGCCACCTCGGCTTCCGGTGTCCACTCCATTGGGCCCGCCTTTTTCAAGACCTTGAAAAAGGGGAGGGCGCGCTCGGCAGACTTGGAAATGAATCTGCTCATGGCGGCAACGCAGCCAGCAAGCCGACGCACATCCTTGACCCATTTGGGTGCTTCAATCTGCTCTATAGCTTTGATCTTGTCCGGATTGGCTTCTATCCCACGCTGCGACACAAAGAACCTGAGAAGCTTGCCAGACGGAACACCGAAGACGCACTTCTCAGGGTTCAGCTTGAGGTTGATCTTGCGCAGGTTCACAAATGTTTATTGTAAATCCGGTACAAGGGTTGCCTTGTTCTTGGTTTTGACCACTATATCATCCATATAAGCCTCCATATTTCTATGGAGCTAGGATTCAAAACCAATCTGGACTGCCCTTGCAAACGTCGAGCCAGCACTCTTCAACCCGAAAGGCATTCATACGAAACAGTACGTACCACATGGGGTGATGAATGTTGTCTTCTCTTCGTCTTCTCTTGCCATGAAAATCTGGTGGTAGCCGGAGTAGGCATCGAGGAATGACAGTAGATCACACCCTGCTGTGGATTCAACAATCTGGTCTATGCGCGGCAACGGGAAGGGGTCCTTGGGACAAACTTTACTGATATCCGTGTAATCAATACACAGCCTCCACTTCCCATTTGCCTTGCGCACTACCACTGGATTGGCCAACCACGTTGGGTGGAGCACTCCTCTCACCAAACCCGCAGCTTCTAGTTTCCGGATCTCCTCGGTGATGAACTCTTGCCGTTCCAAAGCTTGCTTCCTGACCTTCTGCTTGACAGGCCGCACATGAGGGCAGACAGCAAGGTGGTGCTCAATCACCTCCCTGGGAACGCGGGGGATGTCAGATGCTTGCCAGGCAAACATGTCGACATTCGCCCGCAGGAAGGTGACGAGCGCGTCTTCCTATTTTTTGTCAAGGGTAGAGCTTATGGTAAAAGCCCCTCCCGAACCGTCCTCCTTAACAGAAACCTTCTTGGTTCCTGGCGGTGTGGCCCTGGATCTCTTGTTTCCGCCGGTGGAGCCCTCTGGCACATCCTCAACGGGAGCACGACACTCCGAGCAGGTGCGCTTACCGGAGTGGGTGTCTGAGGTCTCGCCGGTCTTCTTCTTTCCGGCGGAGCTCTCAGGCACGTCCTCGACGGGAGCACAGCAGAGCTAACGGAAAGTAATTCGCAAGAACCTTATCGTCGCGGGCCCCGGCAGCTTGCATCGCGATGGTGTAGATGCTGAGGAACTCCGATGGGTGGGTCTTGTCGTTGTACTTCTCGCCAACGTCAGGTTTGAAGGTGCGGTGAGAGGGCCACTGGAACTACCGTAGCTCATGGGTGAAAGCTGGACAGCCTACCTCGTAGGGTAGACCTGCAGGGCTTTCCGGTGCTGGGCGGTCTGCAGCAGGCCCTGCTCGCGTGTCTGACTGGTGGCACGTTCTGCGCCGGCGCTCGATGGTGGTTCGAGCGTCCTCATGAGCTCGCTCCTAAAGAACTTGACGCTGGTCGCCGCGGGTACGTGGGTCGGACGATGCTATGGAGATGGCGTCGCCCACGACGTCTCGATGGGTCGACGCACGCGGCACCGGGCGAGGAGGAGGCGAATGCACCGTAGCCACGGCGCTGCTGGCTCTCCTGCCGCCGGTGCGTGGGACCCCATCGGAGCGTCGGCCTGGGAGCTCCGCTGGATTTAGGTCATCCCTGTTTGCGACTGCGACAAGGCTTCAGATGGTGGCTCTCCATTCGTCAAGTTTCCCCGTAACGGGAGGAAAGTCGAGGAGCAACTGCGCGCGCGCCAAAGCTTCGGCTGGTGTCAATGGTAGTGAAACATGCACGGACCGTGACATGGTTCGACCCCTGACCGTGCCAGGGGGAGCTCCATCACGATCCCGCGGTTGCCTAACGTCTCCACCAGCGCTTCGGCGGGCGGGCGGGTCTTCTACGTCCCGGGAGTGGCGCTCGGGGCCCTTCCCATGGCGACGTCCGGGATCTTCGGGGTGACAACGCCGTCCGTCGCGCGCTACTTGAGAAGAGCGCTGTTGGCGCCGGCGTGGGAGTACTGGAGGCCCTTGCATCGCCTTTGGGTGATGCGACCGCGGCCCTGGAAGGCCCCGCACCACCCGCGGAGGGTCGGGCTCCATCCTTGGAACTGGCGGTGTGTGGCCCGTCACCGGGCGCACAAACATCGCCACCTCTCAAACTCCGGCTGTCGGGGTGGCGTTGGTGTTCGCGAGCAGCGCCCCGAGTCCTTTCCACGACTGGTCCGCTGCTCGCCCGCGTCGGGACGGGCTGTCCGGCTTCCGACTAGCCAACCGTCACTGTCGTCTTCTTCTTGGGCGCCATGACGATGCAGGAGCGCCGAACTAACCGCTAAAGTCGATTCTCACAACTGTTGCCCCTGCCTGGCGCGCCAAAGATGTCGGTGTATTTGGATCGACACCTATGGGATCACAAGAATCCCTACTATGGTTGCAGGGTGCGGGGTTGAGAGAAGAGCGGATCTAACAGTCAGGACACGGTTCCTTTACCCAGGTTCGGGCCGCGAAGATGTGTAAAACCTTACTCCTGCTTTGGTGGATTATATGTTGGTGTTCTTCAGCTAATGAGGAGCTCCAAGAGGGTCGCGAGCAGTTCCAAAAAGTCGAATCCCTCTCCTGGTCGCCTCGGGCCTCCTTTTATAGGAAAAAGGGGATGCCATAGTGGCACACAGGAGGTGGAAAGGGTACAGTGATGTGAGGTTATCCATCGCATTACGGGACAAGGTGCATTTAATGCGCCCAGCTTAGGTGTCCTTGCTTTATCGGGGACGGGGGGAGACGTCCGTCTTGTCCGTCGCCGCCCCTCCTCGTGTTGACACTCGCCCTGGCCAGCAGTGCCTGAGGCGCCATGTAGGCAGACAGGCAGCTGAGGTGGCGTAACGGCGGGTCTCCACGAAGATCTATGGGTTGCCACGCAGGGGCCCGTCCAGCTGGTCGGGTCGGCGGCTGCGTGGGTCGGTGGAAACCCAGTTGGTGTGGGCCTGACGGTGGCCCTGCGGTTGTCCTTGGCAAGGGCCTTGCCGGGGCTCCGGCAAGGGTCTTGCCGGGGCGCCTGCTTTCATCCCCGACAAGGTGCTTGCCGGGGGCCTTGTGGTTCTCCTTGGCTGGAATCCCGCTGTCGTAGAATTAGCACGGCAGATGTCCGGTTTAACGGACTTAGTAGTGAAACCATCGCACGGGTTAGCTTGAAGAGGTTAAAAGCACACAAAGGACACAGAGGGTTTATACTAGTTCGGCCCCTTCGATGAAGGTAAAAGCCTACGTCTAGTTTGGTTTGGTATTGCTTGGGCGTCGATGAACAGGGAGCAGATAGCTTGCCTGCCTCTCGACGGATTGTTGCCTGTCCTTGAACCATCGCCGGGTCATCCCTTTATATAGGAGGCAACGCCCGGTCCGGTTTACAGATTCCCGAGGCTGGCTCATAATTGTGTCCGCCTCGGTCTCTACTCTTTCTTCCTTGTGTCTCAAGTTACATGATAGGACGGTTTACAAACCGTAACCTTTACACACGGGCCCTAAGCCTTCATGGGCCGTAACCTCTACTGAGTTTATAATTATACAACTATATTACCATAATCCGGTTTTCCCTAGCCGGTTTATACCTGCTAGTAATATCCCTGACATTAGGCCCCAGAATGATTTGAACTTGTTCATGTCAGTCTTCTAAATCTTGCATAAACTTCTTCCCTGTATCTTATCTGTTTTGTAAACCGGCTATGACGTCATCCTTGGAAATCATTTGATTCGATCATGACATCACCTTCGCATTTATTGCGCACAGCTGCTTGTTACCTTTGTTTAAAGGCCATCCCGAAAATCGAGGCGACAGGAGAATCTTTATCCAATCTCTGACTTCCTCAAATCCCGCGCTTGCCGTTTCGTCTCTCAACCTTTATAAATACCGCCGCATCTCTGCCTTTCTTCCTTCCGCTCGTCTTCTTTCTCCATCGCCCGAAGCTTCTCCGTTGTTCTCGAGCTCGTCGCCGTCGTCGACCAGGCCGCTGCATCAACCTGAACCGCGTCCAGATTACTCCGCCGCCGTCTCTTCCATTCTCAGGTATTCCTTTTCCCTCGCTCTAGATCTGTAACTTAGGGTTTCTCCATTGATGCTGCCATGGAACCTCGAAGCTCTGTCTGTTCATCCTTCAGGCTGTTTTCTGCAGTAGATTCGAATCCTTAGTTTGTTTTGAACGCGCCTCTACTCCGCAGTTTTATGCTTAGATTCATGTTTCCAAGTTCGCCCTTAGATTCATTTGCTCTTGTAGAAAGACCTACGCAGTTCCTCTGTGATAGATCCCGTAAATTTCATCTTTTTCTTACCGCTCAGATCTATTTTACTTTAGCCTTCTGTAGAAACATGTTTCTTCGTTTTGATAGATCTGTAAGACACTCGCCGATTTAGTCAATTACACATTGCTTCTGCAACGCGTCAATCATGAACCCGACGGTTTAGCTTCTTTCTTTTTTGTTATCATAAACCGGTAGCAGCTCGTTTCCCGCTTGCTTCCGGGTTGTCAATGCCATTAGCCTTCTATCTAAACCGTCGATGTAGTTTGTCAACATGATCCGGTCTATCCTTCAGTATTTGAATAATCCGGATTTTATACTTTACTTTTTCAGCGCTTTCCTTCTGCCAATATGTCTGCCAAGCAGTTTGTTTCTTGCAACTGTGTTCCTTCCCGCATTATGGAAGAGGACTTAGCTAATGCTGCTGCAATTGGTACTCTAGGCCCTCAAGCAGTTCTGAAATGGCGGGCCCCAGGGGGTGAATGCCCCCCTACCCCCAAAGAAGGGGAAATTATTGTCTTCTTTGATCATATAGCCCGGGGCATTAGTCCCCCCGGTTCAAAATTCTTCAGGGACGTGCTGGCCGCTTTTCAGCTTCATCCTCAGGACATAGGTCCAAATTCTGTATCAAACATCTGTAATTTCCAAGTCTTCTCTGAGGTATACCTTCAAGAAGATCTGTCAGTGGATTTGTTCCGGGACTTTTTCCACTTAAACCGACGGACTGAGTTCACTGCCGGACCACATCAAGAACTGGGTGGTGTAAGTATTCAGAAGAGGAGAGATGTAGTTTTTCCTCATGCTGCTCTCCATACACACCCCAAGGATTGGAATCAATCCTGGTTTTATTGCAAGGATACATCGCCTGAGGGAGAGAACCCACTGCCGGGTTATCGTGAACATCGTCTTCCTGAAGATCATCCACTGCCACAGCATCTTAGCTCCTCAGAACGGCCCCGGTTCGCCCCTCAACTCGCCAAACTCAAAGCCTTTATGGCCAACAGATTGACTGGAGTTGACTCTATGCGTTGTTGGCTTGCCTGGAGTATTCTCCCTCTGAGCCGGCGCTCCGGTTTGATGTGTCAGTATACCGGAAAGCCGGATCATCCTCAGTGCCATACCGACATCATGCTTCCTGAGAAGGAAGTTATTGAATCTGCTAAGAAAATGCTCAACATCTCCTTAGAAGAATGTAGCCAAACCGGATTGGCTCCATATTACAAGAAGAACAAATTGCCAGCAGTAAGTCTTAACTTCTCATGTTTGTGTTTAATCCGTCCATATGAATTACTCCTTGTATTTATTTTTCCCTTTCTACATAGGCCGACGATCCGTTTTGGAAGAGAAAATCTCAGGACAAGTCAGGTAAACAACCACGCCGGAAAACCTTCGCTGTTAAGAAGAAAAAGGGAGCTGCTGGCTCCGGTTCACATGTTGAAGAAGATGATCCGGATTCTGAGGTATGAGTTGATCCTGATATGATTTGATCTCTTTTATCCATATTTATATTAATAGTGTCTTTTCACAGGATTTGGCTGAAGTTGATAAAGCGGTCGAAACTGAGGTAATCCTTCTTTCTTCAGATTCTGAACCGTCGGTGCCCAAGATTCGTAAGGCATCTCGGAAGTACCCTTTTTCTCATCCTTACGCTCAACTAGACCCCTATTTTCTTTTGAAGAAACAACAACACGAAGCCCGTCGGACTACACGCCATAGTGGCCATGTAGTCGAGTCTTCCGGAATATCTCTTACTCCGGCCCGGAGGCGCCGCTCTGAGGTTTTACTTTCTCCAACTCTTCTTCATCCCAAGGCTGGACTTATACGTAAACCACTTAAACCGTCTGGTCCTAATTATCAGGAGACACCCTTATCATCTTCCGGCGAATCAACTGCCACACAGGTCCCGACTCTGAAAACTGTCCCTGGGTAAGTCCTTTATCCCATCCGGTTTACTTTTATATTTGCCTTTATGATTCTAATTTATTTTTCAATTCCTTTCAGCAAAATCAAGCCTAGCAAAAAGGCCAAGGCCAGCAAAACGGTTGCTGAGACTGCTACTGATGATCCGGCAGCTGATCCGGACACAGTCATTCCTCCGGAGAACGAGCCTACAATTCAGCTTGACGATCCTGCTCCCATGGATCATGATTATGTTGCTGCTCCTAAAAATCCCAATGCTGAAGATGTTCATGAACCGACAAGTCTTGTCTGGCCCAGCCCTCCTCGGACTAGTCCAGCTCCTATTAGTCCGGCTTCACAGCCAAATAATGCTTCCTCTCCGGATGTTCAAATAACCGGAACTGGTTTTACCGCTCCTGCTGAGCCTATCATTTTAGCCAAGCATACTGCTAAAGCGGAGAAGCTTCAGCAAGAGAAGGGCAAATGGAGCACCGATTTATCCAATTATGTTGATCTGAGTGCCCAGGAGCTTTATTCCGGGTACTTGGACCGGCTTCATACCAGTCGGGACTATGAAGCGGGCTTGGTCAATATGATGAAGGACAAATACGAGGTATCTTACTTGTCTTTTTCTTTTGCCTTCTTTGTATTTCTGTCTATATCATGGTAGCCCCCAAGTTCCGGTTTAGCTTTGTTGGAAGGTGAACCGGTACTTCCAAATGTGAGCAAATAATCTTACATTAGCCCCCAAGTGCCAGGGGCATAACTCGTTTTATGTGCCTGGGACTTGTCTGAATCTTTCTTTCGATGCTTCAACTGCCCATTAGCCCCCAAGTGTCAAGTAGATAACTTGCTTTATGTGCTTGAGACTTTGTCTTTAATTGTCACCCTTGATACTTCAACTGCCCATTAGCCCCCAAGTGTCAAGTGGATAACTTGGTTATGTGCTTGAGACTTGTTTGGATCATCAATTATTTCACTTGATTTTCTTGCAGGCTAACTTGATCCGGAGGGCTGAAGAAATAACTGAGCTCCGGAACAGACTTACTGAGACTGAAACATATGCTGCCAAGGCCAAAAAAGATCTTGCGTTGAGCTTAACCACTGCTGAACAATTGAAGAAATATTTTGAAGCGGAACGGACAACCTGGGAAGTGCAGAGGAATGCTCTGGAAAAAAGAGCAAAGGATGCTGAAGAGGCCCTCAACCCGGTGACGCAAGAGCTGACCGGTTTAAAGCAGCAGATAGAGCTTATGACCTCTGCCGTCTTTGGTAAATACTTAACTTGCACGTGCTTTCATCTCTGCAATCTTTATTCCGCTCCGGTTTAACTGTGATAATCATATGCAGGGCGCCGCGTCACCCATCTTGGGGATGATCTGCGAAAGAAACTCAAGGCCTCTTATACTCTGGTTGAGCAGTTGTATTCCGGCGCTCAAAGGATTATAAGTGCAATGTCTTTTAATAAACCGGCCCCCACCACTATCCAAGGCACTTTGGAGAAGCTTTCTATTTTGCATGTACGCTTGGAAGAGGTGAAGAAATCTGCTGCACGGGTCGGTTCTCTTGTAGCGCTAACCAGAGCCAAGGCATGGGTTCCAGACTTTGATCCGGAAGAAGCTATGAACGGGTATCCCAGCACCAAAGAAGATGGATCGGCTTTCTCTGGCAAAGATCTTCATGCTTTGACTAAGGAGATGCGTCCTCTTGCCAGCAAGCTTACTGACGAATCGGACTTGTCCAGGTATCATCCGGCATATGACTTAAAGAATGAGCGGGTGGATCGGCCGGTTTATGAAACCGAAAATCTAATCCCACCAGTACGCCCCCATACTTTCGCCCCAGATGTTGATCCGTCAGATCTCATTACTGAAGAGATGTACTTCCGTGCCTTACCCAAGATCGATTGGCGCGCTCCTGATTTTCAACCGCTTCAAGAGGATGAAGAAGCTCCGGAACAAGTTGATCCTCAGCCTTCGCAACAGGAAGAAGCATAAGCCGCTCAGTTTATCTTTTTTTTAGCTGCTGTATTATCTTGTCGAGAAAAACTTTAATCCGTTCAGGCTTGCTATGCCTTGTAATAGGATAGCTTGAAATACTATCCGTCCTGATCCGGATCTCAGATGTTTGATTAGGCATTTTGCGAATCTTAATTGCTTGTCTGCTATGGTTGATCTTTATATTATCTGCATCTGCATAGATAACACTAAAAAGATGTCCTAGCGGTTTACCGCCGGACCGATTAAAGCGCTCTCATATATATATCAAACAAGTGTCTATTTTATACCGAAAATTACTTCATACATGTGATTAAGTATGCTTGATATCCTTAATCCGGCGAACATTGTTATTTCTGAGGAAGCTCTTGGCTCTGTTGGGGTGTACCCAATAATTATTCCGGGTTTATAAGAACTACCGGTTTAAATAATGCTGGAGCTCTGTGTCCAGACTTTTGAAGATGTGTGGTCAACTTTGAAGTTGGCCAGCTCCGGATTAAAAAACCAGAAGAAAACATATGAAAAATCACAAACACCAAAAACACAGGTTTGCAAATAAGACCATGTAGTCGAGGCTTTTTGCGAGCTGCCAGGCTCCCTATGTGCCAATCAAAGGGTGCGACCCAAAGGGCTATAACTATCAGTACTCCTAGGGACAAGAACTTTGCCATCAAAGGATATGCTCCAAGGGACAGGAATATTATATCTGCCATCAAAGGATGTACTCCTAGGGACAAGAAATTTTCTTTTGCCATCAAAGGGTATGTGTCGGTGTACTGAGGTAGGGGTACCACAGTACCCCAACTTGTGCACGGGCAGTTGTAGCTTCCCGCGGCAGGGTTTACCACGTGCTCGCCGGAGACCTTCCTGCTCCATATCAAACCATTCAAAAAACAAAGTATGCAAGAAAGAAGATCGAGACCCCGACAAGTGGAGCTTGCCGGGAAGGCCGTACCAGGCTCAAGATTACCTCACTAGCACGAGGCCCTGGCAAGAGGAGCTTGCCAGGAAGGCTAGAAGATTCCATCATAGAAGACACGCCTCGGCGCTATATGCGCCCCGACGAGGGCCCGGGGAGCGGCAAGCTCCCGGGCCCGGCAAGATCAAGACCCCGGCAAAGTGCTTGCCGGGAGAGTTGCGCTGTGTGCCCGCGCTCCAGCTCATCGGCCCACGCGTCGCCCTGGGGCCTATCCAGGGACGCGTGGCGGATGGCTGTGCAGCCTGGGGGACACGGTGGCACTCCACGGTGGTGGATCCATCGCCGTGGCAGACGGAGACGCAAGGGCGGGAGCTTTTGGGGTCGACGGCGACGGGTATTAAATGCCCTTGTCCCCCACTGTCAAAGTAGGTAGCGACCACTGTTCGCGCACTGTAGCTCCACTGTTCCCGCACTGTTACAACTACCACCTCTTTTATGTTTTTACCCCTTTCTCCTACGTTGACACCTGTCGGTGACCCCTTGTACTATAAAAGGAGGCCCATGCACAACGTGGAAGGGGTTCGGAACCTAGATCGCTCATACGCTCGGTGTAGCTGCTTCTTCAAGCTCCCGAGCTCTCCAACTCAATACACAACTAAGCAGGAGTAGGGTTTTACGCGTCTACCGCGGCCCGAACCTGGGTAAAACTGCCTGCGTGCTCGCCACGATCTGCTCTTCGTGCTCCCTCCGCCCTCGTACCGCACAGACAAGGGGCTCCGGTCCCATAGGTGTTCGCGGCGGACAGTTTCCCCCGACATCTTTGGCGCGCCAGGTAGGGGGCGTCGAGGTTGTGCGAACCTGATCCGGCGTTCACGCGGGCGCATTCTTCATCAACCTCTCCAGCTTCTTCAACAACTTCATCAGCAACAGCACTATGGCCCCGAAGAAGAAGGCTTCGGAGGTCGGAGGCCCGTCTGCGTCTCACCCGCCGCCACCAGAGCCAACGGTAGGCGGGGGAGACGCCGTCGGAAGGGTGGTTGCCGGCGAGGACACTCGCGGCGCCACCAAATCCAAGGATAGGACAGACGACCGAGCCTCGGTCTCCGTGGACGCGCCGCGTCCATCTCAGCACACGACAACCCAGCAGCGCCATACCACAGGAGGTGGTATCCGCTTGCTGGGGCAAGGACAAACCGGAGGCTCGCGGGACGCCCCGGACCCCCGTCCGGGCACAAGCAAAGCGAAGGCGCCGGCGCGGGACCCTGCTCCTTATAACGCTGTTAGAAGTCCGAGCATATCCCGCTCCTCGCGTCGCTCGCCACCGCTCCCCTCCACTCCAGCGGAAGCGCTCGCAAGGGCGGAACTGCTCCTCGATTTCCCTCCTGCGGCAGACAAGGCCGAAGACTGGAGGGCCACCATCCAGAGCCTGATAGCCTTCGCCAATAACGATTCTCCACAGCAACCGGCGACCTCGCGGCCGCGGCAAGCTGAGAAGACGAAGGCCGACGACGACAAGACCGCCGGGGGTGCGACAAGCGTGCACTCCCCGCCGCGGAAGCAGAAGACGCCGCCCCGCCGGAACAACGCCGACGACGGCTCCACGGCCTCGTCGGATCCGCGGGCCCGTCGGGACCAGCGCCAGGTCCTCGACGACCGGCGACAAGAAGACGCTCGCACCACCATCGAGCGCCGCCGAGAAACTCGGCGACAATCAGACCAGAGAGCTGGGAACGCTGTCGACGCGCGCGCGCCCGGTGAACCAGGCGACTTGCCGTACGCGGCAGGCTGCCCTGCGTTCACCCGTGAGCTGCGGCGCATCCAGTGGCCCAGCATGAAGAATTTCAAGCCCGACGTACCGGAGAAGTACGACGGCAAGACGCACCCCTCAGAATTCCTCAGCGTTTACACCATCGCGGTGCAGGCTGCCGGGGGGCGCGACGAGAAGATCTTGGCAAACTACTTCCCGCTCGTGCTTAAGCCGAACGTCCGTTCGTGGCTTATGCACTTGCCGGAGGGTTCCATTTCTTCTTGGGCAGACCTTTGCCACCAGTTTGTTGGCGCCTTCACCGGCGGCCACAAACCCCATGGCCAGGAGAGCGATCTCCACATTCTGGCCCAGAAGGAAGGAGAGTCCCTGCGCAAGTACATCCAACGCTTCAGCCGTGTACAGCACAACATCCCCGACGTCCACCCTGCCGCGGTTATCAGCGCGTTCCACCAGAACGTGCGTAACCGTCGCATGCGTGAAGAAATGGCGATGACCAAGATTCGGGATGTCAGCGAGCTCTATGCTCTGGCTGACAAGTGCGCACGCGCAGAAGAGGGGAGGAGACTCCCCGGGGAGGATGCTGGCGCAGGAGGAAGCGACAGCGACGACGCCGCCCCGGCAAAGAAGAGCCGGCGGCGGAATAACAGAAGGAAAGGCAAGAAGGAGGTGCTTGCCGTCGAGAAGTCCGGCAAGGAGGCCCCCGCCAAGCAAACACAGGCTGGCGGCTCCGGCAAGGAGCCTGCCCCTGTAGCGGCGGCCGACAAGCAGGACGGCTCCGACAAGCAATACTGCAAGATCCACCGCACCAAGGGCCACGATCTCTCCAACTGCAAGCGCGTCGAGTATCTCGTCGAGCAGCAGAAAGCTGAATACGAGAGGCGCGACAAGGAGAAGGCCCAAGGTGGCGGGGAAGAGCCAAGCAAGAAGCGGCCGTTCAACGGCCGGGGAGGACGCCGCGGCAAGGCCAAGCAGCGGCAAGGAGATCGACCTCCCCGGGGCCGCGACAAGGACGAAGACGACGACGAAGACATGGAGGACGAGGATAACAGCGAGCAGGAGTTCCAGAAGGCCACGGAGGTCCTGTGCGTCGACGGTGGCGCCTCTCTGCACACCTCCCACCGCCAACTCAAGCAGTGGGTGCGTGAGGTGAATGCAGCAGAGCCGCCCGTGGAGTCGCGCAGGCTCCTCAAATGGTCCAGCACGCCCATCATTTTTGATCTTGAGGATCACCCTGACCGCACCACTGCGGTCGGGTGCTTGCCGATGCTGGTCTCACCCACCATCCGCAACCTCAAGGTCACCAAAATGTTGGTTGACGGCGGGGCCGGGCTGAACTTGATCTCCTCTGCTGTGATCAAGAAACTCCAAATTCCAGATGGCGAGCTCGAAGAGACCGGTTCTTTCCAAGGAATCAACCCGGGAAGGAGCAAGCCCAAGGGGAAGATCACTCTGCCGGTGACCTTTGGCGGGGAGCTCAACTTCAGAACTGAGCGCATCACTTTCGACGTCGCCGATATTCCATTGCCATACAATGGAATACTTGGCCGTCCTGCCCTCGCCAAGTTCATGGCAGCTTCCCATTATGCCTACAATGTACTCAAGATGCCGGGGCCGATAAGCGTCATCACTGTCCACGGCGACAAGAAGGATGCGCTTGTCTGCGCCGACAGGATCTACCGGGATGCGGCAGCTGCGGCGGAGAAAGATACACTTGCCGCTGAAGCTCCCGGGGGGCAGAAGACGAAGACCAAGTCCGGCAAGTGCTCTGGGGCCCACTCCGGCAACCGCACCTCTGCGGAGTGCTGCGCTGCCGTCGAGGACGTTCCATCGAGCTCCACCGGCAAGTGTAAGAAAGGGATGGCCGCTCCTCCGGCAACCAAGAAGGTGTCCGCCAAGGAGGACGGCACTGGTGGTACCTTCACCATTAGTGCCACACTTGACAGCAAATAGGAAAGCGCGCTCGTTGCCTTCCTGCGGGCGAATGTCGATGTGTTTGCCTGGCAACCATCTGACATCCCCGGTGTTCCCAGGAAGGTAATTGAGCACAAGCTTGCTGTTTGTCCTCATGCGCGGCCCATCAAGCAGAAAGTGAGGAAGCAAGCCGTGGAGCGCCAAGAATTCATCAACGAAGAAATCAAGAAGCTAGAGGCAGCAGGCCTAGTTAGAGGTGTGATCCATCCGACGTGGTTGGCAAACCCAGTCGTCGTGCGCAAGGCCAATGGGAAGTGGAGACTGTGTATAGACTTCACCGATGTGAATAAAGCATGTCCCAAGGATCCATTCCCTTTGCCGCACATTGACCAGATCGTTGACTCCACTGCCGGATGTGAGCTACTCTGTTTTCTTGATGCATATTCAGGCTATCATCAGATTTTCATGGCCAAAGAGGATGAAGAGAAGACTGCATTTATCACTCCATGTGGCACTTATTGCTTCATACGTATGCCATTTGGATTGAAGAATGCAGGCTCAACCTTTGCAAGGGTAGTATACACTGCTTTTGAGCCACAGATCCACAGAAATGTAGAGGCTTACATGGATGACATCGTGGTGAAGAGCAAGAGCAAGGATACCCTGGTCCAAGATTTGGAGGAAACGTTCCAGAACCTGCGCAAGATCCAGCTCAAGTTGAACCCCGAGAAGTGCGTCTTTGGAGTCCCCTCCGGCAAGCTTCTCGGGTTCTTTGTGTCACAGAGGGGGATTGAAGCCAACCCCGACAAGATTAAAGCCATTGAGCAGATAGAGGCCCCAAAGCGCGTCAAGGATGTCAGAAGGCTTGCAGGTTGTGTGGCTGCCCTCAGTAGGTTCATTTCAAAGTCTGCAGAACGCGCCCTACCTTTCTTCAAAATCTTGAAGAAGGCAGGTCCCATGAAGTGGACTCCGGAAGCGGAGGCAGCGCTGCAGGATTTGAAACGGTACCTGTCCTCCACTCCAATACTTGTTGCACCTAGACCACAGGAAAAGTTGTTGCTATACCTAGCGGCAACCAACCAGGTGGTTAGTGCTGCGTTAGTAGCGGAGAGGGAGTCCGACGAGGAGTCAGCACCACCGGCAAGCGAATCCAGCGACAAGCAGGGAGCTGCTCCGGCAAGCTCTGGCCCCGACAAGGACAGCTCTGCGCAGGAACAGGAAGAAGTGCGAAAGAAGATGGTGCAGCGCCCAGTGTATTTTGTAAGTTCTCTCCTCCAGGGAGCTAGATCAAGATACTCCAGCGTACAAAAGTTGCTTTTCGGCCTCCTCATGGCCTCGAGAAAGCTGCGCCATTACTTCCAAGCACATGAGATAACAGTGGTCACTCGCTTTCCGCTGAAGAGGATATTGCACAACCCAGAAGCAACAGGCAGGATCGTTGAGTGGGCACTGGAGCTGTCAAGCTTTGGCCTCAAGTTTGAAAGTACTTCAACCATACAGAGCCGAGCTTTGGCAGAATTCATAGCTGAGTGGACCCCAACACCCGATGAAGAAGTCCAAGAAGCAAGTGCGCCCGTACAAGAAGCGACAAGTGAATGGGTAATGTATTTTTATGGTGCCTTTTCGCTGCAAGGCGCCGGTGCTGGCGTGGTACTCAACGCGCCCACCGAAGAGCACCTCAAATATGTTATCCAGATGCACTTTCCCAGGGAGCAAGCGACAAACAACACTGCTGAATATGAAGGCTTGCTTGCCGGCCTCAGGATTGCGGCCGAACTTGGGATCAGGAAGCTGATTGTGCGGGGAGATTCTCAGTTGGTGGTCCGGCAAGTTAACAAGAGCTATCAGAGCCCTCTGATGGAAGCTTATGTCGATGAAGTGAGGAAGCTTGAGGAGCACTTTGAAGGTCTGCAGATGGAGCACGTCCCGAGAGCTCAGAATGAAATTGCAGATGGCCTTTCAAAGTGTGCTTCGATGAAGTTACCTGTGGAACCAGGGACCTTCTTGCTCAAGCTGACTCAACCATCCGTTACACCATCAATTGGGCAGTCCAAGAAGAGAAAGTTGGTCTCCGGCGACTACTTGCCGGCGGATCTTCCAGAAACCGCCGCCAAGACCCCCAAGATCAACAACCAGAACGCTGAGGAACGGTTTGCTCCTGCAGATCCTCGGGTCTGTACAGTTGAAGCAAGTGTTCCCGACAAGCCTCGCCCCGGCGAGCTTGCCGGGGGGCAGAACCAGAGGTCCTTGCCGTAGAAGCTGAAGTTCCCGCAGCGGCCCTCACGCCTTTAGTCCTTGCCGTTGAGCCCCAAGCTCCGGCATGGGCGCAGCAGATCGTCCGCTTTTTGCAAACTGGAGAACTTCCCGACGACCCAGAAGAAATAGAGAAGATAACCAGGCAGTCAAGTATGTACCAGTTCGTGGATAACGAGCTATACAGAAAAAGGCTTAATGGTGTCAGACTGAAGTGCATCTCCAGGGAAGATGGACAGAAGCTGTTGGCAGAAATACACGGAGGCATATGCGGCCACCACATCGGTGCAAGGGCGCTTGTCGGGAAAGCTTTCCGGCAAGGGTTCTTTTGGCAAGAAGCCCTCCAAGATGCAACTGCACTAGTAACCAAGTGTGAAGCGTGCCAGTTCCATGCGAAGCAGATTCATCAACCAGCTCAAGCTCTCCAAACAATCCCTTTGTCCTGGCCCTTCTCGGTCTGGGGGCTCGACATCCTCGGCCCCTTCCCCCGAGCCGTCGGGGGCTTTGAGTACTTGTACGTTGCGATCGACAAGTTCACAAAGTGGCCAGAAGTGGAGCCAGTGAGAAAGGTGACAGCACAGTCAGCAGTCAGGTTCTTCAGGTCGATTGTTTGCCGTTTCGGGATCCCTAACAGGATTATCACCGACAACGGTACACAATTCACTAGTCGCACCTTCATGCAGTATGGCCAAGACCTTGGTGCCAAGGTCTGTTTCGCTTCTGTTGCTCACCCGAGGAGCAACGGTCAAGCGGAGAGGGCCAATGCTGAAGTGCTGCGCGGACTCAAGACAAGGACCTTTGACAGGCTGCGCAAGTGCGGAAGAAATTGGATAGAGGAGCTACCGGCGGCTCTTTGGTCAATCAGAACGACACCAAGTCGAGCCACCGGACAGACACCCTTTGCTCTAGTCTATGGAGCAGAGGCAGTTCTCCCCACGGAACTCGTATACGGATCTCCTCGAGTGCTCGCTTATGATGAGCTCGAGCAAGAGCAACTGCGACAAGATGATGCATTGCTCCTCAAGGAGGGACGTCTCCAGGCTGCTGTACGAGCTGCTCGATACCAGCAAGCCTTGCGCCGCTACCATAGCCGCAAGGTCAAGGCCAGGAGTCTCGAGGAAGGCGACCTTGTTCTTCGGCGTGCTCAGTCCGCCAAGAATTCCAACAAGTTGACGCCGAAGTGGGAAGGCCCTTATCGGGTGAGACAAGTCACGAGGCCCGGCGCTGTCCGCCTCGAGACCGAAGAAGGCTTACCGGTGAGCAATTCCTGGAACATAGAGCATCTTCGTAAGTTTCACCCATAAGGCGCGGTTGCCGTGATCCGCTCCGGCAACCACCTTTTGTACAAGTTGTGCCGCTGTTGCATGTAACCCTTTGTACAAAGCCGGGCGCAGACCCCGTGCATCAGTAAAGTTTTTGTGTATTGCGCTGATTGCCTTTTGCATGCTTTTCTTTGCTATTTGCATGTGTTGTTTGGCATTTGGTGCAACACTCAAGTATCCGGTAAGCATTAGCACGCCTAAACGCCATATACTTGTTTCCCTCTTCTTTTCCCTTGCCTCTTAAGCAGAAGGAACGTTCCTCGCGCACAAGTTTGCTGGGGGAGAAGGAGGTGGAAGAGGAACCAAGTGTTGTTCAAGAAAAAGAAGCCTTCCCGGGAAGCAAGCAATATATGAAAGCTAAGTTATTAGAATTTTGCCAGTTCAAATTTTTAATTTTTAGTTGTCTTCCTTGAACAATCACACTTTGTATGGAAAACCTGTGCGCGGAGGAACCTACCCGTAGCTAGTCGCACCCTTATCTTGTTTCCGAGTATGCTCAACGATCTAAGTGAGCTGCGACAAGTGTCGCGCCCTTGTTTCGTTTTCGAGTTCGCTCAGCAAGCTAAGTGCGTTGCGACTGGCTGCGGCAAGGTTGCTTGCCAGTGAGACCTTGGCCAGCAGGCTGCTCAGAGTCCAGCACTCAGCGCTCGCGGCAAAGGCCCCTTGCCGGCAAGCTCCCCGGGAGCGTAGGGTGAAAAGCATACAAAGTAAATGACCAAGACAAGGAAGATAACATTGCACTGATTGATCAAAATGAGATAAATATCTTACAAAGGATAACTTGTCGCAATGGACTAATGAGTTCATAGCACCCTATGCAGCAACAAAAAGAAATAAAGATAATGGAGGCCTAGTCTACGCGGTCGCCCTCAATCCTGGAGATCTTAGCCACCTTGGCAATGATGTGGGCGACCTGCTCCTTCAGAGCCTCCATGTCCGCGTCAGCCGGCAAGCTGCGAAGAACGTTGGTGAGGTTTATGCCCGGATTGCGGTATACGATCTTCGTCAACACGCGCTCCAAGGTTCCCGTGCAGAGCAGGCGCGTCTCCTCGGCCAGTTGCGCGGGGATCTTCTTCCGCAGATCTGCAAGGGCCGGCGCGATTCCCCTGAAGAAGAGGCTGAGCTTGGCGCTGTGAGGGAGGTTTGGATCCGGGGAGTAGATGAGGTGCTCCAGCTTCAACGCCAGCAGCTCCTGGTCGATGTTGGACGCACAAGATACTAAGTCCTCGGTCCATACCTCAACGGTACGGCGGAAGAGCTCAGCCGCTTTGTTGGCGCTGTCCACTAAGGTCCGCTCCTTGCGGAGCTCCTCCTTCAACTTGGTCTCCCGAGCCCGGGCAGCGTCGAGTGAATCCTTCAGTGTAGAGACCTTCAACTCCAAGTCCTCGATGGAGTCCTTGGCGGCCTTCAACTCGTCGCCCCTCTCAGAAAGATGCACCTGGAGTTCTGAATTGGTGTGGGCGTCCTTCTCACGCTCCGTGATGAGCGCGGCAACCTTCTCCGCGCTCACCTTCAGCGACTTCTCCAGCTGCGCGACCTTGGCGGCAAGCTCCTCCTTGGCGGTCTCCGCGGTAGCCGCGGCGGCTTTCGCCTCCTTCAGTTCCCCGCCAAGGGCCTCCTCCCGAGCGGTAAGGTCCTCCTCGTGGGAGTCGAGGTTGACCTTCCGCTGGGCGAGTTCTCCTTCTCGCCGGGACAGCTCCACCCCGGCGAGCCGCTGCTGCTCTTCGGCCTCAGCCTTCTCCAGCAACCACTCCTGGTACTCTCCGGCGAGTCGCTCGCGCTCCTCCGCCACCTCGCGGAGGGCAGCCTGGTTGGCGGCGCTGAGCTCCGCCGCGCGCTTCTCCATCTCTGCGGCGGCCTTGGCGGCAAGGGCTTCCCGGGAAGCAAGCTTCGCCTGCCTGGCCCGGTAAAGGGCCAGGAGCTGGTGAAGCAGCTTCTCCTCCTCGGTCCCTTCACTCCCGCCGGGCGCCTCGACAATCTTCAAGCCCGCGGAGGCGAGGACCTCCCCATCAAATGCCTCGCCCTCCGCGGGAGCTCGCGACGAAGAACCCCACGGCACCTGGATGAAGACGCCGTTGGGGGCTTCAAGGTAGTAGCCGGCCTGCTCCTTTCCGGCGGAGGGGTCGGCGGCCGGCGCAGCACTTGATGCTCCCGCCGCCTCCGGGCCGGCGGTGCGGTCGCCGTCCCCCTCCCCGACCGCTGCGTCCGCAGCCGGAGCGGTCTCCTGCGCAGCTGGCTCGGCGGCTCCCGCCGTGTCCTCGGCGACAGGGACGTCGCCGCCGCCGCCCTGCGCGCCCTCCTCCTCCTCGATGTTGATGACTTCCGTCTCCATGTGCTCGGAGGGAGGAGGATCTAGAAGAAGAAAAAGAAGTTCAAGCAAAAATCCAAAAAGAGACAACGCCAAGAAGACAAGTTGTAGAGCCTACCTTGGCGGACGTCATCAGAGGCGGGCTCCCTCGCCGGGGAGCTCTGCCTTGGCGTAGTGGCCGCCCTCGCCGGGCTGCTCGCCCTTGGCGGGGTACTCGCCCTTGGCGGAGTACCCGCCCTTGGCGGAGCACACTCCCTTGCCGGGGAGTTCGGCCTTGGCGGGGACGGCGGGGCCTGCGGCTCCTCGAGGGCGGTCTCCGGACGCTCCTGCCGCTGTGGCTCCACCTCTGCACAAGTCAAGACAAAGACATCAAGATATTGAAACAAGACAAAATCCCCAAGCGCACCCCGACGAGCGGAAGAATGGAACCCAGACTTACGCTGGGGGCTGCGCTGGGGGCTGCTCCTCGGAGCAGCGCTCAGGTCCGGCAGGCTTGGCTCCGGCGCGTCCCTAGTTGCCGCGGTGGCCGAGTCTTCCGCGACCTCGACCACAGGCGCCTTGGCTTTCTTCGCCACGCGCTGAACCAAGGTCCTGAAATCAAAGCAACAAACAAAATTAGCATCAACAATAATCAAGACGAAACTTGAGAAGGTGTAAGATCTCGGATTCTTACTCCTGATCCTCCTCGTCGTCCTCGCTCAAGGCGGAGAAGTCATACTCCACCTGGGGCGCGTCTGCACGAGGAGCGGAAGACAAAGATTCCCTCGGGCGCTTGGCGGTCCCTGGGGCTGGGGGCTGCGAAGACCCAGCCCCTGTGGTAGCCGGAGCCTGGGGAGCGGGCGGAGCCGCTGCTCCGCTCCGAGAAGACTCCTGCCTGCTTGGCGCCGACCTGCGGGGCGCCTCTGCCGTGGCCTGCGCGCGGGCCGCCTCCGCCGCGGCTGGTGCGCCGGTCGCCCCCGGCGCAGCTTGGCTTCCCCGGGAAGCTTGAGCTGCCCGGCGAGCTGGTTGTTGCCGGGGCGCCTGCGCCCTCGCTCCCGTCGCCGCCCTGCGGAGACGCTTCAGTGGAGACCGCCTTGGGCTTGCCGGGGGCGGGGAGGTCTCCGACGAGGAGAGGTCATCGGCGTAGAGCTCCGTAGATCCGTCGGAGTCCTCGGCGGCCTCGGCCTCCTCCTCCTCCTCCTCCCCGGCTGGCTTGCTGGGCCCAGCGCCCTGCGCTGCGGCCTCTTTTCCTCTGCCGCCTCCGCTCCCCGCGGCGCCTCTGTTCCCTCCGGCAGCGCCACCCCTTGCCGCGGCCTCGGCCGCGATTCCGGGGATCCCAGAGTGCCTCAGAGAGGGGACCCCGGCGAGCGCGTCGGGAGGAAGTTGCAGCAGTCTGCGGATCTCCGCCTCCTCCGCCTGGCAGGACGCATCCGCAGCCTCCGCCTCGTCAGGCGTATATCCAAAATCTCCTGCCGCTGCGGCTGCAGCAGCCTCTTCAGCCCGAGAAGCCATGTATGCAAGCTCCTGGTCGGTGGTGTCCCGCGTGTGCTCCTTGATGTCATCCTTGTTCTTCGCCACCTCCACAAGGTTGTCGAAGAAGCTGAGGACGTCTATGGGCTTGGGCGGAATCCACGTGCGGTCCACGCCGTGTGAATCACACGCGGGCATCATGGCACAAAGACGGTCCCGGACTGTGCAGTTGCAGAGGGGCACCACTCCCCGGGGAGGTCTGAACCACTCAGGGTGGGCCGGGTCATATTTGAAGAGTTCCCGGACCATCCCCTTCAGCTCCAGCGTCGTGAAGTTGAAGTTCAGCCCGGGGCGCAGCCTCATTATATCCGCTGCGTTGCCGTACTCCCAGGCCGGCCTTTTCCTGTCTTGGAGAGGGGCGATGCGGCGGCGGAGGAAGTCTGCGCCTACTTCTGCAACGGACAGCTTAGCTACCCGAAGACGAAGAATCCGGATGAGGGCGATGTCGAGCTTGATGTCGTCCGAGTCTATCTCGCTCCAATCCCTGCCGCGCACGATGGGCGTTGTGCGCGGCGCGGTGAAGGGCTGCGGCTCGTCCTCAACGATCCAGCACCAGTCTGCACGCCACTCCTCCCACTTGCCGCGGAGCTCCCCCGGCAAGTACGACTCCTTCTTGTTCAGGCGAAATACCCAAGAAATTCCCCCGGAGAGGGGGGCGCCGGCCTCTGCTCTAGGAGTGAAGAAGTGCCTAAACAGCGCTACGTTTGGGTGTATTCCTATGAAGTTTTCGCACATGTGTGCGAAAACCGCCATTGTGAGGATGGCGTTGGGGGTGAAGTCAAGAAGGTGGAGGCCATAGGTGTGCATGATGTCGCAGAAGAAATCAGAGAAAGGAGGGCAAAGACCGCAGTGAAAGAAGGCTGCGAAGAAATAGTACCCGCCGGGGTAGTTGTCCTTGGCGGCGGCCGGATAAGCTCGAGTGCGGGGGTGTGCCTTGGTTTCCTTGGCCCAGAACAAGTAATACTTGTTCCAGAGCTCCCGCGCGCCGAGCTTCGGCGGGAAGACGAGGTTCCGCTTCCGGTACGCGGTAAGCTTCGCTGCTTGCTCCGACTTCTCCCACTTGGCTTTCTCCGCCTTCGCCTTCTCGATCTTCGGGGCCATGGCGGAGGCGGCGGAGGAAGGGGGGAACGGCGGCGGCGGAGGTGTGGAGGCGGAGCGCAAAGGGGATTTCTGGAGGAAGAAGAAGATGCAATGAAAGTGCAAGGAGGGGAATCGCTCCTGCTTCCTCTGCTTTTATGGGGAAGTGGGGGGCGTTTCGCTCTTTCCATTAAGAGAACGTGGGCACGTCCCATCCCACGACGCCGCAATCGACGCGTGCCGTTACGGGGGGATGCGGCCGATACGGAAGTGGATTCGGCGCGCCGTGGGCCGCGTGTGCCCGTGCACTGTTTTGGGCCTGGCCCAACAGCGCTTGGCACCGTGTGTGGCCCAGGCCCGGGGGCTCCTGTCGGTGTACTGAGGTAGGGGTACCTCAGTACCCCAACTTGTGCACGGGCAGTTGCAGCTTCCCGCGGCAGGGTTTACCACGTGCTCGCCGGAGACCTTCCTGCTCCATATCAAACCATTCAAAAAACAAAGTATGCAAGAAAGAAGATCGAGACCCCGGCAAGTGGAGCTTGCCGGGAAGGCCGTACCAGGCTCAAGATTACCTCACTAGCACGAGGCCCTGGCAAGAGGAGCTTGCCAGGAAGGCTAGAAGATTCCATCATAGAAGACACGCCTCGGCGCTATATGCGCCCCGACGAGGGCCCGGGGAGCGGCAAGCTCCCGGGCCCGGCAAGATCAAGACCCCGGCAAGGTGCTTGCCGGGAGAGCTGCGCTGTGTGCCCGCGCTCCAGCTCATCGGCCCACGCGTCGCCCTGGGGCCTATCCAGGGACGCGTGGCGGATGGCTGTGCAGCCTGGGGGACACGGTGGCACTCCACGGTGGTGGATCCATCGCCGTGGCAGACGGAGACGCAAGGGCGGGAGCTTTTGGGGTCGACGGCGACGGGTATTAAATGCCCTTGTCCCCCACTGTCAAAGTAGGTAGCGACCACTGTTCGCGCACTGTAGCTCCACTGTTCCCGCATTGTTACAACTACCACCTCTTTTACGTTTTTACCCCTTTCTCCTACGTTGACACCTGTCGGTGACCCCTTGTACTATAAAAGGAGGCCCATGCACAACGTGGAAGGGGTTCGGAACCTAGATCGCTCATACGCTCGGTGTAGCTGCTTCTTCAAGCTCCCGAGCTCTCCAACTCAATACACAACTAAGCAGGAGTAGGGTTTTACGCGTCTACCGCGGCCCGAACCTGGGTAAAACTGCCTGCGTGCTCGCCACGATCTGCTCTTCGTGCTCCCTCCGCCCTCGTACCGCACAGACAAGGGGCTCCGGTCCCATAGGTGTTCGCGGCGGACAGTTTCCCCCGACAGTATGTATCTTCCAAGGGACAGGAATATTACATCTGCCATCAAAGGAAGTACCCTAGGGACAAGAACAGATTTTCTTTTGCCATCAAAGGGAATGATCAACCAAGGGACAGGAATATTACATCTGCCATCAAAGGAAGGTTCCCTAGGGACAAGAACAGGTATTTTCATTTGCCATCAAAGGGAATGATCAACCAAGGGACAAGAATATTACATCTGCCATCAAAGGAAGGTTCCCTAGGGACAAGAACTTTTCTTTTGCCATCAAAGGGATTTGGTCCACCAAGGGACAGGAATTTTACATCTGCCATCAAAGGTGGATCCCTAAGGACAAGAACTTTTCTTTTGCCATCAAAGGGATTTTGTCCACCAAGGGACAGGAATTTTACATCTGCCATCAAAGGTGGATCCCTAAGGACAAGAACATTATGTAGACCGGACCAGAAGAGACTTTATCGAAGATTCATATGTGATTCGTAGCCCCCTAGTTTGGTCCCTTCTGCATAAAATAGTTTGTTCAAAATATCTGTAATAATTTCACAGGACATATACTTAGAAGAAAAAAGGCTGATCCCCCGGTTTACCGAGTGTGCCGGTTTATTCATTAATCATAATATATACATAGGATACAGCGGAGCTCATGGCTCAAGTGTAGTAGGGCCGCAGGAGAGCAATGTTCCACGGCCTCTTTGTCTCTTCTTCTGATGTTCGTGAGTCTTTGTGCTCTCGAACGTCCACCAGGTAATATGAAGCGTTGTGTAGATTCTTACTGACCACAAAGGTCCCTTCCCAAGGCGGGGATAGCTTGTGCATATCTGTTTGGTCTTGGATGAGCCGGAGTACCAAATCCCCCTCCTGGAATGTTCTGGTTTTAACCCGGCGGCTGTGATATCTGCGCAAGTCCTGCTGATAAATCGCGGACCGTGCTGCTGCTATGTCACGCTCTTCATCTAGCCGGTCCAAACTGTCCTGTCTTGCCTGCTCATTGGCCGCTTCAACATAAGCCGTCACCCGTGGTGAATCATGGCGGATATCGCTTGGAAGAACCGCTTCAGCACCATACACCATGAAGAAAGGTGTGTAACATGTGGATCTGTTCGGTGTAGTGTTGATGCTCCAAAGGACATAGGGTAATTCCTCAACCCAGCACCCTGGCATCCTTTGCAAAGGAGTCATAAGCCGGGGCTTGATACCTCGCAAAATCTCTTGATTGGCCCTTTCAGCTTGACCATTGGATTGAGGGTGAGCTACAGAAGTTACATCTAGGCGAATAGGCTCCTTTTGACAAAACTATTCCATCTCTCCTTTTGATAAATTGGTGCCATTATCAGTGATGATGCTGTGTGGAAAGCCAAACCGGAAAATTACCTTCTTGATGAATTTAACCGATGTTGCCGCATCACACTTTCTCACAGGCTCTGCCTCAATCCACTTTGTAAACTTGTCCACAGCAACCAACAGATGAGTTTTTTGATCTTGGGATCGTTTAAAAGGTCCAACCATATCAAGCCCCCAAGTCGCAAACGACCAAGTAATCGGTATCATCTGCAACTCCTGTGCTGGAACAAGAGCACGCCGTGAAAATTTCTGACAAGCATCGCACCTCCGGACTAGATCCTCCGCATCAGCATGGGCTGTCAGCCAATAGAACCCATGACGAAAAGCTTTAGCCACCAAGGATTTTGAACCGGCGTGATGACCACAATCCCCTTCATGAATCTCTCAAAGGATGTCACAGCCCTCCTCGGATGATACACACCGCTGAAATGCTCCAGAAACACTGCGATGGGTTCTCAGTTTACAATTGTCATGGATTTGGATCGCCGGATTATCTGTCTTGCTTCAATCTCATCATCTGGCAACTCTCCACGGCTCAGATATGCCAAGTAAGGGAGTGTCCAACCCGGAATAACATGAAGTGCCGCAACTAGCTGTGCTTCCGGATCAGGAACAACCAGATCTTCCTCCGATGGTACCTGAACTGATGGACTGTGTAGCTCATCCAAAAAAGTATTCGGTGGCACCAGTTTACGCTGAGAACCCAGCCGGCTTAGAGCATCGGCCGCTTCATTTCTTCGCCGGTCTATGTGATCCACCTGATACCCTTTGAAATATCCTGCAACTGCTTCAACTTCCCGTCCGTAAGCTGCCATGAGAGGGTCTTTAGAATCCCACTTGCCGGATACTTGCTGTGCCACTAAATCTGAATCACCAAAACACTTGACCCGGCTCAAGTTCATCTCCTTAGCCATCCGCAGGCCATGAAGCAACGCCTCATATTCTGCTGCATTGTTAGTACAAGGAAACATTAGACGGAGGACATAACAAAACTTGTCACCTCGCGGGGAAGTTAACACAACTCCAGTCCCCAAGCCCTCTAACTGCCTCGAACCGTCAAAGTGAATAGTCCAGTATGTAAGATCCGGCTTCTCCTCTGGTGCTTGCAGTTCTGTCCAATCATTGATGAAATCCACCAATGCTTGGGATTTGATAGCGGTGCGTGGCACGTACTTTAATCCGTGTGGGCTAAGCTCAATGGCCCATTTCGCCACTCTGCCAGTGGCTTCCCTGTTCTGGATTATATCCCCCAATGGAGCTGAGCTGACAACAGTTATTGGGTGGCCTTGGAAATAATGCTTCAACTTTTGGTTCGCCGTGAACACGCCATATACCAGCTTCTGCCAATGCGGGTACCTTTGTTTGGATTCAATGAGAACCTCACTGACATAATAAACCGGGCGTTGAACCGGATACTCCTTTCCTGCTTCTTTGCGCTCGACCACGATCGCCACGCTAACTGCCCGCGCGTTGGCAGCGACGTATAACAGCAGCGGCTCCTTATCAATGGGGGCAGCAAGGACTGGTGGCTCTGCCAGTTGCCGTTTCAAATCTTCAAACGCAGCGTTTGCCTCATCACTCCATATAAACCGGTCTGTCTTTTTTAGCATCTGATAAAGCGGGATTGCCTTCTCCCCCAGACGACTGATGAATCGGCTCAACGCTGTAATCCAGCCGGTGATACGCTGAACATCATTGATACAAGCCGGTTTGGTCAGGGACGTGATTGCCTTGATCTTCTCCGGATTGGCTTCTATTCCTCTGTTGGACACCAAGAATCCAAGGAGCTTGCCAGCCGGAACACCGAAAGCAAACTTCTCCGGATTAAGCATCATTTTATAGGCCCGAAGGTTATCAAAGGTTTCCATGAGGTCCTCTATCAATGTCTCCTCCTTCCTTGACTTCACCATGATGTCATCCACATAGGAATGAACATTTTTCCCTATCTGCCCCTTAAGACAGTTCTGCACGCAACGCTGGTAAGTTGCTTGGGCACTCTTAAGCCCAAAAGGCATAGACACATAGCAAAAAGCACCAAAAGGAGTTATGAAGGCTGTCTTCTCTTGGTCCTTTACTGCCATCTTGATCTGGTGATATCCTGAATATGCATCCAAAAAACTTAGCCGCTCACATCCCGCCGTAGCATCAATGATCTGATCAATACGAGGGAGAGCAAAAGGATCGTTTGGACAAGCTTTGTTTAGGTCTGTGTAATCCACACACATCCTGCACTTTCCATTTTCTTTAACACCAGCATCGGATTAGCCAACCACTCCGGGTGAAAAACTTCAACTATGAACCCTGCGGCCAAAAGTCTAGCCACTTCTTCACCTATAGCTTTGCGCCTTTCTTCGTTGAAGCGGCGCAGATACTGCTTGACCGGTTTAAACTTTGGATCAATATTAAGACTGTGCTCAGCGAGTTCCCTCGGTATACCTGGCATGTCAGAAGGTTTCCATGCAAAGATATCCCGGTTCTTACGGATGAACTCGATGAGCTCGCTTTCCTATTTAGGATCAAGGTTAGCGCTGATAGTGAACTGCTTGGATGAATCGCCTGGCACAAAGTCAACTTGCTTGGTTTCCTCCGCAGATTTAAACTTCAACGCCGGATCATGCTCTGTAGTTGGCTTCTTCAACGGGGACATATCTGCCGGATCAACATTGTCTTTGTAAAATTTCAATTCCTCCGTAGCACATACTGCCTCTACATAAGCAGCATCTCCTTCCTCGCACTCCAAGGCGATCTTGCGACTTCCATGAACCGTGATGGTTCCTTTGTGACCCGGCATCTTGAGCTGCAGATAAACATAACACGGCCTAGCCATAAACTTGGCGTAAACCGGCCGTCCAAACAGGGCATGATATGGGCTCCGGATCTTCACAACTTCAAAGGTTATCATCTCTGACCTGGAATCCTGTTCATCTCCAAAGGTAACTTCTAGGTCAATTTTCCAAACTGGGTAAGCTGATTTACCTGGCACTACTCCATGGAATACCGTGTTTGACTGCCTTAACTTCTTATCCGTCAGCCCCATGCGACGGAAAGTCTCGTAATATAAGATATTGATGCTGCTGCCGCCGTCCATGAGAACCTTGGTGAATTTGTAGCCACCCACCTGTGGTGCCATCACTAAGGCCAATTGGCCCGGATTATCGACCCGCGGCGGGTGATCCTCTCTGCTCCACACAATAGGTTGTTCCGACCAGCGCAGGAATCGTGGTGTTGCCAGTTCAACCGTGTGGACCGCCCGTTTTAAGACTTTTTGATCTCGTTTGCACAAACTCGTAGTGAACACATGATATTGTCCGCTACTCAGCTCCTTCGGATTATTTTGATATCCGGATTGCTGCTGCTGCTGACGCTGCTGATTGCCTTGGTCGTTGCGATTGCCCTGGCCCTGCTGTTGGTTGTTTTGGCCATTGTAACCGCCCTGACCATACTGATGGTTGCTTTGGTTATTGTAACCGCCCTGACCATACTGATGATTGCCTTGGTTATTGTAACCATGATATCCTGATCCGGAGCCGTTACCCTGATGGCCTGGACCATGAAACCCGGGGCCCGAACCGCCACCCGGTGGTCCGTTGTTGGATCTGGCCCGGTTCACGGCCTCCATCATGATCCGGCATTCTCCCCAGGTATGTTTAGCTGGACATTCCTCTGTGCCATGTTTCGGGCAAGGCTCGTTTAATTGTCGCTGCCAATTAATGAACCCTCCGCCGTTTTGTGGAGGCGGTTTACCCTTGTTGCGCTGAAAGCTCCCTTGAACTTTGATATTGGCCACAAAATCAGAGCCACCCTCTGCCTTTCGCTTACCGTTGAAGCTTGTTCCGACCGGATTAGCCTGCGCCGGTTTACCAGGTTTATTTGCCTTTCCGGATTTATCTCCATCCGCTTCTGGATACTTAGTGTTGTCTGAGTCCCCATACTTTACCAAAGCACTCATGAGAGTTCCCATGTCGTTACAATCCCGTTTGAGCCGTCCCAGCTTCAACTTCAGAGATTCAAACCGGCAATTGTTTTCTAGTGTTACTATCGCCGTACTGGGGCTGATACCGTTTGAAGAGTGCAAGATTTCTGACACTCGCCGCACCCATGCACTCGTAGACTCCTGCTCTCCTTGTATACATGCCGCTAGGTCCACCACTGACATTGGCTGTTTGCACGTGTCCTTGAAATTTTTAATGAACTGGCGGCGCAACTCCCCCCATGATCCGATGGAGTTAGGAGGTAAACCCTTTAACCAGGTCCGGGCTGTACCCTCAAGCATCATGGTAAAATATTTTGCGCAAGCCGCTTCATCCACATCCAGCATCTCCATAGCCATCTCATAGCTCTCAATCCAAGCCTCTGGAGCCAAATCTGCTGTGTAGTTAGGCACCTTACGTGGACCCTTGAAATCCTTGGGTAACCTTATGCTTCGTAAAGCGGGAATAAGACACTGTACCCCAAAGGAACTCGTCGCGACTCCCGTCTCTGTTGTGGTTGTGTGAACCGGCGTCGTTTGGCGGATATCCTCGCGGGCCGTAGGTTGGGCCCGGTTTACCGCCTCCTGGGCTTGCACCTCTGCGCCCGTCGGATTATCCTGTCTGTGACGGTGTCGCCTCCGTTCACTACTGGACACCTCCGGTTCATCCCAATGCCTAGTATAACTCCGGCTGTGGCGGGGTGTTGAATGAAGTCTCTCCCTGCTATAAGAGTACGCCTGCTGCTGTGTCAATGCCGTGTTGAGCAGATCCTTGACCCTGCGTGCTTCCATTGCCACAGGGGATGTCCCCTCCATGGGTAAAGTGGCCAGGCGTGAAGCGGCAGCGACAATGTTATCCAGGGGGTTTGAGTAGTGGCCAGGAGGAGTGGGGATGTGAGGTGTGTGCATAACCCGTCGATCTTGTTCCATAGTAGGTTGTCGGACCGGTTCACCTGTCACTGGGGCTCCCCTCCGGTTCGCCTCCGGATTATTGCTGGCTCCCGCTCCAGGCGTCCCAAAGAGATTCATCGCCTCATAGACCGGCGGTAGACGAGACTGATGCCTTCTATCCCTTACTCCCTACGCAGAGGCCTGGTCCATCCTGAGCTGAAAAGCCTGAGAATCCAGCTCTGCCTGTCTCGTTGCTATCATAGCTTTCTCTGCATTTAGATCCTGTCTGGCTTGTTCGATCCGGCCCTTCAGCTGTAGGATTTCTGCATCATGCTGCGCCTTGTCAGCGGGAGCCACCACGGCTACTGCTCGTGTTGTCAACTCCTCTACCAAGGTGGATAGAGCGTCATAGGCCGAGGGAGCTTGGCCGCTCCCCCCTGCTCCGGCTGTGAACGCCCCGGTCACCGTGTGCTGTGGCGTAGGTTGTGATCCCGCCATAAAAACAG
The DNA here is from genome assembly GCA_902687465.1 of Secale cereale. Classification (NCBI taxonomy): domain Eukaryota; kingdom Viridiplantae; phylum Streptophyta; class Magnoliopsida; order Poales; family Poaceae; genus Secale; species Secale cereale. Next base: position 124,970,516 of record LR738711.1, read on the forward strand.
CCACTCGGTTTGGCAGATCAAAGGGGTCCGGAATACTATCCCCGTCGGACACACCCTCAGACCGGCTGTCCCGCAACTGATACAATGATTCAGTCTCTCCGGATGAGGATTCATCATCGGAATAGACAACCGTCTCGCCACCAGAATCCGATCCGTCCTCGGCTTGGACTCCATGTATTGCTCCTACGAAAACGCGCTTCATGGCAGGCTGAATCCGGGCCGGTCTTGCACGCTGAGCCGGCTCGATGATGTCGGAGAAGATGTCCGGCTCAGGTCCCGGTTCACCAATCTTGCCGATGAAGACGTGGATGCCGCCGAAGGGAACCCGGTACCCGTATTCGATTGAATCGGCCTCCGGGCCCCAGCCTGTGTCGTCGATGTAGATCCGGCCGCGGCGACTCTTGGTCATCCGGCCGACCGCGTAACCCTTGAGCCCTTCAAAGCTGCCCTTCAAGAACTCGAAACCATCGTGCGAAAGCCCCACGGTGGGCGCCAACTGTCGTGGAATTAGCACGGCAGATGTCCGGTTTAACGGACTTAGTAGTGAAACCATCGCACGGGTTAGCTTGAAGAGGTTAAAAGCACACAAAGGACACAGAGGGTTTATACTAGTTCGGCCCCTTCGATGAAGGTAAAAGCCTACGTCTAGTTTGGTTTGGTATTGCTTGGGCGTCGATGAACAGGGAGCAGATAGCTTGCCTGCCTCTCGACGGATTGTTGCCTGTCCTTGAACCGTCGTCGGGTCGTCCCTTTATATAGGAGGCAACGCCCGGTCCGGTTTACAGAGTCCCGAGGCCGGCTCATAATTGTGTCCGCCTCGGTCTCTACTCTTTCTTCCTTGTGTCTCAAGTTACATGATAGGACGGTTTACAAACCGTAACCTTTACACACGGGCCCTAAGCCTTCATGGGCCGTAACCTCTACTGAGTTTATAATTATACAACTATATTACCATAATCCGGTTTTCCCTAGCCGGTTTATACCTGCTTGTAATATCCCTGACACCCGCCAAGGGTCATCGTCTTCTTAACTTGCATCTGATCTTGAATGTCTTCACAAAGATCTGCATGCCACCACGGGGACATCTCCCGAATCCTCGCCCCATGGGGGTGGTGAACTCAAGGGGGATTCGCTCCGTAGGCGCGGGGCGAGCTGCTGCGGCACGGATCTTGCCGGGGCTGCCAGAGCCGGCCCCGGCAAGGATCTTGTCGGGGGAAGCCGCTTCGTCCCTTTGCTCTTTGTGGTCTTGTTCTTGGCGTCGCTCCAGTCTCCATCGAGCTTCAGTCTTGCCCCGGCTCGCCTCCCTCGCCATGCTTGGTGTGGTGGCGCCATGGTTCGGACTGCCCGTGCACAGTCATAGGGGTACAAAAAGTGTACCCCTCTTTTTGTACACCGACACTCTAGATGCATGCTGGATAGCGGTCGATGTGTGGAGTAATAGTAGTAGATGCAGAATCGTTTCGGTCTACTTGTCACGGACATGATGCCTATATACAATGATCATGCCTAGATATTGTCATAACTATGCACTTTTCTATCAATTGCTCAACAGTAATTTGTTCACCCACCGTAGAAATCTGCTATCATGAGAGAAGCCACTAGTGAAACCTATGGCCCATGGGTATATCTTCATCGTATTAATCTTCCATCAACTATTTGCTTTACTTTGCATTATTTACTTTCAATCTCTATACCAAAAATACCAAAAATATTATCTTATCATATCTATCAGATCTCACTTTTGTAAGTGACCGAGAAGGGATTGACAACCCCTTTTATCACGTTGGCTGCAAGGTTCTTATTTGTTTGTGCAGGTACGAGGGACTCGCGCGTGGTCTCCTACTGGATTAATACCTTGGTTCTCAAAAACTGAGGGAAATACTTACGCTACTGTGTAGCATCACCCTTTCCTCTTCGAGGGAATACAACGCAAGCTCGAGAAGTAGCAGCCACCGTGAGGCGTAAGACGCTACTCCTGCTTTGGTGGATAAATTGATGGTGGAATGAGTGAGGTGGTGCGTGGTACACTTGCCCGACAGGGTTTTCCTTAGGGCCGCAGCGACTACGCGCGTATGGTGGAGTGGGTTCATCAACTTTCCAACCCTTTATACGGTTGCCATGGGCCTCCTTTCATAGATTAAGGGGTTACCACAGTGGCAAAGTAGTCATTATGCACTGATAAGATAGCGAACAGTGCCATCATACCTAACTCTGCAGGCTAACAGGGCACATTAAATGCGTTGCTTAACGTCACATTGTTGGTTTCCCGGCAAGCCTTGTTGGGTTATCCCGCCAGCTCCGTGTCCGCCTGCTTGACACGTCACCGAACGGGTGTCATCTGCGGGTTCTTCTTGTAGGAACTAGCTACCATGTGGCTAGTGGCGGCCACTTAATCATCTTGCGGCTTGATACCACATTGATTGACGACGTGTGTTGTGCTTGAGTGTCCGGTGGGGCGGTTCGGCCTCCGCGAGCCCCCGATAGGCCCTGCCGGGGTGTTTCTGCTATCTGTTTCAGGGGTGGCCTCGCCCCTTGCTGGGCTCGCCTGCTCGGCAAGGGAGGCCCATTTCTTGGTGATGTCTTGCTTCTCTAGCTTGGCTTTGGTCTCTCTGCTCTAAGCTGGTTCTTCGATCATCTTGATTCCTTGTACTTTGGCTGGGGTTGGTGCTTCAATCTTGGTCTTGTGCCTGTGCACAGTCTAGGCAACGGACTCAGGGTTTGTTGCACCGACACTTGGGCATTGTCTCGCATTGATTACATTCCCAAAAATCACATATATTCCAAAAAACAATCTTCGTAAATTTTTATCACGTCTCGACTCCGTTTGATATGGATTTTCCGCGAAACAAAAAAAACATGCAACAAATAGGAACTGACATTGGGCACTAGATCAATATGTTAGTCCCAAAAAATGATATAAAATGTTGCCAAAAGTATTGAAAAGTTGTAAAACATTGGCATGAAACAATAAAAAATTATGGATACGATGGTCACGTATCAGCATCCCCAAGCTTAATTCCTGCTCTTCCTCGAGTAGGTAAACGATAAAAAAGGTATTTTTTTAATGTGGAAAGCTAACTAGCATAATCTTGATCATGTAATCTAATCATGGCATGAATATTAAGACATGAGTGATTCAAAGCAATAGTCTATCAATTTGACATCGAAATAATAATACAAGACATGCATGTAATTCATTGCCTTTCATAATAATGAAGTTAAGAGAAACAACCTCTATACACTTAATTGTGGTAAGCATGACAGACTCAGTCTTCCCTGCATAAAGTATAAATCATGAGCACCTTGGTGTCACACCACGCAATTGGATCGTACTTCTAACGCGCTTCAACATTTTCAACTTTACTCAATACATGAGCGTGAGCCATGGATATAACACTTATGGTGGAATAGAATACTGTGGTAGGGATCAATAGGAGAAGAAGAAAGTCTCGCATCAACTAGGCGGATCAACATGCTATGGAGATGCCCATCAATTGATATCAATGCGAGGAGTGGGGATTGCCATGCAACTGATGCACTAGAGCTATAAGTGTATGAAAGCTCAGAAATGAAACTAAGTGGGTGTGCATCCAACTTGCTTGCTCACGAAGACCTCGGGCATTTGAGGAAGCCCGTCATCGGAATATACAAGCCAAGTTCTATAATGAAAAATTCCCACCGGTATATGAAAGTGATAACTCAAGAGACTCTCTATATGAAAAACATGGTGCTACTTTGAAGCACAAGTGTGGAAATAAGATAGTAGAATTGTCCCTTCTCTCTTTTTCTCTCATTTTTTTATTTTGGGCTCTTTGGCCTCTCTTTTTTTATTTAGGATCTTTGGGCTTTTTTATTGGGCTCTTTGCCTTTTTAAACCTCACATGAGACAATGCTCTAATAATGATGATAATCACACTTTTATTTACTTACAACTCAATAATACAACGATGAAACTAATACATGATGACTATATGAATGCCTCTAGCGGTGTACCATGATGTGCAATGATCTAGCATAGCAAAGATATCAAAAAACGGACAAGCCATGAAAATATCATGCTAGCTGTCTTACGATCATGCAAAGCAATATGACAATGAACGCTCAAGTCATGTATATGATGTTGATGGAAGTTGCATGGCGATATATCTCGGGATGGCTATGTAAATACCAAAATAGGTAGGTATGGAGGCTGTTTTGGAGAAGGTATAAGGAGGGTTTTATGCACCGGCGAAAGTTGTGCAGTGCTGGAGAGGCTAGCAATGGTGGAAGGAAGAGAGTGCATATAATCCATGGAATCAGATTAGTCATAAAGAACTCACATACTTATTGCAAAATTTTATTAGCCCTTGAAGAAAAGTACTACTATGCATGCTCCTAGGGGGAGGTTGGTAGGAGTTAACCATCACGTGCCACCGACCTTCCCACAAAGATAGACAATCAAGGATAAATTGTGCTCCAACTTCTTAGCATAACGGGAGACCATACGTGCATGCTTCGGGAATCACAAACCTTAACACCAATATTCTTACTAAACCACAATCATTCACTAGTACCTCCCACATATTAGCATCTCTATATCGCAAAACTATTGCAAGCAATCAAACATATCATATTCAGTGATCAACAAGTTTTATGTAGGATTTTATGACTAACCATGTGAATGACCAATTCCTGTTGACTCTCTAAATGGCTATAAGCGACGCATGAGAGTTAAATTCTTTCTACAAAAGGATTTCCCAAGCTCTAACAAATATAAGTGGAGCGAAAGAGCATTCTACAAATAATGTTTTTTCTATGTAGAGAAACAGGCATCCAAACTTCAAATGATATGAGTGAAGCACATGAAGCATTCTATAAAGCCATACTCAAAAGATATAAGTGAAGTGCAAAGAGCATTCTATAAATCAACCAAGGACTATCTCATACTAGCATGGTGCATTATTAAAAGAAAAAGGAAATGCACACGACGCTCCAAGAATTTACGCATATCATGTTAACAAAACAAAAACTGAAACATACCGATAATTGTTGAATAAAGATGGGATGCCTTTCTGGGCATCCCCAAGCTTAGATGCTTGAGTCTCCTTGAAAATTTACTTGGGGTGCCTCATGCATCCCCAAGCTTGAGCTTTGGCCTCTCCTCATTCTTCTCATATCAATACCTCCTGGATCTTCGAACACTTCATCCACACAAAACTTAACCGAACTTTTTTTTGAATATATACTGCAAGGCAACAGCCTCATAGCCCTTTATTGAAACTCAAACTCAAACTGGTATAAAGTACAAGGGGTTGAAGTCTATGTGAACCTATGTAAATAAAAAGGGAGAAAACAAAACTTGCAACAAAGCTATTGAAGGGAGGCTATCCAAGAAAGGAGGCTATCCCTATATTTACATTTGATCCTATGTGCTAACAAAGAAATATCATGCACAAAGTTTCTCTTCCAGGCTCTGAAATTGGGCGTCTCATTTCTGAAGATCTTGCCATTCCTTTGAGGCCAAATGTTCCAAGTAGCAGTAAATACTACTTCAGTAAAGAAAGGGAAACCAAATTCCTTTCTAGCCGCCAGTGCCATTGTGTATGTGGTTTGGGTGTTGTGTGAAGTCCAAGAGATTCCAAGATAATTCCAAACTCGCTGGCTGAAATTACAAGTAAAGAAAAGATGCACACGATCCTCATGGCTAGGTAGATGACACAAGACACAGGTGTCATCTTGCATGTTCCAGTGCCTACGTTGCATCATATCCCTTGTATTTAGTCGATCCATTAGGAGCAACCATCCGAAGACCTTAATCTTAAGGGTGCAAGAGCATTTCCAAATCCATTTGAAGATGGGGTCAACCACCAGATGAGAAAATGTGAACTCATAGTAGAGCTTAGATTGGAAGGTTCCAGATTTTGAAGGCCACTTCTAGATATCCCTGCTCTCTGGTTCAATATGTATGGATGCCAACAAAAGCTGGAGCTGTTGAAGTTCATTAAAGGCTTCCACAGACAATGGTAGGTGGAAGTTATGAGCCTCATTTGGCATGTCGAAGAAATCTTTTACGGTGATCATATCATTAATGACAAATGAATAAAGGCGGGGGAACCTTGTTTTCAGAGAGACAACGATGTTATCAATGTGCCAATGATCCAGCCAGAAGATCACAGTATCACTTGCATGCACATGTGGGGTAGCAAGAGTGCAAAATTTATCATAGAGGCTGAGAACATCACGCCACCAAAAAGAACCACAGCTTAGAGTAGCTTGAGGAGGCGAAGACCCAGAATATGTGTCCCAAATAAGAGTGACCCAGGGTATATCTAGCTTGTTGAAGAACTTGAATAAGTGTTTCATTAGCAATGCCTCATTCTGAGTACCCAGGTGGGTAACACCGAGACCACCATACTTCTTGGGTTTACATATGAGATCCCAGGCAGCCAGGGATTGGCGAGGGGTCTCAGAGTTGCCCCTCCATAGACATTGTCACATGATCCGCTCGATTTGCTTGAGAATGCCTTGGGGTAAAACAATGAACACAAGAAATATATAGGCATGGATGCAAGGATTGATTGTAGTAGTTGCAAGAGGCTACCTTGATTTAGCAGGCATGATGAAGCCGATAAACGTCTCTCAAGACGATCCACAAGAGGCAACAGATCAGAGACAGATGGCCGAGAGGTGCCCATAGGAAGACCCAGATAGGTAAATGTCATAGAGCTCACTTCACAGCCCAATAATGTAGCAATTCTCAAGCCCTCTTCCCCAGAAAAATTCAATGGAATCATAGAGGATTTGCTGAAGTTTACCCTTAAACCCGTGGCCAGTGCAAACTCTTCAAGCATCTGTTTGAGTGCAAGGATCTGGCTATCATCTGTGGGCAGGATTATAAGCGTGGCATCCGCGTATTGTACGATCGGGTAATCATTAGAGCTAGTTGGTATGGGAATTTTGAGGATATTTCTAGCACACATTTCATTCACCACTGATTGGAGGAGATCAAACAGCAAAGGGGAAAGAGGATCGCCTTGTCGGACTCCAGTACGACACATAAAATGCTGACCAGGGACACCATTTAATAAAACAGAAGAAGAGCCAGATGATAACAGTCCATTGACCCAACCAGTCCATCGGTCATCGAAGCCCTTACACTGCAGCATTCTGAGGATAGTCTCATGCTCGATGGTGCTGAAGGCCTTGGTGAAGTCAAGTTTGAGTAAAATGATAGGTCGTTTGTAGGCTTTGCACTGATGAATGTACTCAAAGCACCAAGCAAGGCAGTCTTGAATTGAGCGGCAACGAAGAAAACCATATTGGTTTCTATGTATGCATTGGAGGATCACCTCTTGCAGTCGGTTGGCTAAGAGTTTTCTTAGAAACTTTAAGCAAGTGTTGGTCAATGATATGGGCCAAAAATCACCAACCACTTCCGGGCATAGCTTCTTGGGAATGAGGGTAATTAATGAAGAATTCAAACACTCCAGATTGCAAGTACCATAATAAAAGGCCTTGACAAGCTTCATAAATTCAGCTTTTAAAATAGGCCAACATTTCTTTAGGAACAAACCTGTGAAGCCATCTGGCCCAGGAGCACGATCAATTGGCATGTGTTTAATAACATCTTCCACCTCAGCATCAGAGAAAGGTTGTGATAAACTTTCAAGTCCATCCACTTTCTATATAAGAGAGTCAAGATCAAAGCCCATTTGGATCCCCTTAGCACGGCCCATGCGCTGTTTAAAATCTGTCCAAAACATTCCCGCCAATTGTTGATGATCAATGATCACATCTCCCGCAACATTTTTGATCGAGGAGATTGTGTTCTTGCGATATCTCTATGTTGACATTGCATGAAAAAAATTGTATTCTCTTCACCAACTTTGATTGACCTGACAGTACAGCGTTGCTTCCAATAAATGAATTGCAGATGCAAAATCTCCTCAAGATGAACCTTGACGATACATCGAAAATTTGTTTCAGGCCAACTTAAAGGGCAAAGCTCTTCTAGATCATCAAAATATAGGATGACCTTATTACAATCAGTAATGAGCGCCTTTACTTTAGACAGATTTAAATGCCACCTTTTGATAGCATATCGCAAAGCTTTAAATTTGGCCGAGATCGTGGAAGCAATATTGGGCCTTCTGAATTGTTTGTTCCACACTACAGAAACACATTCAAAGAAACCAGGAAGATTGATCCAATAGTTCTCAAAGCGGAAAACTCTAGCCTTGGGAATGCATGTAGCAATAGTGACAACACATGGAACGTGGTCGGAGGCAGTACGTGCCAGGGGCATTACCAAGGTGCTAGGATGATCGTAGGTCCAAGCAACATAAGTAAAGAACCAATCAAGTTGCTCGAGCAACGGGTTCGTCTGCATATTAGACCAGGTATAATGTCTACCCTTGATGGGCAATTCAATGAGACCAAGATGACCAATGATTTCGTTAAACAAGAAGATGTCATTAACATTGCCACCCGGAAGATTGCGATTATCAAGTGATCTCATGAAATTAAAGTCGTCAAGCATGAGCCATTTGTCACCAGCATTGATATTGAGATTATATAGCCATTAAACAAAATCATCTCGAGCTAGACCCTGACAAGGCCTATAGACAGTCACCAGCGTCCACACTTCCGATGTGTGCTTGGAACAGAATTCCAGAATAATGCCGAAGGGTTTTGCCACTATAAGGCAACCATTAAAGAAAGATGAGTTCCATATAACCACTAAACCAGCAGAAGCCCCGTCAGATGGAACATAAGCAAAATTGTCAAAGCATCGGGGGCAAAATTTTCGAAGGAAATGTTGGTCAATATGCATGCATTTGGTTTCTTGAAGGCATATAATAGAGCAACCACTTTCCTCAATTTTTTGTTTAACAGCGAGCTAACGCGCTTCAGAATTAAGTCCCCGAACATTCCAACAGAGAACTTTCCAATCCCTAGAATTGTTCTGATTCATTACAACTCAAGAGAAGGAGCAGCAAAAGGAGATCACGTAGTGACCCACACCCATACAAAGTAAGAAACAGATCCACACATGTCAAAAAAATAAAGCATAAATAAAGATAAATGGCGATTTGGAAGGTACACCATAGACCCGACAGCTTGAGGTGATTACTGATCATTGGAACTCATGCTGCTGCTTGCTTGCGAAGGATCAGCTACAAGCTTCTCCGATGTGATCTTCTCAGGAGCAATGCGCAGACGAGCTCCAATGCGCTGCAGATCTCCAATCGAACTGAGAGGTGGGAGCTCCTGATCATCCGAATTCACAGAAGGAGTTTTGGTCATGTGTTTCTTAGTAGCATGAGTCTGTTTGTTCAGACAGGGTTTCTGAATTGGTGCTCTGTGAAATCCATCTTTCAGTGCACTAAGCCGAGCGCTGCGACGAACTTCAGAAACAACCAGAGGCGTCGCAACCTTGCGTCCCCGCTTCCTTGGCATCTCTTTCATGGCCGTAAACTGGAAGGATTCAGAGACAGGTTCTGATATATCATCAAAACACAGAGCATGAGCAACTGGTCTTTTCATTGGGCGAGCCGTGCAAGTGTGTGGCGCCTCCTTCAGAGAGATCCTACATTTAGATTCAACAAAGTTAATCTCCCAGATGTTCTTAGGAAGCATAATGGGTCCAAAGACAGGCCATGAGATAGTCCTGGGTATTTCAGAAACCCACATAAATGGCATCATCCTCTCAAAGCTGTGCTGCCATTGCATAACTGGGGGAAGATCCGGGCCAAACACTGTTAGAACCATGCCAATGTGCAAAGGGGGTTGTACCAGAGGTGGTTGATACACCACAACATCAGCAACAGGCTCCGCATCATTAACTAAAGCATCGGACATTTGCAGAATCATAGACTCTTGGGACTGATTACCTTCAATTTAGTTTTCCTCAACTTGCTCTTGCTAGTCGACAGGCTGATCGGGTATACCCTGCGGTTGATCATGCGCAGGCGGCGGCACATCATTCCACCCCATCTCGGGAAACTCGGGCATGACCGAGTTATGCTTGTCGAGCTATATGTGCCCAGGGAGGGGATGAGGATTGCCATTGAAGGGCATGGGATCTTCATGAGTAGGCAGAACATCAGCAAACTCAGCAGTCGGAATATAAACTGGAGCGGTCCACGAGATTCTTGCGCCTCCAAAATCCGTATATTCATGGTAAACTACATCACGCGACACTAGAGATGGCGCCGGGAAGGACACATAAGCAAGGGTGCGCACCAAGATAGGGTCATCTTGATGCCACTTGTCGAAGCGACCAAAAGTGCTAATCGCATCAGCAATATACGCCGTTCTTCTGTAATCCAAAGGGATGCCAACTATCATAATCCATCCCCGGCGAAACCCTTGTACAGCTCTGAAGTTAATACCCTCATCATGTGGCACAAAGCGCACAAACCTGTCGTTTCCTAGGTCGAACGGTGGGTGATCCACGAGTGCCTGCCTAGCAATTGCACTACGGAAGCGAAAGATGCCAACCCCTTGGATCCACGGCTGAGCATCAAGGACAGCACGCCCGAGGTTATTAACAACAAAATCACTGACCAGGTTGCGGTAGATGATGACTTCTTCTTGCAGAGGAGCTGGCTCGACAATGGCGATGGCGTAGTCCTCGTTTTGCCGGTCAGGTGCCACTGCCGGAGAGAATAAGGTGCATGGGAGACACAAGGGGCCACCGTCGATGATGTCGAAGCCCGGCGGGAGGTACTCCAGAGGATCGAGGGCAAAGTTGGCCATGCCTGGCGGGGGAGATGCCGGAGCTGTGGTAGTTGGTGGAGGAGGCGGGGTGGGCGGCGGTGGCGAGACAAGCATGGGTGGAGTAATGAGCGGTGGCTCGTTAGGCAATGGTGGAGGCGACGGGGAGGCAGGCGTGATGGGATTGGGCGAGGACCCAAGTAGGCCGGTTGGGAGGGAAACCGAGGCAGCGGGCGATGATATATCCTCTGACTGTCCTGAGGACACCGGATTGACCGGCGGGACCCACTTGTAAGTTGGCGAAGGTGCAGAGCCGGGGCATCCTTTGTCTCTGTGTCCCAGTCGAAAGCAACTGCGACATCGAATTTGCTTTGTGCACGAGTTAGTTGTATGTTTCATCGATAAACAATTCCGGCATTTCCAAACATTGAACACCATACCATCAATGAATCATTAACCCTAACAGAATCTATATCAGAATCCTGCAGATAAATGTCCATAGTATCCTGGGGAGATCTTTCCAAAGGAGCAGGGGCAGCCTAGTCCAACTGGGCCTCATTTGACAAAGCTTGGGCCGTGAAGGTGTTGCACCGAGCCAAAGCAGCATGATGGGCCAGCGAACCATGTTGGGCTGCAGAGGTTGGTGCAACCATAGAAGAAGGCGCGACATCTTGGGGTGCATGCAGATCCCTTCCCAAGCCAGTAAGATCCATTTCGGATATGACGGCCGTGATTTTAGCTGCTATGTTGATGGTTCCGAACGAGATGGGTGGCGTCGCCACCGTCCATTGAAGATTGCTCGCCGGCGGCGAGGGGATGATGACTTGTTCACGTGGATTCACATCATAGCCAGCCTCAGAAATTGTGTCAACACACAGCTGAGTAGTTGGGTAGCAATAGCCCCAACAAGCTGTGTACTGTTGAAACGTGGCAAAAGAGAGTTTCTTCCCGGAAGATGATCCCGAACGAAAAGAGGATTTAGTAGGAGGCTTATGCATAGCAAGAAGACCAAGAGTAGCACGCTTTTTAGTGGGACTAACAAGAATCCACTCAGCATCACACTCTTTTTCCAGATCGCAAACTCACGTCTCCAGTTAGGACCACCATGCCCCCATAGATGAAAATAACATTTGAATTGCATGCATGCAAATGAACGCAGTTGTAGGATGTAGAGGCCAACTTTCTTGCAGGAAATGCTGAAAGAAAATAACTTGTCGTTGATCTGATGAACCAACAAATCAATTGCAGATGCTCCTAGAGCTGATTCCAAAGCAGCCGTCATTGAATCTTCATCAAGATGGAATATATGTCTGCTGAAAGACACCACCATAATGAAATGGCCCGTGTCATCCGTGGGGTGAACAGATTTCCCACAAGAGTTGAAAACCCTAGACACAAAGATGGAGCCCGCTGAAAAATCCAGACCCAAAGTTGATCCACCAGAGGAACCCATAGAAGATGGGTATAGACGTGTAGATCAGAGGACGTCGAAGCAGATGAGTGGATGAGATCTAGGAATCACTGGCTGAGGTTGGAGATCGCCGGAGAACCTAGGTCACGGGTGGGGGTGGGTGGGAGCCATTCCTTTCCCGAGTATTTTTTCATTGTTGTTGTTGTTGTTGTTGTTGTTGTTGTTGTTGTTGTTGTTGTTGTTGTTGTTGTTTAACCGAACTTTTATTAGAGGGGTTAGTACATATAACATCAAATCCCATCATGTCCTACCGTAACATTATTGTATAGTTATAATCAAACATTACCGACTGTATGCTATCACAATTCTATGGCCCCAAGTCAAAGGAGGCTCAACATGATTTCAAACATAAGCAAATAATGAAACTATAACAGCAATCTGTGAAAACATGACAGTCTGTAGTAATATGAACATTAACCATACTTCTGTACCTCTAAAAAATCTAAACAATTAGGACAAAATATTTTTTACATAGGAGTAGTGTGTAAAAATTTCAGAAACGTTTGATTTTCCAGTAAACGATGTAAATTCATGCACTACACCCAAAGTTTCTATTTTTGCACTGCACATACCAAACAAGCAATGTAATCATCCTAAAGGCAAATATTGGCACATTATTTTTACAATACAATGAATTTGTAGAAAGGGATAATTATTTTTGTTGACAAGTTTCTGTAATTCATGATTCGCAAAGTTTCCATGGGCATGAACAAAGTTCAAGGAGCTCCCCCACTTCAACGGTGCTTGTCCTTCTTACTTTCACTTTTCTTTTTGAAAACTTTTAGGTTCCCCTTTATTTTTTTAACTTTTTAAAAGCACACAACAGAATAAAATGACTCTCTAAAACTTCTGGTTTGTCTCCCTGGCAGCGCTTTCTTTAAAGCCATTAAGCTAGGCATATAGTGCTCAAGTGATGGATCCACCCGGATCCCAAGGTATATCAAAGCCAATTTTAATTAACAATAATTTGTAATTTAGTATTGAGCACAAAGTAACATATATCATGCAAGAATGAAGCCTAACTCTCTTCCTATGCATGGGCATGTCACAAAATAACAATGCATGCAGACATAGTAAAGGCCGATACACAGCATCAGTAGTTTCTTGCAATTTTATTGTTTTGGAAACATAGAGAGGCGGAGATGTAGTTCCTCTCTCATAATAATTGCATGTAGGAGAAGCAAGTACATGCATATTATATTTATCAAAATTATCATGTGCAATAGTAGAACAAAACCCATCAATATAATCCTTAATAAGCGCAAACTTCTTCGATATAGTGTAGTTGGATGAATTCAAAAAGATAATAGGACTATCATATGTGGGTGCAATAGCAACAATTTCATGTTTAACATAAGGAAATATAGCAAGTTCATCTCCATAAGCATAATTCATATTCGCATCATGGCCACAAGCAAAGCAACCATCAAGTTCCTCAAAAAGGGATATTTCAAATGAATCATCATAGCAATCATCATAACATTCATCCTTCGGTAAGAACGAAGGGAAATTAAAAAATGTATGAGTTGAAGGGTTACTCTCATCAGAAGGTGGGCATGGTTAGCTAATCCACCCTTCCTCCTTTTATTCTTCGCTCTCCTCCTCATCTTTTTCATCTAATGAGCTCCCAGTGTCATGAATTTCTTATTCCATAGATTCCTGCAAAATATTAGTCTCTTCTTGGACAGCGGAGACTTGCTCAATAAACTCATTAATATCGGCATTATATTCATAATTCTCATAAAAATATTTCAGTATAGCAAAATTTTCAGGTCTGTAAACATCATCATCATAATTTTGATACTTTTCAAGCAAAGATTCAATTTCATAAGCACCCTTAAAAGCAACAAATTCTTCTATTCGTTCCATCTCATAGTAATCATATATACCATTAGCATAATAATCCAAGATTCCATTATCATTAAATTTATATGAAGGGAAGGTGTTTAGCCTTCATCCTAGAGCAACTAGTATAATCATATCTCTCGCATAAATTCCAAGCATACCAATGCAACATATGAATTTGATCACATAAGAGTTTCCCTTTTTGAGTCAAGCAATAATCCCTAAAGTATTCACGTTGATCCAATGTGTCTCCCATTATCAAGTTGAATGGGGTTTTCTCAGGATTATCAAAGTAGTGTTTAATATTTTCCACATAGCGAGCATCGAGGGTTTTAGGAGGTTCCTCATCTCCATGAGTTGAAAGTACACCTAATTTGATATTTCGTGTTCCATATCCATAACTAAAGATAGAGAACAACTTAGAACAAAAAATAAAAAATACTTAGTGATAAAGCAAACAAGCACACACGAGAATATCCACCCCACGCTATTGCTTCCCGGCAACGGCGCCAGAAAAAGGTCTTGATAACCCACAAGTATAGGGGATCAATTGTAGCCTCTTTCGATAAGTAAGAGTGTCTAACCTAATGAGGAGCTAAAGGTAGAACAAATATTCCCTCAAGTTCTATCAACCACCAATACAACTCTACGCACACTTGACATTCGCTTTACCTAGAACATGTATGAAACTAGAAGTATTAAGGTAAAACCCAACCATAGCATCATAAGGTATCAAGTCCTCTTTACTCCCATACGCAAATACCCATTTAATCAGGTATGTGCTTCTGTCACCCATGCCACCCACCATAAGCGAATCATTAACATATTACAAGACCCTACAACAGGGATAGATCCCCCATGCTTGCGCGACATGGAGAGCACCGTAGGACAGCACCAATAATAGAACATACAACTCAAACCAATCACGATCATCAATTAACCCATAGGACAAAATGGATCTACTTAAACATCATAGGATAACCATGTATCATTGGATAATAATATATAGTGTTGAGCACCATGTTTAAGTAGAGATACAGTGGGGAGAAGAGGTGTTACACTGCTGCATAGAGGGGGAGAGAGTTGGTGTTGACGGTAGCGAGAGTGTTGGTGTAGATCGCCGTCATGGTCCTTGTGTCGACTGCACTTCGGGGCCACTAGGAGAGAGGCCCATCCTTATTCTTCATTGACCTCCCCCTATATGGGAGGAGGGTTTCCCCCTGGTCCATGGTCTCCATGGTGGCAGAGGGGCGGGAGCCCCTCCGAGATTGGATCTATCTCTCTGTTTCCCTTCTGTTTTGCGACCCCTGTTTCTGGCCTTTCATCGTTTCATATATATCCGGAGATCTGTAACTCCAATTGAGCTGAAATTTTAACACAATTTTTATCCGGATATAAACTTCCTTGCAGCCAAAGGACCTCCAACCGACCTTAGGGGTGGCCACAAGCCTTCCTGGCGCTCCCTAAGTAGGGAGGACCCCCTAGGGCTAGTGGGCCCCTCGAGCACTGTCACGCATTGATTCCGCTTTCCAAAAATCACATATATTCCAAAGGAAATTTCTATAAATTTTTATCGTGTTTGGACTCCGTTTGATATGGATTTTCTACAAAACAAAAAATAAGCAACAAACAGGAAGTGGGCACTGGATCAATATGTTAGTCGCAAAAAATGATATAAAATGATGCCAAAGGTATATGAAAGTTGCAAAACATTGGCATGAAACAATAAAAATATATAGATACGACGAAGATGTATCATCCTGCAGGGTGAGACACTAACCAATTCCTTGTCTTTTTAGCTAGTGTGTGAGGAAATAATTTCAGTTTCATATCATCTGGACTAAAAGCATTCAATTTAAATGTCCCACATACATCTTCAAAAAAATTCAAATGTTGATAAGGATCCTCACCTTCCTCACCTTTAAATTGTTTACCATGCAACAATTCGAGGACACTTGGGTTCACCTCATAAGCTACACTGTGGGATTAGGACCCAATGATGTGAATATTTCTTGAATAGGTGGACCTGTAAGACACATGGCTGGAAGTTGATAACTATGTCCATACTCAGCCATGATTTTTCCAAGCCTGCAAACAACTTAGTACACATGATTCAAACCAAACTCAGAACTAAGACAGAAAGCGCTCAGCTCCCCAACAACAGCGCCAGAAAAAGCTTGATAGCATGCAAGTTCACATGGTTTAGTTGTAGCCTTTTAGAAGTAAGAGTATCAATCCCACATGGAGCACATGAATTAGTCTTTGGCCCTTTGCATGGTACAAATGATGTGCCTATAAATTGTATGTATTCCAAAATAGAAATAATAATAAAGTTGCAAGTGTAAAGGTGAATAAAAAAGTTGAAATAAATGGTAGGTAAAATAACTAGACTTAAGACAAACGATTAAAAGAGTTCCCACGGGTATGGAATCCCCACTAGTGTGCATCTACGGTGGTGCCTAAACACAAAGCTATTTAGGATTCTTGAGACACTTTACATGTTTATATTATTGGGCAGAGCCGGCGCTGGTCGTTTATACTCGTGGTATCTTCGTATCCCATGCGCCACCATCGTTCTTCCCCACTCCGGTTATCAAACGGTGATTAAGGGGAAAAAGGTCCCCGTGGATGCAACCAAAGTGGTATCCATTATACCCCCTGTTGCAACTATACTCTACAAAGGGAGAAGGGGCCTGTCACGTCACCCAACTCCACAATAAAACAATTAGCCAACAGTAATAACCATCCATCCAGATTCGGCATACGTTGGATGGCCGGCTTCACCCAACGTCAATAAGGTTATCAAAATAAACATGCAAAGAGGATATTAAATCCTAATATCAAACATACTATTACACACTAGAGTTCATCCATATCATGGGAACAAAGGGTCTACACACACATGGGAAGAACAATCACCGCAGTAATGGAAAATGAATACATGGATGAATAGATCAACCGAGGCACCGAACGATCCACTAGGGTTCTTGGTGTTGTAGATGATAAGGATGTGGATGATGATGATGATGAAGACGGTGGTGATGAACAAGATGATGATGATGATTGTGTTCCCCTCACGATGAGATGAATCCACTCCTTCTCCTTATTGATCCCCTTACCGGATGGGCTCCGTTGGATAGGGTTCTACCAGCGGGATGAGTTTCCAAAGGCTCTGAACACCTCCTCCCCGATCCGCTTCGATGGGGTGAAAATAGCTGATCTCCCAGAGGCGGCGGCGCGCCAAACGACCGCTCATGGGAGCGCGCGCGGTCGTATGGAACACTGTTGTTCACTGTGGAAGCACATCGATGACGGTTTCTTTAGCCTTCTTGCTTGATTCTTTTATGGAAAGTGTTTATCACCTTTAATATGTGATTCCACTGGCATTTTTAGGGATTTACTCCAATAAATAAATATTGCTCCATTAAACTTAACCTAAGGGATTATCAACAAAAAGAAGTGCACAAACGTGATAAAATTCCACAAAGCTTACCTAGTAGGCACACAATGATGGTGAAAAAGCCTCATAATTTGGACTCATCACCTGCCCCGTACATTTACAAATGACAAACAACGATTATCTTAGAAAGTTAGCTAGGTGGTGCTTAGGCCCAACTTCTTTCAAGAGGAACTTAACATATAATAGCTAACAACCGGAATTCGAGGAGAGCCTAGGCAAGGATCTACAAGACGGAATATCGTTGATGAGCAGGAAAAGCTCTTCGGTGCCTTAGTAGAGCATGAGCATCACATTGACAACAATTTTCAAATGTGGATGGATTACCATCACATCCGACAACCTATTAAAATATGGTTTCAAAGGCTCGGACAATACTCCACATTACTCCAATCAAGAATGGTGGAGTGCCCGCTTCCTGGGCTCTCCGCGCGTGAATAGAGCCTCTTGTTTGTCCTTGCTGGGTGGCTTACCACAACAGCCTCCGAGTGGCTCAAGTTGTATGATTTTCCCAGATAGCTCGGACCCAGGTGACCCGGTTGGAAGGTGAATGATGGGTGGACTGCTGGTGCGCCTAGGGCCACTGTAATTGAGCATCCTTGGGCCTGCCCATGGGTGAGGCCCTATGCACGGTCCGGAATGCGAGAGTGCCCTCGTGGCTGTCCGTTTCTCATTGGCCTTCCTTGAGGGTCCCTCAGGGGTTCTCCATGCTATTTGATCTTCTCAGAAGGCGTGCGCCCAGGCAAACCGGTTACATCCATGATGGGTGGACCGTGTGACACGTTGGGGGCATTGTCATTGGGTGTCTTCGAGCGCACCCACAAGGGGCCAATCATGCATTGCCCGCGCAAAAGTGCATGTTTCCCCGCATGGTAAGTGTAGGTCGTGGAGCGTTGATATGTCGATTTTGCATCATAATTTCCTATTATTATCTATCTTATTTTGAAGTTATATTTCAAATTAAATGATATGCTCCTATTCACTTTCAGAGACCGCTCCGAGTTTTTCGGTTTTGCAACATGATGCAATTCTAATCCCTTTTCTGGCTTAAAATGCAAGATACATCAAAAGAGAGGGATTGCCGACAGCTGGAATTCTGACCTGGAAAAGCTGTCGTGGAGATAGCAATTTTTCGGAGCTCAAAATGAAGTGAAATTTTACAAAGATTTATTTTAGAATATATAAAAATACTAGAAGAAATAAGTGACGAGGAAGTGCAATAGGGGCCCCACAAGCCTAAGGGGGCAACCACCCCCAGTCCGCGCCATCCAGGCTTGTGGGGTCCATATAGGTCCACTCCAGATGTTCTTCCCCTATATGAAGCCATTTACCCTAGAGAAAAAGGAGAGAAGCCTTTTGTGACCTTTCGCTGTAATCTTGAGGCAGAAACAAAGGCACATCACTTTTGCTCTCCGGCGGAGCAATTCTACCGG
Source organism: Secale cereale (assembly GCA_902687465.1). Taxonomy (NCBI): domain Eukaryota; kingdom Viridiplantae; phylum Streptophyta; class Magnoliopsida; order Poales; family Poaceae; genus Secale; species Secale cereale. The sequence goes on from LR738711.1 coordinate 124,989,420, forward strand.
GAAACTTCCCTCCGGGGGGGGGGGGGGATCGAAGGCATCATCATCACCAACGCTCCTCTCATCGTGGAGGATTCATGTTCATCAAAGTAAAATATTCACCAACACCATCTCATCTATAAACCCTGGTTCATATCTTGTGTTCAATCTTTGTATCAAACCTCACATTGGTACTTCGGGGTGCTAGTAGTGTTGATTACATCTTGTAGTTGATGCTAGTTGGTTTACTTGGTGGAAGATCATTATGTTCAAATTGTTGATTGTATATTTATACCTACTGAACATGTTTAATATGATGAGTTGTGAGTAGTTCTATTTGTTCTCGAGACCATGAGAAGTCTTGTTATTAGTAATCATGTGAAGTTGATCACCATTCAATGTTTTGATATTATGTTGTGTTGTTCTTCCTATAGTGGTATTATGTGAACATTGACTACATGACACTTCACCATGTTTGGGCCTGGGGGAAGGCATTGTGGAATTAGTTTGTAGATGATGGGTTGCAGGAATGATGGAAGCCTCAACCCCAGTTTATGAATTGTTCCGTGAGGGGCTATTTTGGATCCACATGTTTAATGTTATTGTTAGATTAATCTTAATTACTTCTCTTATATTTACAGATGCTTGAATAGAGGGTATAATCATAATCAGGTGCTTGTTGAAGTAATAATAGTAGCTTAGCTCCAGTCCACCTTCATAACACTTATCAAAGCAATGAACGCGAAGTCGGTGAATCATGGTGAAAGTAACTCAACGATATTCATGTGTGTCCTCGAGAGTATTTTAATCACTATAAGAAGTATCACCAGCTTGTCCTTAACAGAACTATGGATTGGTCCACTTACTACACCTTGCTACTTTTGTTACTTGTTACTTGTTACTTGTAATTTGTTACCAATTATATTGCTATCAAACTATTTGTCAAAACTATCTTACAACACTTGTAGAGAATACCTTGCGAAAAACCGCCTATCAATTTCTTCTGCTCCTCATTGGGTTTGACAATCTTACTTACTGAAAGGACTACGATTGATCCCCTATACTTGTGGGTCATCAAGACTCTTTTCCTTCACCATTGCAAGGGAGTGTAGCGCTCTTGGCAAGTGGTATTTTGTAAGGAAACATTTATTATACATGTTGAATTTTACCTACACTTGTTACTATGGAAAAGAAACCTTTGAGAGGCTTATTCAGGGTATCTTCACCTCGATCAAAATTGTTAAGAGTGGAGCCTTCACCTATTGAAATATTTATTATGAAATTTCTCTTGCTATTACGAAAATATTTCGAGCTAATCCCTATGCGGGAGATGGAACCATTCATCCTGATATGCACTTACTTTTTTATGGATGAACTATGTGGATTATTTAGGATTGCATGATTATGAAGGGATTAAGTTAAAAATAGATTATTCCCTTTATATTTTTAGGTAAAAGCATTGGCATGGTATAGTCTATTGGATGATTCTCATTCATGGGACTGTAACCGAATGAAGCTGGAATGCCACGAGGATTTTATCCTATGCACTTGGTTCATCGTGATCAGTATTACATCTATAATCTTTGGCCGCGTGAAGAAGAAAGTATCACTCAAGATTGGGGGAGGCTTAAGGACTTAATGCTGAAATGCCCCAATCATGAGCCGTTGAGAGATATTATTGTTCAAAACTTTTATGCTTGGCTTTCTCTTTGATATAAAGAAATGTTTGATTCTTCTTCTGCTTGTTCTTTCTGAAACACACAAAACAAATTGGATTCACATCTGATCTTATTGAAAGAATTAAACACAACTCTGAAATTGGGAGGTAGAAAAGGGTAAATAGTCAGGTATAGAACTTGAATACAATTGTGTTACGTCTTTGTAGAAATGAATGTTTTTCATGAGATTAGTGCAAAATATGGACTTGATTCTGAGATAGTAGTTAATTTATGTAAATCTTTTGCTGCTCATGTTGACCTTCCTAAAGATAAGTGCTTTAAATATCATGAACCCGCTAAAACTGAAATATAAGCTTATTCTGCTAATTCTGTTGTGCCCACTACTTATATTGAAAAGACTCATTTCCCTGTTAGAATTAAGGAGCACTCAAAGCTTACTACTTTGGTTCGTAAGAGTTATAATAAAACATCTAAACACTCTAAACAAATTAAAGTGGAACCTTCTATTGTCGTGGTAAAAGATCTTTTGATTGGAAATATTGATGGCCATGCTATTTGTTGGGGAACGTAGTATTTTCAAAATTTTCCTACGATCACGCAAGATCTATCTACTGGATGCATAGCAACGAGAGGGGAGAGTGTGTCTACATACCCTCGTAGACCGAAAGCGGAAGCGTTTATCAACGCGGTTGATGTAGTCGTGCACCTTCACGATCCGTCCCGATCTAGTACCGAACGTACGGCACCTCCGCGTTCAGCACACGTTCAGCTCGATGACGTCCTCGCCTTCTTGATCCAGCAAGACGGGCGAAGTAGTAGATGAGTTCCGGCAGCACGACGGCGTGGTGACGGTTGTTGATGAAGAACAATCTCTGCAGGGCTTCGCCAAGCACTACAGAAACTAGACGGAGGATAAACTAGAGGGTCGGGGTAGCCGGCACACGGCTTGGTGTATCTTGATGTGTCTTGGGTGCTAGCCCTACCCCTCTATTTATATGTTGAGCCTAGGGGTCGAAACTTGGAGTAAAAGCCTTCACAAAGTCGGTTTCACCCGTAAGGCAAGAGTCCTTCTCGGACTCCAGGGCCAGACGCCAGGGTTCCCGGCGTCTGGACCCAGACGCCAGGGATCCTGGCGTCTGGCCCCTGGACTCCGCAAAACTTCCTTTTGCGCTTTCCAAAAACCTTGTGTGCTTTCCCTTTTGGCCCAAATAACGTGTTCTCGTACCCAAACACTTCGGGAAACATCCGGAACCTCTTCCGGTGAATTCCGGAACCCTTCCGGAGGTCAAACACTATTATCTCATATATTAATCTTTATCTCCGGACCATTCCGGAGTTCCTCGTCATGTCCGTGATCACATCCTGGACTCCGAATAACATTCGGTCACCAACATACATAACTCATTAAATACTATATCGTCAACGAACGTTTAAGCGTGCGGACCCTACGGGTTCGAGAACTATGTAGACATGACCGAGACATCTCTCCGGTCAATAACCAATAGCGGAACCTGGATGCCCATATTGGCTCCTACATATTCTACGAAGATCTTTATCGGTCGAACCGCATAACAACATACGTTGTTCCTTTTGTCATCGGTATGTTACTTGCCCGAGATTCGATCGTCGGTATCTCTATACCTAGTTCAATCTCGTTACTCGCAAGTCTCTTTACTCGTTCCGTAACACATCATCTCGTGACTAACTCATTAGTCTTTTGCTTGCAAGGCTTATTGTGATGTGTGTTACCGAGAGGGCCGAGAGATACCTCTCCGACACTCGGAGTGACAAATCCTAATCTTGATCTATGCCAACACCACGAATACTTTCGGAGACACCTGTAGAGCATCTTTATGATCACCCAGTTACGTTGTGACGTTTGATAGCACACAAGGTGTTCCTACGGTATTCGGGAGTTGCATAATCTCATAGTCATAGGAACATGTATAAGTCATGAAGAAAGCAATAGCAGTTAAACTAAACGATCATAGTGCTATGCTAACGGATGGGTCTTGTCCATCACATCATTCTCCTAATGATGTGATCCCGTTGATCAAATGACAACTCATGTCTATGGCTAGGAAACATAACCATCTTTGATCAATGAGCTAGTCTAGTAGAGGCATACTAGGGACATACTGTTTTGTCTATGTATTCACACATGTATTAAGTTTCCGGTTAATACAATTCTAGCATGAATAATAAACATTTATCATGATATAAGGAAATAAATAATAACTTTATTATTGCCTCTAGGGCATATTTCCTTCAGTCTCCCACTTGCACTAGAGTCAATAATCTAGCTCACATCGCCATGTGATTTAATACCGATAGTTCACATCGTTATGTGATTTAACACCCATAGTTCACATCGCCATGTGACCAACACCCAAAGGGTTTACTAGAGTCAATAATCTAGTTCACATTGCTATGTGATTAATACCCAAGAGTAATAAGGTGTGATCATGTTTTGCTTGTGAGAGAAGTTTAGTCAATGGGTCTGTCATATACAGATCCCTATGTATTTCGCAAATTTCTATGTCTACAATGCTCTGCATAGAGCTACTCTAGCTAATTGCTCCCACTTTCAATATGCATCCAGATTGATACTTAGAGTTATCTGGATTTAGTGTCAAAGTTTGCATCGGCGTAACCCTTTACGACGAACTCTTTATCACCTCCATAATCGAGAAATATTTCCTTAGTCATCCAATTACTAAGGATAATTTTGACCGCTGTACAGTGATCTACTCCTGGATCACTATTGTACCTCCCTGTCAAACTCTTTGGCAAGGTACACAACGTGTTTTGTACACAGCATGGCATACTTTATAGAACCTATGGCTGAGGCATAGGGAATGACTTTCATTTTCTCTATATTTTTCTGCAGTGGTCGGGCATTGAGTCTTACTCAACTTCATACCTTGTAGTACAGGCAAGAACCTTTTCTTTGACTGATCCATTTTGAAATTCTTCAAAATCTTATCAAGGTATGTACTCATCGAAAGTCTTATCAAGCGTCTTGATCTATCTATATAGATCTTGATGCTCAATATGTAAGCAGCTTCATCGAGGTCTTTCATTGAAAAACTTTTATTCAAATATCCTTTTATGCTTTCCAGAAAATTCTACATCATTTCCGATCGACAATATGTCATTCACATATACTTATCAGAAAGGTTGTAGTGCTCCTACTCACTTTTTGTAAATACAGGCTTCTCAAAAAGTCTGTATAAAACCATATGCTTTGATCACCTCATCAAAGCGTATATTCCAACTCCGAGATGCTTGCACCAGTCCATAGATGGATCGCTGGAGTTTGCAAACTTTGTTAGCACCTTTTGGATCGACAAAACCTTCTGGTTGCATCATATACAACTCTTCTTTGAGATATCCATTTAGGAATGCAGTTTTGACATCCATTTGCCAGATTTCATAATCATAAAATGCGGCAATTGCTAACATGATTCGGACAGACTTAAGCATCGCTACAGGTGAGAAAGTCTCATCGTAGTCAACTCCTTGAACTTGTCGAAAACCTTTCGCAACAAGTCGAGCTTTGTAAACAGTAATATTACCGTTTGCGTCGGTCTTCCTCTAGAAGATCCATTTATTTTCGATGGCTTGCCGATCATCGGGCAAGTCAACCAAAGTCCATACTTTGTTCTCATACATGGATCCCATCTCAGATTTCATGGCTTCAAGCCATTTTGCGGAATCTGGGCTCATCATCGCTTCCTCATAGTTCGTAGGTTCATCATGGTCTAGTAACATGATTTCCAGAACTGGGTTGCCGTACCACTCTGGTGCGGAACGTACTCTGGTTGATCTACGACGTTCAGTAAAAACTTGATCCGAAATTTCATGATCATTATCATCAACTTCCTCACTAATTGGTGTAGGAATCACTGGAACAATTTCCTGTGATGTACCACTTTCCAATATGGGAGAAGGTACAATTACCTCATCAAGTTCTACTTTCCTCCCACTCACTTCTTTCGAGAGAAACTCTTTTTCTAGAAAGGATCCGTTCTTAGCAACGAATATTTTGCCTTCGGATCTGTGATAGAAGGTGTACCCAACAGTTTCTTTTGGGTATCCTATGAAGACACATTTTTTCCGACTTGGGATCGAGCTTATCAGGTTGAAGTGTTTTCACATAAGCATCGCAGCCCCAAATTTTAAGAAACGACAACTTTGGTTTCTTGCCAAACCACAGTTCATAAGGCGTCGTATCAACGGATTTAGATGGTGCCCTATTTAACGTGAATGCAGCTGTCTCTAAAGCATAACCCCAAAACGATAGTTGTAAATCGGTAAGAGACATCATAGATCGCACCATATCTAATAAAGTACGGTTACGACGTTCGGACACACCATTACGTTGTGGTGTTCCAGGTGGCGTGAGTTGTGAAACTATTCCACATTGTTTCAAATGAAGACCAAACTCGTAACTCAAATATTCTCCTCCACGATCAGATCGTAGGAACTTTATTTTCTTGTTACGATGATTCTCTACTTCACTCTGAAATTCTTTGAACTTTTCAAATGTTTCAGACTTGTGTTTCATTAAGTAGATATACCCATATCTGCTCAAATCATCAGTGAAGGTCAGAAAATAACGATACCCGCCTCGAGCATCAACGCTCATTGGTCCACATACATCAGTATGTATGATTTCCAACAAATCTGTTGCTCGCTCCATAGTTCCGGAGAACGGAGTTTTAGTCATCTTGCCCATGAGGCAATGGTTCGCAAGCACCAAGTGATTCATAATCAAGTGATTCCAAAAGTCCATCTTTATGGAGTTTCTTCATGCGTTTTACACCAATATGACCTAAACGGCAGTGCCACAAATAAGTTGCACTATTATTATTAACCTTGCATCTTTTGGATTCAATATTATGAATATGTGTATCACACGATCGAGATCCAACAAACTATTTTCATTGGGTGTATGACCATAGAAGTTTTTATTCATGTAAACAGAACAACAATTATTCTCTTACATGAATAATCGTATTGCAATAAACATGATCAAATCACATTCATGCTCAACACAAACACCAAATAACAGTTATTTAGGTTCAACACTAATCCCGAAAGTATAGGGAGTGTGCGATGATGATCATATCAATCTTGGAACTATTTCCAATACACATCGTCACTTCATCCTTTAACTAGTTTCTGTTCATTATGCAACTCCCATTTCGAGTTACTACTTTTTAGCAACTAAATCAGTATCAAATACTGAGGGGTTGCTATGAACACTAGTAAAATACACATCAATAATCTGTATATCAAATATACCTTTGTTCACTTTGCCATCCTTCTTATCCGCCAAGTATCTAGGGCAGTTCCACTTTTAGTGACCATTTCCTTTGCAGTATAAGCACTTGTTTCAGGCTTGAGTTTAGCTTTGGGTTTCTTCACGGGAGTGACAACTTGCTTGTCATTCTTCTTGAAGTTTCCCTTCTATCCCTTTGCCCTTTACTTGAAACAAGTGGTCTTGTTAACCATCAACACTTGATGTTTTTTTCATGATTTCTACCTTCGCCTACTTCAGTATCGCGAAGAGCTGGGAATTCCTTTCGTTATCCCTTGCATATTATAGTTCGTCACGAAGTTCTACTAACTTGGTGATAGTGTCTAGAGAACTTTGTCAATTACTATCTTATCTGGAAGATTAACTCCCACTTGATTAAAGTAATTGTAGTACCCAGACAATCTGAGCACATGCTCACTGGTTGAACTATTCTCCTCCATCTTGTAGGCAAAGTACTGTCAGAGGTATTATACCCCTTGACACGGGTATGAGTATGAAATACTAATTTCAACTCTTGGAACATCTTATATGCTCCGTGGCGTTCAAAACGTTTTTGAAGTCCCGATTCTAAGCCGTAAAGTATGGTGCACTAAACTATCATGTAGTCATCACACTGAGCTTTTGTCAAAACGTTCATAACGTCTACATCTGCTCCTGCAATAGGTCTGTCACCTAGCGGTGCATCAACGACATATTTCTCTGTGCAGTAATGAGGATAATCCTCAGATCACGGAACAATTCCGCATCATTGCTACTAACATCTTTCAACTTAGTTTTCTCTAGGAACATATAAAATAAACGGGGAGCAACATCGCGAGCTATTGATCTACAACATAGATATGCTAATACTACCAGGACTAAGTTCATGATAAATTAAAGTTCAATTAATCATATTACTTAAAGAACTCCCACTTAGATAGACATCCCTCTGGTCATCTAAATGATCACGTGATCCAAATCAACTAAACCATGTCCGATCATCACGTGAGATGGAGTAGTTTTCAATGGTGAACATCTTATGTTGATCATATCTACTATATGATTCACGCTCGACCTTTCGGTCTCCAGTGTTCCGAGGCCATATCTGTATATGCTAGGCTCGTCAAGTTTAACCCGAGTATTCTGCGTGTGCAAAACTGGCTTACACCCGTTGTATTTGAACGTAGAGCTTATCACACCCGATCATCACGTGGTGTCTCGGCACGACGAACTTTCGCAACGGTGCATACTCAGGGAGAACACTTATACCTTGAAATTTAGTAAGGGATCATCTTATAATGCTACCGTCGTACTAAGCAAAATAAGAAGCATAATAAGATAAACATCACATGCAATCAAAATATGTGACATGATATGGCCATCATCATCTTGTGCTTTTGATCTCCATCTTCAAAGCACCGTCATGATCACCCTCGCAAAACATGATCATCTCATACAAAAAACCGTATAACTCATCATGTCTTGACCATATCACATCACAACATGCCCTGCAAAAACAAGTTAGACGTCCTCTACTTTGTTTGTTGCAAGTTTTACGTGGCTGCTACGGGCTTAGCAAGAACCGTTCTTACCTACGCATACAAAACCACAACGATGTTTCGTCAAGTATGTGCTGTTTTAACCTTCACAAGGACCGGGCGTAGCCACACTTGATTCAGCTAAAGTGAGAGAGACAGACACCCGCCAGTCACCTTTAAGCAACGAGTGCTCGTAACGGTGAAACCAGTCTCGCGTAAGCGTACGCGTAATGTCGGTCCGGGCCGCTTCATCTCACAATACCGCCGAAGCAAAGTATGACATGCTGGTAAGCAGTATGACTAGTATCGTCCACAATCTTATTGTGTTCTACTCGTGCATATCATCTACGCATAGACCTGGCTCATGATGCCACTGTTGGGGAACGTAGTATTTTCAAAATTTTCCTACGATCACGCAAGATCTATCTACTGGATGCATAGCAACGAGAGGGGAGAGTGTGTCTACATACCCTCGTAGACCGAAAGCGGAAGCGTTTATCAACGCGGTTGATGTAGTCGTGCACCTTCACGATCCGTCCCGATCTAGTACCGAACGTACGGCACCTCCGCGTTCAGCACACGTTCAGCTCGATGACGTCCTCGCCTTCTTGATCCAGCAAGACGGGCGAAGTAGTAGATGAGTTCCGGCAGCACGACGGCGTGGTGACGGTTGTTGATGAAGAACAATCTCTGCAGGGCTTCGCCAAGCACTACAGAAACTAGACGGAGGATAAACTAGAGGGTCGGGGTAGCCGGCACACGGCTTGGTGTATCTTGATGTCTCTTGGGTGCTAGCCCTACCCCTCTATTTATATGTTGAGCCTAGGGGTCGAAACTTGGAGTAAAAACCTTCACAAAGTCGGTTTCACCCGTAAGGCAAGAGTCCTTCTCGGACTCCAGGGCCAGACGCCAGGGTTCCCGGCGTCTGGACCCAGACGCCAGGGACCCTGGCGTCTGGCCCCTGGACTCTGCAAAACTTCCTTTTGCGCTTTCCAAAAACCTTGTGTGCTTTCCCTTTTGGCCCAAATAACGTGTTCTTGTACCCAAACACTTCGGGAAACATCCGGAACCTCTTCCGGTGAATTCCGGAACCCTTCCGGAGGTCAAACACTATTATCTCATATATTAATCTTTATCTCCGGACCATTCCGGAGTTCCTCGTCATGTCCGTGATCACATCCTGGACTCCGAATAACATTCGGTCACCAACATACATAACTCATTAAATACTATATCGTCAACGAACGTTTAAGCGTGCGGACCCTACGGGTTCGAGAACTATGTAGACATGACCGAGACATCTCTCCGGTCAATAACCAATAGCGGAACCTGGATGCCCATATTGGCTCCTACATATTCTACGAAGATCTTTATCGGTCGAACCGCATAACAACATACGTTGTTCCTTTTGTCAAACGGTATGTTACTTGTCCGAGATTCGATCGTCGGTATCTTTATACCTAGTTCAATCTCGTTACCGGCAAGTCTCTTTACTCGTTCCGTAACACATCATCTCGTGACTAACTCATTAGTCTTTTGCTTGCAAGGCTTATTGTGATGTGTGTTACCGAGAGGGCCCAGAGATACCTCTCCGACATTCAGAGTGACAAATCCCAATCTTGATCTATGCCAACACCACGAATACTTTCGGAGACACCTGTAGAGCATCTTTATGATCACCCAGTTACGTTGTGACGTTTGATAGCACACAAGGTGTTCCTACGGTATTCGGGAGTTGCATAATCTCATAGTCATAGGAACATGTATAAGTCATGAAGAAAGCAATAGCAGTTAAACTAAACGATCATAGTGCTATGCTAACGGATGGGTCTTGTCCATCACATCATTCTCCTAATGATGTGATCCCGTTGATCAAATGACAACTCATGTCTATGGCTAGGAAACATAACCATCTTTGATCAATGAGCTAGTCTAGTAGAGGCATACTAGGGACATACTGTTTTGTCTATGTATTCACACATGTATTAAGTTTCCGGTTAATACAATTCTAGCATGAATAATAAACATTTATCATGATATAAGGAAATAAATAATAACTTTATTATTGCCTCTAGGGCATATTTCCTTCACTATTTGTTTATGTGACGATGATGCTAGGATTGTTAAACCTATTAGGAATGAACATGATAAGTTAGATAAAAATAAAAGAGTTATTGGCATGCCTTTTATTTCTGTTAAGATTGGAGATCATTGTTATCATGCCTTGTGTGATATTGGTTCTATTATAAGTGATATTCCTTTCTCTCTTTATCAAAAAGTTATTCATGAATTTTTACCTATAGAAATAGAAGAGATTGATGTTACTATTAAGCTTGCAAATAGGGATATCATTTCACTGCTTGGGATTGTAAGAGATGTTGAAGTCTTGCCCGGTAAGATCAAATTTTCTACTGGTTTCTTAGTCCTTGGATTTGAACATATTTTTTGTCCATTAATATTTGTAGACCCTTCTTGAGTATTGTTAATGCTGAAATAGATTATGTTAAGGAGAAAGTTGAAGTTCAGTTTGGTGAGGAATTGACCATGCCTCGCCATCCGAGACCTCCTACATGACCATTCTATGGCGAGACCGAGGAAGACCATGCGGAGAGAGAGTTTCTGGAGAGGGTGTGGCACTACTCCAGCTGGGTGGAGGAGGACGTGGAGCATAAAGCTAAATATTTTGCCGGGCACTACGGTTTGATCGCCGCCCTGAACTACTAGCTTCACATGTACAAGGCGGCAAGACAAGAAGCTGACATCGCACTCACGTCGGCCTTCAGAGATGTCGCCTATGCCCACGTCAAAGACGCATAGACCTTCCTTGACTGCGCGATAATGGAAGATGACTCTCTGGAAGCCTTGCCTGACTATGGGGTCACTTCCAGGAAGAGGAGGATGCCATAGTACAGAGTTCTTCCAAATTGGGAAATGCTTTGGTTTTGCTTTGATTCAAATCCGGACATGCGGATTGATGCATGCATGAGTGTGTTATGCACCAGTGAGTCCAAAAAGTTTGTAGTGATCAATCATATGCCTTGTGCAATCCACTTTAAGAATTTGAAAGGGTATTATACAAACAATATATCATGGTGTCATGAAGTCTTGTTATGTTTTTTTAAGAACAAGTCTTGTTACGTCACATATTGTTTTTGCTGAATAATTAGCAACTGGCTTGTCATATGTTACATTATAAATTGATTTGAATCAGGACATGTCGATTCGCGCATGTTTTTTTAGATGATCAATGCATGTTTTCGTTCTTGCAAAATGTATTGAAAATTCGTATGTTTTTTAGGAACCCGGGAATTCCGACTAGTCAGTTGAATAGAATGAAAATAGTAGATGTGAACAGGTTGCATGCGGGTGTGAAACCAAAAAAAGGAGTAGACACTAAATTCTCGAGACGCGTATCATCTACTGCAACCATCTTCTCGGCACTCTCGCACCCTTCCATATTCCGGCTGACTATAAGTATTGCGACGCCAACGATGATAGGCAAAACAATCACATGTATCTTGTACCATTCCTCGTGCTCGCCCTCATCCTCCCTTCCAAACCCCGTTCCCGCGATGGAGCCGTTGATCACTGCCCGATGCGGCTCGCTGCCCCGCTCGCAGGAGGATGCGTCCCCATGCCAAGCCAAGCAGGACGCGCTGGCACACAGATCAGAGGACAATGCCTCGCTGCCCTGAGCTCCCACCTCGGCCGAGGAGGAGCTATGGAAACAAACGGAGGTTGCACTGTGGGAGGTGTTGCCTCCAGCTGTGTGTGCTAAGAGAGAGGCAACCATTAAGGCCGAGGAGGTGCAGCGATCCATGCGTCTGGGGCCTTGGGAGGCCCACGTGGCCGCCAACAAAGAAATTTAAATGGGGCTTTTGGAGGGATGCTCATGCCAAGTCCGAGAGGGTGGAGGAAGACGCAAAATGGATGGCCATTGAATCCAAACGGTCCATGCAACTCATCTATGCCTAGAAGTGCAAAGATTGGGTGTACGCTGCCAGCGAGGAAGAGTACCTATGAGCGCCAAATTATTAAACCAGTGACTTTGCGGTGGCACATCGATGACGCGCCAATGAGCACCTCGTCAAATGCTAGGTAGATGAGAAGAAGTTGTCCGAACATCGTGGGAAGGGGCCACGCATCAGGCAAATTGCCGAATGATGAGAAGAAACTCTTATGTATGAAATTAGATATTACGACCATATTTCAACTTTCTTACTTGTTTGGATAGTGAAGTATATTAAAATTGTGAAATATTGTTCTGACACCTCTCCATCGTATCTACTTTTCCTAACGCTTTTCCTCTTGTTTTTTACTCTAATTTGCATGATTTGAATGAAACTAACCCGGACTGACGTTGTTTTCAGCAGAACTACTATGATGTTGTTTTTGTGCAGAAATAAAAGTTCTCGGAATGGAACGAAACATTTTGGAGAATTGTTTTAGAATAAAAGAAAAATACTAGAGCCAAGAACCACCGGAGGGGGCCCCTGGGTGAGCACAACCCACCAGTGGGCGCCCCCCTCCAGGCGCGCCCAGGTGGGTTGTGCCCACATGGTGGCCCCGCAGACCCTGAGTCCAACTCCATGAATACCTATTTTTCTAGAAAAAAATTGAGGAGGAATAATTATCTCGTTTCGCGATACAGAGCCGCCACCACCTCATGTTCTTCATCGGGAGGCCAGATCTGGAGTCCGTTTGGGGCTCCAGAGAGAGGAATATTTGGTCTTCATCATCACCAACCCTCCTCCATCGCCAATTTCATGATGCTCTCCACCGGGAGTGAGTAATTCCTTCGTAGGCTCGCTGGTCGGTGAGGAGTTGGATGAGATTCATCATGTAATCGGGTTAGTTTTGTTAGGGCTTGATCCCTAGTATCCATTATGTTCGGAGATTGATCTTGTTGTAACTTTGCTGTGATGCCCCAAGACCGACGATCCAGAAGACTTCCATCTATTCCGGGTTTCGCGCTCTATTTTATTTTTGCATTGCATCATGTCATCATGCCATCATGTCATTTAATTTTAAAAACTCAACTGAATAAATTGTGTGGATCTTCGATCCATTTAAATCGAGGGAAGGGTGACTTCTCTTTATAACATATGCTCCTAGTATTTATCGGGAGCTATAATAATATTCCATTGCTTTGGAATCACCGAAACACACTTGCAAAATTTCCATGACTTCTCTACTTCAAGTTTTGACTCCCAAACCCCGCCAACAATTTGTTTCCCTTTTATCGAGGCCCTTCCTAAATTCTCAACATTTTTTGGATTTATCAAACACCCCATTCATATTCAAATCCATTTGAACTAAATTCATATGAGTTTGAATTCAACTTCACACCCGTGCCCACTTCTATTTTTCTTGGATCAAGATCATTTTTTATGACTCCAAAAAAATTACCTGCATGCCTAAATTCTTCCCCTAACCTCTTCTTTCCTCTTCTTTTATTTTTGTTATCTGCTTCGTTTTAATAAAAGTAGGAGAGCAGCCGCAGCTTAGCCTTGCAACCCAGCAGCCAAGCTGGCCCATCAACCACCTAAGCCCAACCCGCATCCCCTGCCTATCTAACCGTAGACCCGACCCGCTCCTCTCGCTCGCCGCCACCCACGCAGGCAGCGCCCGATCCCCTCGGCCTCGACCCAGCGTCGTAGCTCTCTCCTCTCGTTCCCCCACCTCTCTCTCGCTCACTATCCCGATTCCCATCGCGAGCCCCACTCGTCGCCGCCTAGCCCCGCGAGCACCACCGCCTTCAAGGCCATCGACCCCGGCCACAAGCCCCCGGTCTGCCCTACTCGCACCAGGGAGAGGAGCTCCCTCGTCCTCGCCATCCTTTGGCTCGCCGTCGCACCCTTCTGTCACCAGCCTCGTCGGGCCTCCTCGTTCCGGCCGGACTCCATCTACAGCCACCTCGCCGTGGCCTCTCCGAGCTCCACTCGCCGCGTCGACCTCTCCTACCTCCCCGCCTCGACCTCGCCAATGCCGACGCCGGCCACTTCGACCCCGTCGCCGATCTGCAACCTCTCCGTCCTCGCGCGCCTGTGACCATGGTCGCCTCGTCATCAAGCTCCGCCCAAGCCTCTGCCTAGGCCGCCGCCAACTTCCTCCACCGGGCGCCTTGCTCCGCCTCTTGCACATCCGTGCTGACGGCAGCATCTGCACATCCACCTCCCCTGCTTCGCCATGTTCGCCGCTAGCCCCCTGCCTCGGCCTCGCGACCTCCCACCTCTCCCCTGCAGCACCCTCGTCCCGCCTCTGCTTCGAGCAGACAAACGGGACACGTCAGCCACGTCCTCGCCTCTGACCTCCCTATAGCTCCTCGCGCCTCCCAACGTCGTCCATACCTCGTGTCCTCACCACCGTCGTTAACTCCTCAAGTTGTCCCTGTTGGCCTCGGCTTCAAGACCATAACGACATGGCCAGAACCCCATCAAGTTGTTTCCTGTTGCACCTGCGATGTGTTGTCGTGGACGCATCCAAAACGGGATTCGAAACCAAGCACAAGTGCCAGCAACCCGAGGTTGTTAATCCCTGCACGCCAAGACTACCTCAAGTTTGACTACACAATGAGATGCCAAGTACCACAACGCTAGGAGCCCTCGGATTCGTCAAGTTCGACTACAAAGAGTGTACGACTACCGTCGCCGAAGACCGCGTGTACCACTACTTCCACTACCGCTGCCACGAGAACGACTATTTCCCATGACGCCCGTGAACAACTACCGTCCTCGTGGATTCGGCAAGATAACGTGTTCCGCTACCGTCGCCGAAGACTCGTGTACAACTACCGTCGCGGTGTACCACTACTTCTACCACGATCGTCTCGAGAACGACTACATCCACTACGAACTCGAACCACCCCAAACCGCACGGTTCAAAGGTATAACCCGGAGACGACCACCCGAGAATGAATGCTTGTTGTGTTGTATGAGACGCCCGTGTATGCCTCGAGTCCGAATTGATGTTGCGCGTTTCTCTGTGTTTGCCATGCCGTCGACCCGTGGGAACCCGGTAACGGGATCACCCCACCATCTTGCTTGACACACTCGCGTCGCCCTTCTTTTGCTCGACATCTCAACGAGTTGTCGAAACCCGGAACGTTGCCGTGACATCGTTTTCGCTGCCATGGCACCCATTTCTTTCCATCGTGGCGACAGGTGCCTCTTATCTCTTATGTCAACTTTTACAAAAATGCATAAAACTTGTATATGTCATCCGCATCATGATAACAACATTTAAATGTTTAAAATTGTTGTTTGCTTAAAATATGCTAAATATGCACATGGGGATTTTTGAGAATTGTTGTTGTTATTTCCAGCCTCGTTTTAAAATGCCTAGATAGCTAGTTTACTTATGCTTCACCTCTTTCCATGTTTAAAAAATATTTAAACTTGTTGGGTTCCTAACCGAGAGCAAACTAAATAATAAGATGTGGTGTTTCTTCAATATGCAACTCGTTGCATATTGAGCTCCGCTTAAATTGTAGTGTTGTTTGTTGCACTTTGCCATGCCATGCATAATTAAACCGGACATGCATCATACTTGGTTGTGCATCATATGCCATGGTTATGCTTGTGTGTTTACCGTGTCGTTTGCTTCTTTCCGGAATGCTTCTCTCGTTAGCTTCGGTTTCGCTCCGGAGTTCTGAGGCTTCGTTCGACTACGTCCGTTTGTCTTCTTCATGGACTCGTTCTGCTTCCTTGTGGAATACCAGGCAAGATGATTGTTCCCTGATATCACATCTATCTTTGCTTTGCTAGTTTTCTCGCTCTATAGTTATGCCTCGATGCCTATTCTTGTCTTGTAAGTCTCCTATGTTGCCATGAAACACTCTAACCGCCTTCCTAGCAAACCGTTGATTGGCTAAGTACGCGTTTGCTCAGCCCCTCTTATAGCGATGATAGTTGCAGGTGACGTTTGAAGATTGCTCCATGTTGGATTTGTTTATTGGGATAACACAATATATATCTTATTTAATAATGCACATATATATTGGTAATGGGTGGAAGGCTTGGCCTTCTGCTTGGTGTTTTGTTCCACTCATGCCACCTCAGGACCCGATAAACCGGCGTTATGTTCCTTGATTTTGCGTTCCTAACACGGTTGGGGTTTATGGGCCCCCCTTGATAATTCGCATTGCTTAAAGCTTTTCCAGCAAGACCCAACTTTGGTACTACATTTGCCTAACAACTAAAACTTGCATAGGGAGTAATTAACCCGAGTTCTTAATCAACAACCCGGGCCGGTGCTCCTCATGAGTGTTAGTCCAAACTGGGCGGACTGCAGGGCCGCCTTGGGGAAACCCGAGGTATTTGGTATATACCTGTAGGCTGACCTATCCGGTCGTGACCTGAGACGAGATACGCGCGGCTACTATCAGGGTGTCGGTATGCCGGGAGCTCTTGCTGGATTACTTTTACCTTTATCGAAATATCTTGAGCACGGGATTCCGAGAATACTCGGGTCTTCCAACGTGGAGTTGCGACTCCGCAGATCGGGAGTTTGTGATGGGCTAAGTTGGGACACCCCTACAGGGTTACGATCTTTCGAAAGCCGTGCCCGTGGTTATGTGGCAGGTGGGAATTTGTTAATATCCGGTTGTAGATAACTTGACACCATATCCTTAAGAATACACTACCTATGTGAGTAACCGTGATGGTCTCTTTTTGAAGGGTTTCGGAAAGTGAACACGGTGGGGTTATGCATGAACGTGAGTAGCTAGGATCACTTATTGATCATCTTTGGCGACCGTTGGCACATTTCTCTTCTCGCTCTGACTTCGTAAGCTAGTTGCTTAGTGCTTGCAGCAGCCACTTTATTACCTCTCCACAACTATAAGGCCTTGATAGTTTTGATACCCGGGAATGGGATTGCTTAGTCCTTGTGACTCACAGATTACAACACACACCAGATGCAGGTACAACTGAGTACGACTCAGGATACGGACACAAACTTCACTGGGAGTTTGATGAAGAGCGTGGTCGTATGTATGTGACGTATTTCGACGATCAGTAGTGGTTCCTACTATGGGTGATCATGACTTGTGGTTGTGGTATATTTTCTCGTTTGATTTCATCCGTAGCCGGACCCTGTGTTATCTGGATGAATGTATGCTATTATATTCATTGTGTGATGTGGCGAGTGTAAGCCAACTATTTTACTCTTTCATCTCTGTTCATTACATGAGTTGTGCAAAGATACCACGCTTGCGATCATTCCAGAATGTGCTTATCTCTCTAACTCGTGCCTCGACACGTAGGAGATATAGTCGCATTCTGGGCATTACATTTGCCATGCTTAATGCTTGACACTTTGGGCCCGGGTGCCATGAATTCAGATCTCAGTCGTTTATATTTTCACCGTTATATCTATGTTCTGGATCCGATCTAGCAAGTCATATTCACCTACTATGTTTTATGATCCCAAACTCCGGAGTGACAGTACACAGGATACTTTTCGGTGATGACCTTAGTTTGAGGAGTTCACGTAGTCACTATGTGCTAATGCTTTATTCCGGTACTCTATTAAAAGGGGGCCTTAATATCCCTTAGTTTCCTTATGGACCCCGCTACCATGGGAGGGTAGGACAAAATATGTCATACAGGTTCTTTTCATAAGCACGTATGACTATTTACGGAATACATGCCTACATTAAATTTATGAACTGGAGCTAGTCTTGTATCGCCCTAGGTTATGACTGTTACATGATGAATGGCATCCAACAAATTGTCGACCCAATGCCTACGAATTTCCTACATATTGACCTTGCTAAGTTACTACTGCTGTTGTTACTATTACTACTGCTACAAAATCATTGCTATCACTATTACCGTTACTATTGTTGCTACCACTATTATCAAAACTATCATACTTCTGTGCTACTGATCACTTTGCTGCAGATAATTAATCTCCAGGTGTGGCTGAATTGACAACTCAGTTGCTAATACTTGCAAATATTCTTTGACTCCCCTTGTGTCGAATCTATAAATTTGGGTTTGAATACTCTACTCTCGAAAATTGTTGCGATCCCCTATACTTGTGGGTTATCAAGACCTTTTCTGGCGCTGTTGTCGGGGAGCATAGCTATATTTCTTGAGTTACTTGGGATTATTATCTATCTGTCAATATGAAGAAACTTAAGGATGAAAGAACTAAGATCTTTCTCTCGAAGACGAGGGGAGGTAAGGAATTGCCATCTAGCTCTGCACTTGATTCTCCTTCAGTTATAAGTAAGCTTGCAGCACCACAATCTACTACTAATCAGGATATGTCGCAAGTTATTGATGATGCTACTTCTGCTATGAATGATGTTACAAATGGTGCTTATGATGATGCTAGTACCTTGCTTGATAAGACTGTGCCATTAGGTGGACTACTTGATGAACAACTTGCTAGACTTAAATATATTGAGAATGCTGAAACTGATGAAGTACTTGAAACTGACACCTATTAGATCTAGCCATCCTTGGTATGAATTGCCAAAAGTACCAGAAGGTTATGTTATGGATGAGGAGACAACTAGAGACTTTCTTGCTTACAATGATAGGGATGATCTTAAGAAATTAGTATGCAAACTGAAAGAAAAATCTTTGAATGCTAGAATGAAATGTGATCCTAAGTTTGCTACTTCACCTATTTGTGTTGCTGATAAGGATTATGAGTTTTCCGTCGACGCAGAGTTAATTACTTCCGATCCTTTCCATGGCTATGCAACTGAAACCGTAGTGGCACATCTCACTAAACTAAATGATATAGCCACCCTATTTTCTCATGATGAGAAAACTCGCTTTTATTATATCCTCAAGTTGTTCCCGTTTTCATTAACGAGTAATGGCAAAGCTTGGTACAATACTCTTACTCGTGGTTGTGTGCGTAGTCCCCGGGATATAATTTATTACTTCTCTGAAAAATATTTCCCTGCTCATAAGAAACAAGTTTCCTTGCAGGAAATATTTAACTTTGTGCAAATTGAAGAAGAGAGTCTCCCACAAGCTTGGAGGGGCTTCTCCAATTGCTTAATGCTTTGCCTGATCATCCACTTAAGAAAAATAAAATACTTGATATCTTCTATAATGGACTAACCGATGCTTCTAGGGATTTCCTAGATAGGTGTGTTGGTTGTGTTTTCAGAGAAAGAAATGTTGAACAAGCTGAGGAATATTGAATAATTTATTGAAGAATTATGAGGATTGTACACTTCCTGAACCACCGCCTAAACCCACTCCAAAGAAGAGGGGTATCTTATATCTTAGTCCCGAAGATATGCAAGAGGCAAATAAAAGTATTAAGGAAAAGGATATTAAGGCAGCGGATGTCAAGAAATTACCACCTATTGAAGAGATACATGGACTTGACATACCACCATCAAAGGCGGTAGAGGTAAATTCTTTAATGAAATTTGATGAAAGTAAGATCCCCTACAATAAACATCCTAGTCAATGCCTTTATGAGTTTGACACTCGATTTGTACGACGATGTGTACACCTTTGGACGTTCAGTATCGTCTGGACCTCTTCTTTAGCACCGCTCTGTGCTACAACCCTTCCTGACACGCATTCATAACAAGATATGAGCTGTCTACGAGACTATCACGTGCACCTGGAGAAGCGAAGTTGTTCACCACCAGCAGCAGCAGGACCCGCGTCCCTCCACGCACCGACATCAGCCACGTCCACGTCTAGCACATCAGCAACCGGCCAGGCCACCCCCTCCTAACCAGCCTGGCAGTTCGACGTGGTAGGACCCACATCACCGGGGTCCCACGTCGAGCTTCATGTTTCATCCACAACTACAACAGCAGGGTCCAACGTCGAGCTTCATGTTTCATCCACAGGCACATCCACATCCGGCTAGTATGTCTCTTGATATTTATTGTTTTCAACCATGTAATTCTTCATGGCTTAACATTCTCTACTGCATGAGGCTACGGATATCAGTCGCCTATGTTCGGACATGAGGCGTCTATGTCCGGATCCGCATGGGGAAGTGATCAAGATCCTGAGGAGAACATACCTCATACCATGTCACAGCACACCCAGTGGATGAACATGACGTATTCGACTCCTCCACCACGCCCCACACAGGATACACAGTATGACTAGGACGGGTCCGAGATTCCTCCTCGTAACATTTGGCATGTCGACAGGTTTGGATAGTCGACGCCTCAGGCACCGCCTGCACGCCATAGCAGACGTCATCGGTGACGCTTCTCTATATAAGTGGAGACATGACTATCTACTTATGTATGATACTAATGTCTATTCTATGTATGAGAGTCTCGGCTATGTGCTTATGTATGAGACATATGCCTACTCTATTTTAGTACTCAGTTATCCAACGTCGTGCGCCAAATACAACATCATATTTAGATAGAATAGAACATTCTGGTACTACAATAAGACAGTATAAACAACTGCATACAACTACATCTAAATTAAACGATATGTAGAAGTGAACTTACAACATACAGCTTAAAAACTACATGAAGTCATCATCGTCATCCTCCGTCGATGCAGCACTCTTGCCCTTCGTCGATGAAGAACTCTTGCCTTTCGATGATGAAGAACTATTGCCCTTGGACGATGACAAACTCTTGGCTTTGATGCTCGGCTTGAACAAATCGTCTTCATCCTCGCTATCTGAAATCCATAAAAAATTATGTTTTGCTGCAACCTTGAGGTATGCTTCACCCTTAGATTGTTGCTTCATCCATGTTCCGTGCAGCCTGAGAAATTCTTTCCGTATCTTCTCAAAGGTCCTAGACGGCCAGTCGCTCCTGCTTAAACGATGAGCCAACTCATTAAGTAGTGTGTCATCATGGATGAGTTCATCCAACGTAACTAATTTGTTGTCAACCCTGAAATCGGCGGCTAAACGTAGAAGACATCTGGACATACCAAGGTGAAAACTACGATCAAAAGGATATACGAATTTGGCCATATCTTTGCTAGACTACAACTACACTACAATGCTTACCCTCCATACCACCGAGGGTGTTATATAGGTTGAGAATGCAAAAATATGGTGGGAATTCGAAAGCGGAAAAATATGGCGGGAACTCGGAGGCGGGAAAATATGGCGGGAACTCGGAGGCAGAAAAATATGGCGGGAACTCGAAGGCGGGAAAATATGGCGGAAAACAGCAGCCCGACCCGAGATAAAAGCAGGAGCCAAGAAACGGAAAATGTAGAGATGAAAAAAATGAGCCATGCACATATCGGCTTACAGTTGGACGATTAGTACTAATAAGCCAACAATCAGATGATTGGCACTAATCATCCAACTGTAAGCTGATTAGTTCTAATCGCCAATTGTAAGCCAACACACGACTGGTGAACGACAGGAGGAAGTAACCCAATCGTTCTTCAGGCATACGATTACCATTACCATCCAATCATCTTACAACAGGATGATTGGGTTCAATCGGCCCACTGCTGAACGATTGAGTAATATTATTGAAAAAAAATTGTCGTAATATTTGTGAAATTTAATTAAAAAGATATTTTTTAGCTATTTCAACCTCCTATTTTTTTCTGCATTAATTCCTCAGGAACACCCATGATTCTTGCCACGCACCTGAAGTGCATGAGGCACGAGAAGCACCTTGATTGATTCCACCGACGAATGCGTGTGTACACGATGCACAGTTGCACACGTACACTGAGTCACTGATTGATCCGCTCCTGGAAAGATCAAGAGGTGGCATAATCTCCGCATAAGAAATCTGCTTTGGTCTCTGGTAAGCAACTGTAGCATAGTCAATCAAAAGAATATGATTTCTACCTTTGCCAACACTGCAACATTTTTTACAGGCCAACATGCACGAAATTATTCTTTAAAAAAATGCAAAAAAAAACATTCGAATGTATGCATGCTTCCCGTGCAGGTACATACATGCATAACCTAAAGTCCAACGATAACCAGAAAAGTAGCATGGATCTGCCTCCATTAATTGGGCATCGATGAAGTAATTTGAAGGAAATGGTATTTCAGTTTCTTAACAAAATATGAAAACTTTTTTTGCGGGAATATACAACATATATAGACATGTATATATACATACGAGGAAATATGATAATTTCAAGCGGAGAAAAAGAAACAAATTAAATTATACACACTACCTAACGTAACATGCTGTAAAAATGTATCTAAATTATATTAATACAGATCATAAATTATCACTAGACGGAAAGGCGCGTTTTGCTATGCCTGGCTATAGCCGTGTCCTCCAGAGATTTAGATAGTATTTGTGGGTGCTTAAATGTGACATTCTTAGAAAACATCTAGATAAATTAGACAAACTGTATTTTGTATGTTTTTTTCAGGAGATTGTCAATGTGAGTAAGCATCCTCCCATGAACCCGCGACTCAGCCTGCAGGCTCACACGGCCAGCACAGCGAGGCTCTAAACTGACAAAAAATCTCAGGTGGCATTGGCTCACTAAAGGCGTCTAAAAATTAAAACAGTGCTACACGCCTGATGAATTTTCATCCAATATTTGTTGGGCACTGCTCAACCAACCTGGATCAAATCACTACATCATCTTGGAATCGTGATATTACAGTGTAGGTTGCAAACTATACACAGAATCTTGTACGCAGTTTTTTTCGAAAAGGAGGTTGGAGCCCCCAGCCTCTGCATCAATTGATGCACATAAGCATTTTTATTAAAGTTGATGCATGACTTCATGGCCAAAGTCAGCAACAACTGAAGTACATAACAGAAACAACTACGGCAGAAACATTACAGGATATGAATGTAACACAAAGGACTATGTTGACTTCTTCCACAGCAACGTCTTCAAAAAAGGATAAGCCTTGAAGAGGCCGCCATCACGAGGACAACGTCTTCAACAAGATAACGATGCAAGTTCGTTGTTGAGCCCGACCAACAAAGGCCAGAACAAGGGTTTTCACCCTGATATGAAGTGTGTTCCAAATGTCATCTTAGCAACGGATCTTGTGCTAGTCACGTCTCCCAGTTCTCCAAGCTATGCCAGAGTGCGACTAGCAGATGGGTCTCGTGTATGCCCACCAAAGACCATCACCATGGCCGTCGGGAGGCTGGCTGGCCATGCCGCGGTGCAGAACTTTTTTTTCTCGTGCGTACTATATATTATAGAAGAGAAAAGGGGGTAAAGAGCCCCTCCACTTTGGGTTTACATACGCATATTTACACCCAGACCTCTACCTGATAGGTTATATATATATAACTCCCCGCCTCATTGCCCACTACTAGAGCCGCAAAGATGCTCTCTACGTCTGTTTTGATGATGCCGGCCGCCTTCCACGCTCTGCCCTCCTCCTCAATACGGTGTATTACTTCTCTAACCGCTGGTGTTGCACCATCAAACACAACCGAGTTGCGGTGTTTCCACAGTTTCCACATGACGAGGAGGATGAGAGCGCGGATGTTTCTTCCCTCACCTTTGTTTCCACCCTTATTCAAGCACCACACGGTTAGCCTTGTGTCTCCGGTTGGTATCCACTCTTGCGTGTTCATCGCGGTGCATATCTTTGTCCAAATCTCTCTCGCGAAAATGCATTGTGCGAGGATGTAATCGATGGTTTCTTCCGCTTGGTCACAGAACGGGCAAGCATCCTGGTGATCAAGCCCACGCAGTGCTAGTCGGTCTGAGGTCCAGCACCTGTTACGAAGGGCAAGCCATGCAAAGAAACGGCATCGCGGCGGCGCCCTAGACTTCCACGTGAATTGCTCCGTCGGCGCGGTCTGGCGGCCCCAGAACCTCGCATTGTATGCGGATTTGGTTGAGAAAGCACCGTTTGTCTCCCATGCCCAACGCACTGAGTCTTGTCTGCTCTGATCAAGGTGGATCTCGGCTAGTTTGTCCCACAGTGTTAGGTATTCTTGTAGTAGCGCGGGTGATAATTCAGGCCCGATGTCAGTGGCCCAGGCCGCGTGATCCAGCCCTTGTGACACCGTTCTGGTAGATCTCACATTCTGTCTCACCAGGGCATGTATGGTGGGCGCAATATCCTGTACCCTGAGGCCCCCGATCCATTTGTCCTCCCAGAAAAAAGTGGACTCACCGCTGCCCACAATTGCATGTGTGGCCACTCCGAAGATGTTCATGGATTCGCGGGGCACATACATGTCGAATTCGTTCCACGGTCTGTCGGGGTCCCACTTCTTGAGCCATGGCCACCTCGCCTGCATGGCTATGTTGAGCCAATGGAGGTTGGGCAACCCTAGTCCGCCAGCCCAGCGGGGCATGCACACTTCCTCCCAGGCCACGGCACACTGCCCACCGTTCGCTTGAGCTTTTCCTTTCCAGAGAAATCCTCTGCATATCTTGCCCATAGCCTTGAGAGTCTTGCTCGGAATGTCAAGGGCCATCAT
The DNA here is from genome assembly GCA_902687465.1 of Secale cereale. NCBI lineage: Eukaryota > Viridiplantae > Streptophyta > Magnoliopsida > Poales > Poaceae > Secale > Secale cereale. Next base: position 125,014,284 of record LR738711.1, read on the forward strand.
CGCGTGGATGGGGACGGCGCACAGTACTGATTTGACCAGGATCATCCTACCACTCTTTGGCATATTGGCTGCTTTTCAGCTTGGTAAGTATGCTGCCAATTGGTCCACAAGCCCGGATAGTTGCGCCGCCGTTTGCTTCCTCAGTGTGAGAGGTAGGCACTTCACAACGGCAATCCACACAGGCCAAGTAAACAATAAATCTGAGAGACTTTATGAGTACATGCTTGGTTCTTGAGGACAATTATAGAGATATGAAAAAATATCATTCATCCTGATGAATTCTTTAAGCAGTCTCTTAGCCGAGACAGCAACCACATGGTCGTATTTATGGATTGTTGAGCTGGTCGTTAATTTATACAAAAGGTTGACTGGAATTTATACGTGATATTATATTAGATGGAAGTGGCAGTGGGATCCGAGAGAATAAGAGTAAGTATTCATTTTCTTGATGTCTGGCTTCACTCTATGAGAGTCGTCAAACTACAAATTTCATGTTATTCCCCATTTCACTATTAGCACCTTTGTCCTCGGGAGAATCCGCTTCAAAATATTTGTCAGTTGAGAAAATTAACAGTGTTGTTACTGCTATATTTCTACTCCCAAATGCTTTGAAAGTTTTTTTTTAAAGGAGGATCACCTCCGGCCTCTGCATCAGACTGACGCATGCCGCCATACTATTAAAAGAAAAAAATCCAAAAGTGTCGCAATGTAGTACAAGCTCACTCGAAGCTTAATATAATGAAAAATAAGATGGAAGTTGCCATAACCGGCGAAAATAGGTCGAGGTGACTAAACACATAGCCTATTTATTTATTTTTGACAAAGGGTGAATTTTATTGGCTCAAAATGAAGCATCGGGAAGATACAAAACACAATGAGCACATACTCAACCTCTGCATAGTTAGGATGCACATAGCCAATACGAACACACGCACACAAAAGCACGCCAGAAAATAGCAAAGTCATACAAATACTTTGAAAGTGGTTAGCTGATTGCAGTTTTCAATCAACGCGGATGTGGCTAAAGAAAGTAAAAGACAATGAAGTGAGTAATCAGTAATGTTATGAAGTAGTGATGCATCATGTTAAGATTGCACTATTGACTGCAGGTGCATTAGAGAAGGTATGGGTATATACCATTCATCTAGACAAATAATCTAATTTATGCGTCAGAGTAGAAGTAAGAAAACAAAAACTACATGACCGGTACATACCAATGTGGATAGCTTTGTACAAATAAAAACCGAATATAATACAAGCAACCTCAGAAGCAGGTATATTATTTGTATATATATACACATATATATATATATAATCATAATCATTAGTTTTATTGTTAAAATAATAATAAAACTGAAGCAAGAATGACTAGCCTTACAATTATATGTACAGATAACAGTTTAAATCATCACAACATTAGTATATGATTGAGATATAGCCTACACATGACACTTTGCTAGCACGTGCATTCGTTGGTTCACAAGTCACGGACATAGAGTGATAAATATGTTACATAAACTAATAATGTGAACATGTATTAGGAACACGGGGTTGGATAGACCTAACTTGACACATACTACAAATATTTTAAATTAGTCGTCTACTACAATGTGTATGATATATCCTTAGACTTGAGATTGTCGGATTTACTTCGAACGGACCTCTCCCTCATATTTTCTATGTCATTCCATGCCAGTTTACTCACCTTTAATCTTTATCAAGTTCTACTTTGTATTCCACCTTTTGGTTCATCCCTTTGCTTTGTTTGTGAAGCATGTGAAATTGGCGATTCAAATTTTCTATTCACAAGCATGCCATCACCTAGACTATTTGTACATAAAACATTTGCTGGCACATCATGTCTAATTTGAGGACAAGATCTTGAATTATTGCAGATATTAAGGCTTTCTTGGCTCCCCTCCAGCGTGGCCTCCACGAGGCGACTGTGAGAAAACCCTAGATCGTATCCGGTCCTCCTCGCCCCCTTCATCCTCCTCCTCCTCCCTCGCTGCCGCCAGAGTGCGCGGCCGGGCGAAGCCCCGCCAGAGTGCGCGGCCGGGCGAAGCCCAACCGTCGTCGACGACGGCGAAGCCTCTGTGTCCTCTCGCTCGTGTGGGGCCAGCGCTCTGGGACAGAGCGTGACACGGGTTCTGGTCACCACGACGAAGCGGCATGCGGACGTTGTGGCCCTACGCCTCTGCGGTTATGCGACAGGCAGCAAGGTGGAGGGGCACACCTAGGACGCCATTGACGACAGCGGTGGCTGCTGCGGCGGTGTGACCAAATCTGGGTATGTAGGCGGCACTGTCTGAGGGCGGCACGGGCTGCCGGCGTCCAACCCTGTTGTGGCATCGGCTGGTAGTAGTGGAGGCATGGCAGCGACGAAGCTGGCGAGCATGTTGGTCGGGCTCCAGTTGGTTCCTAGGGATGGACGGCAGCGAGAAGCGTAGGTTGACATCCCCGGTGAGCATTCTTGGCTGATGGTGATGGTCGACGTCGTCTCCCCTGTCGGCCGACGAGCGGTTGTTGGTGGCCTCAAGTGGATCTGCGTCGGCCGCCATGGTTGGGCGGCATAGGGGGTATCCATTGGGGAGGTTGGCAGGAAAAATATAATGCATCATCTATTGTCAAGATTGTGAATTTATTCTTATTCCATCTTAACGAAAATCATGTTTCAAAATTAGTTAGATTTTTATTATTGAATTTGTCTTATTAATTGAATTAGTGTCAAAAATTATTTAGGTTTCAACTACATATATGGATTATAATGTCTAAAGTTGGTATAAATATATGTAAAATAAATATTGCATGTCAACCTTATTGTTTCACCATCAAGTACTAACATTATCAACACTAGTATTATGGATAATGTCAAGATATCGCACTATTTACGAACTTGTTATAAACTAGGTGAAGAAGAAGCTATAAACTTTGTTCAACCATTCACGTGGTTGTGATTTGGAAATTTATTTCTGTTCACAAGGTGTATCCCATCATAAGTACTGCAAGTGGTAGTGGTAAGCAATTTGATGTTGAAGCCAAATTTTCAATAGATGCAATATTTGTATACATACCAAACCATGGAATTTTGATTTTGGAGTTATGTTGGCATATCGCTTTACCTTTTGGATAAATCGCGCTCCTAGGGTTCATAGTGGTTGAATAAGTTTGGTTAAGCAATTTACATATCTTGCATTTTATGATGTTAAGTGTGTTAATATGAATATTTTCCTGATGATGTTCTTTAGATGTTGTTGTTTGAGTGATATTGCACAAAATTTGGGTCATCATTCCTACAAGAACAAAAAAATCAAAGATATTTAGATTTGTATCGAGAGCAATTGCCTTATTTATTTTTTCTAAACAGAAGTGGACACAAACATCCTGGGGTGAGGTAGTTTTTGCATGGTACTTAGGAAAGAAACCTGGCAAAGAAAAGATTGCTCTTTTTGTTCGATGGTTAAGCCATGTGGTGGCTGTTCCGATAGTCGGTGACCCACGGCTAACGATCCTGCCACCACCAAAGAACTCTAGCCTATAGCTTTATTCGCATATGGGTTCACAATAGGTAGTCATGTATCTATTTTCTTTCACGGTTGGTTCCATAGGGTTTCCGGTGATAGAGAATGGTGGTTCAGTGCCATACTACTCTATTTCCTCTACGTGAAACATATATAGAAGAAACATGTATTTCGTACAACCATTCCCGTGGTTTTGATTTGGAAAATTATTTTTGTTTGCAAGGTTTATCCCATCATCAAGTAGTTCAAGTGGTATAAATAATAAAATTGATTTGAAGCTAAATTTTCAGTAGATAAGATATTTGTACGCATCGTTGTGCATTCCTCTTGGTCCCCATTTTGATTTTTGAGTTATGTTGGCATATCGCCTCACCTTTCAGACAAATAATGCTCTAGGCTTCATAGTGCATTGTTTTGGTGTTAAGTGTGTTAAAAAGAATATTTGCCTCATGAGCTTCTTTAAATGATGTTATATGTGTTGTTGTTTGAGTGATATTAACATAGAATTTGGGCCATCATGCAATACTACGAACAGAAGATTTTTTTTTTTTTTGATGATTAAGCCATGTGGTGCATGTTCCCATAGTTGGTGACCCACGGCAAACCACCCATGCCACCACTAAGGAACTCTAGCCTATATAGCTTTATTCACATATGGGTTCACAATAGGTAGCCGTGTATCTATTTTTCACGTTGGCTCCATAGGGTTTTTGATGATAGAGAGAATGGTGGTAGGGCTTCATACCACTTTATTTCCTCTGCATTTAACATCTATTGAAGAATCATGTACTCCCTCCGTTCACATTTATAAGTCGTTTCAGACATAAGAAAATGAACTATTTTACACATTGTCTGAAATGTCTTCAAGGACTTATAAAAGTGAACAGAGGGAGTATTACTTTTTATTTGTGTATCTTATTTACTTCAGATTGATTGTATGTCGCTATGTAGAATATATATGCTAGTTCCGAGAAAAATGAGGAGTATGTGTCAGTCCACATGTTACAGTTAAGCATCCATGTAAAAGCAAACTAATCGTTTAGGAAAATATGCTAAGATTCCATCGCACTTTACATAGCAAACTATTTTGAAACGGTTATTTAACTCAAAAGAAAAAAATGTCAGCAAACATACAACTTGCCTAGCTCTAACGAACCTTATTGAAAAGCATGGTTACTTCAAATAGAAAATGGGGGAAAATAACATATAGCACACAACTATCTATGAGTCTGCTAGTTACATAAGGAAATAACAAAAAAATGATGCAAGCAAAGAAAGTTATATTCTTTCACACCCACAGAACAATTTTTCCAATCTTATGCTATTTTATTGATCTCTTATTTCTAAAATCAAATAAACCATAATGACTTTCTCCACTTGCGATGGAACCTCTGCACTTTCATCCATTTTAGTGCTAGTAGAAATATTTGTCCCAAGAGTCATAATCATGGGATGTCTGGCTAGCTGGGAAGATCAACTTTGTAACCTTTTCTTCCTTTCTTTGTTATGGAACCTCATGTGACCACCATAGGCTTGAGATTTGTCGAACGTGCGAGTACAAATCTTGCATTTGTACTTACGTAAGCTCGTAGAATCATGCACAATAACACTATCGGTAATGACATTTGGGCCACCTATAGGAGTCTTGTCTTCTCTCGGGCCATGTGGGGATGCCATGAATGGTGCAAGCGGGGTAGATACACCACCAGTAGCATCGTGGGTTAGCGTCCCATGTGGTATATTTTGTTGCTCCTGAATAGTAATTGGTGTGAAGGGGTGACAAAATGTAGGAAAAACAAATAAATTGTGATGGTAGTGAGTTTACCTCGATGCCATGGCTGGTGCGGATCTCAAAGATTGGACCATCATCTGTTGCTCCAATAGTATTAAGGTGGGCATGAACAACGGCAACGGGATCTCCTTGGAGTAAGGATGTGACTGATGGAGACTCCATGGACAATATCCTCCTTAGATCTGATGAACCAAAGTAGTTCCTAATAGGATTTGATAAGAAAGCTTGGTACGATACCATTTCTGGCTGGTTCTCAATGATTTCCCTATAGTTGGGCCTAGAATTAAAGGTGTTGGCCATGGATAAAGGAGTAAATTGTGCATCAGGCAAGTTTGGTGGTAGTGCTGATAGGGGTACATTGGCTTCACTTTCAGTAGATCTGGCTTTCTTAGGATAGGAGCCATTAGGATCCATAGCTCCTAAGAAACTCAAGAACTTTCAGCGGAAAGGTGAGGAAATTAGAGATGCACGACAGTGTTTATTCTGATGAGGGATGTTATAGGAAGTGATATTAGGTATATAAAGGTCTTGCATATCTGTGAAACGTGGAGGGCCTCATGCAGTATTCAATCGTGTCATTAACTAGAGGATTTGAATTTTAATCTTTGCTATTCATACACTATCTAGGAGATATGGGTGATAAATTTGTCTAATAATTAATGATATCCTCTAGGATATCTTATTGGTAAACTAATACTTGCCATCTTTGGCATAAAATTGGCAATGATTCATCTGCAAACAAGTGTTGAATGATATATGGTATTATTATAGAAACATAAGTCACTCGATCTTGTAAGAAGAAAAAATATCACCGATGTTGATATGAAATTGCATGCTCTTCTTAAACCGATAAGGAGCGGATGAATTATTGCCAAATTTTATGCCAAAGATGTCAAGTATTAGTTTACCAATAAGATATCCTAGAGGATATCATTAATTATTAGACAAATTTAGCAGCCATGTATCCGGTATATTGTATGAATGGTAACAATTAAAAGGAGAATAATGGATCCCGGAGGGGTAGAGAGAGAGAGCAAGAAATATACTTTTTCTTCATTTATTTATTTTCTCAATATCTATTTTAAATGTACAACTATACCGCCTTATTACGGGAAGGCCGTAGTAATAACTGAAATATATTGAGAATTCATGGAAACCTCAAGCTATTTCAGTATTAGAGCAACTCCAACGGACCGACCCAAACGGACGGCGCAATTGTCCGCTTTTTGTCCGTTTGGGTCGGCCACCCGCCCGGCGTCCGCCCAGTTTTTCATTTGGGTCAGCAACGCGCACAACGCGCCGACCCATTTCATGACCGTGCGCGCTTTAAATCATGCCAGCGGCCATATGGCCGCCCTGATTTTGGCGCTCCAGCACGCGGGAAAGGTTCGCGGGGGGGGGGGGAATCGACCTAGCGCGCGCTGGTTTTGGCCTGCCAGCACGCGGGAAAGGTTCGCGCACTTTTGCCGCGCCGCGGCCGGCGCTCGCTATAAGAAGGTGCGCTCCCTCCACACTCTGTCCGCCGCCCACTCATCTCGCCCCCTATCACTAGCCTCGCCGCTTCTGCGCCACCATGTCGATGCGCCGCCTGGGAGCTTCGGATTTTCGCGAAGTCTGCGAGCGCCGCTCCGACGGCTTCTCCTTCGAGATCATGTTTGGCGAGAAACGTCTCTTCCTCGGCATCTTCGACACCGCAGAGGAGGCGGCCCGCGCGCACGATGTGGCGGCGTGGCGCCTCCTGAGGCCTCGTCGGGAGATGAATTTTCCCGACGTGTCGAGGCAGCGGGCACAGGATCTCGCGCCTCTCCAGCGGCTTTTCACCGACGACGATCGTTGTGTCCACCGGAGGCGGCAGCGTCGCCTCGCCATCGCCGAGATGGACGTAGAAGCCATGGTGGTGTGGCGCGAACGCTTCCCGTAAGACATCGTCGACGAGCGTCAGTTCTACAAGGAAAGGAGGACGGAGAGGGAGGCGAGGAGGACGGAGCGAGCCGCCTATCGGGAGGACAAGCATGCGCGGAAGCTGGCCGCTCAAATGAAACTGAAGCTACGAGAAACGTCGGGGTGGGACGACTTCGTGGACGAGCATCAGGCTGACGCCTACATTCAGACGTCGGAGGAGGACATTACTGAGTCGGAGTCAGATAGCGACGAGTAGTTGATCTTATTTTTTTATCTTTGTAGGTTTAGAACTCTATGTATCCTTTTTCTGTCGAAAAAAATGACCGCCGGCGTTGGCGACGAAGCAAGCGGGCGAGAGTGTGATGTTGGATGTGGAGAGGCCAATGTGCCACTGACCAGCGGGCCCGGGGAGAAGAGAGACGAGCGCGCGCGTCCGTCTTGTGTCCGCGCCGACGCAAATCTGATTCAAAAATGGGCCGGGAATGGGTCGGAATGCCGACAAAAATGGACGCGCGTCCGTTCGGGTCGACGCGTTAGGCCGACTTTTCTGTCCACGCCGACCCAAACAGACACGGGCGGACGAAATAGGCCGTCCCATTGGAGTTGCTCTTATGCTCCCAGATAGCTATCATATAATGCATTTGTCACTTCCTCTATTTCCCAAGCGTGCTATTATCCCATGTACATAACCATATGGCTTGAAGTACCTCCATGTTATGATTTGTTTGTAGCGGTAGAAAAAATTAGAGAGGATTGGAAATGGTGGATACTGAGAGTAACAAGCAGGCGAATGAATAATTAATTGTTACGGTAACACATGGGATGATGCACCCCCATTTTATGATGTTGTGTTGATGGAATATTCACATGAAGAAAGTGGTATGAGAGAAATGTGTGCAGGAGGGCCACGCCAATAGTAAAATAGATAAAAGTACTATGTCATCTTATTTACTCCCTCCGATTCATATTACTTATCGCTTAAACGGATGTATCTAGATGTATTTCAGTGCTAAATACATCCATTTGAGCGACAAGTGTTGGCGCCGCCTCTCCTTGCAGCGCTGCTCTTCTTCTACCTCGCACACAATTCTCACGTGTAGTTTCTCTCCTCTCTCAAGAACACACGTGCGGTGGGAAGACTCAGCACATACACACGCCAAGGAAGAAACCAGCACCAACTTTGCCAAGAGCTCTCCTCCTTGGTGATACAAATACTAAATTTTTGCCCAGCCCTCCAGGCCTCATTTTTTTCCTTCATTCCATCAACTTAAATAGTCTTCAAGTGATTCTACACCCGGCCACTAACTTACATACGCACACGATTAAGCTAACTACCCTCGAATCTCTCCGGACAGCTAACAACATATCCATGCAGGCTTCTGACTCAATCCTCTCCTACTAACTAGGCATGCAACTACCTAAGCAGATTAGCTTATGAGTAAATGCCTCTACAGGTTAGAGACAGAGTCAGAGGGTATGTGGGCACAGATACTACGCAACAAGTATCAACAATCGAATAAGCTAGCCTAGGTCACCACGAGACCAACTGACTCGTCATTCTGGAAGGGACTCATGCGAACGAAAGATTTGTTCTTTCGTAGGATCAAAATTTTGATTGGCAATGGGATGTCAACAAGATTTTGGGAGAATACATGATTAGAGGAGACGCCACTAGCCATACAATACCCCATCCTATATAACATTGTGCAACGTAAGGAGGTTTACGTAGGCACGGTATTTCAATCGATTCCCTTGAATATTCAGTTCAGACGAGCGTTAGTTGGTGAGCGATGAAATGCCTGGATGCACTTGGTATGAAGATTGATAGATGTTCAATTATCCGACCAGTCCGATTCGCCAATGATGCCAAAGCCGTGGAACTTGCTCCCCTAGTCGCGTTCACCGGCTCCATGAAAGCATTGTAGGTGTCGAACGGGCCACCCTCTCACCCGGTCTGGTTCTGGTCGCTCGGCATGGAATCAAACATGTTGCTACTTCCTGCTGGCGATGCCACTATCGATGTGTAAAACCATTGCCCGTGGCTTGCATGCTTCCGTTAGATTGTACTCCCTCAGTTTCTAAATATAAATCATTTTAGAGATTTCATTGCGAACTACATAAAGATGTATATAGATATATTTTAGGGTCTAGATGCATACATTTTGTTCTGTATGTAGTCCATAGTTGAATCTCTACAAAGACTTGTACTCCCTCTGTAAACTAATATAAGAGCGTTTAGATCACTAAAGTAGTAATCTAAACGCTCTTATATTTGTTTACGGAGGGAGTATTTAGGAACAGAGGGAGTAGTCAAGTCAAGGACTCAGAGTACCTACTGGTTGCTTGACATGGATGTAATGTGATGTCAGTCCACTGAAGCTTCATTACAATATTCTAACTCTAAGCCATCGTTTAGATTGTTGAAACAAGTGTTTAAGTTAAATAGTCTGTCACTAGATATTAGGAGCCTGAGGAAGATTTCAGGTGACTGGAAATATTCGTCTTTATTACTTTCATGTGTAAAATTTCATTACATCCCTTTAATATTTGTTGCAGCGTTGGAACAAATTGGAGATAGGCAAAGTAGAATTAGTTACCTCAGAAGCTACTTTTGGCATGAGAGGGTGTGGGCTGTTGTGTATTTGTACCATTCAATTTTGAAACTTATCATTGTACGTACTTCAAAATTTGCAGGCAACCTTCAGGTGGATTATCCCCTTGATTTTTCTTTATATAAACTCCATTTAGAATCGGACTAAGGGGAAAACATTGTAATAGTTCAATCTGAAGCTTCACGAGCTGAGTTCTTTATTTGGAAAAAATATGTAGTCACTCAGGTCTATGTAGATATGTTTGCCTTGCTGTTTCAGTTGATTAAGTTTTAGTTTATTTAAACCTTTTAGATAACCTTCCTCTCACTATAATATGCCTAATGTATATAATTCACCACCTGGGCAAGTGTTGATCACATCAAAAAAAAAATTCACATATGAACTTTGCATGATGCCAACTTTTTTCGTTTACTTCTTAATTTTGTATGCCGGTTACGTAACTAGCTGCATTTCAATGCTTCTTAAAGTGAAACTTTATGTTTACAAGTAACCATGACAGCGGATATTAGGCCACCCATGTAGGAGTACAATCAGGTTCTTTCACAAAGTGGAGATTTTCCCATTAAACAAGATTTAAAGGTTAGTAATTTTATAAGCATTACATTTTGTGAATGCATGTAATTGTTTCCTCTTTAGCATTGCTTTGCCTCACATGTATAATGTAGTTAGGTATTTCTTACTATTTCATGATATTATTATTTATTTTGAAATTTTTGCAGCAACGTGCAGGTATCTTCTAGTGTAAACAACTGGAACCCACTACACAAAATTTCTGTCGTCTTGGCATGCCACATCACAGAGAAACCATGGAGTAGTTATTACACATGAATTGTCAGGACACTTAAACACGTCTTTCCCTCCCTCTTGTAATTCCTCATGACATCATATGTCCTGATAATGTCGCACCGTGTTTACTCCCCCAACTCATGAGTCTTTGTCGTCTGTCAATTCACATTCACAGCGTCGAGTGATATAGTACCATTATTTCATTGCAATTCTTTTTTGCGTCTATGTGTTAAGGATAAGGAGGACAAGTTACGGACGGGAACATATGGCTCTCAAGTTTACTCACACCGATTTTTTTTAAATAGTAATTTGCGACAAGTCAAAAAAAATGAAACTTTTTGCAAACAAAGTAGATTTATTGTTGAACTCGTATAAAATCTTTCACGAAGAAATGACTTTCATGTTCTCGTGGAAGTAAAAAAAAAAAACAAATTTGTCACTATATATGAGGTACTGTTCATGCTATATTCTCTGACAATTTGTCATTTTTGTCAGATTTTTGTCGGAGAATATTTCTTTACAGAATAGTTTTGTACGACAGAAACGACAGCTCATGTTTGTTGGGCAAAAGTTTTGGAAAAAATTTCACTCTTTCTGAAATTTTAAAAGTTAAAATCAGTTATCAGGTGTAATTACCATCATGTCCCAAAGGGTATTTTCCGACAAGTTACCTGCTATTAGCACTATAGCCACTTCTATTCTTATACTCCCATGCATGACACATATTTTCAGACCGCAAGTTAGATAAGGGTGAAATGGAGAGCGGTGATTTGGCGCCTGGGCTCAGATGAGCCTAGGCATGAACAGTACCACAATTTTAAATAGAAAAAAGTTCAGAAAAATCCAATTTTTTCTATGGTGCAAGATGCTTCTGTGCGTGGACAATCGAGGAGCTCATGGAAAAAAGAAAAATTCCGGATGTCTGAGAAACTTTTGAAAATCCCACTGTTCACACCTGATTTTGTCCTTTTGCCACGAGCTCCTCGAATGTCCAATGTTCACAAAATTTTGCACGGAGTTCACGCACAGGAGCATCTTGCACCACAAAAAAAATGAAATTTTTTGAACTTTGTTTCTATTTTAAATCGAGGTACTGTTCCCAGGCTCAGTGTTGAATTATCGGAAATGTTAGTGCAATAAGGGGCTGTCAAAAAGGACAAACTCCTACCAAAGAGGACTGACGGAGCAATGAGGAGGGTTGGCATCACCAGGGATGATCATCTAACATGATTACTCCCTCCGTTCCTAAATATAAGTCTTTGTAGATATTTTACTATGGACCACATACGGATGTACGTAGATGCATTTTAGTGTGTAGATTCACTCATTTTGTTCCGTATGTGGTTCATAGTGGAATCTCTCCAAAGACTTATACTCCCTCCGTCCCAAAATTCTTGTCTTACATTTTTCTAGATACGGATGTATCTAACACTAAAGTGTAACTAGATACATCCGTATTTGGACAAATGTAAGACAAGAATTTTGGGACGGAGGGAGTATTTAGGAACGGAGGGAGTATTTTCGAGTACTTCTGCCAACTTTCGGGGCAGCAACTCTTCCAAACTCATCGCCAGTATGCATGTGCGACTCTTTGTTAAGAGCATGCGTACTCCCAAATAAGTATCTCAGCTTAATACAACTTTGTATTATCGCTTAATACAACTTTATATTAGAGATAATACAAAGTTGAGACACTTATTTTGGTACGAAAGGAGTACTAAGAATCGCATATATTAGAAAATAATCTCAGAAAATTATATAAAAAGATGAATGCGCATTCCAGAGAAGCTCGGTCGAGACTAAACAAATTTCTTGTCCATCCTTGCTTCAACTCAACCAACTATAGCCACGTCAAAATTAGTGTTCAACTTATTACTGAATAACTACACACACCGAATTTTTCTATGTTCATATATGATATATTGCTCATGATATTTAGCCACTTCGTTGTTTTCATATTTTTTTAGAACTTCTACACCATTCAACTATAGTGAGTTAAGATTTGCGCACGAGTTCAGAATCAATGTGATATGATACAACATTACAAACTCACACAAGACGTTACAAAATGTTTGTGTTCCAGATACAGACAGTATAGGCACAGGCCATGACAGAGCAATCTCCAACCGTCCAGCCAAATGATGCAACAAAGCAAGTTGCTGTTTCAGGTGGTAACGACGGAGTTCAGTCATTTTAGTTACAAACATTTTGGTACAGAAACCGCATGATAACACATGGCGAGCTCAGCTTATTAGTCTGCTGTCCAGCTCTGCTCAACAATCTCCCGCACTTTGCGGTTGTACTCTCGCTTGTTCTCACTGAACATGCGGGCAGCTTCTGAGTTAGCAGGCGAATTCGGGTTAGGATCACACAGCAGCGACTGCAAATGGCACAAAAGCTCAGGTTAATGCAGCCCAAGCACAACCAACACCGTTGCCTCCAACAGAGACATGCAGAGTGATTGGAAACACCACGGTTTACGTGTAATATCACTCACATTTTAAAAACTTGCATATAGAGAGAAATCAACCCATAGGCCATTAATATGTTGAATGAGCAGGATAGCAGAAGTACCAGAACTGAGAGACTTGATCCATCTAATCCAGCGGCTATCAAACCCATAGGGTCTCAAGTATCTCTACTATTAAAGGGGAGTCTGCCGTCATGATGGTACGTCGTCGTTTGGTTTGGTTTCGTATGTTTGGTTATTTCACGTTAATTATAGAGTAACATTCTTTGGACGTGAGGATCACATTAATTATGGAAAGTATCATCGAGCGTTTGATGGGAGGATCACGTTAATTATGAATAGTACCATTCGGGCATGACCATTGGGCGCACGCGTTGTAACACTCAATTCAGACATAGCCGATTAGGCAGGTTTTGATATTTATTAGGCATCGGCAGGATTGGGCTGGCCCCCCTGAAAATAGGGGGGGGGGGGGCGTTGTGATTATGGGAAGGAGATAGAAGATCAGGTGATTACGTGAGATCTGTGGGATTAGGCAGGTTTTGGTGGGGCCCATCCTGGAAATCACAGGGTGGTGTGATTACGTGAGGGAGCATGCATAAAAAAAGGAAAGGGAGTCAATCATCTGCTTCTCCCACCATCCTCCCGATAAAAGCGGCCAGCTGCGCTGGACGGAGCGCTCCGCGCGTGGGAATAGCTCGCTCCCGCGAGCGGTCGCGAAAGAGTAAAGTCGGTACCATTCTTTGGACGGAAGGATTATGTTACTAGTGGAGATATCATTCTTTGGACAGGGTATCACGCTAATTATGGAAATTATCACCGAGCTTTGGACAGGAGGATCACTATAATATGTATGCTCCGTTGCAATGCATGGCTAGTAGTAATAATTGTGCAGTGCACCAAGGTGTCAAAGGCTTTTTCAAGTCTAGTTTGAGCACCTCAATCTCCTTTTTAGACTAATGGCGCTGACGGAGAAATTTGGAACTCCAAGCATTATAGTCCTGAATTGTATGGCCTTTGATGAATCTGTATTGATTCCTGTTGCCAAGGTCAAGAATGACTTTCAAGGCGATTAGGCGAGATTTTAGGTGGTGTTTTTTGGTTTGGTGGCTATCCACGCAAGGGACAGGTATAGCCACTTTTTGGTGTGATACCACTAATTTAGAAGGAAGGATAGCAGGTCTGTAGAGATAAGGGTAACCCCATTTGGGGACTACTCTCTATATGTTGGTTGACAATAGCCGTGAAAAAATGCCAGATGAGAGAAACCAGCTCGCGGTTCATCCTCTTGAAATATTTTTCTCCTATCACCGCCTTTATCTCATGTAATAACCCAGCCACACCGATCCTGTCTCTCTCGCTAATCCCTGGCTGTGGCTTTGGCGGCCGCGCACAGAGCTACAGCAGAGTGTATCACTTAGCGAGCGACGACGCTAGGCCAGTGCCTTATCTCCTCTTTCTCTCCCAGGGATTTCCTCTCACCTCTCGCCCTGCCCGCTCCTTTCTTCTCTGTCTGCAGCAAGAGTGTGAGCTGCAGGGCAAGCTAATGGGCAAGCGGCAGCAGCATGCTTGCTCAAGTTAATCCGAGGTGCAATTATAAAGGATAGGATCACTCGTCCGTAATTGCAACAAGCTTTGCATCTAATGTCTGAGGTGCAATTAGCCTGTGGGTGGCGGAATCCCAGGCATTTACTACAAGATTCAGGCAGCAGGGCGTGTGGATTGGCTAATTAAAGTTGCCAAAAAATGAAGATGCACTAATTTAATTGATCCCCCACATGCTCAAACAATTGGAGCAAGCGTGTTGAACATACTCCCTCCGTCCGGAAATACTTGTCATCAAAATAAATAAAAAAGGATGTATCTAGATGTATTTTAGTTTTAAATACATCCCTTTTTGTCCATTTTGGTGACAAGTATTTTCGGACGGAGGGAGTATACGTAGCACTGAAGAGCTACCCAAATATGTCATGCATGAGTCAAGACTTGAATAGATTCCAAAGTTGAATTCTAAAATATATGCTCTAGTAATTACGTAACGAGCTGGCATTGCAAAACATTGGTGCATAAAACTATAAATAATCTGAGCTGCTTATTTCTTGTACCTGGATAGATGTAAGTATAGCTGCTACATCATATATTGGGCTCCACTGATTCTGTAGGATATCTAAGCATATGCTTCCATCAGCATAAACTGCAGGCCATAAGAAAAAGGTCACGATGACAAATAGTAGTGGAGAATACAAGACTTGTATCCTTGTTTTTGGCTTACTATCAGCAGAGTAAAAACAAAGCGAGAGTTTCATCAGTTCAAAATCATAAGCGATGCATGCACTCAAAGTATGCTGTAAAAGCTGCAGTATGCTTGCTCAAGGTAATCAGCAAATATGTATTCACGGCATAAAATCAATATCAGGCCTTCACAGCACAACCGGCAAGTGTACATCTATAAAGCAGGTAACAAAATACAAAGGACGGTAGCTAATTGTTGGAAGTCTCTGAAACAGAAGGAAGAAGAGAACTAAGGGCAAACGAAGTAGGCTCCATTTATAAATAATATGCACAGATTTAATGATTAGATACACTTGGTAGTGTGTGACAGATCAATCTTTCATCTGTCAATTAGAAATGCGTAACAGATCAATCTTTCAGTTAGAAATACGTGACAGATCAATCTTTCGATTAGAAATGCATGACGGTTCAATTTTATCTATGTATTTCCTGTGCACACAAGTATTTAAAGATGAGGTGAAACAACTTACTGTTAGGGTGAAACATCCGAGAAATAAACCGAACTGTTGGTGGCTTATTAGGATATTCTTCATTAAACTGGAGAGTCAGCTTAAACGTACCTGAAAATGGGATACAGCTCAGCACAGAATGGAAAGAAGAAATCAAAATATGCAATCAGAACTAAAATAACAGGGATACTATAAGCAACCTATTTGCCATAAAAATCGTGAATGTGATGCTAGTTACTGCACTGAGTTGACCTAGACTCGGTTCTCAAATTTTGTATTTTCGATCTGTTGAGGAAGGTTCTAAATAGCTATCTGGGCTACAGATTTTTTTGGACCCTAGTCGTTAAGCGATATGCCAATGTTCCACTATAGTAGCGATAACCGCTATAGCTTCAAATAGCTCAGCTATTTGCCTTAGCTAGCCATAACTCTTCTATTCTACATAGGTACTCCCTCCATCCCAAAATGTAAGACCATTTTTAGTGTCAAAAATGGTCTTACATTTTGGGACGGACGGAGTACCTTTTACCCACACAACATGCTAAATTCGGAACTCAACTTCAACTTTGTAACAAAGCCTACTTATATTATAAGCTTAAATAACTCATGAGAAAACCTATCAAAGTACCTCTTTTTCTCTGCTCAGAACTCTGAGAACTACTCCCTCCGTAAACTATTATAAGAGCGTTTAGATCACTACTTTAGTAATCTAAACGCTCTTATATTAGTTTACAGAGGGAGTGCATGTCTAAGTAGTTAAGTACATGGTATTTATTCTGAAGAGAAGAGGTTCTGGTCATTTCTGTCGTTTTCTATTCCACACTGCCTTACATGAATAATGTTGTATATTTATTATTTCCTATAACAGTAGGCAGACACTATTCCAGCGGCCTCAGGACAGGAGTGCATGGACAGCAGTGGCAACAACAAAATACAACATCAGGGTATCCATCATGAGGTTGGTTGGCACATAACGGCACATCCCCATTTCGACGTCGGACCACACCCCTGATTCGCCACATCATTCCATATGTCGAACTCCCAACATTACAACAGAAGATATGCAGATTGGAATCACAAACACATTGCTAATCTTTGGTGGCCATGGCACCTAGCATGTAGGAACCCAGGCAAAGCCAAATTGTGCCATATACAACCTCATTCGTCTGCATCATCCGTTGGCCAGCCCATATTAAATTCACCAGAACCAGATACGATCATGCAGCTATGTTTGGGGCCAACGCCACCACACACCTTAATCACAACCGCCACCGCCATCCCCCACCCAGAGAAGATCATTTCCTTGGTGCAAAATTCTGATTTAAACCTTTGCTATCGACAGTTACACCAACATTAATAATTGCACCAATTCGAAATGGGTGATATTTTTTATTTATTTATCTTGGTTTATATCATTGGTATCAGCAGCAGGTACTTTACATACTTGAATATGGAATGAGGGATATTTCCCCTGTCTATGTTAATTCCACTTTGTGATTTACCACTGTGTTTGCTTGCGAGATACTATGTATTTGACAGTGAGGTGACAAGTTCACATGGCCATATTTTGTTCTGCCCGACACCTATACTAGTAGATTATGGTATTCCATGGCACTTGATTAACATTAGTATGTTTGGCATTAATCTTCCGTCACCAACGGCAGCAGCATATGTAAATGATATTAAATGCTTAAACATGAGACCTCAAGTGCAGGTAGAAACGACAGATTTCAACAGTTCAAGAACAACCAAAACCAAGGGAGTCCAGCAAGGAAATTCTAGGACATCATTCAAAGAGCTAGCAACTACACTTAGATCAACTAACCTCCGTCCCACGGGCTATCGTCAGGGCTGCAAATCAACACGAGCAAATGCATGAGCACACCATCACCCAAAAACATTGAAGAAGAAAAGAAAGGAAAGGCGCAACCATGTAATCCCAGCATCATTCATACCCAAAAATCACAGCATTCCACAGCATTATGTTATTGTCCTGCGGCGCCCCGCTTATGCCCGCAGGAGGGTCCTGCATCAGCCGCTTGAAGTCCCTCATCAGCCTCTTCCTTGAAGGAGTCGACAT
The DNA here is from genome assembly GCA_902687465.1 of Secale cereale. Classification (NCBI taxonomy): domain Eukaryota; kingdom Viridiplantae; phylum Streptophyta; class Magnoliopsida; order Poales; family Poaceae; genus Secale; species Secale cereale. The sequence continues at coordinate 125,032,188 of LR738711.1, forward strand.
CCTCGAAATTCTCTGCGAAAACCACACCGCCATGTGAGCACACCGCCACAAAAGCTAGCAACCGACAGATAACGGCGCAAACCCAGATTTTCGCGAACATCGGATATCAAATCTACGGACACGGAATTCGCTCACGGCGTTCTCGTTCTCGCGTGCTCGGCCCAAATCCTCCCTCCTCCGCGCCAACTGATCGTGCACCGGCCGCCCCGCGCACACCAGTGGGCTAATTTGACAAGAGAACAAGCGTCTATCTAGGTCGAATCGAGAGCTCTGGCCTAAGAAAATCCCCAAAACCAACCGAATCGGGGGAGCGAAGCTAGGGATCGGGCGATCTGGGAGAGGGGCAGGGGATCGGCGGTCACCTGAGATGCGGCCGGCGGTGGGGGTGGAGACGTGGGCTCCCGCGTGCTCGCTGTCCTAGAGCATGGAGACGACGGAATGAACGGCTTTAGGTCAGCCGGGCGATGGAAGGGAGGGTCGGGGATGGAGGGAGGCTATGTAGAGAAGAGGGAGGGGGCAAAAGGATTGGACAGGAGGAGAGTCGAGGAAAGTCAGCGATGACAACACCGCCACAGTGGTCGATTCACGCACGCAAGTGATCCAAATATCCTGCCGAAAGGCACCTAATTCTTTTGGTGAACAAATGCCAAGAAAGATAGAATGAGAAAATATCGCACAAAATCATACATCCTCCGTTATTTTATATACAAGGCCATTTCGTTTTTTAATTTAAATATAATAATAATATGTATTCATATTTTCAATTTAAATATTCATCTTCATACAACCAAATATTACTAAAATACTAACTGAGACGATTGTAACCTTATGGCCACATTTTTTTCAAAACAAATCATATAAACACATGTTTTGTTGCATCTCCAAACACAACATGTAGAAACTTACATACGATGTTTTTAGCTTGCAAGTGCTCGTGTGGCATATAGAGGTCAAGGAAGTTTGGCAGACATGAAATATGTTGGTGCAGCAACGGGCGAATAATAGCATTGGCATTATTGATAAATATTGATATCAGCAACAAAAATACTAAGACCATATACAATGCAAGATGCCTAGACAGGAGATTGTGAAAATAAACCTTGTTTCTCGAGCAACGGTGCTTGTTTCTATGGTAGAAGTGCCTGAGTAAGCATATGTGCTATCAAATAAGCATCGATGTTTAAGAAAAAAATAAGCAATCACTTGTCTATGTATTGTACAAGGCCTAATGCAGCATGGACACTTGAATAAATATTAGAACCGACTAGTTTTTGTTTTTGGTGTTATAAGAGCGATGGCACACCTAGTTTGGATGGGATAAAACATATTACCTCAGAGCTCATGGTTGTGTGCATTTCCTTTCAAAGCATGTGGTTCATTGTGCAAGTCAGGTGCTATATACATGCTCGTATGTAGTTCATATTATGTCACATGAAATTATCTGTGAACTTTACACGAATTGTATTTTGCGTGAAAGTGAAAGATAAGCGTTTTATTTGAATCTTGCTGGTATGGCATGTTGCTCCTGCATGTAAAAAAGTACCGTTTGTTGCTCATCCGATGTCAAGCCCAAAAGGGGAATATACAAATAAGTTGTCATGTTTTTGTTTTCATCACTGTCTTGAAGGGGGTGAAATAAATTAAAGTAAAACATATCACAGTGCATGATTTTGGCACCAATGTACACTTTGATACATCAACTTACGATAGCAATGAGGACCGTAACTTCGAACTAGCTATTAGTTTAGTCCAAATCAGTCTACACGATGAAAATAGGATACATAGGCACTAACATAAACACATAGATATTTTCTATGGATAATGTGCAAGGTGTTTCTAATTATTTCATTTTAGCCCATTCCGCATTTTATTCACATATGCACCCAAATTATCCTTTCCAATTCCTAGCTAGCTTATATTTCATCATTGATATGTAGCTAGCGACATCATCATCCATGCTCCTTGTAGACAATGTGTGCGCACAACTTGTTGTCGCTTCATTTACCCCTTTCTCGTCATTCCCCCTCCTTCCTAGCACCCCATCTCCATCTTTCTCTAATGCGCTTCACACCGCGGCACAGAGAAGAAGCAAACGTTGCCTCACATGTTGCTGGTGAATTTGAACTTCGTGTGGGTGGAGGGCTGTGAGGGCGTACACCTCGAATACAAATGACAAATTTTTAAAAGATGTATACATATGAGAACTCGATCAAATTTCAGGGGTTTTCATTCATTGTGTATTCATGAGTTATATACATGGAACTTTCTCTTAGTTTCGTGGAAGAATCATGCGCAGTTAACTCCTTAACCACCCATTTTCTTTGGCAATTTTTCTCTAAAAGAAATTTGCTTTGGCAATTGTGTGCCCCATTTTAAGTGTTCACTAAATAACTACTTGATATGTAGTCAAGGCTGAATTTGAACCTTCAAGGACCACCTTATTCACATAATTGTGCCTCCGCTCTAGAGCTCCCATTCATACTCTTCATAAACCGCACCATGTTCCCGGTGCCATGCTCTATGAGATCTTCTCTTACTTCCATAGTTGAGGAGAAGACCAGAAGAACAACCAATTAGCTCTTTCTATTTTTATCACTCGATGCATGCTCTTCTTCTCCTTTGTTTTCGCCATCTCTAGTTATGGGTTTATGTTGTTTGCTTATGCAATGACACGTTATCAAAGGTGTTGTCTACACACCTTTGTAAAGAACCCTATGGTATTATGGAAACCTATAGTGACTTAGGATATTTTTATTACTTCACGTAAATTGATAGACAACTCATGTTTTCGGAATTGATTACACATCTTTTCTTTCCTATTTATAAATGTTGGAGTTGGTGGTGAATTCACATTTCTACATGTAAAGGTTGAAGTAGATGATGAATTCATATGGGGCACCGACAAACTTTATAAACATACAAATACACCTCTACCACATGTGGGATTAGCAATATTGTCAAATCTCACTATGGCTACATCCATCAAGCACTAGCAAATTTGTTGCTCAGATGCTGCCACATTTTGTTTTCCATCACATCTTTCACCAAGAGGTTAGATTCAAACAACTTTTACTATAAAAATAGAACCTACTTTGTTGGTTTGTACAACATAGCTTGTTGGTTACTCACTCGGTCTCTACGCACATGACCCCTTCATATTTTGCAATTAAACATTGGCACCAATGTCACTAATAATGCACGAGTGCCATGTGACAAAAAATATATCTTTGTAAACTATCTATAATGCAAACTTGAAGGTATAAATTATGCGGCACATAAACCATGGTATGTTGGTCAAAATGACAGTCAAACTAAAACCTCAAAATGCATGTGGGCCACTTAGAACTGAGGTGGAGAGAGTCTATGCTTCGAATACATGATAGATGTAAACAATCGGACTTGTAATCTCCCATCCTCTTGTTATTTAACATGGTAAAGAAGAACTAATTGCATCTCTGTGTACCTGCACAATTTGGTGTAGATAAGTGCACAACCTCCCAGCCGGGCAATCAAGACGAAATTGAGGTCTCATCAATAGGCACAATTAAGGAGTTCACAAGAGGTGGCGCATGTCACTAGTATGATGGTTTGCATGGGGTAGACCTATGTCTCCTTTTGCATTTAATTCCGCTTTGCAGATTTTTCAACAGTAACTTTTGATTAAAAAATCCGAATTGAGATTCGTTTTCACCTTTAGGTATCTCTCGATAAGCTCTTCAAAACCAAATCGTACTTGTATATGCTTTGACATGTTTTAGAAAGAAGCAATGTTGGTGCTATAGGAGGCACCTTTTAGTATTGCATATAGCAACTTCGTATCAAGTTCCCTACCATGACTTTTTAATTAGCCTGATGCCATTCTATGTTGGCTACTATTAACACCAAGTTGCATAATGTTATCTTAAATTCGCTATGATGACCATCAAATTGCCTAACATTCTCCTAAGTTGCCTACGATGACACATGAGTATACCAAAATTATGTTACGTTGCTCCATAATATTTTTCAGTGTCGTGGACAACTTAAAAACTAGGAGAGACTACTTCGTAATGATGTAAACAACTTAGTTTCCAAGTTAGGTAACTTAGATACCAGGGTAGACAACTTTGACAGTGTTGTAGGCAACTAATTAGCAATGACATACGACTGAGCATTATAGATAAACAACTTTATGACCTATGATTAACTTTGTTTTCGAGGTGGGTGACTTTCACAACACTGCGGACAACTAATTAGTACTAGTATGCAACTTAACATCAATGGCAAGCAACTTCCAACGTAAAGGCGGTGTTAGAGAACTTTAGAGGTGATGTTAGGCAACTTGATAGACATGGTAGCCAACTTAGGGGTGCATTTGGTTGATAGGCGATCATGGTAGATAATTTTAGAGGGGATGTTGCACAACTTGACAATCATTGTATCTAACTTAGGAAAGCATTGGGTTGATAGGTGGTCGTGGTAGGCAGTCTACCAACAAAAATGCTTCGTGTAGCATCCAAGTTATCCCCATAGCACCAAAGTAGTTTGTAAAAATAGTCTAAATCTGCCCATATTGGTTCCATTTTTGAAAAGCTCATCAAGAGAAAGCTAATGACGAAAACATATATGAATTTCGACGCACCATTCAAAAGTTGTGGCTTTTGTATTTTCTAAAAATGACAAAACACAAATAAATGCACGTGGCTAGAGGGGGGCGTTCTATTGGGGCACCACATGAGACAGATGGAAACGAATATTTGCTTTTTTGGGTCAAGCCAACAAATGTGGAACATGATTTTTTTTTCCTTTTAGGTGTACAAGCCGCTAGTTAACAAACGTGTGCTGGCTAGTTGTGGCCTAAAAAAAATACATTTGTTCGGCATTCTACTGACCATGCAAGCATAGATAGCCACAACTATAAACATGTGATTCTCTTAATGTGGCAAAAATAATCTTATACCATAGAGATTTTTTTTCTCAAAAGAACCTGCAATTTTGAAAACTACCCCTCCCTTCATAGAATTTTTTTTAAATTGCAAATGAGAAACTATGCCCTAAAATATATGGTAGTGATAAACATGTGATTGTCGTTCCCTTGCGCGAATGATTGGGACCTGTCGTTTTCTAGCACAAACAACATATCTTTCGGTGCGAACGATAAGCATTTTATTGTTGGTACTAATGTTGATAATATTTAAATCATTATGTCCAGTAACAACATGGTCATAGTTCATGGGAAATCCCTATTGTAGCATTATATGTTATTATTGAAAAAAGTAATTGATGTAACAACCAGGCTTGATGTTTTGCTCTTGTCAAAGTACCGCTCCACATATAGGATGCATACAGGGTCTTTACGAGCTGATTAGATGTGGCACGTTGTAGTTGATTTGAGTTGAGGAAGTTGGGCCCTCCCCTGAAATTTAGGAGGGGAGTGGTTTAGTATACATGAAAAGGTCTATAGAACTCCCACGTCTCTTCGGTTTTTAACTGACAAAATGCTCAAGTAGAGATTGCCAAGTATGAACATGTGATTATCTCAACATGATAAATTCATTTCACAACTACAGTCATTTTTTTTGTTTTCCCTCAATTGTACTAGTTTGAATAGAAAACACATTTGTAGGGAATAATAAAATATGCCTTAAAAGCATCTCCTCCATCTCCCTGTCGCTAATACATTTCTTGTATTGAAGGAATTGGGTGAAAAAGCGCATGCAAAAGCTCCCCTTCCCCCAAAAAATTATTGGCGACCACCAAAAAAATATCATAACTTAAAAAGTTACAACCCTAAATAATTTCACCGTTTTGGACCAAACCAACCGTGTTTTACCTCTTGACCCTGCCATCCTCAGAGTTGTCACCTCGCTGCAGATGGAATGGATTTGTCGCGTCGGATCTCCTTCTATGTCTTCTCTGGCTATCGCGGCCCACCCTTATCCGTCTACCCATCATCATCAACCCCATCCCCCCGCACTTGCGCACACTTGCATGTCAGCGCAGTCGTGCCGCTTGGACCTGAGCTCAAGCGATGCCGTTGTAGTCATCACCTACAACAAGCTTGTCGTGTCGCTTGGCCCTGAGCTCCAATGCACCGCTCAAGCCACCTCGCGCACATTTGACGTGAATATTTAGTTCAATAGAAATTTAGTATGCGTTTAAATAGTTGCAAACATATGCACAACCAAAAACACTATATGTTTAATAAGCCTTTATGTGCAATTGATCCCAAAAGCCCCCAACATGGTTGTTCCTGCTACAAACTTCACTCTTCGGTCGGCTTGTCACCCTCCATTTGCCCAAAGCGCTTCAATAGGCTAGCAACGTCATACACCTCAAACATCTATAATTTTCGACTCTTTCCTGTCATGTTTATATCATTTTGGCATCATTCTTTATTATTTTCTGGATTAACTTGTTAACCCCTCAGTGTCCATTATCAGTTCATATTTTCTGCAAGTTTTTAACTTCCAAGAAAATCAATTTTACGGAGCTCCAAAAATCCTGAAATTATTTTGCATCAGGAAGCTTCCGGGAGTCACCGACCTAAGAAAGACGCATGGCGGGCCACGTGGGCCCCTTGGTACTCCGTTTCACCGCCTCTTGACGCCTATATTTATCATTCCTCTCGAAAACCCTAATTATCAAGGAGTTCTTCTATTTCTTCATGCGCACCTCTATTGGGAGGCCTTTTCCGGTACTATGCCAGAGGGGAAATCATCACGATGACCATCTCCATCAACTTGAAGGGCATCATGATCGCCCATGAGTAGTTCTTTGGACCATGGATCCATGGTCATAGCTAATTAGTTTTCTCCCCCATGTTTCTCAATACAAAGATCACATGAGCCGCACTACATGATTGTGATTTATCTGATGTAATTTGTTGGTATGTTTGTAGTGATATGATGAATCGTCACTTTATGATCAGATTTATCGATGATTTTTTTAGGTTTTTTTAGTTTCTTTGATGTATAATTCTTATTCATATATGCTCTTCAATATATGCTTATCTCTTTGGCCAAGTTTGAAGGGACATCCTCAAGTGGAGTTGTGCATGATAGTTGGGTTCAATCTTGCAAGTAATTTACTATAGTGACAGACAGTGGTAAAGACTTGTATTGTGTTGTTGCCAGTAGGGATAAAAAGATGGTTGCGTAGTTGTCCTTTGAACACAGGGTGAAGGCAATATATCATCTACTTCATGTCATCATACTATTGCAATACTCTATTTTACTTAATATTTTAAGATGCATGCTAGCGGTCTTGAGTGAAGTATTAGCTATAGATATAATTGGATAGATGTGATGCTCATATGTTGATTAAGCCATTGATAGTCGTAGTTATAAAAACTACAATCTAATCGATGCACAACTATAATTGTTCACCATACCATGCTTTCTTTTGGAGAGAAACCACTAGTGAGCCTATGGATCCCGGTCCATCTTCCTCTTACATTCTTTCAACCTCGATCAAACACTCTTTTTAAATTCCTTGTTTTTACTTTTCATTGCAATCAAATTGTCCATACACATGTGCGTTTAATCCTTCTAGCTAGCAATATAGTGAGGCTGACAACCTCACTGGTCATGTTGGGGGCCAAGGCGGTTTTGTATTTGTGTGTGCAGGTATTGATCATTGGGCATGTTGCTACTCTTTTGTGGTTCGATAACCCTTGAGGTAACTTAAGGGAAATTGTTGCTTGTTATGAACCCTTGCACTTGGGCCCCAACACCTTCTTGGTTGATATGGTGAGGAAGCACACGGTGCTCTTGCACAATCTTCAGCACACTGGGATATAGCTTCACTAAAAAATACACATCCGTGACATTTTGGGCCGAACGATTTTTTTCTGTCATGCTTATGACACTTCTATGACAATAATTGTGACAAAAACACGTATCATCATAGATGTGGTGGGCTCCTACTTCTATGACAAAAAATCATGACAGAAAATGGGCTTTTAGTCCTGGGCGGGCCGGAGACGCAGCTGCATGACATTCTTTGGTCTGTCCATGATGGAAAACATCGTGGTAGAAGCAAGGGCGAGGAAAACATCGGGGAGTTATCGGTTACGGTGGGTGGTCGGGGCCGAGCGATGCACTGTGGTTTGCGCGTTTCTCTCGTGTACGCGTGTGTGTGCGAGGCGTTGGGATCTAACTGAACCCGAGCGATCGCCTGCTAGCTACGTTACTGAACCCGAGCGATCGATCCCTTGGCTGTTAACTGAACCCGAGGGATTCATTCATTGTTGACTGAACTCGAGCGATTCCTTCACTGCTGCTGCTAACAGAACTGAGCGATCGATCACTGTTGCTGCTTACTGAAGCCGATCAAGTCCCCGTGCGAGATGCAGCCAGCCAGTGTTGGGTTGCCTCTCGATGAACAGTGACTGTTGCTACCGTGCGCGCGGTACATAGAACGAGTTGAGACGTGGTGAGTCGAGCCGGTTGGTTGGTTGTGGATGAACAGTTCCCGGTGGGGGTGGATGAATAGGACTCCGTGGTAGTAGGCAGTTGCCACTGATGAACATGACACCGAGGAGGCCGCTGCACCCCAGCCGGTTGGGGTGTATGAACAGGACCCCATGGAGGCTCTGTGAACAGTAGCTGGTGGAGGCTGGATGAACAGTAGCTGGTGGAGGCTAGAGGAGGTTGACGGTGGATGAACAATAGCCCGTGGAGGCTGGAGTGAGGCAGTAGATGGTGGATGAGCATGACCCCGTTTCACCGTAGGCGCTCCAACACAAGTCCGTTTCCTCCATTTTGCGGTACGCCACACCCCTCCCGGTCAACAGGACCCTGTTTGAACCGTAGGCACTCGAACAGAAGTCTGCTTCCTTCAGTTTGCAGTACGTCAGACCCTTCCCGATGAACATGACCCCATATCGACCATACACGGTTGAACAGAAGGCCCGTTTCCTCCGTTCTGTGGTACGCCACACCTCGTATCGGCTGTTCTGTCCAAGCCGGTTGGCTCCTGATGAACACGATGTATTCTGATCCAGTCGGTTGCCTCCCAATGAACACGGTGATGTTTCCTCCGTTCCGACCCAGCCGGTTGGTTGCTGATGAACAGGTCGACATCGATGTACGCCTTCGAGACCATGTTCGTATGTACATAGATAGCCGTATTTACTTTCTTGAAGTGTGGTTGTACATATGTGTACACATACCCATAAACATTAGTTAGTTAGATCATTTTTCCTCGGGTCCTGGCGGTTGGAACCATAGCCGCCGCCAGGAGGCCAATCTTCTAGCGCCGTCCTCTGGCGGCTCCCCTCCGGCGGCGACCTCAGCCATTGGTGGTGAGGGGGGTCGCCGGATCCACGCGTGTGGATCATTTTACTCTCTCGCAGTCTAGGTTTTTAGGTTGTTCATCGTCTTGGCTTCGTCGACGATGATGACGGTGCTGAATAAAGATTCTTCGGATCCATCCCCGATGAGGCCATCGGTCCTATGGTTGGGGGTGAATTTGGAAATCAGTCTGTTCAAGCAAGGATGGCGTGGCGGCGGTAGCATCCTCGTGGTGGACCTGTGTCCTCGTGCTCCGTCGTTGCGACGACGTTTGCTCGAGCGTTGGTGCGGAGCTTGGGAGGTAGTCCAGGAGCGGATGCAGATGGTGGCCTACATCGACGACATCTGGAAGACAGAAGGTGTACTGGGTAGTCCAGGAGCGTTGATAGGTATGGTTTCCTCCTTTGGCGACTTAGTCGCGGTGGGGTGCGAGCTCTGGAGTTCGGTGGTGTGTCTGGGGTGTTGCCCCGGTCTGATTCGTTCGACGACAATGGCTTCACTTTTGGTGAGCCACCTTGGAGGTCCGCAAAGCTGCATATCAGCGATGGAGCCGCATCGTTCTCGGGTGAGGAGGTGATCCATCATTATTTTCTTAAGTGGCTGGTACGGTGGTGCCGGAGGCAGGTGACGAGCGTTGGTGTTAAGCTTAGATATGTTCTGCTATCTTTTCAACTTTGTCATGTCGGTCCTTACGTGACTTGTACTTTGATCTTTCTAATATGAATGAGACACGTATTACCATGCAAAAAAAGTATGTGTACACGTTATAGACGGGACTATGTGACATGCTACGTCCGCGCCTCTACTACGGCACATGCCTCTCCTTACTCGGCCACGGTTCATCGTTGCAGAGGGACCGATCGACCAGTATGTACATACACGTTTGCGACCTGACAGACAACGCTATGTATGCTTCGACCAGGTGGTTTCCAGATGTTCCTTGCGTGCGAAGATATAGCTGGTGGGTCCCAGGTGTCTAGGGGGAGAATCTTTTTCCCCGTAGTATGGACACACTTCCTTGCGTGCGACGATGTAGTTGGTGGGTCCCAGCTGTCAGGGGGAAAAGTTTTTCCGCAAAATACAGAGTCCCTTCTGGTGGGTGCCTGATGTCAGGCGGAGGAATAATTATTTTACACGTAATAGGAGGCACTTCCTTGCTGCGGCCATGGACCCAGCTGTCAGCCTCTCCACGTATAGTCCTCTTTCGATGGAAGTCATTCCTTGACCACGTTGACCACGCCGCGCCAAGAGCACCAAACCGGTGGACGACGGCGAGGCCTAGGAAGGGGACAGCGCGGTGCCATGGAAGACGCATCAGTGGATTCCCACGCGGAGAAGAGTACGAAGGTTGACTGGTTTGGCTGCGATGTGAGGTTATCGTCACCGCAGAATAACAGGGGTTGTGGGTGACTAGAGGGATGGTCTGGTCAGCGGTTGGATTAGGAGGGGGCTGTGAGGCCTGATACGTCTCCAACGTATCTATAATTTTTTATTGTTCCATGCTGTTATATTATCATTCTTGGATGTTTTACAATCATTTTGTACCATTTTCTAGGACTAGCATATTGACATAGTGCCTAGTGTCAGTTGCTATTTTTTGCTTCCTTTTTACATCGCAGAAAATCAATACCAAACGGAGTCCAAACGCAGTGTAACTTTTTGGAGATTTTTTCTGCGCCAGAAGACACATGATGGGCCGAAGAAGTACCAGAGGGGAGCTTCGAGGGGAGCACAACCCACCAGGGCGCACTTGGGCCCCCTGGTGCACCCGGGTGGGTTGTGCCCACCTCGGTGGCCTCCCGCACCGCCTCTTTGTTCTATAAATACTCTCATACCCCAAAAACCCTAGGGGAGTCGACAGAATTTAATCCAGCCATCACAAGTTCCAGAACCACGAGATCCAATCAAGAGTCCTTTGTCGGCACTCCGCCGGAGGGTAACACGATCACGAAGGGGCCGATTCATCATCCTCATTGGTGCCTCTCCGATGATGCGTGAGTAGCTCACCTCAGACCTACGGGTTCGTAGGTAGTAGCTAGATGGCTTATTCTCTCTTTGTTTCTCAATACAATGGTCTCTTGGAGATCTATTTGATGTAATGACTTTGTGCGGTGTGTTTGTTGGGATCTGATGAATTGTGAGTTTATGATCAGATTTTCCTTGGTTTAATATCCATTCTTGATTATTACAGCCTCATATTTCTTCTCCAATATTTGGGTTTTGTTTGGCCAACTTGATCTATTTATCTTGCAATGGGAAGAGGTGCTTTGTAATGAGTTCGATCTTGCGGTGTCTATTCCAAGTGACAGAAGGGGCAACAAGGCACACATGTATCGTTGCTATTAAGGATAAAAAGATGGGGTATATTCCTACATGAATAGATCTTGTCTACATCATGCCAATGTTCTTATTGCATTCCTCTGTTTTTCCATGAACTTAGTACACTAGATGCATGCTAGACAATGGTCGATGTGTGGAGTAATAGTAGTAGATGCAGGCAAGAGTCAGTCTACTAATCTTGGACGTGATGCATATATACATGATCATTTTCTTGGATATTGTCATAATTATTTGCTTTTTTATCGATTGCCCAACAGTAATTTGTTCACCCACCGTTGCTATTTTTCGAGAGAAGCCATTAGTGAAATCTACGCCCCCGGGGTCTATTTTCCTATCATATACTTTCAGATCTATATTGCTATTTGCTTTTTCCTCTATTTGCAACTTTTATTTTCAGATCCATATTATCAAAAAAACACAAAAATACCTTGTTGCATTTTATTTGCCATTCTTCCATTTGCATCTATTAATCTATCTATTTACCAATATATTACCCGAGAGGGATTGACAACCCCTCTTATACGTCGGGTTGCAAGTATTTGTTATTTGTGTGCAGCTACCGTTTACATAGTGTTTCGTGGTTCTCCTACTGGTACGATAACCTTGGTCTCATCACTAAGGGAAATACATACTGTAGCTGTGCTACATCATCCCTTCCTCTTTGGGGAAATACCAACGTAGCTCAAGCAGCATCAAAAGGAATTTCTGGCGCCATTGCCCGGGAGACATCATCAACATCTATTAGGTTCCTAATCACAAATGTCATCTCCTTGCGATTTACATTATTTGCCTTTTGCCTCTCGTTTTCATCTCCCCCACTGCACAAAAAATTGCCGTTTTTATTCGCCCCCTTTTTTGTTAGCCATTTTTCCGTTGGATTTCTTACCTTGCTTGTCACCATGAGTGATTTTGGTATGGCAGAAACAGATGATGGCCTAACTCCTAAAATTGGATGATCAGGCAAACTAGATGCTAAAACCTTTATTTTGGGACAAGGGAATGTTATGGGGAAGAACATATCCAAGAGTTTTTCAATTGTGTTGGAAATTTGACTCTTGATGACACTTTGATACTCAAAAGAACAAAATCCTATGCGGAAGCTATTTCAGCACTAGTACTAAAACTTGAGAATAGATTTATTCGTACCCATCCTACCTTGCAAAGATTGTTTTATGAGCTACCCACTTTAAAGGATCCTAAAGCTAAAAAGTTAGCTACCCATATCCTTATGAATGAATTTGATCACATATTACGGGAAGCTAGGTAATTTTTTGTTTTTATGGTATGAACCATGAAAAACCGGTTACAGATGAGATCCTTTACAATAGTGATTATATGTTGAGACACTTGCTTGGTAACAATCAATTTTTTGACAAAAATCTTAAGAAGGCAATCCCCGTTTTAGATATAATCCAACAAGTTTCTAATGATATCAACCAACAATATTCTTGGATTTGTGGCTAGAAATCAAAGGGGATATGCGGATGGGCAACTTGATAATGCTAAAATTTCTATGGATAATGTGTTTCAAGTAATTTTTGCAAAACCTCATGATGAGAACACATCTACGGAAAAGGAAAACAAAGATGACAACACTTGAGATCCTTGTGTTATGCCTAGCTAGGGGCGTAAAGCAATAGCGCTTGTTGGGAGGCAACCCAACTTGTTTCTTTTTGCTTTTTGGTTTTCTTGTTGTTTTCAATAAATTAGACAAATATACCAATGATTAGATGTGTTTTTGTGGTTTAAATTAGTGTTTGTGCCAAGCAAAGCCTTTGGGATGATTTGGTTGATGGTTGATTTGATTGCGTTGAAATTCAGAAACTTTTGTGTCCAGAGTTAGAATTTTTGACAATGACTGGAGCACAATAAAATCCTGATTTTTTTACACGTTATCTGGATACAAATTTCCCATGTTGTCCTAATTTGTCATAATTTTCAGAGGTACATAAGTATGATAAAAATGGCATATTTACTGACTGATATGTTTTTGATAGATTCTGTTTTCGTTGTGTTATATGCTTGTTTTGATGATTCTATGGATTTCTTTGAAGAGTTTTTGCAATGAAAAGTTAGAATACAATAGATATAATACAATTACAAAATATGAATTGGTTTTCTACAGTACTTAAAGTAAATATTAGTTTTGTTATACTAACAGATCTCACGAAGTTTTGTTGAGTTCCGTGTGATTGAAGTTTTCAAGTTTTGGGTGAGATCACAATGGATGAAGGGATAAGGATTAGCAAAAGGCTAAGCTTGGGGATGCCCAAGGCACCCCAAGACAATATTTAAGAAGTATCAAGCAACTAAGCTTGGGGATGCCCCCGAGTGGCATCCCCTCTTTCTTCTAACGACCATCGGTATTTCACTTGAGACTATATTTTTATTCATCACATATTATGAGTTTTGCTTGGAGCATCTTGTATGATATGAGTCTTTGCTTGTTTTGTTTGTTATTTTGTCACAATCATCCTTGCTGGACACACCTATTTGAGAGAGCCAAAATTATGCTATGATTTGTTAAAATTTCTCTTTATGCTTCACTTAAAAAAATTAGAGCTATGGAATTGCTTTAGTACTTCACTTATATCTTTTTTAGCATGGTGTGCTTTATTATTTTTGAAGAAATTATTTCATGCTTCACTTAGATTAATTTGAGAGAAAGAAAGTTTTATGCTCATGTTCTGCACTTAGATTTGTTTGAGGGATATAATAAAAACTTTCATGAAGATCACTAGACAAAATAAACTTGATTTTTTTGTAATAGTTTTGAGATATGATGATAGTGATATGTGAGCCATGTTAATGAGTAATTATGTTTCAATAAGAATATTGATGTTAAGGTTTGTGATTCCCTATGCAAGCACGAAAGTCAATAGTTATGCAATGAAATTACATTCTACTTGCGGTGCATTATTCGGTGTTAGTTATGCTCAATGCTCGCTTATGTGATTTTTTGTTTCTTGGTTGGTCGCTTCTCAATCTATTTGCTAGCCTCCACTTGTACTAAGTAGAAATACTACTTTTGCATCCAAAATCCTTAAAACCAGTTTTGCCTTATGAGTCCACCATACCTACCTATATGAGGTATTCCCTTGCTGTTCTAAGCAAATTTTTATGTGCCATCTCTAAATTTCAAAAAAAACTCATATTTTGTGTGCCCGTACCACTCATGAGGTCGTGAGGGGTGGCCGGTATTTTTCCATGCTAGATATGTTATTCTCAAGATGAGTGTTTATTCATTTGTCATTGCACGAGAGTACATCAAAGGTAATAGGGATGCCCAGTTCCGAAATGAAAAATGAATTTACTTTATGTTTTCAAATAATAAATTCCTTGGAAAGTGTTTGTATGGAGGGCACCCGTGGATACGGATAGCCACGGATTGTGAAAAAATGGTGGAAAAAGGAATAAACTTTATTTTCTGTTTCGGAACCGCTTATGATGTATCTAGCATGGAAAGTAGTGGAAACTCTAAGTCATTTTCGTTGACGAAAAAGTATGCCTCCCAAAATTATTTTTTATCTCTCAGTTTAAGCTTTGAGCTCTAGCACCTCTACAAATCCCTACTTCCCTCTGTGAAGGGCCTTTTATTTACTTTATGCAATTTTATTTTTATTTGAGTCTCCATCCTCTCTTATAAAGCACCAACTAAGGGGCACTATGATCGTACTTGAGCATTGGTTGTAGCTAATATGCGAGTGTGTTTCATGAATGGATCAATGATTGAGCATGATGGGCAAGGGATAACTTGCTTTTGTATTGATATTTTGAAAGACATGATTGTTTGTTGGTATGCTTGAGTATTAAAGTCTTCATGTCAAAACTAGACTATTGCTTTGAACCATATAAAAGTCCAAGTGTCCATGCTATAAAGAAAAGAATATGTGATGACCATGATAGGTAACATTCCACATCAAAAATTCTGTTTTTATCATTTACCTACTCAAGGACGAGCATGAATTGATACGTCCAAAATGCATCACTATTTTGTATCATAATTTATCCTTATTCATTGATATATTTCACGTTACGGTGATGTTCTTATGTTGTTTTGGTCTATTTTACACAGTTTGCAAACTTTCCGATGCCGAAGCAGCAGACGCAGGATTCAGCAGTAAAAAGTGGACACTGAGTTGCTGAAGAAGAATACCTCCAAATTACCTGAAAATTGACGGGAGATATTTTTCAGACGGATCACGAAGGCACACAAAAGGGCAACCAGAGGGGGGCCACAGGGTGCCCAGGCGCCCTGGGGGCGCCCCCCTGGCCGCGCCGGGGGGGGGGGGGCGCCTGGAGCCCCTGGCCCACCTCTGGCCGCCCCCTTTTGCATATATGCTCTCCGTTATCCAAAAACCCTAGAGACGGGAATTTTTACGGAGTTCCGCCGCCGCTCCATGGCGGAAACCTACAGAGAAGAAAAAGCCATCTCTGGCGGGCAGATTCCACCGGGGAGATCACCTCCCGGAAGGGGAGATCGTCGCCATCGTTATCACCATCATCACGGGCATCATCGAGATCATCATCAACATCATCCCCAACACCAGCACCATCTCCATCTTCATCCAAATCTCATGTTACAATCGTAACTTGTGTTGTAACTCGTACTACCTATCCTCTCTACTCCATCGGTGTTGATTACTACTTTGTGGTGAATGCTATTGAGTTTTGTTGGAGAAATATTATTATGTCCAGATTGTTTATCACCTATTTATCCCCACTGATCATGATCTCCTTTATGTCTCGTGATTAGTTGCCTTAGTTCTTGAGGACATGGGGAAAGTCTTGTTGTTAGTAGTCATATGCTGTTGAAGTAATATGTGTTGTTTGATACTTAAGTTGCGTTGTCATTCTACTAGTGGTGTTGTGTGAGTTGAACACCCAACACTTCGCCTTATTAAGGACCTAGGAGAATACATTGTGTATAAAGAATGCTTATGGTGGGTTGCCGGAGTGACAGAAACCTGAACCCCAGTTTGCACGCTTTTGCATAAGGGAATAATGTATCCTCGATCGTATTGCTATGGTTAGGCTTTTGCCTTAAATTCTATCTTGTATTTGCGGATGCTTACAAGGTGTTTAATCATAAGAGTGCATTCATCTTAGTCTAGAGAGTGCACTAGCATAGATCCACCCACTCAACACTTATCAACACATAACATAGTATTGATACGGAATATGGTAAAAGCACATGACTACCTCTCCCGTGTGTCCTTAGGAACGCTTTAGTCTTTATAAGTTCAGTTGCTAGGCCTCTCCTTTGCTAAGAAAGGATTGGGCCACTTGTTACTCTCAGTGCCTTTTATATTGCTTGCTTTTACCTTCCTGTTGCCTATATCGAGAAAACCCCTAAAAAGTTATCTTTCAGTGCTTGCAGTAATTTCTTGCTCAGAATCGCTTATCAATACCTTCTGCTCCTCGTTGGGTTCGACACTCTTACTTATCGAAAACGCTGCAATAGATCCCTTACGGTTGTGGGTCATCAAGTACCGTTTTCTGGCGCCGTTGCCGGGGAGCGTAGCGCTATTGGTAAAGTGAAACTGGTAAGGAAGTTTTTTTTATATAATTCTGTTTTTGTTTTTGCTATTGCTGCTCTTTGTCCTTATGGACAACCCTATTATTGGATCATTGCTTGGGGGAAGACGCCCCACACATGTGGTGGTTGATCCTCCCCCTACTGAAATTGTGCCTTATAAAATACCAGCTGGTATTATCGATTATGTTTTGGCTAATCGTTACGCAGGAGACAGACATCCCGGTGAACACTTGCTATATCTGTCACAACTATGTTCATTATTTAAGCTTGCAGGTGTATCGAGGGAGTTTTTCATGAGAAAATTGTTTGTCATATCACTTATAGATAAAGCTTCAGATTGGTATGGGCTTCTCGATAACTCACACTTGCTGGACTGGCAGGAGCTTATGTCTCTCTTTTATACTAAGTTTTATCCTCTTCATGAAATTCATCGAGACAGGAATTATATCTATAACTTTAGGTCTCGTGACGGAGAAAGCATTGCTCAAGCTTGGGGGAGATTGAAGTCCCTAATGCTCAAATGCCCTATTCATAAGCTTCCCAAGGAAATTATACTTACAAATTTTTATGCCAGGCTTTCTCGTCAGGATAAGGAGATGCTGGATGCCTCCTCTAGTGGGGTATTTCAGAAAAAGAGTGTTGAGGAAAGGTGGGATCTCATTGAAAGGATCCAGAGGAATACCGAAGATTGGGAAATTGATAAAGGTATTGAACCCGCTATAAATTATGAACATGATTATATTGAGAGCTATGTGAAACCTGATTACTTCAATACTTTTTGCTCTAAGATTGGTCTTGATTCCCATCTAGTGATTGATTTGTGTAAGAATTTTGCCTCTCACGTTGATTCTTTTAAAAAGAAGAGAGACCAGCACCATGAACCTTTTAAAGAACCACCTATTGATATTTATGTTGCTGACCCTATTTTGCCTGCAGTTATATATGAAAAGCCTCCTTTTCCCACGAGGATGAGGGAGCACTCTCTTGTGACAGGCATAATAAATAAAAGTGAGAGAAGAGTTGATGAGCCTGAGGACCAGATCAGGGTCGATCCTCAAGTTGCATTGATTAAAGACCTTGCTACTAATGATGTTTTGGATTCCAATATAAATTTTTGTGCTGTTTCCACTAACCTTGTCACAGCCAAGAATAAAGGCCCAATTTCAGGTACTCCAGTGGTATCTGTTAAAATAGGAGATCACAATTATTATGGGCTATGCGATTTGGGATCGAGTGCAAGTGCTATCCCCTATTCACTTTATGAAGAGATCATCGGTGAGATTTCCCCTTGTGAACTTGAAGAAGTTGATGTTACTATTCATCTTGCAAACAGAACAACTATCTTTCCTATCGGAATTGTGAGGGACGTTGAAGTCCTATGTGGAAAGGTAAAATACCCTACCGACTTTCTAGTACTTGGTTCAGAGAGGGACAATTTTTGTCCAATTATTTTTGGTAGACCTTTTCTTAGAACTTGTGGAGCTATAATAGATTGCAAGAAAGGTAAAGTTTCTGTTGAATTTTATGGTGAGCCATATGAATTTAATTTTTCTAAGTTCTCTAAGCAGCCTCGTGGTACTGATTTACCTAGTGATGATAAAATTATTGAAAGTATTGCCTCTATTGCTATTCCCCCTAATGATCCTTTGCAGCAATACATGGAGGACCACGAGAATGATTTGCATATGCAGGAAAGAAATGAACTAGATGAAATATTCTTGAGGCAGCCTGCTATCCAGAAGCACAACCTTCCAGTTGAACCTTTGGGAATTTTATCAAAACCGAAGGAAGACCCGGTGTTCGATCTTAAACCTCTTCCCGAGACGCTCAAGTATGCTTATTTAGATGAAAAGAAAGTATATCCTGTTATTATCAATTCTAACCTTTCAGGATATGAAGAGGAGCGATTATTGGAAGTACTTCATAAACACCGAGGCGCAATTGGCTACACCCTTGATGACCTTAAGGGGATTAGTCCATCTATCTGTCAACATACTATCAACCTTGAGCCTGATGCTAAACCAGTTGTTGATCATCAACGACGGTTGAACCCGAAGATGATGGATGTCGTGAGAACTGAGATTCTCAAGCTTCTAGCCGCAGGTATTATCTACCCTATAGCTGATAGTAAGTGGGTAAGTCCGGTACATTGTGTTCCTAAGAAAGGAGGTACAACTGTGGTTCCTAATGATAAAAATGAATTAATACCTCAGAGAATTATTATTGGATATAGAATGTGTATTGATTACATGAAGTTGAACAAGGCAACCAGGAAGGATCACTATCCGTTGCCGTTCATCGACCAAATGCTTGAAAGGTTATCCAAAAATACCCACTTTTGTTATCTCAATGGTTATTCTGGCTTCTCTCAAATTCATGTTAACACTGCCGATCAAGAGAAGACCACTTTTACTTGTCCCTTTGGTACTTATGCTTACATGCGTATGCCTTTTGGTTTATGTAATGCCCCTGCTACTTTTCAAAGGTGTATGTCTGCTATCTTTCATGGTTTCTGCGGGGATATTATGGAAGTCTTCATGGACGATTTCTCCTTCTATGGAACTTCTTTTGACCATTGTCTTCACAACCTTAATAAAGTTTTGCAGAGATGCGAGGAGACAAATTTGGTACTCAACTGGGAAAAGTGCCACTTTATGGTTAATGAAGGAATTTTTCTTGGTCACAAGATTTCCGAAAGGGGAATTGAAGTGGACAAGGCCAAGATCGAAGCTATTGAGAGGATGCCCTATCCAAGGGACATCAAAGGTATTCGTAGTTTTCTCGGTCATGCAGGTTTTTATAGAAGATTTATTAAAGACTTTTCTAAAACCTCGAGACCCCTCACTAATCTTCTCCAGAAGGATGTTCCTTTTGTATTTGATGAAAATTGTAAGGAAGCTTTTGAAGTCCTTAAGAAAGCTTTAATAACTACTCCTATAATACAACCACCTGACTGGAATTTACCTTTTGAGATTATGTGTGATGCAAGTGATTTTGCTGTTGGAGCTGTTTTAGGACAAATAGTTGATAAGAAATTGAATGTTATACATTATGCTAGTAAAACCCTTGATAGTGCTCAAAGAAATTATGCTACTACTGAGAAGGAATTCTTAGCTATAGTTTTTGCTTGTGATAAGTTTAGGCAGTATATTGTTGATTCCAAAGTTATTATTCATACTGATCATGCTGCCATTAAGTATCTTATGACAAAGAAGGATGCCAAGCCAAGGCTTATCAGATGGGTACTCCTTCTTCAAGAATTTGATTTGCAGATTGTTGATAGGAAAGGGGAAGACAATCCGGTGGCGGACAATCTTTCAAGGATGGAAGATATACCGCACGACCCCATCCCAGTTAACGATAGTTTTCCAGACGAGCAACTTGCCGTTGTAAAAGTACAATCTCTTTCCGATCCTTGGTATGCAGATTATGCTAATTTTATTGTTGCAAAGTATTTGCCTCCAGGTCTAACATTTCAGCAAAGGAAGAAGTTCTTTCATGATTTCAGGCACTACTTTTGGGATGACCCACATCTTTTCAAAGAAGGTCCCGACGGGATCGTGAGAAGATGCATTCCGGAACATGAGCAGAAGGACATTCTCAGACGGTGTCATGATAGTCCCTATGGAGGACATCATGCCGGTGAGAGGACTGCACATAAGGTTCTTCAATCAGGTTTTTATTGGCCTACTCTCTTTAAAGATGCTAGAAATTATGTTTTAGCCTGTGATAAATGTCAGAGAGTTGGTAACATTAGTAGAAGGAATGAGATGCCTATGAATTACTCACTAGTGATTGAACCTTTCGATTGTTGGGGTTTTGATTTTATGGGGCCTTTTCCTTCTTCGCACAAGTACACTCACATTTTAGTAGCTGTTGATTATGTGACCAAGTGGGTTGAAGCAATCCCCACTGAAAGTGCTGATCACAAGACATCCTTGAAAATGCTTAAAGATGTAATTTTTCCTAGGTTTGGTGTACCAAGGTATCTCATGACCGATGGAGGATCACACTTCACGCACGGAGCTTTTAGAAAAGCTTTGGCCAAATATGATGTTAATCATAGAATTGCTTCACCATATCATCCTCAAACTAGTGGGCAAGTTGAGCTCACCAATAGAGAGATTAAGTTGATCTTGCAGAAAACAGTAAACAGAAATAGAAAGGACTGGTCAAATAAGTTAGGAGATGCTTTGTGGGCATATAGAACCGCTTACAAAAACCCCATGGGCATGTCCCCCTATAAGATGGTATGGCAAGGCTTGCCATTTGCCATTAGAGTTAGAGCACAAAGCTTTCTGGGCTGTTAGAGAGCTTAACGCTGACCCAAAATTAGCTGGTGAGAAGAGTCTCATGAACTTGACTTCTCTAGATGAATGGAGAAGTGAAGCTTACGAGAGCGCTAAAATGTTCAAGGAAAAGGTAAAAAGGTGGCATGATAGGAAGATTCTGAAACGTGAATTTAATATTGGTGATAAAGTTTTGTTGTTCAGATCCCGTTTCAGGTTTTCTCCAGGTAAACTACTTTCCAGGTGGGAAGGACCATTTCATATTGAAGAAGTTTATCGGTCCGGTGCAATTAAGATTAATAATTTTGAAGGTACCAAACCTCAAGTTGTGAATGGGCAAAGACTTAAACATTACATAGCAGGAGACCCTGTCAATGTTGATGTGAATATAATATACACAACAAACCATGAAGAACATGTTGCAGCCCTGTTTCAGATGCCAGCAGAAGCAGAATAAAGAAAAGGTATGTAGTACGGTAAGGAAACATCGCGAACCGCCATAAAAGTTCCGTATTACGAGTTTCTGCAAAATTAGTAAAATTCCGAACCTAAGTGGAGCCGGAGACGACCTCCAGGGAGTCCAGGCGCCCCCCTGGCGCGCCCCCCCTGGGCCGCGCCGGGAGGCCGCCGGGACACCCGGGAGTCCGCCTCCGACCCCGCTTTGGTCCGTTACCTTCCTTTCTGTGCATAAATTTTTCCTATATATTTGCCCGGATTGTTCCGGCAACGTATCTTGCGATTTCGCGTGTTTTCTCTTCGGTCTGTTTCTGCCAGGGAATCTTTCAGCTGAATTTAGGTGCCATGGCTTCTCCAAGTTCCCCCAAGGACAAGTTCGTCGTCAACGTCATCAACCCTTACCTCGCTGAGGTGAAGAAGCACCCTGAGGTTGTTCAGATGAAGGACGGCGTCCTTCATCAAGAAGATCTAAAGGGACCTATCAAGGAGGGGAGCATCCAGGCCAGGCTGGAAGAAGTGGAGCAAGAAGTCTTCGAGTACAAGAAGATGATCGAGCGTGGTGTTGAAGCTAACTTTGACATCACCAACGAGCTGAAGAACTACTTCCTGAAGGAGATGAAGGAGATGTGGAAAAGCATCACCGCATCTGAAGAAAGAATTATAGAGCTCCAAGGGCAAATTAATGATCTACATAACCAGAACTGTGAGTATGAACTAAGGTTTCTGCGCATGGGTTTGGGTGCTGAATGCAGGATTCAGGAGACGAGCTTCTCATATGAGACTGGAGAACCCCTTCCATGGAAGCGTTTCGCCAAGGACTACTTGATCAACGCCAACAAGGATGATGAGTGAAATCTCCTGGGGTAATGGCATTCCCTTGGCTTGTTCCAAGCTTGGGGGAGTGCTCGATATCTTTATCTTTACCTTTTGTCTTTTAGAGTCAAGTAGAGTCGTATCATGTCTAGGGAGGTTATCATATGAGATAGGTGTGTGCATTGAGGTCTATCACTCCTTTGGTGAAGAATTGTATCCGTGAGTGTGGAGTCGTCTATGATGGAATATTAATGAGAAGTTTATCGGTTCCTTTTGCTGCACTCGGTATTCTCTTCACGCAATCGACCTTATATGATGATTCTTATGGGGAGTATTGACCTTATGTCAGGTATGGCTATGAAACTTTATTTAATCTTGGCAAACATAGCTTTGGTCATAACAACAAGCATGATTTTCTTTAAGTATCAACATAGCCAAAACCTTTATGTTATTATGCTTGAAGTGTTATGCTGACAAGGAAGACAACTTGATGTGTTATGCTTATTTCAATGTTCATGCTTTATATTGCTTTGCATCTTAGTCATCATCAGTTGTCTGCTCTCTCAAAACCTTTGCTAGCCTAACTCTGTACTAAGCGGTATTCTGCTTGTGCATCCATACCCTTAAAACCAATACCTTCCATATGATTCCACCATACCTTCCTATTCGTGGTATTCCACTACCACCTCCTAAAGTATATAATTTATGTGTTATCCTTAAATGTTCAAAATCTTTTATTTTGTGCCTCTATTTTAGCTCATGAGGAAGTAATAGCTAATTCATAGTCTTCTTGAATTGGACAAGCTTCACCCCGGGATTGCATGTCTAATGTGCAAACCCATAATGCGAGAAGGAACTGGCATCGAGTGCGCCCGGCTCAAAAAGATAATATAACAAACAAACCCTCCTTCACGCTTTGTTCATGAGAAATCAGAAAACTTTGGCAGTGATTAACAAAGGAGAATAAGAGGATGTGATCGTCCTCGTGCGGGAGCCATTCCTCGAAACTTGTCCAGCTCAAGAAGTAGTTGAGTTATCTATCAGTATTCGTTGACAAATCATGCACCTCTCAAAACTTGTTTTCATTCTGTTTGATTTAAGGATAGCACATGAGTTTTCCCTACTACCCTAGAGCAGGGCCCATCTTTTAATTTTAAGTTGAGTCAGTTATTCCTACTTCCTTCTATTCTTAAAGAGAGCAGACATTTGATGTTGATAAGGACGCATTCATATAAAGTTGCATTAAGATTTGTCATATCATATCCTTGTTGACATTATCATTCGATAAGTAAGTTGTTTGTCATGCCCAGCTAAGGCAAATATCTTCCTTTGTGTTAACACTTTCACTTCTTGCCTATTAACATGTTATCTCAAAAAGCTTCAATTGATCTCATCAAAATATAAGAGCAAAAGTTAAATCTATTTGTTGTTCTTTGACCAAAGGACATGTTTGCCATGATATGATGAGTTTCCTTAGCCCTACTTTCGATTATAAGTGTTATCACTCTTTTATAAGGGCTTTATGAATTGAAGATTGCTGTTGAGGATATTTGAGTTGGTAAAGAAACTATGATGCTTCTTGTCCGTATTCTATTTATCGACACTTCACTCTCTAAACTTGTGGACAGGTTTACCGAGTTCATATTCGCTTGGGGACAAGCGAGGTCTAAGCTTGGGGGTGTTGATACGTCCAAAATGCATCACTATTTTGTATCATAATTTATCCTTATTCATTGATATATTTCACGTTACGGTGATGTTCTTATGTTGTTTTGGTCTATTTTACACAGTTTGCAAACTTTCCGATGCCGAAGCAGCAGACACAGGATTCAGCAGTAAAAAGTGGACACTGAGTTGCTGAAGAAGAATACCTCCAAATTACCTGAAAATTGACGGGAGATATTTTTCAGACGGATCACGAAGGCACGCAAAGGGCAACCAGAGGGGGGCCATAGGGTGCCCAGGCGCCCTGGGGGCGCCCCCCCCCCCGGCCGCGCCGGGGGGGGGGGCGCCTGGAGCCCCTGGCCCACCTCTGGCCGCCCCCTTTTGCATATATGCTCTCCGTTATCCAAAAACCCTAGATACGGGAATTTTTACGGAGTTCCGCCACCGCTTCGTGGCGGAAACCTACAGAGAAGAAAAAAGCCATCTCCGGCGGGCAGATTCCGCCGGGGAGATCACCTCCCGGAAGGGGAGATCGTTGCCATCGTCATCACCATCGTCACGGGCATCATCATGATCATCATCAACATCATCCCCAACACCAGCACCATCTCCATCTTCATCCAAATCTCATCTTACAATCGTAACTTGTGTTGTAACTCGTACTACCTATCCTCTCTACTCCATCGGTGTTGATTACTACTTTGGGGTGAATGCTATTGAGTTTTGTTGGAGAAATATTATTATGTCCAGATTGTTTATCACCTATTTATCCCCACTGATCATGATCTCCTTTATGTCTCGTGAGTAGTTGCCTTAGTTCTTGAGGACATGGGGAAAGTCTTGTTGTTCGTAGTCATATGCTGTTGAAGTAATATGTGTTGTTTGATACTTAAGTTGCGTTGTCATTCTACTAGTGGTGTTGTGTGAGTCGAACACCCAACACTTCGCCTTATTAAGGACCTAGGAGAATACATTGTGTATAAAGAATGCTTATGGTGGGTTGCCGGAGTGACAGAAACCTGAACCCCAGTTCACATGCTTTTGCATAAGGGAATAATTGATCCTCGATCGTATTGCTATGGTTAGGCTTTTGCCTTAAATTCTATCTTGTATTTGCGGATGCTTACAAGGTGTTTAATCATAAGAGTGCATTCATCTTAGTCTAGAGAGTGCACTAGCATAGATCCACCCACTCAACACTTATCAACACATAACATAGTATTGATACGGAATATGGTGAAAGCACATGACTACCTCTCCCGTGTGTCCTCAGGAACGCTTTAGTCTTTATAAGTTCAGTTGTTAGGCCTCTCCTTTGCTAAGAAAGGATTGGGCCACTTGTTACTCTCAGTGCCTTTTATATTGCTTGCTTTTACCTTCCTGTTGCCTATATCGAGAAAACCCCTAAAAAGTTATCTTTCAGTGCTTGCAGTAATTTCTTGCTCAGAATCGCTTATCAATACCTTCTGCTCCTCGTTGGGTTCGACACTCTTACTTATCGAAAACGCTGCAATAGATCCCTTACAGTTGTGGGTCATCATGAATTAAGCTTGGGGATGCTAATACGTCTCCTACATATCTATAATTTTTTTGTTCCATGTTGTTATATTATCATTCTTGGATGTTTGGAAATAATTTTATATCATTTTGTGGGACTAACCTATTGACATAGTGCCCAGTGCTGAGTCCAAACACAACAAAACTTTTTGGAGATTTTTTCTGGGCCAGAAGACACAGGGGTTGAAGAAGTACTAGAGGGAGCTCCAAGGGAAGCACAACCCACGAGGGCGCGACTGGGCCACCTGGCGCACCCAGGTGGGTTGTGCCCACCTCGGTGGCCTCCCGCACCGCCCCTTCGCTCTATAAATGCTCTCATACCCCCAAAACCCTAGGGGAGTCAACAAAAATTTTATTCCAGTTGCCTCAAGTTCCAGAACCACGAGATCCAATCTAGAGCCCTTTTTTGGCACTCCGCCGAAGGGGAACAAGATCACAGAGGGGTTCATCATCCTGATTGGTGCCTCTTCGATGATGCGTGAGTAGTTCACCTCAGACCTATGGGTCCGTAGGTAGTAGCTAGATGGCTTCTTCTCTCTTTGTTTCTCAATACAATGGTCTCTTGGAGATATATTTGATGTAATGACCTTGTGCGGTGTATTTGTTGGGATCCGGTGAGTTGTGAGTTTATGATTATATTTGCCTTGATTTAATATCCATTCTTTATTATTATGGCCTCGTATTTCTTCTTCGATATTTGGGTTTTCTTTGGCCAACTTGATCTATTTATCTTGCAATGGGAAGAGGTGCTTTGTAATGGGTTCAATCTAGCGGTGTCCTTTTCCAGTGACAGAAGGGGCAGCAAGGCACGCATGTATCGTTGCTATTAAGGATAAAAATACGGGGTCTATTCCTACATGAATAGATCTTGTCTACATCATGTCATCGTTCTTATTGCATTACTCCGTTTTTCCATGAACTTAATACACTAGATGTATGCTGGATAGCGGTCGATGTGTGTAGTAATAGTAGTAGATGCAGGAAGGAGTCAGTCTACTAATCTTGGACGTGATGACTATATACATGATCATTGTCTTTGATATCGTCATAATTATTTTATTTTCTTT
Organism: Secale cereale; assembly: GCA_902687465.1. Lineage (NCBI taxonomy): Eukaryota > Viridiplantae > Streptophyta > Magnoliopsida > Poales > Poaceae > Secale > Secale cereale. The sequence goes on from LR738711.1 coordinate 125,059,189, forward strand.
CAATTGCCCAACAGTAATTTGTTCACCCACCGTTTCTATTTTCCGAGAGAAGCCACTAGTGAAATCTACGGCCCCCGGGTCTATTTTCCTATCATACACTTTTAGATATATATTGATATTTGTTTTTTTCTCTATTTGCAACTTTTATTTTGAGATTCATATTATCAAAAACACAAAAATACCTTGCTACGTTTTATTTGTCGTTCTTCCATTTGCATTTATCAATCTATCTATTTACCAATCTATTACCCGGGAGGGATTGACAACACCTTATATGTCGGGTTGCAAGTATTTGTTATTTGTGTGCAGGTACCGTTTACATAGTGTTGCGTGGTTCTCCTACTGGTTCGATATCCTTGGTCTCATCACTAAGGGAAATACCTACAGTAGATGTGCTGCATCATCCCTTCCTCTTTGGGGAAATACCGATGTAGCTCAAGCGACATCAAGGCCTACGCGACAGCACATCTGACCATGAGAGGCAGGAGCAGGCGGCACAACCGGTGATGGTTTGGGCAGCTGGAGCAAGAAGACCAGAGGTTGAAGAAGCACGCCAACCGTTGGATGGACATTGTACAGTCACTGCAGCTAGAATCGTTTATTTTGACTAAGTTGATAAAGCCCTGTGTTCGCGTCAACTTAGTAGGCCCACAAGTCAGCCTCCAAATATGATGGGTCCCACCTAGCAACGGGGGTCTTCATTTTTTTGTGCTTAATAAGGAGGCACTTGTGTGCGAAGAGATATAACTAGTGGGTTCGAGCTGTCAGCGAGGGGAATGTTTTTTTTCGCGAAATACAGAGGCCCTTCCGATGGGTCCCCGCAGTCAGGTGGAGGAATCATTGTTTTGCGCGTAATAAGGAGGCACTTCCTTGCTGCGGTCGTGGGCCCATCTGCCGGCCTCTCCACGTACAGTCCTCTTCTGATGGAAGTCATTCCTTGACCATGTTGAGCACACCGCGTCGAAAGCACCAAGGCGGGGACGACGACGAGGCCTAGGAAGGGAATGACCAGGAGCCGGGGAAGACTCGACAGTTGTTTCCGACACGGAGGGGAGAACGAGGGTTTACTGCTTCGACTGCAGTGTGAGGCTACTGTCACCGGAGAATAACATGAGGTCTGGGTGAGTAAAGGGATGGCTAGGCCAGCGATGGGAGTACGGTGGGGCGGTGAGGCCTGCGCGGCAGCACAGCCGGCCACAAGAGGAGGAGCAGGCAGTCCCGTCAGCGCTTGTTTGAGCGGCTAGAGCAGGAAGAGCAGAGATTGAAGAAGCACGAACGCAGTTGGATGGACTTCCAATAGTCACTATTCTCGTGTGTTGACTAGGTTGACACAATGTTGCGTGCGCATCAACCTTTTTTTAAGAAAGCTTACACGTCAACCTATAGTAGGCGCACAAGTGAGCCTTAAATCTGTGGAAAACAACATACAACCCATCTGCCATTATTTATAATAATTTACAACCCATTTGCTAATTCTTAATGATTTGTTGGAGCCCATATTCTTTTTTTTAGCATTACAACCCATATTGTGGCCACGGTTAAAAAATTATACAAAATTTTGCATATTTCGGTGCGGTCCGAACTGTTTTTAATCCCGAAATTTTGAGTCACATTCAAACTAATTTGAAAAATAAATTTATATCAATATAAAATCCAAATAATTGTCCACGCATAAAGATCAATTGAATTTAAAATCTCGAAATGAAAAAAATGAAACTAATTGCCGGTTTGATGTGTTTTAAAAATGGGGTTTTTACATCTGTGTCCCTGGTTCCTTAGTTGTACTCATTCATCCCCACGCTCTTAACTTTTTCTCACTTTTCCCCACTCGCTTGCCCAAAACCCTCATAAATGGGCAAACTGTACGTTGCCACCGAGTCAATGGCTTAACCATTAACTCTGACGAGTGGGGCCGCGCTGGACCGTGTCACCCGTTGGACCTGACAAGTGGGGTGCCTTGGACGGTGGGGCTGTTCGACTGTTGGGTCATTGTTTTGTTGGACTGTTGGGCCGTTGCATGAAACGCCTATGCGTGCCGCCACGACAAAAGCCTCCAATGCATGCATGACGTATCCAGCTAGCCTGCTATGCATGCACGCAGCCTGCTTGCATGCGTTGATGTGTGCCGACCGAGTCGCTTTCCTGCACGCCAGCCGCCACGGAGGCAGCGACGGTCGATGTCGTTGGTTTGCACCCAGCTAGCCGGCTTGCATGCGTCGATGCGTGCCGCCACGATGCGCTAGCTAAGCCGCTTTCATGCATGCCAGCCGCCACGGACGCAACGACGGTCGCTACCTGCATGCGTCGATGCATGTCTCCTTGATTTAGAACATCGTTTGATCCTTTTCGATACACTCGCATCTGCACCCGTTTTGCTATGACAAATAAATTGAACAATATTATTATTATTATTAGTTTTGGCTGCATGCACTAGGTGGCTACATATCTTAATTCTTTGTAGCTTCCTCGACGTGGTGGTGGCTTGTGTAGCTATGCATGCGCTAGGTGCTTACGAACAAAGCGAGCTCTCTCAAAAAAATCAATAATTCAAAAAAGTACAAACTAGCAAGAACTTAATAATAGGATAGATAGAAAACTTAATAATATAACTTAATAACATAACATAGATAGGTCCAACAACCCGAGAGCACGATCATATAGTTCAATTACAACTTAATAACATAACATAGATTCAAAAGAAAAGAAAAAAGATAGAGGGTTCTAAACCCTAGCCGCCACCTTCTCCACCTCGCTCCTCTGGGCGCCCTTCACTGCTCCTTTGGGGTGTTGTCGATGGGTACGACAGAGTGTGCATGCGCGACACAGTGGGGAAGATGTTGATATACTCCATGAAGATGTTGTGGGTGGTGAAAGCGATGAACTCACAGCTACACCAGAACACACGGTCAAGGAGGTAGAAGGCATCGAAGGGGTTGGTGAAGTGGGCAAGGATAGCAACCACCACCCCGTTTTGGATGACCTCCTCAACTTGGTACATTCTTGGAGATCCCCGGGGGAGGTGGTGGTAGCCGGCCCCGAGGAAGAACTCTCTGAAGCCCCTTGCGGTCTTCCACCTTGATATCGCCCACACACGTAGTGTATGCTCGACGTACATGCCGGTAGGGGAGAGCCTCTCCGGCACGGTGGGGGGAAGGGTAGGTTGGCCCGGTGTATTTCTTGGCAGAAGGATGTGAAGAAGAAGGATAAGGGGTCAAAGAAGATGGGGTCGAAGAACAAGAAGGGCAGATGGCAGAGGATGGGAGATAGATGAGAGTTGTGAGAGGAAGAAGAAGATGATGGGTGGCTTAAATATCCGTAGTGCGACGTGTTATTTCGCCATGGCAGTAATGCGGTCAAATGTGAACTAGCTCGTTTTCACACCCACTTCAGCATCAAGAACTCAATCTATGTAGGTGCAATCATAACAATCAAGCAAAAAAGACAGAGCCAATGTGATGGCCCAACCAGAGTTTGGTTTCATTTTGGGCCCAATAACTACATTTTGTTCGTGGAGTTAATGGTGGGCGAGCACAACTAACGGGAGAATATCTCCGGATCGCCCTACGACCCAACAATGCGGAGCCGTCCGTGTGATCCAACGACGCGGAGCGTGCACGCAACCAGCCCTTTTAGAAGACCACATCTGATGGATGTCGCTTGGCGCTAGTGTATGATCGGAAGGCTAATGTTCGGAGCTAGAGTTAGGCGAAACACCGCGGGGTTTAGAGGGGTTTTGAGCTGGTCAACGGGGTTATCTAGGCTTTGACTGAGCATAACTAATTAAAGAAAATGAAAAAATGAAACCTTTGCCGTTCGTAGTTTTATAAGACACACTAACAAGGAAAAATACTAAACTTGGTATACGAAAAATTTCAAAAACAAACCTAGGTGGCATGATCGAGGTCAAATGAGCACCATTAATTAAAAAAAAAATCAAAAAATATAAAACTTGCGCACAATGTTGTCTTATGTGACATGTTACCAACAAAAAATCATAAACTTAGTCTATGGACATTTTCATGAAAAAACCTTCACACATATGAGCTATCACGTACAACGTTGCACAGAGTTCAAGGAGATGATGTAGGGTTCCATTAAGTTTATAAAAAATTAAAGAAAATCACCAAAGCTTGATTTGAAAGTGATTAAGAACGATCCGAACCTAGTTTTCCATTTTCATATTTTAAACGTGCTTTTAATGGTTTTATAATAAAGCATAATATTTTCAAAAAATAATTGTAAAGCAATGAAGATTAATTCAATAAATAGTGAGACTTCGAATCTACACTATATAGATTGAATAGGTGTTAATAAAAAATATTTGGCTCATTTGGAGTAGGTCCAAAAATAATTAAAGTGTTAAAATTCAAATTTTGCCTCAAATTCAAATTGGAATATTTGATCTGCTATTGGAATATTTGATCTGTTATTGGAATACTTGATCAAATGATGGACTATCTTCATTCAAATGTGTTTTTGCTCTATTATTGGAATACTTTATCAAATGATGGACTATCTTCATTCAAATGTTTTTTTTGCTCTGTTATTGGAATATTTGATGAAATGATAGACTATTTGCTGTTTTTGCTTATTCTTTGCAGCATGTCTGATCAGTGAAGCAACAGTTAAGCAGCATGTGTGATCATTGCAGCACCTAAATTCATAGCTCACAACATCTAAACAGAACATACCATACACCACATGCAAATTTAATGACAGATAAATATAGATTGCATAATACATTACTACCATAGATCAGACACAAAGTTTACTATAGATACCACCACACAAAGTTTACCAAATAGCCACATTCAGTTTACCAAAAGTAAAAGATAAAACATCATCACATCACTTAGGAAGAGGAGTCAAGGCCTTCGTGAGGCCAACATGCTACCCCCTGATCTTGTAGTCCTCCCCACGAATCGCTACATCCTCTGCATGAGACACAGGGTGTTCGAAGCGGCCATCCTTTGGCTTTGGCTTGGTGGTGCAGTAGGGGCAGTGCCATTTATTGATCTTGCGGTTGTAGAAGGAAGCAACTCCCTAGGCCTTGATCTTCTCCTCCTCCTTCATTGTGAAGGACGCGACGTTGCCGTTGTCCACATCTTCTCCAGACTCATTCAACACACTTGAATGAATTACATTAATACATTATAGATTCATATACACCACGTCAAAGCAACTAAATGAACAATCTAAATTTCAAGTGGGCTTACCTCATATTCTTCGTCGTCATTATACTCTGGATCGTATGGGTCCTTGAACTCAGTAAGGTCCAACTTCCTCTTATTCCCAACAGAATCATTGATACGTCTCTAATGTATCTATAATTTTTGATTGTTCCATGCTATTATATTATATGTTTTGGAGTTTAATGGGCTTTAATATGCTATTTTATATGATTTTTGGGACTAACCTATTAACCTAGAGCCCAATGCCAGTTTCTATTTTTTTCTTGTTTCTGAGTTTTATAGAAAATGAATACCAAACGGAGTCCAATTGACGTGCCAACTTTTGATGATTTTTTATGGACCAAAAGAAGCCCCCGGAGTAAAAGAGTTGGGCCAGAAGAGTCCCGGGCCGTCCATGAGGGTGGAAGGCACGCCCCCTATCTCATGGATGACTCGGAGACCCCCCTGACGTGAGACCGACGCCAAAAATTCCTATAAATACAGAAACCCTCGAAAAGAAACCTAGATCGGGAGTTCCGCCGCCGCAAGCCTCTGTAGCCACCAAAAACCAATCGGGACCCTGTTCCGGCACCCTGCCAGAGGGGGATCCCTCACCGGTGGCCATATTCATCATCCCGGCACTCTCCATGATGAGAAGGGAGTAGTTCACCCTCGGGGCTGAGGGTATGTACCAGTAGCTATGTGTTTGATCTCTCTCTCTCTCTCTCTCTCTCTCTCTCTCTCTCTCTCTTGTGTTCTTGATTTGGCATGATCTTGATGTACCTCGAGCTTTGCTACTATAGTTGGATCTTATGATGTTTCTCCCCCTCTACCTTCTTGTAATTGATTGTATTTTCCCTTTGAAGTTATCTTATTAGATTTAGTCTTTAAGGATTTGACAACACTTGATGTATGTCTTGCGTGGGATACCCGTGGTGACAATGGGGTATTCTATTGATTCACTTGATGTATGTTTTGGTGATCAACTTGCGGGTTCCGTGACCTTGGGAATATATGCATAGGGGTTGGCACACGTTTTCGTCTTGACTCTCCGGTAGAAACTTTGGGGCACTCTTTGAAGTTCTTTGTGTTGGTTTGAATAGATGAATCTGAGATTGTGTGATGCATATCATATAATCATGCCCACGGATACTTCAGGTAACAATGGAGTATCTAGGTGACATTAGGGTTTTGGTTGATGTGTGTCTTAAGGTGTTATTCTAGTACGAACTCTAGGATAGATCGAATGGAAAGAATAGCTTCATGTTATTTTACTACGAACTCTTGAACAGATCGATCAAAAAGAATAACTTTGAGGTGGTTTCATACCCTTCAATAATCTCTTTGTTTGTTCTCTGCTATTAGTGACTTTAGAGTGACTCTTTGTTGCATGTTGAGGGATAGTTATATGATCCAGTTATGTTATTATTGTTGAGAGAACTTGCACTAGTGAAAGTATGAACCCTAGGCCTTGTTTCGAAGCATTGCAATACCATTTGTGCTCACTTTTATCATTATTTACCTTGCTGTTTTTATATTTTCATATTACGAAAATCTATATCTACCATCCATATTGCACTTGTATCACCATCTCTTCGCCGAACTAGTGCACCTATACAATTTACCATTGTATTGGGTGTGTTGGGGACAAAAGAGACTCTTCGTTATTTGGTTGCAGGGTTGTTTGAGAGAGACCATCTTCATCCTACGCCTCCCACAGATTGATAAACCTTAGGTCATCCACTTGAGGGAAATTTGCTACTGTCCTACAAACCTCTGCACTTGGAGGCCCAACAACGTCTACAAGAAGAAGGTTGCGTAGTAGACATCAAGCTCTTTTCTGGCGCCGTTGCCGGGGAGGCTAGGTAAGTGACACTTACATCCCATCAACGAAGCTCTTGTCTGGCGCCATTGCCGGGGAGGTGAGTGCTTGAAGGTATATCTTTAGATCTTGCAATCGAATCTTTTAGTTTCTTGTTTTATCACTAGTTTAGTTTATAAAAGAAAACTACAAAAAAATGTAATTGAGGTTGCCTCATATGCTTCATATTTTTAACATCTTTCGTGAAAATGATGGAAAGGAAAATTGTGCCCAAGTACTAGAAGAAGAAGGCATTAAAATGTTTGGCACTAAATACTTGAATGATGAGCATGATTGCAATGTTGTTAGTGTGAATTCTTTGAATATCCGTGATGCTAATGATATGCAGAGCCACAAGCTTGGGGATGCTATGTTTGATGAAGATGATATTTTTTGTCCCCCGAGTTTTGATGAGAAAATTTATTATTATGAAAGCATGCCTCCTATTTATGATGATTATATTGATGGAAGTGGATTTGGAGAGGTCATGACTTTATTTAGTGATGAATCCACTATTTCGGAAGAGGTTCCAATTGATTATGAGAACAAAGTTGCTATCTATGATGATTATTGTGATGACTTGTATGCTATTAAGAATAATGATAACCATGAAACTTGTCATCATGATTTTAGTTTTCAATTGGAATATGCCTCACATGATAGTTATTTTGTTGAGTTTGCTCTCACTACTATTCATGAGAAGAACTTTGCTTATGTGGAGAGTAATAAAATCTATATGCTTGGGGATCATGAAAATAATGCTTTATGTGATGGTTATATTGTTGAATTCATTCATGATGCTACTGAAAATTATTATGAGGGAGGAACATATGCTTGTAGGAATTGCAATAATATCAAGTTTCCTCTATATGTGTTGAAAATCTTGAAGCTATGCTTGTTTTGCTTTCCTATGCTAGTTGGTTATTGTTCCCATAAATTGTTTGCTCACAAAATCCCTATGCATAGGAAGTGGGTTAGACTTAAATGTGCTAGTTATATTCTTCATGATGCTCTCTTTATGTTTCAATTCTTATCTTTTATGCGAGCATCATTGAAATCATCATGCCTAGCTAAAAGGCTTTAAAGAAAAGTGCTTGTTATGAGGCAACCCAATATTTTTCTTTCCCGTTTTTCAATAAATATATCATCAAGCCTCTGGTTAGACGAGTTTTCATGTTTTAAATTAGTGTTTGTGCCAAGTAAGACCTTTGGGATGATTTGGAAGTGTAGCGACCCGACCCGAATGGATCAAGTCTCTGTGCTTAAGTGTCATCCCTGGATCGGTATGCTGACACACACAGTACTCGAGAATTTATAACAGAGGTAAATCACATGTATAAAGTAACGTAAGTACTATTACCTCAATCCATATAGCAGAAGTAACAACAAAGTTGTGGATTCCCATCAACACCAACGACAAAGTTGAGTGTAGACAGCGCAACCCTAACGTAACACTTACTTGTCGAATAATTCCTGCAATATGAGACATTGCAGCCATGTAGGTCAGTACATTGAATGCACATGCAAATTCACACTGTAATGAGAGTGATGAACAATGCCTACAACTACATGCATATTTGGCTGGTGGAGGCTGTAAGGTTGTTTTTTCATAAAGCTAATTTTTCCCTACCACAAAGGAATGCATTTATTTCACTACTTTGTTAAATTTACTTCATGAACAATTGAGAATGGTGCCCCCATCTCAATCCCAAACCAATGTCATTATTAACCCAACAAATTAATTAAATAGAGTGTTGAGATCAACAAATCACTTCTAGATACTCAAAGATGTCCATAATCGGGGACACGGCTACTCATGAATAGTTTGTACACTCTGCAGAGGTTTGTGCACTTTTCCCCACAAGACTCGATCGCCTCCGTTTAATTTCTCGCACTTCATGGTGTTTGAGAACCGGATGACCGAGACACACTCTTTCAGAAGCATTAACTCTTTACCCCGGGTAGACCCGTACACCTACATCCGCTACATCTGCTAGTCTACCACTGAAAGAGGTCACACGACATACTCTACTATGCCAGAGCCCATAATGGCTTGTGGCTGCACATGGAAATTTCTAGACATGCAAAATATCATATGACCCCTTTGAGCCTGGGTGGCATTCCAATAGGAAAATCACACGGTACCCCCGGGATTTCCTAGGACAACACTGGTAACCCCAGGTGCCCTGGCAAACCACTGGTAACCCCAGGGTGCCACAACCAATCCACCCAGATGTGTATTAAATTACCACCTTAAAGTGTCCCTTGAATATCACTCACATCTTCCATGAAACTCTCATACCAATCCACGTCTACAAGCATGGCTAAGCAACAAGTAACAAAGCGTATAGCCCCTTGGTTGATCTCAAGTCATTAGGTTCCTACCTCATGAACTACAACCATCATATTATGAAACCAGTCCTACTCATGCAAGTGTTTGAGGATAGAACTAATGCAATAAAACTGGGTATTGGAAAGTATGATCAAAGTGTGAACTTGCCTTGTACTGACGATGTAGATGATTCGCACTCAGAACTTGTGATAGATCTACTCGTCCCACTCCGATCAATCTATCCTAAGCAAACAATAGTAACCACACATAAGCAATCACTCAGAAGATCGGAAAGAACGGAGGAAACACTTCAGAAAACTTCGGAAACAAGTGAATAACTCTTGCAATAGAAAACAATTTCTAACAGTACCAAAATTATGTGAATTTGGCCTTATCAGAAAGTTTAGGTCAAGAGCTTCGATTTGCAAAAAGAATCAACTAAAATAGAGTTACGGAACTCAAGTTATGACAAAAAGAAGTTTGAATCAAATTTGTTTGAATTCAAATTTTAAAACTTTCAAAAACATGTTTGAGTTATTTTACGGGAAAGAGGGGATCATAACGAAAACGTGGGCGTTGGTTTCGTTGGATTTGGACCAACGAGTAAAAAGTTGTGGCTATTTGAAGTTCAAGGACTAATCTGTAAATAAAGTATTTGTAGTTGGGTCCCTGGCCGAAAACTAAAAGAAAAAGAAAAAGGCTATTGAGCGAACGCTCGCTAACAGAACTAAATGAACGAATTCGTTCGTTAAAACAAAATAACTAGTAAACATTCACAATCTAACCTAACCTAATATAACAAGATCTAATAAATAAAACCGGAAGAGTTAGCGGTTTTGTACCGGTTCGAGAAATAAATCGGTGGCGACGGCGAGGAAACTTCGGCGAGGGCGGTGCGGCTCCGTCGTTGAACGGAGCGGCGGCTCCGGTGGGTCTCTGGCGGTGACGAGGGCACAGGGGGACTCGGCACGGCGTGGCCGTTGCGGTGGTGGAGTCGAGGAAGGTCGACGGAGAGGCGGGCGGTGGCTGCGGAGCTCGTCGACAGCGGCAGTGGTGAGATGAGGCGGCGGCTGCGGCTCGGGAGGAGGAGAGACAGGGCCTGGGGCCTCGGCTTAAATAGGAGGGGGGCGACGACTTTCGTGGAGGAGGGGGCAAGGAAGAGGCGGCGAGGCGCGGTGTCCGCGACGGACACGGCGGAGGCGGCGCTGTCGTGGCGTCGGTGGACTCCCGAGCGGAGCTCGGTGAAGGTTGGAGGCGAGCGGGCTGGGCCGCGGCCTGGCTCGGGTGCTGGGCCGGCCCAGTCGGCGAAGATCTTTTTTTTAAACATTTTTTCCAGACAACGAAAACAAGAAATAAAAAGAATAAAATAAAATATGCTTTAGGCATGTAATATACCAAAATTTGCCGAAAAAGATTCTCTACAAGGTGAACATTTTTCTACAGTCAAATAAAATGCTCGCAAATTTAAATAAATCAAAAGGGCTACTGTTGCAATAAAATCTAGTGAAAATCATTTTAAAAATACCAAAATGAATTCAAATTTATTTCTCTCCAATTTTCTACTGTAGGGAATCATGTTACCGTAATTTCCATATACTTTATTTTTGGAGAAAAATAATTTGAATAAAACACAATAACTCAAATTTTGAAAATGGGTTGTAGAAAATTTCAGAAAAAGTTCCAACTCATATTTCTTATAATTTGAAGAAGTCATGTTATCTTCTCTCGAGAAAATCATTGAGTTGCACAAAGTTCCTGAATTTGAAATAGTTCGAGAATGAAATTCAAAATCCTTTCAAGGCCCTTTTTCATTTAATAAATGGAAGAAGTCATATTATCTTCACTCCAGGGTTTTGTGATGAAAAGAATTTGAATTCCAGGAGATCATAAAGGCAAAGTGAAAGTTTTGGGAAAGTCATTTTATTCCCTCTCATTTAACTTTCAAAAGTTTCAAATTTTCACTCAATTTCACACAGCACATAACACAAGCAGACAAAACTATCTATTTAATATAACATTCCAAAATTTAGAATTTTGGGATGTTACAGGAAGATAGTAGATTGGTTTTGCTGAAAAACAGAAACTTTTGCGCCTAGTGTTTGAATTCTTTCTGATTACTGGAACATGATAAATTCTTGAATTTTTACAAAACTCTGACCTACAAATTTCCCACGTTTTCCTAATTTTTCAGAATTTTTAGAGACACGGAGGTTCTACTTCAATTCACATCTTTACAGACTACCCTGTTTAAGACAGATTCTGTTTTCTTGTGTTGTTGGCTTATTTTGATGCTTCTATGGGTAGTATTATAGGGTATGAACCATGGAAAAGTTGGAATACATTAGATATAACACAAATATAAAATAAGAATGAGTTCACAACAGTAGCTACAAGTAAGGATTGGATTTTTTTACTAACGCATCTCACGAAGTTCCGTTAAGTTTTGTGTTGTGAAGTATTCAAGTTTTGGGTAAAGATTCAATGGACTATGGAATAAGGAGTGGCAAAAGCCTAAGCTTGGGGATGCCCAAGGCACCCCAAGGTAATATTCAAGGACAACCAAGAGCCTAAGCTTGGGGATGCCCCGGAAGGCATCCCCTCCTTCATCTTCGTCTATCGGTAACTTTACTTGAGGCTATATTTTTATTCACCACATGATATAAGTTTTGCTTGGAGCGTCATTTTATTTTGTTTATATTTGCTTGCTGTTATTCAGAGGAATATTTCTATCTTTTGTTTCAATAAAATGTCAAGTCTAGCCTTTACCATGCTTATTTTGCAAGTCTTTGTGTTGTTGTTTGAAAACAGGAAGTTTCCTATCATTGTCTGAATTCTTCTAGATAGTCAGAACGTGATAAAATCTTGAAATTTATACAAAAATGAGCATGAATAAGTTCTATGTAATGTGGTAAATTTTCATAATTTTTTAAGTTAGGGAAGTATGAGAACAATTCCACTCTTTACAGACTATCCTGTTTAGACAGATTGCTGTTATGTTTGCATTGTTTGCATATGTTTGTATGTTTAATGATTCTATTTGAGGATAGGATTATTAAATATCTAGACACATTTAGTATGAAATGTCAAATTATAATTTTAGTGATTTGCTACAGTAGAGAATGTTAAGGTTTTGATTTGATTTATACTAACTTATCTCACGAGTTCTTGTTGTGTTTTGTGTGCATGAAGTTTTTAAGATTTCGGAAACTATGATATGAGAGGAATTAAGGAGACACAAAAGCTCAAGCTTGGGGATGCCCAAGGCATCCCATGATAAGATTTCAACAAGTGTCAAGCATCTAAGCTTGGGGATGCCCCGGTTGGCATCCCACTTTCTTCGTCGACAATTATCAGTTAGTAACGATTGAGCCTAAGTTTTTACTTCTTCACATGATGTGTGCTATCCTTGTAATGCCATTTTATTTTGTTTTTCTTGCTGTTTGAATAATATCCCAAGATATGAAATTATTAAATTTTAGAGAGTCTTTACATAGCTACATAATTATTCAGCTACTCATTGATCTCCACTTATATCTTTTGGAGTAGTTTGTCGTTTGCTCTAGTGCTTCACTTATATCTTTTTAGAGCACGTCGGTGGTTTTATTTTGAAGAAATAGATGAACTCTCATGCTTCACTTATATTATTTTGAGAGTCTTTTAGAACAACATGGTAATTTTCTCTGGTTATGAATTTAGTCCTAATATGATAGGCATCCAAGATGGGTATAATAAAATCTTTCATATAAAGTGCATTGAATACTATGAGAAGTTTGATACTTGATGAGCGTTTTGATATATGAGGATGGTGATATTAGAGTCATGCTAGTAGAGTAGTTGTGAATTTGAGAAATACTTGTGTTGAGGTTTGCAAGTCTCGTAGCATGCACGTATGGTAACCGTTGTGTGACAAATTTGAAGCATGAGGTATTTCTTTGATTGTCATCCTTTGTGTGGAGGTTGGGATCGCACGATGGTTAACTCCTACCAACCCTTCCCCTAGGAGCATGCGTGTAGTACTTTGTTTTGATGACTTGTAGATTTTTGCAATAAGTATGTGAGTTCTTTATGACTAATGTTGAGTCCATGGATTATGCGCACTCTCACCCTTCCATAATTGCTAGCCTCTCTAGTACCGCGCAACTTTTGCCGGTGCCATAAACCCACCATATATCTTCCTCGAAACAGCCACCATACCTACCTATTATGGCATTTCCATAGCCATTCCGAGATATATTGCCATGCAACTTTCCACCGTTCCGTTTATCATGACACGCTCCATCATTGTCATATTGCCTTGCATGATCATGTAGTTGACATCGTATATGTGGCAAGGCCACCATGCATAATTTTTCATACATGTCACTCTTGATTCATTGCACATCCCGGTACACCGCCGGAGGCATCCATATAGAGTCATATTTTTTTCTAGTATCGAGTTGTAATCTATGAGTTGTAAATGTGATGATCATCATTATTAGAGCATTGTCCCGAAAAAAAGAAAGGCCAAATAAAAAAAGGCCAAAAAAGAGAAAGGCAAAATAAAAAAAGGAAGGCCCAAAAAATAAATAAAAAGGGGACAATGCTACTATCCTTTTTCCACACTTGTGCTCCAAAGTAGCACCATGCTCTTAATGATATAGAGTCTCTTATTTTGTCACTTTCATATACTAGTGGGAATTTTTCATTATAGAACTTGGGTTGTATATTCCAACAATGGGCTTCCTCAAATGCCCTAGGTCTTCGTGAGAAAGCAAGTTGGATGCACACCCACTTAGTTTCTATTGTTGAGCTTTCATACATTTATAGCTCTAGTGCATCCATTGCATGGCAATCCCTACTCACTCACATTGATATCTATTGATGGGCATCTCCATAGCCCATTGATATGCCTAGTTGATGTGAGACAATCTTCCTCTTTTTTGTCTTCTCCACAACCACCATTCTATTCCACCTATAGTGCTATGTCCATGGCTCACGCTCATGTATTGCGTGAAAGTTGAAAAAGTTTGAAAAAAATTGAAGTATGAAACAATTGCTTGGCTGGAATCGGGGTTGTGCTTGATTTGGATATTTTGTGTGACGAAGATGGAGCATAGCCACACTATATTATTTTGTAGGGATAAACTTTCTTTGGCCATGTTATTTTGAGAAGACATAATTGCTTTGTTAGTATGCTTGAAGTATTATTATTTTTATATCAATATTAAACTCTTGTTTTGAATCTTATGGATGTGAATATTCTTTCCACAATAGAGAAGATTACATTTATAAATATGTTAGGTAGCATCCCACATAAAAAATTCCGTTTTTATCATTCACCTACTCGAGGACGAGCAGGAATTAAGCATGGGGATGCTTGATTCGTCTCCAACGTATCTATAATTTTTTATTGTTCCATGCTATTATATTATCTGTTTTGGATGTTTAATGGGCTTTAATATGCTAATTTATATGATTTTTGGGACTAACCTATTAACCTAGAGCCCAGTGCCAGTTTTTGTTTTTTCCTTGTTTTTGAGTTTTACACAAAAGGAATACCAAACGGAGTCCATTTGACGTGCCAATTTTTGATGATTTTTTATGGACCAAAAGAAGCCCCCGGATTAAAAGAGTTGGGCCAGAAGAGTCCCGGGCCGTCCACGAGGGTGGAGGGCGCGCCCTACCCCCTGGGCACGCCCCCTATCTTGTAGACGACTCGGAGACCCCCCTGACGTGAGACCGACGCCAAAAATTCCTATAAATACAGAAACCCCCGAAAAGAAACCTAGATCGAGAGTTCCGCCATCGCAAGCCTCTTTAGCCACCAAAAACCAATCGGGACCCTGTTCCGGCACCCTGCCCGAGGGGGGATCCCTCACCAGTGGCCATCTTCATCATCCCGGCGCTCTCCATGACAATGATGGAGTAGTTCACCCTCAGGGCTGAGGGTATGTACTGGTAGCTATGTGTTTGATCTCTCTCTCTCTCTCTCTCTCTCTCTCTCTCTCTCTCTCGCGTGTTCTTGATTTAGCACGATCTTGATGTACCGCGAGCTTTGCTACTATAGTTGGACCTTATGATGTTTCTCCCCCTTTACCTTCTTGTAATGGATTGAGTTTTCCCTTCGAAGTTATCTTATCGGATTGAGTCTTTAAGGATTTGAGAACACTTGATGTATGTCTTGCGTGGGATACCCGTGGTGACAATGGGGTATTCTATTGATTCACTTGATGTATGTTTTGGTTATCAACTTGTGGGTTCCGAGAGCTTGGGAATCTATGCATAGGGGTTGGCACACGTTTTCGTCTTGACTGTCCGGTAGAAACTTTGGGGCACTCTTTGAAGTTCCTTGTGTTGGTTTGAATAGATGAATCAGAGATTGTGTGATGCATATCGTATAATCATGCCCAAGGATACTTGATAACCCACAAATGTAGGGGGATCAGTTATAGCCTCTTTTGATAAGTAAGAGTGTCGAACCCAACGAGGAGCTAAAGGTAGAACAAATATTTCCTCATGTTCTATCGACCACCGATACAACTCTACGCACGCTTGACGTTTACTTTACCTAGAACAAGTATGAAACTAGAAGTATTTTGTGGTTTTTGTGGGATAGGTTTGCAAGAATATAAAGAGCACATAAATAAAACTAGGGGCTGTTAAGATAAAGAAGCAACTAAATTAGTTTTGGTAGAGAGCTTTTTGTCATGAGAAAGTTATTTGTCCCTAGGCAATCGATAACTAGACCGGTAATCACTATTGCAATTTTATTTGAGGGAGAGGCATAAGCTAACATACTTTCTCTTCATGGATCATATGCACTTATGATTGTAACTCTAGCAAGCATACGCAACTACTAAAGATCATCAAGGTAAAACCCAACCATAGCATTAAAGTATCAAGTCCTCTTTATTCCCATACACAAACAACCTACTTACTCGGGTCTGTGCTACTGTCACTCACGCCACCCACCATAAGCAAATCATGAACATATTGCAAACCCTAAAGCGGGGATCCCTCAGGCTTGCGCGACACGGAGAGCACCATAGGACAGCACCAATAATAAAACATGCCACTCAAACCAATCACGATCATCAGTTAACCCATAGGACAAAACAGATCTACTCAAACATCATAGGATAGCCATACACCATTGGGAAATAATATATAGCGTTGAGCACCATGTTTAAGTAGAGATTACAATGGGTAGAAGAGGGGTTACACCGCTGCATAGAGGGGGAAAGAGTTGGTATGACGGTGGTGAAGTTGTTGGTGTAGATTGTGGTGACGATGATGGCCCCGACGGCACTCCGGTGCCACCGGAAGCGAGGGGGAGAGAGCCCCCTCCTCCTTCTTCTTCCTTGACCTTCTCCCTAGATTGGAGAATTGTCAGGGATATGACTAGCAGGTATGAACCGGTTAGTGTAAACCGGCTTAGTTATAATATGCTTGGTTGTAACATTTAGTAAAGGCTATGGCCCATGAGATCTTAGGGCCCATGTATAGAATTATGATTTGTAAACCGCCAAGCGATGTAACTTGAGAGATAAGGAAGAAAGGACAGAGACCGAGGCGGACACGAGTATGAGCCGGCCTCGGGACTCTGTAAACCGGACCAGGCGTCACCTCTATATAAAGGGACGACCCGGCGACGGTTCAGAAAAAAAGCAAGAATCAACCCGTCGAGACTACAGGCAAGCGATCCGCTCCCTGTAAACCGACGCCCAAGCAATATCAAACCAACTAGACGTAGGCTTTTACCTTCATCGAAGGGGCCGAACTAGTATAAACTCTCTGTGTCCTTTGTGTGCTATGAACCCCTTCAAGCTAACCCGTGCGATGGTTCCATCATCAAGTCCGCTAAACTGGACATCTGCCGTGTTAATTCCACGACAGTTGGCGCCCACCGTGGGGCCTCCGCATGCTGGTTTCGAGTTCTTGAAGGGCAGCTTTGAAGGGCTCAAGGGTTACGCGGTCGGCCGGATGACCAAGAGTCGCCGCGGCCGGATCTACATCGACGATGCAGGCTGGGGGCCGGAGGCCGATTCGATCGAATACGGGTACCGGGTTCCCTTCGGCGGCATCCACGTCTTCATCGGCAAGATCGGTGAACCGGGACCTGAGCTGGACATCTTCCCCAACATCATCGAGCCGGCTCAGCGTGCGAGATCAGCCCGGATTCAGCCCGCCATGAAGCGCGTGTTCGTTGGAGCAATTCATGGGGTCCAAACCGGGGACGGATCAGAATCCGATGGTGCAACAGTTGTCTACTCCGACGACGAATCTTCATCCGGAGAAACTGAGTCTTTGTATCAGTTGCAGGACAGCCGGTCTGAGGGGGAATCCGATGGAAACAGTATTCTGGACCCCTTCGACCCGCCAAACCGGGTGGCTGTCTTTATGGCCGGTTCACAGCCCACGGTGAACGGGGCGACAGCAGAAGCTGGTGTAGGGGGGAGTGGCCCGGCCCTCTCACCTACTGACGTTCTATCCACATTGATCGAGGAGTTCACAGCTAAATCGGTGGAAACGGTAGCTCCAGCAGACAAGGCGCAGCATGATGCAGAGCTCCTTCAGTTAAAGGGCCGGATTGACCAATTGAAAGAGGATTTGAAAGCAGAGAAGGCGATGATAGCAATAAGACAGGCGGAGCTGGATGATCAAGCTTTTTATCTAAGGATGGAGCAGGCCTCTGTGCAGAGAGTAAGGGGTCGGAAGTACCAGTCTCGCCTACCGTCGGTTTATGAAGCGACGGATTTGTTCAGGACACCCGGGACTGGAGCCAGCAACGATCCGGCTTTAAACCGGAGGGCTCCTCCAGCCAGGGAAGAGCCGGTTCAGCAGCCCACTGCAGAGCAAGATCGACGGATCACGTCTACACCTCACGTTCCTACTCCTCCAGGTCATTACTCAAATCCTTTGGATAACATCGTGGCTGCTGCTGCACGTCTGGCCGCTTTACCCGTGGAGGGGACATCCCGGGTAGCATTGGAGGCACGCCGGGCTAAGGAGTTGCTTAATACGGCGTTAATACAGCAGCAAGCATATTCTCGTAGCAGGGAGAGGCTACATTCAACACCACGTCCCAGCCGGAGTTACACTAGGCATTGGGAGGAGCCAGAAGTATCTAGCAGTGAGCGCAGGCGACATCGGCACAGACAGGATAATCCGGCAGGCGCGGAGGCTCAGGATGTAAATCGGGTTAGATCTGTAGCCCGGGAGGAGGTCCGTCAGACAACGCCGGTTCAAACTACCACGGCAGAGACAGGAGTTACGACAAGTTCCTTTGGAGTCCAGTGTCTTATCCCCGCTTTACGGAGTGTAAAGTTGCCCAAAGACTTTAAAGGGCCCCGCAAGGTACCTAATTATACTGCAGATTTACCTCCTGAAGCTTGGGTGGAAAGTTATGAGATGGCTATGGAGATGCTGGACGTGGATGAAGCGGCTTGTGCAAAATACTTCACCATGATGCTTGAGGGTACAGCCCAGACCTGGCTAAAGGGTTTGCCTCCTAATTCCATCGGATCATGGGGAGAGCTACGTCGTCAGTTCATCAAAAACTTCAAAGATACATGCAAGCAGCCGATGTCAGTGGTGGATTTAGCAGCCTGCGTGCAAGGAGAGTAGGAGTCTACAAGTGCTTGGGTGCGGCGAGTATCAGAGATCTTGCACTCTTCGAATGGTATCAATCCTAGTACGGCGATAGTGACTTTGGAAAACAATTGCCGGTTTGAATCTTTAAAGTTAAAGCTAGGACGGCTTAAAAAGGATTGCAATGATATGGGAACTCTCATGAGTGCTCTGGTAAAATATGGGGGCTCTGATAATACCAAGTATCTAGAAGCTGAAGGAGACAAGGCAGGGAAGGTTAACAAGCCTGGTAAACCGGCGCAAGTTAATCCGGCTACTACCAGTTTCTTGGGCAAACGAAAGGCAGAAGGTGGCTCTGATTTCGTGGCCAATACTCAAGTTCAAGGAGGTTTTCAGCGTAGCATGGGCAACCCACCTCCACAAACCGGCGGAGGGACTGTTAGCTGGGACCAAGAGTTAGATCAGCCTTGTCCGAAGCATGGCTCGAGAAATCGTCCGGCAAAACACACTATAAGAGAATGCAAGCCCCTTATGGAAGCAATAGTGGGCCGCTTTAATCCTTATGACAGGCCTCCAAATGGCGGTTCAGGTCCAGGGTTTTATGGTCCGGGTCATCAGGGGAGTAGCTCAGGATCAGGATATAGGGGCAATAACAGTGGTTATCAAAACCAGGCCGGTAATCAAAATAGTCAAGGAAGTTATAATAACCAGGGCAATCAGCCGCGTAACCAAGGTGGTTACAATAACCAAGGCAGTCAGCAGCATGGCCAAGGTAATCACAATAACCAAGGCAATCAACAGCAGGGCCAAGGGAATTACAATAATCAAGGGAATCAGCAGCGTCAGCAACAGCAGCCGCAATCCGGATATCAGAATAATCCGAAGGAGTTGAGCAGTGGGCAATACCATGTCTTCACCACAAGTCTGTGTAAACGGGATCAGAAGGTTTTGAAGCGGGCAGTTAACGCGGTTGAACCGGCAACGCCGCAATTTCTGCGCTGGTCAAAACAACCCATTATATGGAGTAGGGAGGATCACCCGATGCGGGTGGACAATCCGGGCCACTTGGCCTTAGTGGTAGCACCCCAGGTGGGAGGTTATAAGTTCACTAAGATTCTTATGGACGGTGGTAGCAGCATCAATATCTTGTACTATGAGACCTTCCGTCGTATGGGCCTAACGGATAAGAAGCTGAGACAATCAAACACGGTGTTCCATGGAGTGGTTCCAGGTAAATCAGCCTATCCAGTTGGAAAAATTGATTTGGAGGTGACCTTTGGAGATGAGCATGATTCTAGGTCACAAATGATAACTTTCGAAGTTGTCAAGATCCGGAGTCCCTATCACGCTTTATTTGGGAGAACGGTTTATGCCAAGTTTATGGCCAGGCCATGTTATGTTTATCTGCAACTCAAAATGCCGGGTCACAAGGGCACGATCACGGTTCATGGAAGTCGCAAAATAGCAGTGGAGTGTGAAGAGGGAGACGCGGCCTATGCGGAGGCAGTATGTGCCACAGAAGAGTTGAAATTTTATAAAGATAATGTTGATCCGGCAGATATGACTCCGCTGAAGAAGCCAACTACAGAGCATGATCCGGCGTTGAAGTTTAAATCGGCGGAGGAGACCAATCAAGTTGATTTTGTGCCAGGAGATTCGTCAAAGCAGTTCACTATCAGCGCTAACCTTGATCCCAAATAGGAAAGCGCGCTCATCGAGTTCATCCATGAGAACCGGGATATCTTTGCATGGAAACCTTCTGACATGCCAGGTATACCGAGGGAACTCGCTGAGCACAGTCTTAACATTGATCCGAAATATAAACCGGTTAAACAATATTTGCGCCGCTTCAATGAAGAGAGGCGCAAGGCTATAGGGGAAGAAGTGGCCAGGCTTTTGGCCGCATGATTCATAGTGGAAGTCTTTCACCCAGAGTGGTTGGCTAACCCGGTGCTGGTGTTAAAGACGAATGGGAAGTGGAGAATGTGTGTGGACTACACATACCTCAACAAGGCTTGCCCAACTGATCCTTTTGCTCTCCCTCGCATTGATCAGATCATCGATGCTACAGCGGGATGTGAGCGGCTAAGCTTTTTGGATGCATATTCAGGATATCACCAGATCAAGATGGCAGTTAAAGACCAAGAGAAGACGGCTTTCATAACCCCTTTTGGTGCTTTTTGCTATGTGTCTATGCCTTTTGGGCTCAAGAGTGCTCAAGCAACTTATCAGCGTTGCGTTCAGAATTGTCTTAAAGGACAGATAGGGAAGAATGTTCATGCATATGTGGATGACATTGTGGTTAAGTCAAGGAAAGAGGAGACAATGATAGAGGATCTTAAGGAGACTTTTAACAATCTTCGGGCTTACAAGATGATGCTTAATCCGGAGAAGTGTGCCTTTGGTGTTCCGGCAGGTAAACTATTGGGATTCTTGGTCTCAAACAGAGGAATAGAAGCTAATCCGGAGAAGATCAAGGCCATTACATCTTTGACTAAACCAGTTTGCATCAACGATGTTCAGCGTATCGCTGGCCGGATCACAGCATTAAGCCGGTTCATCAGCCGTTTGGGAGAGAAGGAGATTCCGCTCTATCAGATGTTGAAGAAAACATACCAGTTTATATGGAGTGATGAGGCCAACGCGGCGTTTGAGGATTTGAAGCGGCAACTGGCAAAGCCACCGGTCCTGGCTGCCCCTATTGATAAGGAGCCGTTGCTGTTATACATCGCTGCTAATGCACGGGCAGTCAGCGTTGCAATCGTGGTTGAGCGCAAGGAAGCAGGGAAAGAACACCCGGTTCAACGCCCGGTTTATTATGTGAGTGAAGTACTTATTGAGTCCAAGCAAAGGTACCCACATTGGCAGAAGCTGGTATATGGTGTGTTCATGGCAAACCGGAAGCTAAAGCACTATTTTCAAGGTCATCCAATAACCGTGGTTAGTTCAGCACCGTTGGGGGATATAATCCAGAACAGGGAAGCTACAGGTAGAGTGGCGAAGTGGGCCATTGAGCTCAGCCCACATGAATTAAAGTATGTGCCACGCACCGCTATAAAATCTCAGGCATTGGTGGATTTCATCAATGATTGAACAGAGTTACAAACCCCTGAGGAGAAGCCGGATCTTACGTACTGGACGATTCACTTTGACGGTTCAAGACAGTTGGAAGTGTATGTGCCACGCACCGCTATAAAATCTCAGGCATTGGTGGATTTCATCAATGATTGGACAGAGTTACAAACCCCTGAGGAGAAGCCGGATCTTACGTACTGGACGATTCACTTTGACGGTTCAAGACAGTTGGAAGGCTCGGGAGCTGGAGTTGTCTTAACTTCCCCCCGAGGTGATAAATTTTGTTACGTCCTCCGTTTGTTGTTTCCTTGTACTAACAATGCGGCAGAATATGAAGCGTTACTTCATGGCTTGCGGATGGCAAAGGAGATGAACTTGAGCCGGGTCAAGTGCTTTGGTGACTCAGATCTGGTGGCACAGCAAGTTTCAGGCAAGTGGGATTCCCGAGATCCTCTTATGGCAGCTTACAGACGAGAGGTTGAAGCAGTTGCAGGATATTTCAAGGGGTATCAGGTGGATCATATAGACCGGCAACGGAATGAAGCAGCCGATGCTTTAAGCCGGCTAGGCTCCCAATGTAAACCGGTGCCGCCAAATACCTTTTTGGATGAGTTACACAGTCCTTCGGTTCAAGTACCATCAGAGGAAGACCTAGCTGTTCCTGATCCGGAGGCACAGTTAGTTGCAGCACTTCATATAATCCTGGATTGGACGAAGCCTTACTTGGCGTATTTGAGTCGAGGAGAGTTACCGGATGATGAGATCGAGGCACGACAGATAGTCCGGCGTTCTAAGTCCATGACAATTGCAAACGGAGAGCTTCATCATCGCAGTACTTCTGGAGTATTTCAGCGGTGTGTATCAGCTGAGGAAGGTTGTGAGATTCTTCGCGAGATCCATGAAGGGGATTGCGGTCATCATGCCGGTTCAAAATCATTGGTGGCTAAAGCGTTCCGGCATGGTTTCTATTGGTTAACTGCTCATGCTGATGCGGCAGATTTGGTCCGGAAGTGTGATGCTTGTCAGAAATTTTCGAGGCGTGCTCTGGTTCCGGCGCAGGAGCTCCAGATGATACCAATAACTTGGCCGTTTGCGACTTGGGGGCTTGATATGGTCGGACCCTTCAAGCGATCCCAAGATCAGAAAACTCATCTACTAGTAGCAGTGGATAAGTTTACAAAATGGATTGAAGCAGAGCCTATAAGCAAGTGTGATGCGGCGACGGCAGTCAAATTCATTAAAAAGGTAATTTTCCGGTTTGGCTTTCCGCACAGCATCATCACAGACAATGGCACCAATTTATCTCAGGGTGAGATGGAAGAATTCTGTCAACGGGAGCATATTCGTTTAGATGTATCTTCTGTGGCCCACCCCCAATCCAATGGTCAAGCTGAAAGGGCAAATCAGCAGATTTTGCGAGGTATCAAGCCCCAGCTTATGACTCCTTTGCAGAGAACCCCAGGATGTTGGGTTGAGGAGTTACCATCTGTTCTTTGGAGTATCAAAACTACACCAAACCGGTCCACAAGTTACACACCTTTCTTCATGGTCTATGGTGCTGAAGCGGTCCTTCCAAGTGATATCCGTCATGATTCACCAAGGGTAACGACTTATGTTGAAGCGGCCAACGAGAGAGCAAGGCAAGACAACTTGGACCGGCTGGATGAAGAGCATGATATAGCTGCAGCACGATCTGCAATTTATCAACAAGACTTACGCTGGTATCATAGCCGCCGGATCAAAACAAGGACGTTCTAGGAGGGCGACTTGGTACTCCGGCTCATCCAAGATCAAACAGATATGCACAAATTATCACCACCTTGGGAAGGGCCCTTTGTGGTCAGCAAGAATCTGCACAATGGTTCATATTACCTGCTGGACGTTCGAGAACACAAGGACTCACGAACATCAGAGGAGGAGACGAAGAGGCCATGGAACATCGCCCATTTACGGCCATACTATACTTGAGCTATGAGCTCCACTGTATCCTATGTATATATTATGATCAATGAATAAACTGGCACCCTCGGTAAACCGGGGGCTCAGCCTTTTTTCCAAATACAAATATCTTGTGAGGACAACCATGCATGCTTTATCATATGTTATATTTCAACATATTGGCCGGTTTAAGATTGATTTTTTGCAGAGTATACACAGAAGCGATAAAACTCTCTAAAGAGCATGAGGTCACATCCGGTTCAAGAGAGGACGCTTCAAGATCTACCCATGATTCCATGGAGCCAGGGAAAACTATATGAACAGTCGGGTTTACCCGCATCCATCGATCGGCCCTCTGGAAAGATGGATAATCCACATCCAGTGATTGGCTAGGCCCTCTGGAAAGATGGATAGTCCACATCCAGTGATTGGCTAAAATGTTTATGATGGTTCAAGTGGAAAGACGGATAATCCACATCGATCGGCCCTCTGGAAAGATGGATAATCCACATCCAGTGATTGGCTAGGCCCTCTGGAAAGATGGATAATCCACATCCAGTGATTGGCTAAATTGTTTATTATGGTTCAAGTGGAAAGATGGATAATCCACATCCACCGGCCCTCTGGAAAGATGGATAATCCACATCCAGTGATTGGCTAG
>LR738711.1:125083806-125140593 GCA_902687465.1 Secale cereale
ACTATATGGACAGTCGGGTTTACCCGCATCCATCGACCGGCCCTCTGGAAAGATGGATAATCCACATCCAGTGATTGGCTAGGCCCTCTGGAAAGATGGATAATCCACATCCAGTGATTGGCTAAATTGTTTATTATGGTTCAAGTGGAAAGATGGATAATCCACATCCACCGGCCCTCTGGAAAGATGGATAATCCACATCCAGTGATTGGCTAGGCCCTCTGGAAAGATGGATAATCCACATCCAGTGATTGGCTAATTTTTTTCTTATGGTTCATATGGAAAGATGGATAATCCACATCCAACGGCCCTCTGGAAAGATGGATAATCCACATCCAGTGATTGGCTGAACCTTGCTTTGAGCTTGGCAGCTCTTAAAAAGCCTTGACTACATGGTTTTATTTGCAAATTCGCATCTTTGGTGTTTATGTTTTATAACTCTTTAAACCGGAGTGGAACAGCTACAGAAGCTGACCACATATCTATAAAGTGAAAAGTCTGGGTCATGAATACCAGCATGAATAAACCGGTGTTCATTATAACCCGGATCATCCATCAGGCAACAAGCTACAAACTTCTGGACAAAGTTTCAGAACGATATAAACCGGTATCTCTTATCAAGCCCGGGTTTGTTATTGGATCCATGAAGATCTTCATCAAGAAATTTTAAATTCTACCGGATTAAGAGTATTGAGTATGCTTGGTCTCAGGTATAAATTTATTTCTGATATAAGTATATACTTGTTTGATATACTGTGAGGGCAATTTAATCTGTCCAGTGGTAAACCGCTAGGACATGTTTTCAGTCTTACTTATGTAGGAACAGATGACACGCAAGATAAGCGACATCAGACGAAATTTAATTTGGCAAACATTAAAACCAGAAGTCAGAATATCCGGCTCAAAGCGGATCACGTTTCAGCTATCCTATTACAAGGCATAGCAAGCCTGATGGATTAAAAAGATTGTTTGATAAAGCAGAGACTGCAATTACAACAATAAATTCCGAGTTATGCTCCTTCCTGCTGAGACGGCTGGCCATCAGCTTGATCCGGAATATCTTCGTCCTCTTGAAGCGGTTGGAAGTCCAGAACACGCCAATCAATCTTCGTCAAAGCCCGGAAGTACATCTCTTCGCTGATAAGTTCAGAAGGTTCGATATCTAGAGCGAAGGTATGAGGGCGAACTGGTGGGATTAAATTGACGGTGTCATAAACTGGCCGCTCCACCCGCTCGTTTTGCAAGTCGTACCCCGGATGATACCTGGATAAATCGGATTCAGCTGCAAGCTTGCTGGCGAGGGGGCGCATCTCCTTCGTCAAAGCATGGAGGTCCTTCGCGGTAAAAGTGGAACCGTCTTCTTTAGTGTCAGGAAATCCAGTCAAAGCTTCTTCCGGATCAAGATCCGGGACCCAGGCTTTAGCCCTGGTAAGTGCCAGGAGGGCACCGACTCGAGCAGCAGATTTTTTAACTTCTTCTAGACGCACGGGCAGAACATACAACTTTTCCAACGTGCCTTGGATGGTCGTGGGGGCCGGTTTACCGAAAGATGTTGCACTGATGATCCTCTGAGCGCCGGAATACAGCTGCTCGACCAAAGTATAACATGCCTTAAGTTTCTTGCGTAGGTCATCCCCAAGATGGGTGACACGGCGCCCTGCATAT
Source organism: Secale cereale (assembly GCA_902687465.1). NCBI lineage: Eukaryota > Viridiplantae > Streptophyta > Magnoliopsida > Poales > Poaceae > Secale > Secale cereale. Next base: position 125,085,472 of record LR738711.1, read on the forward strand.
AAATATCATGGTTAAACCGGCACAGATGGAAGATCGCAAGGATAAAGCAGGAGTTCAGATTATACTTACCAAAGATTGCAGAAGTCATCAACTCAATTTGCTGCTTTAAGCCGGTTAACTCTTCAGTAACCGGATTAAGCGCCTCCTCAGCATTCTGAACCCTTTTCTCCAGCTCTTTCTTCTGAACCTCAAAAGTGGTCCGTTCTTCTTCAAAGAATTTTTTCAGATCTTCAGCGGTCTTTAAACTCACCTGAAGATCTTTTTTGGCTTTCGAAGCAGCAGACTCTGTCTCAGCAAGACGGTTCCGAAGCTCATTGATCTCATCAGCATTCCGGTTTAAGTCAGCCTGCGAGTACAATCAAGTGATAAGTGAAAGTCAAAAGTCTCAAGCACACAAACAAGTTGTCTACTTGACACTTGGGGGCTAATGGATAATTGCAGCATGAGACAAAATTCTTACAAGTATCAAATACATAACCAAGTTATCTACTTGATACTTGGGGGCTAATGTAAAATCAGTTGCTCATGTTATAAGTTCCGGTTCACCTTCAAAATGTAGCTAAACCGGAACTTGGGGGATGTTATGGGATAGAAGCATATCAAAAGCACAAAATCAGAAGGAAAGGATTACCTCATATTTTTCCTTCATCAAGTTAACCAAGCCCGCTTCGTAATCTCGGCTACTGTGGAGCTGGTTTAAGTATCCGGAATAGATTTCTTGGGCACTCATATCGGCAAGATTGGATAACTCAGTACTCCATTTACCCTTCTCTTTATATAATTTCTCCGTTTTAGCCGTATGTTTGGCTAAAACGGTGGGCTCAGCCGGAGCAACAAAAGCAGTCCCAGTCACTTCAACTTCTGGAGAAGCAGGTGCTGTTGGTGGAGCTGTATTGTGAACCAGACTAGGAGATGCCGGATTAACTTGAGGAGAGTTGGCCCGGGCAGGACTTGGCGGATTGTGGACGTCATCAGCAGTAGGGTTCTCGGGTACTGAGATATGATCCGTAGGCGCAGGATCTTCAAGAGGAGTTGTCGGCTCGCCTTCTGGAGGAACGGTTGTTGCCGGATCAACCGCCGGATCATCTGCAGAAATCTCAGCAGTGGGTTTGTTTGCCTTTTGTTTTTTGCTAGGCTTTGGCTTGCTGAAAAAAGTTTGCAAAATGAGTTAACATTGTGAAGCAAAAAGGTAATCATAAACCGGAAATGTTAAAAAGACTTACCCTGGGACAGTTTTCAATGGGGGAAGTTGCGTAGCAGTCGATTTACCAGAGGAGGATAATGGAGTCTCCTGATAATCAGGATCAGACGGTTTAAGAGGTTTTCGGATAAGCCCGGCCTTGGGATGAAGGAGAGTTGGAGAGAGTATAACCTCGGGGCAGCGCTTCCGAGCCGGAGTGAGAGAAATTCCGGATGACTCCACTGCCAAGCCGCTATGGCGAGTGGTCCGGCGAAGAGCTTCGTGTTGTTGCTTCTTCAAAAGAAAATTAGGATCCAATTGAGCATACGGGTGAGAAAATTGATATTTCCGGACTGTCCGACGACTTTTTTGTGGAAGTGGTTCTGAATCGGAAGAAAGGATAGTTACCTCAACATCGGCCGGTTTATCACCTTCAGCCAACTCCTGTGGACAGTTATCATTAGATACAGATATTAGTACAAGAAAGCAAATTAAAGCCGGATTAATTCATACCTCGGAATCTGGATCATCATCCTCGGCGTGAGAACTAGAGTCAATAGCTGCTTTTCTTTTCTTATTAGCAAAGGTCTTCCGGCGTGCTTGTTTGCCGGTTTTCTCCTGAGGTTTTCTCTTCCAGAAAGAATCCTCAGCCTATTCAAAGGAAGAAAAGACAATTGAAAGGACGGTTTAAAAGAACGGATTACAAATACATAACAAAGCAAAGCTTACCGCAGGCAACTTGTTCTTCTTGTAATACGGAGCTAATCCGACTTTGCTGCAGTCTGCCAAGGAGACGTTGAACATCTTCTTAGCCGATTCAATAACCTCCAATTCAGAAAGTTTATCCTTGGTAAACCGTTGAGGGTCGTCCGGTTTACCAGAATACCGGCACATCAACTACGATCGCCGACTCAAGGGAAGAATACTCCAAGAGAGCCAACAACGCATAAAGTCGGTTCGTATTAAACCATTGGCCATAAAAGCTTTCAGTCTGGAAAGCTGAGATGCAAATCGGGTCCGTTCGACGGAGCTGAGTCGTTGTGGCAGAGGATGATCCTCCGGAAGACGGTGCTCGCGATAGCCCGGTAGTGGGTTCTCCCCTTCAGGAGAAGTATCAACACAGTAAAACCATGACTTGTTCCACTCCTTCGGGTGCGTGTGGAGAGCGGCATGGGGAAAGACAGTGTCTCTCCTTTTCTGGATACTAACACCGCCGAGTTCCTGATGCGGTCCGCTGGTGAATTCCGTACGCCGATTCAAGTGAAAGAAATCCCGGAACAGATCAACAGACGGTTCTTCTTGCAGATACACCTCTGAAAACACTTGGAAGTCACAAATATTGGAGATAGAGTTTGGACCTATGTCCTGAGGATGGAGTTGAAAGGCGGCGAGTACATCCCGGAAAAACTTTGAACCGGGGGGTGTGAAGCCTCGAGTTATGTGATCAAAGAAAACAATAACCTCCCCTTCTCTGGGGGTAGGAGGGCATTCGTTTCCTAGAGCCCGCCACTTCAAAACGGATTGAGGGCCTAAAGTACCAATTTCAGAAATTTTGACCAAGTCTTCTTCCGTGATGATGGAAGGAACCCAGTCACCAGACACAAATTGTTTGGCCATAATGGAAGAAGAACGAGTGCTGAAAAGATAAAGTGCAAAAAACGGATTATGCGAGTACAGCAGTATAAACCGGAAGATATCTACGAAGATTACGCAACGGTTTAGACAGGGGACTAATGATATGGTTAAACCGGCAATAACAAGGAGCTATGTCACTGCCGGTTCATGACAGCAAAAGAGGAACCGCTAAACCGTCACGTTCAAATTCAACATTTTTACAGGAACAGGGCATGACAGTATAAACCGGGGTATACCTAATAGATCTACAAAGGAGAAGAAACATGTTTTTACAGACAACTAAGGAAGAACAGATCTGAGCATGCAAGAAAAAAGAAAATAAATACCAGGACGAACGGGAAGAACTACAAGGATCTTATGCGGAGCAGATGAGTTTACAGGATAAGTGTAGGTGACAAGATCTAAAGCATATACTAGCAGAACAAAGGCAAAGATCTAAGAGCTAGATATAAAGATCAAAAACTTCGGGGAAACGGACATTCAAGATGAACAAGGCGAAGCTTTCGTTAAAGCTCTAATGGTGGAGGCACAGAGAAGAACCCTAGAGGATGCGGATCTACAATGAGGAGGAAAAACATACCTGGAACAGCAGAGATCGGTGGCGGAGTTCTCTGGTCAAAATCAGGGTGATGCAGCGGCCGGTGCGGATTTGTTTTCGGCGGTCGACGGCGGCGGTTCGAAGCTCGGGCGTCAATGGCGTCTTGAAGCTCGGGCGACAGACGAGGAAGAAGATGCGGGAAGAGGATAATGAATGAGGATGGCGGTATTTATAAGGGAAGGTCAGATATGAAGCGACAGGTGCGGGATTCGAGGGAGCAAAGATCTGATAAAGATCCCTTGACGCCTCGATTTTCAGGATAACCATTAAAACAAAGTCACAGTACAGCTCGCAGCGTTAAATGCGGAGATGATGTCACGGTCAGATTCAATAATTCTCGAGGATGACGTCAGAGCCGGTTTACAAAAATGAGAAGACACAGAAGAAAATTATACAAGACAAGGGAGATTGATATGAACAAGTTCAAATCATTCTGGGGCCTAATGTCAGGGATATGACTAGCAGGTATGAACCGGTTAGTGTAAACCGGCTTAGTTATATTATGCTTGGTTGTAACATTTAGTAAAGGCTACGGCCCATGAGATCTTAGGGCCCATGTATAGAATTATGATTTGTAAACCGCCAAGCGATGTAACTTGAGAGATAAGGAAGAAAGGACAGAGACCGAGGCGGACACGAGTATGAGCCGGCCGCGGGACTCTGTAAACCGGACCAGGCGTCACCTCTATATAAAGGGACGACCCGGCGACGGTTCAGAAAAAAAGCAAGAATCAACCCGTTGAGACTACAGGAAAGCGATCCGCTCCCTGTAAACCGACGCCCAAGCAATATCAAACCAACTAGACGTAGGCTTTTACCTTCATCGAAGGGGCCGAACTAGTATAAACTCTCTGTGTCCTTTGTGTGCTATGAACCCCTTCAAGCTAACCCGTGCGATGGTTCCATCATCAAGTCCGCTAAACCGGACATCTGCCGTGTTAATTCCACGACAAGAATGGTTTCCCCTCTGGTCCATGGTCTCCATGGCGTGGGAGGGGCGAGACCCCTCCGAGATTGGATCTGTCTCTCTGTCTCTCTCTGTTTCTGCGTTCCCAGATTCTGGCCTTCCACCGTTTCTTAAATTCCCGGAGATCCGTAACTCCGATTGGGCTGAATTTTGGACACTACTTTTATCCGTATATTAGCTTTCTTGCGGCGAAAGAAGGGTATCAACCGCCTTACGGAGTGGCCACGAGGGGCCAGGGCGCGCACCTCACCCTCGTGGGCCACTTGGGCATCGTCTCACGTTGGTTCCGCATCCCAAAATTCACATATATTCCAAAAAAAATCTCCGTCCGTTCTACCCCGTTTGGACTCCGTTTAATATAGATATTCCGCGAAACAAAAAACATGCAACAAACAGGAACTGGCACTGGGCACTGGATCAATATGTTAGTCCCAAAAATGGTATAAAAAGTTGCCAAAAGTATATGAAAGTTGTAGAATATTGGCATGGAACAATAAAAAATTATAGATACGACGGATACGTATCAGCATCCCCAAGCTTAATTCCTGCTCGTCCTCGAGTAGGTAAATGACAAGAAAGATAATTTTTGATGTGGAATGCTACCTAGCATAATCTTGACCATGTAATCTAATCATGGCATGAATATTAAGACACGAGTGATTCAAAGCAATAATCTATCATTTGACATTAAGACAATAATACTTCAAGCATACTAATAAAGGAATCATGTCTTTTCAAAATAACATGGCCAAAGAAAGTTATCCCTACAAAATCATATGGTCTGGCTATGCTCCATCTTCACCACACAAAGTATTTAAATCATGCACAACCCCGGTTTTAGCCAAGCAATCGTTTCATACTTTAGTATTCTCAAACTTTTTCAACTTTCATGCAATACATGAGCGTGAGACATGGACATAGCACTATGGGTGGAATAGAAGGTGGTGATAGACAAAAGGAGGGAGAAAGTCCTCACATCAACTAAGCAAATCAATGGACTATGGAGATGTCCATCAATCGATATCAATGTGAGTGAGTAGGGATTGCCATGTAACGGATGCACTAGAGCTATAAGTGTATGAAAGCTTAAAAAGAAAACTAGTGGGTGTGCATCAACTTGCTTGCTCATGAAGACCTAGGGAATTTTAGGAAGCCTGTCATTGGAATATACAAGCCAAGTTCTATAATGAAAATTCCCACTAGTATATGAAAGTGACAACATAGGAGACTCTCTATCATGAAGAACATGGTGCTATGATGAAGCACAAGTGTGGTAAAAGGATAGTAACATTGTCCCTTCTCTCTTTTTCTCTCATTTTTTTGGAGGGGCTTCCTTTTTTCTTTTTTTAGCACCCCTCTTTTTTAGGCCATCTTTTTTTTGTCCTTTCTCTTTTTGTTTTGTTTCCTCACACGGGACAATTATCTAATAATGAAGATCATCACACTTTTATTAACTTACAACTCAAAGATTACAACTCGAAGCTAGAACAAAATATGACTCTATGTGAATGCCTCCGGCGGTGTACCGGGATGTGCAATGATCTAGCGTAGCAATGACATCAAAAAACGGACAAGCCATGAAAACATCACGCTAGCCGTCTTACGATCATGCAAGGCAATATGACAATGATGATGCGTGTCATAATAAACGGAACAGTGGAGGTACATGGCAATATATCTCGGAATGGCTATGGAAACGCCATAATAGGTAGGTATAGTGGCTGTTTTGAGGAAGGATATAAAGTGGTTTGATGCACTGGCAAAAGTTGCGCGGTACTAGAGTGGCTAGCAAGGTGGAAGGGTGAGAGTGCGTATAATCCATGGAACATTAGTCATAAAGAACTCACATACTTATTGCAAAAATTTATTAGCCATCGAAACAAAGTACTACACGCATGCTCCTAGGGGAACGGTTGGTAGGAGTTAACCATCGCGCGATCCCGACCTCCACACAAAGGATGACACTCAAGAAATAAATCATGCTCCGACTTCGTCACATAACGGTTCACCTTACGTGCATGCTTCAGGAATCAGAAACCTCAACACAAGTATTTCTACAATCCACAACTACCCACTAGCATGACTCTTATATCACCATCTTTATATCGCAAAACTATTGCAAGGAATCAAACATATCATATTCAACGATCTACAAGTTTATGTAGGATTTTATGACTAACCATGTGAATGACCAATTCCTGTCAACTCTATAAATAGATATAAGTGAAGCAAGAGAGTTTAAATTCTTTCTACAAAATATATGCCCACGCTCTAACAAATATAAGTGAAGCAAAAGAGCATTCTACAAATGGCGGTTTTCTATGTGAAGAGAAACATGCAATCCAAACTTCAAATGATATAAGTGAAGCACATGAAGCATTCTATAAAGCCATACTCAAAACATATAAGTGAAGTGCAAAGAGCATTCTATAAATCAACCAAGGACTATCTCATACCAGCATGGTGCATTTATTAAAAGGAAAAATAAAAAGCACACGATGCTCCAAGAGTTTACACATAACATGTGAACAGAACAAATCCGAAAACATACTGATACTTGTTGAAGAAAGATGGGATGCCTTCCGGGGCATCCCCAAGCTTAGACGCTCGAGTCTCCTTAAATATTTACTTGGGGTGCCTCGGGCATCCCCAAGCTTGAGCTCTTGACTATCCTCCTTCTCCTCATATCAAGACCTCCTCGATCTTCGAACACTTCATCCACACAAAACTTAACCGAACTTTTAGTGGCGGGGTTAGTGCATATGATCAATAAAATACCATCATGTACTGCTCTAACATTATTGTATAATTATGAACGAACATTACCCACGGTATGCTGTCACAATTCTATGGCCCCAAGTCAAGGAGGCTTCAACAAGAATTCAAACATATGCAAATAATGAAGCTATAACAGCAATCTGTGAAAACATGGCCGTCTGTAGTAATCTGAACATTAACAATACTTCTGTAACTCTAAAAATTCTGGAAAAAATAGGAAAAATCAACAATTTGTATAGCAAGACTTTGCAAACAGTTTCAGATCCTTTTGACATTCCAGTAAAAATGTAAAATCGCGCACTACAGCCAAAGTTTCTGTTTTTGCACCGCACAAACCAATAAGCAGTTTAATCATCCTAAAGGAAACTCTTGGCACATTATTTTTATAATACAATGGAATTGTACAAGGGGTTAATTATTTTTATTGAAAAGTTCCTGTAATTCAAGATTTGCAAAGTTTCCATGGGCATGAACAAAGTTCAAGGAGCTCCCCCATTTCAATGGTGCTCGTTCTTCTTACTTTCACTTTTCTTTTTGAAAAGTTGTAGGTTCCCCTCTTTATTTTTTTGTTTTTAAACTTTATAAAAGCACACAACAGAAATAAATGACTCTCTAAAACTTCCGGGTTGTCTCCCTGGCAGCGCTTTCTTTAAAGCCATTAAGCTAGGCATATAGTGCTCAAGTAATGGATCCACCCGGATCCCATGGTATATCAAAGCCAATTTTAATTAGCAATGATTTGGCATTTAGTAGTGAGCACAAAGTGATATGTGTCATGCAAGAACGAAGTCTAACTCTCTTCCTATGCATAGGCATGTCATACAAGAACAATTCATGCACATTAAGTAAAGGCCAATGCATAGTATAAGCAGTTTCTTGCAATTTCATCGTGTTGGAAACATAGAGAGGCGGAGATGTAGTTCCTCTCTCATAATAATTGCAAGTAGGAGCAGAAAACACATGCATATTATACTCATCAAAATCATCATGTGTAATGGAAAAAGGCAACTCATCAATATAATCCTTAATAAGTGCAAACTTCTCTGATATAGTTTAGTTTGGAGAATTTAAAAAGATAATAGGACTAGCATGTGTGGGTGCAATAGCAACTATTTCATGTTTAACATAAGGAACTATAGCAAGTTCATCTCCATAAGCATAATTCATATTGGCATCTTGGACACAAGCATAGCAAGCATCATCAAAAAGGGATATTTAGAATGAATCAAAGGGATCATAGCAGTCATCATAGCAATCATCCTTCGGTAAGCACGAAGGGAAACTAAACAATGTATGAGTTGAAGAGTTACTCTCATTAGAAGGTGGGCATGGGTAGCTAATCCACTCTTCCTCCTTTTGTTCTTCGCTCTCCTTGTCATCTTTTTCATCTAATGAGCTCACAATGCCATCAATTCCTTCTTCCATAGTCTCGTACAAAGTATTAGTCTCTTCTTGGACAGCGGAGACCTTCTCAATAAACGCATCAATATTGGCATTGTATTCATAATTTAAATAGCAATATTTCAATATAGCAAGATTTTCAGGCCTATAAAGATCATCATCAAAAGCATCATACTTTTTAAACAGAGATTCAATTTCATAAGCACCCTTAAAAGCAACGAATTCTTCTATTTGTTCAACATCACAGTAATCATATATACCATAAGCTTAAGAAGCTAAGGTTACATTATCATTAAATTTGCATGAAAAGGGAAGGTGTGGAGCCTTCATCCTAGAGCAACAAGTATAATCATATCTCAAGCATAGTTGCCGATCATACCAATGCAACATATAAATTTGATCCCATAATAGTTTCCCTTTTTGTGTCAAGCGATAATCCATAAAGTATTCACGTTGATCCAACGTTACTCCCATTATATAGTTGAATGGGGTTTTCTCAGGATTGTCAAAGTAGTACATAATATCTTTCACATAATGAGCATCGAGGGTTTTAGGAGGTTCCCATCTCCATGAGTAGCAAGTACACCTAATGTTTTTGGTATTTTGTGTTCCATATCCATAACTAAAGATAGAGAACAACTTAGAACAAAAAATAAAAACTACTTAGTGATAAAGCAAACAAGCACACACGAGAATATTCACCCCACGCTATTGCTCCCCGGCAACGGCGCCAGAAAAAGGTCTTGATAACCCACAAGTGTAGGGGATCAGTTGTAGCATCTTTCGATAAGTAAGAGTGTCAAACCCAACGAGGAGCTAAAGGTAGAACAAATATTCCCTCAAGTTCTATCGACCACCGATACAACTCTACACACGCTTGACGTTTACTTTACCTAGAAAAAGTATGAAAATAGAAGTATTTTGTGGTTTTTGTGGGATAGGTTTGCAAGAATATAAAGAGCACGTAAATAAAACTAGGGGATGTTAAGATAAAGAAGCAACTAAATTAGTTTTGGTAGAGAGCTTTTTGTCATGAGAAAGTTATTTGTCCCTAGGCAATCGATAACTAGACCGGTAATTACCATTGCAATTTTATTTGAGGGAGAGACATAAGCTAACATACTTTCTCTTCTTGGATCATATGCACTTATGATCGGAACTCTAGCAAGCATCCGCAACTACTAAATATCATTAAGGTAAAACCCAACCATAGCATTAAAGTATCAAGTCCTCTTTATTCCTAGACGCAAACAACCTACTTACTCGGGTCTGTGCTTCAGTCACTCACGCCACCCACCATAAGCAAATCATGAACATATTGCAAACCCTAAAGCGGGGATCCCTCACGCTTGCGCGACACAGAGAGCACCATAGGACAGCACCAATAATAAAACATGTAACTCAAACCAATCACGATCATCAATTAACCCATAGGACAAAACGGATCTACTCAAACATCATAGGATAGCCATACATCATTGGGAAATAATATATAGCGTTGAGCACCATGTTTAAGTAGAGATTACAGCGGGTAGAAGAGGGGTTACACCGCTGCATAGAGGGGGGGGGGGGAGAGTTGGTGATGACGGCAGTGAAGTTGTTGTGTAGATTGCGTTGATGATGATGGCCCCAGTGGCACTCCGGTGCCACCGGAAGCGAGGGGGAGAGAGCCCCCCTCCTCCTTCTTCTTCCTTGACCTTCTTCCTAGATGGGAGAAGGGTTTCCCCTCTGGTCCATGGTATCCATGGCATGGGAGGGGCAAGAGCCCCTCCGAGATTGGATCTGTCTCTCTGTCTCTCTCTGTTTCTGCGTTCCCAGATTCTGGCCTTCCACTGTTCTTAAATTCCCGGAGATCCGTAACTCCGATTGGGCTGAATTTTGGACACGATTTTTATACGAATATTAGCTTTCTTGCGGCGAAAGAAGGGTATCAACCGCCTTACGGAGTGGCCACAAGGGCCCAGGGCGCACCTGCCCGCCTGGGCGCGCCCCTCACCCTCGTGGGCCACTCGGGCATCGTCTCATGTTGGTTCTGCTTCCCAAAATTCACATATATTCCAAAAAAATAACCATCCGTTTTTATCCTGTTTGGACTTCGTTTGATTTGGATATTCTGCGAAACAAAAAACATGCAACAAACAAGAACTGGCACTAGGCACTGGATCAATATGTTAGTCCCAAAAAATTGTATAAAAGTTGCCAAAAGTATATGAAAGTTGTAGAATATTGGCATGGAGCAATAAAAAATTATAGATACGACAGAGATGTATCATTACTTGAGGAGACAATGGAGTGACATTAGGGTTTTGGTTGATGTGTGTTTTAAGGTGTTATTCTAGTATGAACTCTAGGATAGATCGAATAGAAAGAATAGCTTCGTGTTATTTTACTACGAACTCTTGAATAGATCGATCAGAAAGAATAACTTTGAGGTGGTTTCGTGCCCTTCAATAATCTCTTCGTTTGTTCTCTGCTATTAGTGACTTTGGATTGACTCTTTGTTGCATGTTGAGGGATAGTTATATGATCCAGTTATGTTATTATTGTTGAGAGAACTTGCACTAGTGAAAGTATGAACCCTAGGCCTTGTTTCGAAGCATTGCAATACCGTTTGTTCTCACTTTTATCATTAGTTACCTTGCTGTTTTTATATTTTCAGATTACAAAAACTTATATGTACCATCCATATTGCACACCATCTCTTCACCGAACTATTGCACCTATACAATTTACCATTGTATTGGGTGTGTTGGGGACACAAGAGACTCTTTGTTATTTGGTTGCAGGGTTGTTTGAGAGAGACCATCTTCATACTACGCCTCCCACGGATTGATAAACCTTAGGACATCCACTTGAGGGAAATTTGCTACTGTCCTACAAACCTCCGCACTTGGAGGCCCAACAACGTCTACAAGAAGAAGGTTGCATAGGAGACATCAATCATCCTCCTGAATATACAATTACATCCATTACTAGTAAATACAGAAGGCAACTGATAATTTAGATATGCACACATGACACATTGATCATATTATCTATATTATGATCCTATTTGCATTTTCCATTGTCATGCACACACATAACAACAAAGCTAATATAACTACATATTGTGGACAAATTTATATACTGATGAATCAAGTAAGTTCTTAATGAATTGATAGGTACATCAAAATTAATGCATTCCATTTGGGCATATGACATTCAAAACACCAATCTGTGTAGCATTCAAAAACAAATCTATGCATACACGTCTGTAGCGTTCAAAACTCCAATCCGTGTAGCATTCAAAAACAAATCTAATAATCATGTGTAGAATTTAAGCACAAAGATCCCTATCTCTCATTAAGATCTGTCTAGCATTTTTGCAACGGATGTAATCCAAAAAACCCTAATACAAAATCCCCACCCCCCATACAGAAAACCACATCCCTCAAACCAACTACTCTAACCATCTGTACTACCCTACGAATCACAACCCAACCAATGAAATTAACTCTACAATAAAAATATTGCAACTAGGGTACAAGCAAATGGAAGTACCTCCAGTACCACCTTCTCCTCGCCAGGTTGCACATATGGATGGACTGCGCCGCTCGACGCCGTCACCTTCAACTCCGGTGATATGTCTCCATTGTATCTATAATTTTTGATTGTTTCATGCCAATATTATTCAACTTTTACATACTTTTGGCAGCAATTTATATGATTTATTTGGACTAACTTACAGATCCAGTGCCCAGTGCGAGTTCCTGTTTGTTGCATGTTTTTGTTTCGCAGAAAATCCATACCAAACAAAGTCCAAACGCGATAAAAATTTATGGAGAATTACTTTGAAATATATGTGATTTTTTAGACTTGGAATCAACACAAATGGGGGCCCACGGTGACCACAACCCACCAGGGCGCCCCAGGGGGTGCCTGGCACGCCCAAGTGTCTTATGCCCACCTCAAACGTTGGTTAGGGACCTTCTTTTGGCGCAAGAAAGATAATCTACGGGTAAAAGTTGTGTTAAAATTTCAGCGCAATCGGAGTTACGGATCTCCGGGAATTTAAGAAACGGTGAAGGGCCAGATCTGGGAAACGCGAAACAGAAGAGAACAGAGAGAAAAATAAAATTTCGGAGGGGCTCCCCCCCTCCGCCACCATGGAGGCCATGGACTAGAGGGAACACTCCTCCCATCTAGGGGGGGAGGCCAAGGAAGAAGAATAAGGAGGAGGGCTCTCTCCCTCTCTTTCCCGATGGCGCCGGAGTGCCACCGGGGCTAGGATCATCACGATGATCTACATCAACAATCTTGCTACCGTCAACACCAACTTTATCCCCTCTATGCAGCGGTGTAACCTCTCTATCCCAGTTGTAATTTTCTACTTAAACATGGTGCTCAACTCCATATATTATTTCCCAATGATATTTGGCTATCCTATGATGTTTGAGTAGATCCGTTTTATCCTATGGCATAATCGTGATCTTGGTTGGTATGATTGTATATTTTATTTTGGTGCTGTCCTACGGCGCCCTTCGTTCTCGCGCAAATGTGAGGGCCCCCCACTGTAGGGTGTTGCAATATGTTCATTGTTCGCTTATGGTGGGTTGCTAGAGTGATAGAAGCTTAAACCCGAGTAAGGGGGTATGATGTATGGGAGTAAAGAGGACTTGATAGTTAATGCTATGGTTGGGTTTCACGACCTTAATGATCTTTAGCAGTCGCGGATGCTTGCTAGAGTTCCAATCATAAGTGCATATGATCCAAGTACGAAAAGTGTGTTAGCTCATGCCTCTCCCTCGTAATAAAATTGCAAGAATGATTACCGGTACTTGTTATCGATTGCCTAGGGACAAATCATTCTCGTGTGTTACAAAAAGCTTGCTACTACACTACTTTTATTGTCTTGCAATTTATTTCAAGTTTTATTCCCGCTAAGTACTTCTAGTTTTATTCTTTATTTTAGATAAAGCAAACGTTAAGTGTGCGTAGAGTTGTATTGGTGGTCGACATAACTTGAGGGAATATTTGTTCTACCTTTAGCTCCTTGTTGGGTTCGACACACTTACTTATCGAAAAAGGCTACAAACGATCCCCTACACTTGTGGGTTATCATTCGACAGTGCTGAGGCGGAACCCGCCACCTCCTTATCCACATCCATAGTCGCGACATCGGTTGCTACCCCGCACTACCGTGGACGTCGCCAACGTCCTGCACTGCATCTGTCGCGGTCACCGCGCCCTGCAGATCTTCGGCCACTGCGTTGGCGTCACCACGAGCGTCCGCCATCGGTATGAGGGAGGCGATGAAGGCGAGGAAGAGGATGAGGTGGGGGAGAGCAAGACGATGCGGAGGAGGAGAGCGAGACGACGGGGTGGGGGACAGGGAGACGATGTGGCAGGGAGGGGATTTAGGGGAAATGGTAGGGGTGATGCGTCCGTAGGTGGTTCCCCCCTTATACGATTGGACGTTTTTGCCATATTCCCTGGACACGTGCTACCCCACGACCGCGGTCAGTTGCATGCAAAAATGAAACACCTACGCGGCTGCACGAGTCAGAGTTAACGGTCAAGCCATTGACCCAACGGCAATGTCCAGTTTGCCCGTTTCTGAGAGTTTCAGACAAGGGAGTGGGGAAAAGTGAGCAAAAGTTAAGAGCGTGCGGATGAATGAGTACAACTAAGGAACCAGGGGCATAGATGTAAAAAACCCTTTAAAATTGTACAACCCATTTCTCATTACTGATAGCCCATTTTCTGGGCAAGCCGAATGAAGCTCTCCTCTTCTTGAAAGATTTGTAGTCCAGCAGGGCTGACAAAGCAAGTAGGCCTCGGTTGGGTATTCTGCAAAGAAAAAAAAATGGGCTAGCCATTTTCATAAATAAAAAAATGACTCGGCTGGTCTTGTGGTAAACATTAAAGAAAAGGCTGGCTAGACAGGCCAGAGTGCCCCACACATCCCAGTTAACACCCTGCTTTCGTCTAAAAAACAAAAATAAATGGGCAAGCTACTGGATCTGTGGTGTCAGCCGCTCATTGTGCAAGTCTATCGTTTATTGACTACGTTGACAATGGCATGGGACCCAGATGTGAGAAATCCATTAGGAGGAACCATTTTTTGGCTTTGAATAAGGAGGCACTTGTTTGCATACTGCCATGACCCTGGTGGGTCCATGCTGTCATCCTCTCTATGTACAATCATCTCCTAATTGTGTACGCGTCAACCTAGTAGGCCCACAAGTCAGCCTTTAAACCCGTGGCAGACAAATACAACCCAGTTAAAAAATAAGAGCCCATTCCATATGTTCACATGGAAAGTTGAACATTCAAAGCAACGTAATAGGCTGGTCAGATATAGAGCATTGAACTTCCACGTTGACAACCATCATAGCCAAGTTCACTATCTACTCCCACTAATACTCTAGTGCACCAGTACTAACTTACTCCTAACTAACTAGACGATGCCGGCCCCATCTGCGGTACACGCTAAATGCCGGCACCGACGTCCTCCTCCTTGCATTGGAGTTCCCGGAGGTGCGATAGGGCGCGTTGCTCGCGCGTGTGGCCCTTTCCATGCCAACGTGGTCCATTGAAGCTTCGACTTCTAAGCGGGAAACCCACTTGACGAGCTGGTAGTAAAATTCGGCAGCACGCACGCGTGCGTACCCGACAACCTCTAGGGATATTTGCCGGGCGCCGGCCTCCATGTAGTCGGCCCCGTTGCGGGTGCTCTGCTCGTGACTCAGAGCAACGGTGTGCTGCTGCTCCATGCCCCATTGGCGGCACAAATCGTCCATACACTACTCCTCCGCCAGGCGGTCGCGCTCCAACAAGTCCTCGTACTGCACATTGCCATCTAAGGACCGATAGAATGCCTCCTCCCTCTGCCTTCCTTCCCGTGAATGACCGAACACTAGCTCCGGCGGTGAGCGCCTCTTGCGTCGCCTATTCCAGACGGTCGGGGGCATGACAGACATGGCGAGAGCGAGGGCAAGTGGCGAGGGACGTCGGGCCGGTGGGGGTTGTGAGGATAGGCCGATAGGGCGAGTTGGGTGATGGTGCTACCTGATAACGTCGGGAACCAGTGATTATAGGCGGAAGGTAGGTGAATTAGCGTGTCACTGGAAACGCGGCGGTCATTGGAATTGAATGCATAAGCAGGCATGGCTTAGCGCACCAGCTTACCGTCGAAATCTGGAAAAACTGAAATTATGACTATGTCGTCCCATCCCGTCAGTGGTGCGCCCTGTCCATGCTGGGTCGCACATCGGCATGACGGTCAAGCGAGTGCACTCGAATCATCCAGATGAGGTACTCCCTCCTTGTAAAAAATTATCCACAACTCATCATCTACCTTGGTTGGTGAGATTTTTGAATTGAGCCCTGCAAACCGGAAAGGAGGTAGTACGTGCGTGATCCGCTATTTATTCGTGAAGGATTGACTAGGTCGGACAGTGTACGTGTAGGATTGCATTAGCTAATGAATGTTCGCTGGTAGATAAGGCATTTGTGAACATTTTTGCTGGTAGCTTCTTCAGATTCGCACGACATTTTCTTCAGAACAACATGTCAGTTTTTTCAGAGGTAGGCATTTTCCTTCAAAAAACCGCCACCTTTGGATCTTGCATCACAACTAAAACTGCCAGGAGCGTATTAGTAGGCTAGCAAGTGATCGACCGGTAACTTGTAAACACAGAGTGAACAGAAATAAGGAACTTCTAGTAACTTGTAAACACTGAGCACACTAAAATAAGGATCATGTTGTGCACACTAAAAGAGTCGATCCGTTCGAAATGTCCACACACAAGACTCACATGCCTGGCTTTGTATTATGTTCCCATTAATAGCACAAATTCACAACCAACTAGTACCATTCCCATACATAACATCAACATGTTAATGCATCTCAATGATTCACAGATCATATACAATATGTAGCTCCTAAAACAAAGATCAGGAAAAAACATATAGTGTTGGCCAATAAATAGTACGGTACTACTTTTGGGCAGTCCATGAAGTGACTATTCAATCTTTGTATCTATTTTCAAATGGCACTGCATGCAGTGACTATACTATTATCTTGTGCAATTCCACAAAAATTGAAGTCACTTGTTTATTCGCCAAATAGCAACGGGCAGACATCTCTTTGCACAAATATCAACCAGCTCGTTAACATATACCCCACCTTGTATTTTCGGTTTAAACACGCATCTGCTAGTCGTTACCGCTTAGCATCTGTCGTGTTTTGCACTAGACAATTTGATACTGTCATGTTTTGCCCTGGACAATTTCGTACTGAATTGATTTGCTGGTATAGAGCAGAAATATAGCGCCTATTCTTCATTAGACCAAGGATATCCATGTTCGTAGTGATAGAAGAGGTGAAATCGATACAACCGAAATTGAGCATCCAATCATTAAATCATGTCTTGCACCTCCAATGTAGGTCCACCCTGCCAATAAATTCACATGCAAACCACTAATATTACTATCTAATGACAATACAAAAAGAGTAGAAAGATAATAGAAAATCATGTACCTTCGTAATGAGCATCTCATATTGCCACCAATTGGATATAACGGTTTGGAAGAAAACATGGTCATAATGTTGAACATTTGGACTTTTTGTGCAGTTTCACTAAAATCGAGCATCCATGTTTGCACATATATTGAAAGTGTGATTACTATAAAATTGGCACTCATTGAAGCATAGACTCACAAATATAAGCATTCCAATTTCTTAATGGGGAAAGGTAGCAAGATTGTTTCTAACCATCTGTTTGAAGGAATAAAAAAGTCAACAACGACTGATGTCCGGAAGGCATACATAGTATTTTCTGGAAAAATGAACCATCCTGACCTTTCCTCTTCTTTTAAGCATATTTTGTGCAGTTCAACTAAAATAAAATGCCATCACCACCTTGATAATTCACTGACACTGTACAAAAAGAAATGACTTACCATTACATCATGATATCATGTATGTAATCGACAGGCATTAGAGACAAACATGTAGACCTCCTCCAATAACATAATGCACATTAATTTTAACAAATATGTGACTAGCTTTACCGGCAGTATTGGAGTGAACTCTACACCCTTTGTTCCTGTAACATCCCAAAATTCTAAATTTTGGAATGTTATAATAAATAGATACTTTGATTGCTTGTTTGATGTGCTGTGTGAAATTGAGTGAAATTGAAACTTTTGAAAGTTAAATGAGAGGGAATAAAATGACTTTCCCAAAACTTTCATTTTGCATTTTGATCTCCGAGGGAATTCAAATTCTTTTCAACACAAAACCCTAGAGTGAAGATAATATGACTTTTTCCATTTATTTTAAGTGATAAAGGGCTTTTAAAGGATTTTTGAATTTCATCCTCGAAATCTTTTCATTTCAGAAACTTTACGCGACTCAATGATTTTCCAGAGAGAAGATAAAATGACTTCTTCAAATTATAGGAAATATGAGTTGGAAGTTTTTCTGAAATTTTCTGCAACTCAATTTCAATATTGAGTTATTTGGGTTTTATTCAAATTATTTTTCTCCAAAAATAAATTACATGGAAAATTGGGTAACATGATTCCCTACAGCGGAAAATTGGAGAGAAATAAATTTGAATTCCTTTTGGTATTTTAAGAATGATATTTATTGATTTTTATTGCATCAGTAGCACCTTTTGATTTATTAGAATTTGTGGGCATTTTATTTGACAGTAGGAAAATGTTCATCTTGTAGGATGTCTTTTTCTGTAATTTTTGATATATTATATGCCTATATAATATTTTAGTTTAATTTTATATTATTCGTTTTTATCTCCCTGTTAAAAAAAATCTCCCCCGAAACTGGGCCGGCCTAGGCAAAGCCAGGCCGCGGCCCAGCTCGCTCGCCGCCTCCTTCCTCGCGACGGACTCCCGTCCGAGCGCGTGCCGCCGCCGCCTCGGCGTCCGTGCCGTGGCCGCCACGCCTCTTCCTGCCCCCTTCTGCACGACACACCCCTCTCCTCTCCTTCATAAATAGCGCCCGCCACCGCTCCCCACGCATCGCGCCGCCGCCGCCGCGCACTTCTGCTGCTGCTGCTGCCCTCGCCGCCCCGCTCCTCGCCCCTCGCCCCGCTCGTCCGCAGCCGCGCCCGGAGCCGCCGCCCTCTGCCCTCCCCTCGTCGGAGTTCACGGAGACTCGCCGGAGCTCTGCACCGGTCCGATCCGATCCGTCGTCGAAGAAAAACCGCCCGACCAGCCGGTCTTTTTCGCTGAACCGGTAAACCCTCAGAAAACCGCCTGGTTTTCTCTCCAGATCGGTTTTTCCTCTTAGTTAGATCTATCCAGTGAATGCTCACTAATTAGGACTAGAAAACAAAGGTTCATTCGTTAAGTTTTTCTTTTCTGTTTAGTTTTCGGTCAGGGACCTCTCTGTAAATCTTTTATTTACAGATTAGCCCCTAAACTTTAAAAGGCCATCTTGTAGGATTTCTTTTTACCAGTTAGTCCAAATCCAACAAAACCAACGCCCACGTCTTCATTACGATCCCCTCTTTCCAGTAATACAACTGAAACATGTTTTTGAAAATTTTAAAATTTGAATTCAACTAGTTTTAGATTTGAACTTCGTTTGATCATAACTTGAGCTTCGTAACTCCGTTTTAGTTGATTCTTTTTGCAAATCGAAGCTCTTTACCTAAACTCTCTGACAAGGCCAAATTCACATAATTTTGGTACTGTTGGAAATTGTTTTGTGTTTCAAGAGTCATTCGTTTGTTTTCGAAGTTTTCCGAAGTGTTTATTCGTCCTGTCTGATCTTTCGGAGTGATTGCTTATGTGTGGTTACTATTGCTTGCTTACGATAGATTGACCGGAGTGTGACGAGTAGAGATATCAAGAGTTTTGAGTGCGAATCATCTTCATCAACATTGCAGGCAAGTTCACACTTTGATCATACTTTCCAATACCCAGTTTTTCATTGCATTAGTTATATCCTCAAACACATTGCATCAGTAGGACCTTTAAACTTGTGGGACTGGGAAGTAGATTGATGTAGAACCTATTACCTGCATTATTTTCAAACCCCCGGGAGTTACTTCTATGTTTGCTTAGGTTGCCATGCTATGCTCGTAGACGTGGTTTGGGTTTGAGTGAAATCCATGACAGATGTGAGTTGTTAATTAAGGATTCAACTTAAGGTGGCTACTTGAATACACATCTGGGTGGATTGGTTAGGGCACCCTAGGAGTGAACCAGTGGTTTGCCCGGACACCTGGGGTTGCCAGTGTTGTCCTAGGAAATCCCGGGGTTTCCGTGTGATTGTCCTATTGGAATGCCACCCAGGCTCAAAGGGATCATATAATATTTTCATGCCTAGAAACTTCCATGTGCAGCCACATGCCAATATGGGCTCTGGCATAGTTGAGTAAGTTGTGGGGAACCTTTCCATGATGGACTAGCAGATGTAGGGGGATTGTAGGTGTACCGGCCTATCTATCTGGTTAAGGGGACCTCTTCGGAAAGACTGTGTCTCGGTCATCCGTTTCTCAAACACCATGCAGTGCGAGAAACCAAACGGAGGCGATCGAGTCTTGTGGAAAAAATGCACAAACCTCCGCAGAGTGTACAAACTATTCATGAGTAGCCGTGTCCCCGGTTATGGACATCTTTGAGTATCTAGAAGTGAATTATTTGTTGATCTCATCACTCTATAATTTAATTTGTTGGGTTAATGATTACTTTAATTTGGGATTGAGATGGAGGAACCATTCTCAATTGTTCATGATTTAAATTTAACAAAGTAGTTAAATAAAATGCATTCTTTGTGGCAGGGAAAAATCAGCTTTACGCAAAAACAACCATACAGCCTCCACCAGCCAAATATGCATGTAGTTGTAGGACTTGTTCATTATCATTACAGTGTGAATTTGCCAGTACATTCAATGTACTGACCTACAAGGGTGCAACGTCTCATGTTGCAGGAATTATTTGATGCGTAAGTGTTACGTTAGGGTTTTGCTCTCTACACTCAACTTTGTCGTTGGTGTTGATGGGAATCCACAACCTTTGTTGCTTCCGCTATGATTGATTGAGGTAATAGTATTTACGTTACTTTATACATGTGATTTACCTCTGTTGTAAATCCTCGAGTACTGTGTGTGTCAGCATACCGATCCAGGGATGACACTAAAGCACAGAGACTTGATCCATTCGGGTCGGGTCGCTACAGTTCCTTAATATAAGACATTTTCACAGTTCAATTTAAAGTACCCAAACGTCTAGTATTTAGAAAAATAGGTAGTAGTTTTCTTGAGCACATATCTGGGAAAGCTTGCCACACCTTATATATGTCCATACGCTAATGCAACACCATTCGAATAGAACAAATATACACTAATCCAGTGGCTAGTGCAACAACAAAGTAGTTTTTTTATTACTGGGTACAATAGAATGGTTTTACTGAACTGATTTCCATAAGCTAGCACTGGAAGATTTTTATAAGCATTAACAATACAAACTGTAAAGGTAACAAGTTTCAGCATTGGTATACTAGTTGTGCAACAGCATTAAACCAAATACAAAAGTCGGAAGGTAACTAGCATTATGAACTAATGATAGTATAAAAAAATTGCAAACCATGTACCTTCATGGTAAACATCATTTCGAACTCGGGAGGACCTCAAAATTGATATCCCAATCTTGATAATTGATCAAACATAAAAAATTGATCGATCAGATCAAGAAAACAGCCAGAGGAGGAGGTGCCCACTCTTGACCTTTCCTCTTCTCTTCATAATTTTTTCTGCAGTTTAACCAAAATAAAATGACATCGACGCCTTGGCCTTCTGGTGACACTGTACAAAAAATTGACTTATCTCATGAAATTGAGGTATGTAATCTATAAGCATTAACGGTGCAAAAATCTGACGGTAGTAACAAGTTTCATCGTTGGTATACTGACTGTGCAACAGCATTAGAATGCCTTAGCTAGAAAATGTTTAATACATGCACAATCAACAGCTAACCCTGAAATAATCCAATGACATTAAATGACATTTCTTAGATTTATCAGTAGCATTTGACTGAGTGCGACATTAGTTAAATGTGGCATCACTTTAGCAGTAGCATTGTTTGACTTTACCGGTGGTGTTATACTAACAACAAAAAAGTGGCAATAAGAGCATGGGAGGCCCATTCAGATAGTGGGCACACCAGTACGATATACCTCCATGGATGGATAGAGTGGTGGGGGAGGGATGGTTGCCCAGAGCAACAAATATCCAGGCAGCATATGTGTATTACGTCCCATTTTTGTTCTGTTTAGCCACCTTTTTCCTATGTGAGGACAACTAACCGATCGACCTGGTCATTCTCTATTGCATTTGCATGCATTTCTACCCTTTTTCAACCAAGAGACACGAGACTCGTTCCTTAGCTACTGGTTTTTCCATTCTCAACTTAGATGCGGGTTCGATACCTAGTCTCTTCGATAGTACTTTCTCCCTTTCTTTCCTTATTCAACCTAGACATGGATTAGTATGCATGAAGTAGGGTTTTCTTTAATAGTGCAAATTAAGGTTTTCGTCTGCGTGACCAGCAGAGCAGAGGATAGCAAATTGGGGGATGGTGGAGTGAT
Organism: Secale cereale; assembly: GCA_902687465.1. Lineage (NCBI taxonomy): Eukaryota > Viridiplantae > Streptophyta > Magnoliopsida > Poales > Poaceae > Secale > Secale cereale. The sequence continues at coordinate 125,107,634 of LR738711.1, forward strand.
AAAATATCCACATGCAGCGACGTGGCAGATGGGGCAATAGAACAAGGGTATGGTTTGAAAAGAGGTAGCATACCTGAGGGTCGGCGGGAAGTGTCTTCACTCGTGGTCGTCGTCCTACGCACACACTATGACAACAAGCTTGGGGACGGAGGCCATCCCGCGCGGGCGCTAGGTCTGAGAGGATGGCCTTGTCGTCAGTGTGTGACCTTGCTCGCTGACAACGAGTGCGTCAATGCTGCATGTCCTTTTCTTCCCCGATGGACGGGATCCTGGCGGATCCGTGACCATCGGTGAGGAGGGAGAGAGAGGGACCATCGCCGTCTTTTTTAGATCTGGAGAGTGGGTGATAGCGTGAGAAGCAAGTGGGCAGCCCTTAGCAAGCAAGTGCTAAAGCTCCAGCCTATATATCTTTTTCGATACTAGTACTAGAGGTGGAGTAGTGGTACTATGGTAGAGTAGTTTAATATTTTCTCTGCATACAGTACCAATTAGTGGTGCTTCAAAACTGAACGGCACGCCATTAAAAAAATAAAGTCGAGAAATAATGCAGCACCTCGGGCCAATGCGGCTAGATCGCATTTTGCATGAGAAATGTCACACCATGTTTCGTTGACACGTGGTCCCGTTCCAATATGTCAGTGAGACGACAGCGAGTCCTTTTGTACAATTTCTGAACGGACGCCTATGTAGGCCGGGGAGCCTCACCTTGTACCGTGGCAACCGTCCACTGTCTCTTCGCCTTTCCCTCTCGATTTGAAACTGCTGTCGCACGCTCTTCCTCCCTCCATTTGCTTTCAACCTTGCTTCTGCCATTGTTCGATCGTCTTCTCCATGGAGGGGACAGTCTCGAAATGACCCTATTATTCTTGCCGTGATCTGAAAGATGATGTGGTGGAGGACTCATTGATCATTGTGACTTCACCTCGGCTAGCATGGCAGGTTTGTTCAAGACCATTCTTGACTCAACAAATAACATCATTACAAAGAACCCAAGGGTTCAGGAGCGGTTTGATCTCCCCTATCTTCTTCGCCATGACCCTACTCGCTGGCGCGGGGACGACGGAAGCCTCGCCTTGTGCAAGTTGATGCCGCTTGATAATGATACGTGTGATGTTAAGATGCCATCGCTTAAGGGTAAGGCCTGGGCAGGCGCAAATGGATATTGGGTTGTTCATATTGGGTACAACTATGAGTAGAAACTTGTGAATTTGTACACTTTTCACCGGGTTCCACTTCCAAAAATCTCAGAGTGCCCCGAGGTTGAGCACACCCATGATCTACGTACATTCAAATACGATTATGGTGACTATCGTTTATGGAAGATAGCAATTTGTCGAGTTCCCAACTGCTCTTGGGATTTGAAAGTGCAACTATCCCTAGGTGGTTTTGGTTATTCCTAACAACATATAGCTCATTGAACTAATGCTATTTCAAGATAAATATTTCAGGGAAGTTCAATGATTGGCATGGCATGGATTAGGAATGTGGGCCCCTCAAAATGCTAAGGACACATATTGGATCAAGCTCAAGACTCTACACTTTCTATTTTAGTGATGCAAGATCACATTGAGTCCATAGGAAACCCAATACTATTAAAAGGGGATGACGTGTTGCTTAATGGGTTTCTTGCTCAAAATGCTTAGTGATATGCTCCAAAAACCCTCAACCACTTTCTCACATCCACATATGTCCCAAACCAAAGTCAAACTCGATCCCACCGAAAAGTTCTATCCGGCGCCACCGAGTTCATTTGACATAGCCACTGCCACTAAACCCTAATCATTTCGGTCTCATCGAAATGGATCTCGGTCTCATCGAGATGGGATTGCAAACTCTCTGTTTCCCTTCGTAACATTTCGGTCTCACCGAGATGAGCAATCGGTCCCACCGAGTTTGGAATGCAAACTATCTGTTTCCCCTTCGTAACGTTTCGGTCCCACCGAAACGAGCAAATCGGTCCCACCGAAACAAGCGAATCGGTCCCACCGAGTTTGCCTAACCAACCCTCTATAAGCTTATTACCAATATCAGTTCCACCGAGTTTGTGTAATCGGTCTCACCAAGATTACGTTAGGCCTAATGAAATTGGTCCCACCGAGTTGATCATATCGATCCCACAGAAATACCTAATGGTCACATTATGAACTAAATCGGTCTGACCGAGTTCTCTGAATCGGTCCCACCGAGTTTAGTAAATTGTGTGTAACGGTTAGATTTTGTGTGGAGGCTATATATACCCCTCCACCCACTCTTCATTTGCGGAGAGAGCCATCAGAACAAACCTACACTTCCATTACTCACTGTTCTGAGAGAGAACCACCTACTCAAGTGTTGAGATCAAGATATTACATTCCTACCATATGAATCTTGTTCTCTAGCCTTCCCCAAGCTGCTTTCCACTCAAATCATTCTTCCACCATATCCAAATTGCTAGGTGGCTTCTCACCCCTCGTTGGTTACCCCAAGTGGAAGGTTTGAGATGCAGTGTAGCAGAAGTTTTCCCTTGGCAATACCAAGGATCGTTTTCCCTGAGACTCCCAGTTTCAACAAGAAGGTGTCAACTGCTAACGGCGCCAGATATTAGCAATCAACGTGGACCTGCACATAGATACAAATAACTTTGCTCCCAACGAGTACAGAGAGGTTGTCAATCCCTCCGGCCTTGTAGTTTACAAAGGATCAAACGCAAGTGATAATAGTGATAGGTATAATTGCAATAGTAAGTAAAATGCAGAAAAGTAAATAGCGGATGTGATCAATGATGGTAATATGGACCGGAGTCTCATGATGTTCACTAGTGATGTCTCCCTCCCAAAAGACGATAAAACTGCTATGTGAGGTAAACGAATTACAGCTGGGCAATTGACAGGACCAATGTTGACTAAGTTGCAAGAAAGGTAGAGGTTCAAAGCATGGGCGGTACGCCGAGGTAAGTAGACCGAAATCCATCTGCATCTACTACTAATCATCCACCTTGAGATATCTATCCAGAACATCTCGCTGGTATTAAGTTGCGAGTCCCACCCATAGTGTAAACTCAAAGCAACAGACAACTGCGTTAAAAGAACTTTGCGTAAAGTAAACAATCCTTGCACCCGCGGGCACAAGCACCGTTGTTTTCCCCCCTGTGGCAACATCACATCCCCTAGACTCATGTTTCTATCATTCAAACTAGTCATCGAGGGGCATGAACCCACAATCAAGCAAAACGTTCCCTCTTGGAGTCACTACCTACTACTTGGCCAAAGCAATAAATAACAACGGAGAACATGCAAGAATTACTTACGAACATAAGCATAAAAGAGGTGAATCAAATATATTACTCAAACACAATCTGAACATAATCTCATATTCCATCGGATCCCAGCAAACTCATCATAGCAACCGCATAAGGATTACATATGTGCCTCGATCATGTAGGGCAGCTCACGAGGACTAATTAGTGAAGCACAAGAACGGGAGGAGAACATCATATAGCTACTGGTCATGGACCCATGGTCCAAGGGAGACTACTCACAACTCATCCGGGAGGCATCCATGGTGGTGGAGAAGCTCCCGGTGGTGATCCTCCCCTCCGGCAGGGTGCCGGGAAGAGTTCTCCTGGTGCTCCCGATCTTGGAAGCGGCGGCGGCGGCAGAACAGAGATGAGATCGCGAAAAAGAGTTCTCGTCTCGAGGGTTTCGGGAGACGCTTTAAATATATGCCAAAGGAGGGCATCAGCGAAGCCTCGGGGGGCCCAGGCGCCCCCCCTGGCGCGGCCCAGGGGGGGCGCCGCCAGGGCGCCTGGAGCCCTGGTGCCCCCCCCCCGGCTGTACTTCGGGCGCACGGTAGGTTCTGGAACGCTGATTTTTTATATAATTTTTCTGGATTTTTCCTGGCAGTTCTCGTAATATGAAAACCTGAAATACAAAAACAGCCGAAAACAGAAACTGGCACTGGGGTGCACTGAGTTAATAGGTTAGTCCAAATATGATCAAAAGTGTATGGAAGTGTATAAATATCATAGCAATATCACCCAAAAGAGGCATGGAGCAAGCAGAAATTATAGATACGTTTTGGACGTATCAACATCCCCAAGCTTAATTCCTGCTCGTCCTCGAGTAGGAAAATGACAACAAGAATAATTTCTGTGGTGACATGCTATTAACCATATAGGACTTTTTGATAGTCATATGACAAAAGCTTACTGAGACAATGAATCTATAGTAATTAAGTTGCCTCATGAGAAAATCACAAAGGACTGAAAGTTTTACAATATGATATTGAAACATCAAATAGATTTGTAATGAACATGGTGTGCAAATATGATAAAGTGATATCTCGCTTGCCCCCTTTAGTGAAGCAAAACATAAATGCAGGGGTACCTCCAAGGTTTAAGTGATGACTAGATACAATGATTTCAGAATAAACGATATCACAATCATGCAAAAGACAATGCTACTTTGGGACAATGCACATTACACTCAGAATGACAATCATGCTCTCAGTAGTTGGTGCTTTTAAAAGAAGGTGGAGACTCTCGAACCGTGGCTTTTGTTGGCAAGGTTGAAAACCTGTAATCGGAAACAAAGACAAAACATGTACTAGAGCTCTTGGTTTTAAAAACAGAGGTAACAATTTATTTTTAGATCATGCATGTTTCGTCAACGAATGCTAGCAGACAACTCAATCACTTCTTGAGATGGACAAGTTTCGAGGAACGGCTCCCGAATAAGGACAATCACATCCTCTTAATCTCCTTTGTTTATCACTGCCAAAGTTTTCTGATTTCTCATGAACAAAGCGTGAAGGAGGGTTTGTTTGTTATATTATCTTTTTGAGCCGGGCGCACTCAATGCCAGTTCCTTCTCGTATTATGGGTTTGCACATTATACATGCAATCCCGGGGTGAAGCTTGTCCAACTTAAAAAGATCATGAATTAACCACTACTTCCTCATGAACTTACAACAGAGGCACAAAATAGGAATGCTTTTTTTTCTTTGAATAATTTCGAGATGGCACATGCAAGTCTCCGTTAGGAATGGCAGGTAAATACCTTGTAGGAAGGTATGGTGGACTCATATGGCATAACTGGATTAAAGGAATGTGGATGCACAAGCAGTCAGTCCGCTTAGTACAGGTGAAGGTTAGCAAAAGACTGGGAGCGACCAACTAAGAGAGCAATGACAGTCATAATCATGCAGAGCAACAAAGCAACATTGAATCAGGCATGGAAGTTATATCACTACTCAGAAATAAAAGATCATCAAGGCTTGACAGACTTTCTTTACAGTCTTAAATATGCGTGAGCATACGCCAAGTCAATCAAAATAAATTCTTTGAAGGAAGATATTACTAAACCATACCACATTATAGGCAAACAAATCATGTTGGTACTCCAATAACACATTGGGAACCCCCCAGCTATTTGAGACTAACCATAAGAAAACATGAACTACTAAGCGCCATTATGCACGTAGCATCTTTATCATAGACATATCAACCAATGCAACGGAAGCAAAATCTCTTAATAAGATAAGCATGATAACTAAAGAGAGTTCAAGCAACCAACTAAACAAAAGCTCCTTGAAAAGATAAGCATGAAAACTAAGAGCTAAGCATGATAGTAGCTATTGAAAGACAAAGAACACACACAGCAGAGATAGATATGAAAATTCTATGTTATGTTCTAGGTAGAAGTGGAGCGTGTTTCTCTCCCACATAAAGAAAGCTGAGTTCCGACTCGTTATGAAAAGCTAAAGAAAACAAAAAGAAAAACTAAAAGCAAGACGCTCCAAGCATAGCACATAACACATGAAGTGATTAAAATATAGTGGAACGAAAGACGAACTGATAATGTTGATGGAGAAGGGGATGCACGGGGGCATCCCCAAGCTTAGACGCTTGAGTCTCCTTGAATATTTCTTGGGGGTGCATGGGGGCATCCCCAAGCTTGAGCGTTTGACACTCCTGAATCTTTTTATCATCTTCCCTCGCACACTTGAAAACTCCCTTCATACATAACTCATCATAATTTGATTAGCGAGGTTAGTACCCATAATAAAATAATTGTTCCTTGCTGGAAATAAAGTTATTCTTGGAGTTCTACTATTTCTCAAGATTGCCAAAAGGTTTTTGCAAAGAAAAAGCAAGCTCTAGGTTTGCAAAATGAAGGAAAGGCAAAATAGGACAGAATCTGTGAAAAACAGAACAGCAGGTAGTAAATGATTTGTTCGGGGCACTTCTGCAACTATAATAAAAAAACTCAGAACAGACGCACGAAAGACAATTATATAGAGCACGCTGTCGAAAGAATTCAGACCAAAAAGATGATCTGGTGAGTTTATACGAATTTTTCTATCCAAGGACAGAATCTGTTTTCTGGACAGCACCTCACAACTTTTGAACTTTCTAGCAATCAGAGGCTACACTTGGCACAAAATTGAAAAGCAAAGATACAATGATGATGCTACTGTAGTAAACAACATCAAGACACAACAAAAGCAAAATAATTTTTTTATTCATGTGGGCTGCCTCCCAAAAGCGCTTTCTTTTATGCCTTTAAGCTAGGCATAATGCATATAGATCAAGTTTTATCAAGAGTAAAAGAATAGCTAGCCCGTATAACGGACTCAAAAGGTAACTTAATCTTCTTTCGAGGGAAGTGTTCCATCCCTTTCTTGAGAGGAAACTGAAATTTTATATTCCCCTCTTTCATGTCAATGATAGCACCAACGGTGCGCAAAAAGGGACGTCCCAAAATAATTGGACACGAAGGATCACATTCAATATCCATAATAGTGAAATCAACGGGAACATAATTATCATTGACAATGATAAGAACATCGTCGATCCTCCCCAAAGGTTTCTTTATGGAAGAATCAACGAGACGAACACCAAAAGAACAAGAATCAAAAGGTTTCAATTTAAGCATATCATATAGTCTTTTGGGCATAACAGAGGTACTAGCTCCAACATCACATGATGCATAGCAAGAGAAGTCATTCAATTTAATTTTTATCATAGGATCCCAACCATCTTCTAGATTTCTAGGTATGGAGGCTTTGTCGGTGTACTAAAGTAGGGGTACCTTAGTATCCCGACTTGTGCACGGGCAGTAGCAGCATCCCATGGTCTGGCTCACCACGCGCCCGCCAAAGCCCACTCTAGACCTCTTTAAGCCATTCAAGAACAAAGTATTCAAGTCAGAAGAACAAGGCCCCGGCAAGAGGAGCTTGCCGGGAAGATCGCATCAAGCTCAAGGTTATCATTTCAGCACAAGACCCTGGCGAGAGGAGCTTGCCAGAAAAGCCAAAGAATAACATTTCAGCAGATATATCGTGGCGCATCGTGCGCCCCGGCGGGACCCGGAGAGCGACAAGCTTCCGGACCCGGCAAGATAACAACCCCGGCAAGATAACAGCCCCGGCAAGGTGCTTGCCGGGGGAGGCTTACACTGTGTGCCTGCGCTCCAGCTCATCTGCCCACGCGTCGCCCTGGGGCCCTTCCAGGGGCACGTGGCGGATGGCTGTGCAGCCTGAGGGATATGGTGGCGAGCCGCGGTGACGAGGCCACCATCGTGGAAAACGGAGACGCCCGGGCGGACGCTTTTGGGGTGACGGCGATGGGCATTCAATGCCCTTGTCCCCCACCGTCTGGGTTAGGTATGAACCACTGTACATCCACTGTACATACACTGTTCATGCACTGTTACAACCACCACCGATTTTACACTTTTACCCTCCTCTACGTTGACACCTGTCGGTGACCCCTTTGAGCTATAAAAGGAGGCCCATGGACAATGTAGAGGGGGTTCGATCCCAGAAACTAAACCACTCTCTCGTTCGGTGTAGCTAGTACTGTAGATCTTCAAGCTCCCGAGCCCAAGAACTCAATACAACTAAAGGCAGGAGTAGGGTTTTACGCGTCCGCGCGGCCCGAACCTGGGTAAACTGCCCCCGTGTGCTCCTCGATCTGCTCTCCGTGCTCCCTCCGCTCCCTTACCGCAACGTAGAAGGGGCTCCGGTCCCATAGGTGTTCGTGGGCGGTCAGTTCCCCCGACATATTTGGCGCGCCAGGTAGGGGCCGGCGAGGTTGTGCGAACCTGATCCGGCGCTCACGCGGGCGCAATCTTTAGCAACCTTTCCAGCTTCACCAACCTCATCGACTACATCAACATGCCTCCGAAGAAGAAGGCTTCAGAGGTCGGAGGCCCGTCTGCGTCGATCCCACCACCACCAGAGCCGACGGTTGGTGGGGGATACGCCGGCGGAAGGGTGGACGCCGGTGGGGAAACCCACGGCGCCACCAAGTCCAAGGACAAGACGAACGACCGGGCGAACTCCAAAGCCTCGGCGTCCGTGCACGCACCACGTCCCTCTCAGGAGGCGCCGGACCAGCAGCGACGTGATACCGGAGGTACCATACGCTTGCTGGGACGTGCCCAAACCGGCGGGTCGCGGGACGCTCAAGGCCAGCATCCTGGCACGAGCAAGGCGCGGTCACCGGGGCGAGACCCTGCTCCTTCTAACCCTGTTAGAAGTCTGAGCATATCTCGCTCCTCGCACCGCTCGCCGCCACTTCCATCCTCTCCAGCAGAAGCCCTGGCTAGGGCTCAGCTACTTCTCGACTTCCCTCCAGCGGCAGACAAGGCCGAAGACTGGAGGGCGACGATCCAGAGCCTCATCGCCTTCGCCAACAACGACACGCCACAGCAGCCGGCGACATCACGGCCGCGGCAAGTCGACCAAGCGAAGGCCGATGGAGACAAGACCGCCGGGGGTGCAACTACCGTGCACTCCCCGCCGCGGAAGCAGAAATCGCGGCCCCGCCGGATCAACGTCAACGACGACTCCACGACGTCGTTGGATCCGCGGACTCGCCGCGATCAGCGCCAAGTCCTGGACGACAGGCGACAAGAGGACGCTCAAACCCGCATCGAGCGTCGGAGAGAAGCCCGAAGACAGTCCGATCAGCGCGCTGGGACCGCTGTCGGCATGCACACGCCCGGTGAACCAGGCGACTTGCCGTACGCGGCAGTGTCGGGGGAAACTGTCCACCACGAACACATATGGGACCGGAGCCCCTTGTACGTTGCGGTGAGGGAGCGGAGGGAGCACAAAGAGCGGATCGAAGAGCACACGCGGGCAGTTTACCCAGGTTCGGGCCGCACAGACGCGTAAAACCCTACTCCTGCTTAGATTGTATTGAGTTCTTGGGCTCGGGAGCTTGAAGAACTAGCTACACCGAGCAAGAGAGCTGTCTAGGTTTTGAATCCCCTCTACGTTGCGCATGGGCCTCCTTTTATAGCTCAAGGGGTCACCGACAGGTGTCAACGTAGAGGAGGGTAAAAATGTAACTTTGGTGGTAGTTGTAATAGTGCGGGAATAGTGCATGAACAGTGCGTGAACAGTGGTCTTCACCTAACTTGACAGTGGGGGACAAGGGCATTAAATGCCCGTCGCCGTCGACCCCAAAAGCGCCCGCCCATGCGTCTCCGTTCGCCACGGCGGTAGCCTCGTCACCGTGGAGTGCCACCGTGTCCCCCAGGCTGCACAGCCATCCGCCACGCATCCCTGGAAGGGCCCCAGGGCGACGCGTGGGTCGATGAGCTGGAGCGCGGGCACACAGCGTGAGTTCCCCCCGGCAAGCACCTTGCCGGGGCCTTGACCTTGCCGGGCCCTGAAGCTTGTCGCTCCCCCGGGCCCTGCCGGGGCGCAGGGTGCGCCGAGGCATGTCTTCTGAAATGCAGTCTTCTGGTCTTCCTGGCAAGCTCCTCTTGCCAGGGTCTTGTGTTAAAGTGATAGTCTTGAGCCTGGAACGGCCTTTCCGGCAAGCTCCACTTGCCGGGGTCTTGATCTTCTGTCTTGTATACTTTGTTTTTGAATGGCTTAATAAGGATTGGAAAGGTTTCCGGCAAGCGCGTGGTGAGCCCTGCCGCGGGAAGCTGCTACTGCCCGTGCACAAGTTGGGGTACTAAGGTACCCCTATCTTAGTACACCGACAGGAGCCCCCGGGCCTGGGCCAAACACGATGCCGAGCGCTGTTGGGCCAGGCCCAAAACAGTGCACGGCCACGGGCGGCCCACGGCAAGCCGTAGATTTCCTTCCGCATCCGCCGCGCCCCTCCCTAACGGCACGCGTCGATTGCGGCGTCGTGGGAGAGATCGTGGCCACGTTCTTTAATGGGAAATGCGGAGCGTCCCCCACTCCCCCCTTAAAAGCAGAGGAAGCAGGGGCAGTTTCCCTCCTTCGCTTTCATTGCGTCTTCAACCTCCAGAAATCCCCCGCTGCCTCTTGCCTCCACTCCTCCTCCGCCGTCTTCCGCATCCGCGGCGCCGTCGAACTCCTCGCCCCTCCCCTCGCCGCCTCCGCCATGGCTCCGAAGACCGAGAAGGCGAAGGCGGAGAAGGCCAAGAGGGAGAAATCCGAGCAGGCGGCGAAGCTTGCCCTCCTGTGGAAGAGGAACGTGGTCTTCGCGCCAAGGCTGAGCGCGAGGGAGCTGTGGAACAAGTTCTACCTCTTCTGGTCCAAGGAGACCAAGGCTCATCCCCGGACCAGAGTCTACCCCGCCGGCGCCAAAGATCTGCTTCCCGGCGGGTATTTCTTCTTCGCTGTCTTTTTCCACTGCGGCTTGTGTCCTCCGTTCTCGGAGTTTTTCTGTGACATTATGAACACATACGGCCTCCACCTTCTAGACTTTACCCCCAACACCATCCTTACGATGGCGGTTTTCGCACATCTGTGCGAAAACTATGTAGGAATCCATCCCAATGTAGCGCTCTTTCGCCATTTCTTTATGCCTAGAGTAGAGGCTGGCGCTCCCCTCTCCGGAGGCATCTCCTGGATCTTCCGATTGAACAAGAAGGACTCATATCTGAAAGGAGAGCTCCGCAGCAAGTGGGAAGAATGGCGCGCAGACTGGTGTTGGGTAGTGGAGGACCATCCGGAGCCCTTTACTGCGCCGCGCACAACAACCATATTGCGCGGCAGAGACTGGAGCGAGTTGGCCCCGGAGGACGGCAAGCTCAACATCGCCCTTATCAGGATACTTCGTCTCCGGGTAGCTAAACTGACCATCGGAGAGGTAGGGGCAGACTTCCTCCGCCGCCGCATTGCCCCTTTACAAGAGAGGAAAAGGCCAGCATGGGAATTTGGCAACGCGGCGGACATCATGAGGCTGCGCCCGGGACTGAACTTCAACTTCACGGCTTTGGAGCTGAAGGGGATGGTCCGGGAGCTTTTCAAGCACGACCCGGCCCATCCGGAGTGGTTTAGATCTCCCCGGGGAGTGGTGCCGCTGTGCAACAGCACTACCCGGGACTCCTTGTGCGCAATAATGCCCGCGTGTGACTCTCACGGCGTCGACCCCACCTGGATAGAGCCTCCGCCGGACGCGATTCTGAGTTTCTTCGACAATCTGGTCGAGGTGCCCAAGAACACCGAGGAGAACAAGGGTCTCACTCGGGCTACCACAGAGCGGGACATAGCCTATATTGCTTCCCGGATGGAAGAGGCCGCCGCAGCTGCAGCAGCAGGAGACTTCGGATTCACCGTCGACGAGGCGCAGGCCGCGGACGAGGTGTGCCAAGCAGAGGAGGCTGAGATCCGCAGACTGCTCAAGCTTCCGCCCGACGAGCTTGATGGAGTTCCTTCCCTGAGGCATGCCGGGATTCCCGGGGTCGTGAGCGAGGCCGCGGCAAGCGAGGTTGCCGGAGGGAGCAGAGGTGCCGGAGGGAGCGGAGGTGCCGAAGGGAGCGGAGCCGCCGGGCAGGATGCTGGACCCAGCGGGCCCGCTGGGGAGGAGGAGGAAGACGCCGAGGCCGATGAAGACACCGGCGGATCTCTAGGGCTCGACGACGACGCCTCCTCGTCGTCGGAGAACTCCCCACCTCCGGCAAGTCCCAAGCAAGCGCCGGGGAAACGCCTCCGCAAGGCGGCCACAGCGACGAGGACGCAGGCGCCTCGACAGCAGCCTGCTCGCCGGGCGGCGCGCGCCACCAGGCCGAGCCAAGCCGCGACGGAGGCGCCCCGCGCACCAGCGCCAAGCGGAGGGGGATCCTCCCAGAGCGAAGCGGCCGCTCCGCCTGCTCCTCGAGCCTCGGCGTCAGCGGAGGCTGGGTCTTCGCAGCCCCCAGCCCCGGGGACCGCCAAGCGCCCGAGGAAGCCTTCTTCTCCTGCTCCTCGCGCGGGAGCACCTCATGTGGAGTTTGATTTCTCCGCCCTTAGCGACGACGACGAGGAAGAGGAGTAAGCACTTGTAACTTATGGCTTCTTCAATTCTGACTTGGTCTTTCTTCGTGATTCTGATCTTGTTCTTGCTTTGATTTCAGGACCCTGGCCCAGCGGACGGCGAAGAGGGCCAAGGTCCCGGTGGTTGAGGTCGAGGACGACTCGCCCGTCGCGGCTACAGGGGACGTGCCGGTGACGAACTTGCCGGATCCAACCGCTGCTCCGAGGAGCAGCCCCCAGCGCAGCCCCCAGCGTAAGTCTGGTCTTGAGCTGTTTGCTCGTCGGGTGCATTTGAGGTTTTTGCTTTGTACTAATACCTTGTTGCCTTGTTTGTTTTGTTTGCCTTGTGCAGAAGTAGAGCCGCAGCCGCAGGAGCAACCGGAGGTCACTCCCGAGGAGCTGCAGATTCCACCCTCCCCGCCAAGGGCGAACTCCCCGGCGAGGGAGGACGTTCCGCCAAGGACGGGCTCCCCGCCAAGGGCGGGTAGCCCGACGAGGGTGGCCACCCCGCTAAGGGAGGGCACGGGCGGCCCTCCGCCAGCAGGGGCCACCGCTCCATTGCCAAGGGAGGACTCCCCGGCGAGGGAGCCTGTCGTCGACGAAGTCCGCGAAGGTAAGTCTTGCAGTTTCTTCTTCTTGGACTTGTCTTTTTGGATATTTGCTTGATCTTTCCTTTTCTTCTTCTTCTGCTAGATCCTCCTCCCCCGGAGCGGATGGAGATGGAGGTCATCGTCGAGGAGGAGGGCGCGCTAGGCGACGCCGGCACTGACACTGTCGTTGAGGACATGGCAGGAGCCGACGAGCCCGCCGTTGAGGAGACTGCTCCAACCGCAGACGCCGCAGCCGGGGAGGGGGACGGCGACCACACTGCCGGCCCGGAGGCAGCAGGAGCGTCGAGCGCTGCACCGGCCGCCGACCCCTCCGCCGCTAAGGAGCAGCCAGGTTTCTATCTTGAGGCCCCAATGGCGTCTTCATACAAGTGCCGTGGGGGTCCTCGTCGCGAGCCCCCGTGGAGGGAGAGACCTTTGATGGAGAGGTTCTCGCCTCCGCGGGGTTGAAGATCGTCGAAGCGCCTGGCGGGAGCGATGAGCCCGAGGAGGAGAAGCTGCTTCGCCGGCTCCTGGCCCTTTACCGGGCCAGGCAAGCGAAGCTGGATTCCCGAGAAGCCCTCGCCGCCAAGGCTGGAGCAGACTTGGAGAAGCGCGCCGCGGAGCTCCGCGCCGCCAACCAGGCGGCCCTCCGCGACTTGGCGGAGGAGCGCGAAAGGCTTGCCGGAGAGCACCAAGAGTTCCTCCTGGAGAAAACTGAGGCCGAGGAGCAGCAGCGACTAGTTGGCGAAGAGCTGTCCCGGCGAGAAGGAGCGCTCAACCAACGGAAGGTTGAGCTCGACGCCCATGACGACGAGCTCACCGTCCGGGAGCAGGCTCTTGGCGGGGCCCTGAAGGAGGCAAAGGAAGCTACTGCCGCCGCGGAAACCGCCAAGAGGGACTTGGAGCTCAAGGTGCAGCAACTGGAGCAGTACCTGAAGGCGAGCGAGGACAGGGTCACCGCGCTCAACATAGAGCGCGAGAAAGACGCCCATACCAACTCAGAACTTCAGGTATGCCTCTCCAAGAAGGGCGACGAGCTTACTGCCGCCAAGGATTCGATCGCTGACTTGGAGTTGAAGGTCTCCACATTGAAAGATTCACTCGACGCCGCCCGGGACCGCGAGACCAAGCTGAAGGAGGAGGTTCGCAAGGAGCGGGAGCTGGTGGAGAGCGCCGCCACTTCCGCAAACCACTTCAACCAGGCGGTGGAGCAATGGACGGAGGAGTTGGTCGATTCTGCTGCCAAGATCGACAAGGAGCTGATGGCGCTGAGGGCGGAACACCTTGTGTATTCTCCGGACGAGAACCTCCCCCACATCGCCAGGTTAAGTCTTTTCTTCAGAGGGATCGCGCCGACGCTTGCACGGCTGCAGGAGAAGCTCCCCGCGCAGCTGGCCGAGGAGTCGCGCCAGCTCTGCGCGGGTACCTTGGAGCGTGTCTTGACCAAGATTGTCTACCGCAACCCTGGTATTAATCTCGTCAACGTCCTCCGCAGCTTGCCGGCCGATGCAGATCAGGAGGCACTGAAGGCGCAGGTCGCCCACATCATCGCCAAGGTGAACAAGATCTCCAGGCGTGAAGGCGATCGCGTAGATTAGACCTCCTTCCTTTCATTTCCTTTGCTGCTGCAAAGTGTGTCATGAACATGAATCTATTAGTCATTGCGACAAGTTATCTCTTGTAATATATTATCTTATTTTGAGCAATCAGTGCAATGTTATCTCCCTCGCTTTGGTCCTTTACTTTGTATGCTTTTAACCCTACGCTTCTAGGGGACTTGCCGGCAAGAGGCCCTTGCCGCGAGCGCTGAGTGCTGGACTCTGAGCAGCCTGCTGGCAAAGGCCTTACCGGCAAGTAACCTTGCCGCAGCTAGTCGCAACGCACCTAGCTTGCTGAGCGAACTCGAAACGAAGCAAGGGCGCGACACTTGTCGCAGCTCACTTAAGTCGTTTGAGCGTACTCGAAAACAAGATAAGGGTGCGGCTAGCCACGGGTAGGTTCCTCCGCGCACAGGTTTTCCATACAAAGTGTGGTTGTTCAAGGAAGATAACTAAAATTTAAAAATTTGAACTGCTCAAATTCTGATAACTTAGCTTTCATATATTGCTTGTTTCCCCGACAAGGCTTCTCTTTCTTGAACAACACTTGGTTCATCCTCCATCTCCTTCCCCCCCGGCAAACTTGTGCGCGAGGAACATTCCTTCTGCTTAAGAGGGAAAGAAAAAGAGGAGGGAAAACAAGTATAGGGCCTTTCGGCGTGCTAATGCTTACCGGGTACGTGTGTTGCACAAGATGCCAAATAATGCATGCAAATAGCAAAGAAAAGCATGGAAAAGGCAAACAGTGCAAAACACAAAAGCTTTACTGATGCACGGGATCTGCGCCCGGCTTTGTACAAAGGATTACATGCAACAGCGGCAAGACTCGTACAAGAGGTGGTTGCCGGAGCGGATCACGGCAACCGCGCCTTATGGGCGAAACTTGCGAAGATGCTCTATGTTCCAGGAGTTGCTCACCGGTAAGCCTTCTTCGGTCTCAAGGCGGACAGCGCCGGGCCTTGTGACTTGTCTCACCCGATAAGGGCCTTCCCACTTCGGCGTCAACTTGTTGGAATTCTTGGCGGACTGAACACGCCGAAGAACAAGGTCGCCTTCCTCGAGACTCCTGGCCTTAACCTTGCGGCTATGATAGCGGCGCAAGGCTTGCTAGTATCGAGCAGCTCGTACAGCAGCCTGGAGACATTCCTCCTCGAGGAGCAATGCGTCGTCTTGTCGCAGTTGCTCTTGCTCGAGCTCAACATAAGCGAGTACTCGAGGAGATCCGTATACGAGTTCCGTGGGGAGAACTGCCTCTGCTCCATAGACAAGAGCAAAGGGTGTCTGTCCGGTGGCTCGACTTGGTGTCGTCCTGATTGACCAAAGAGCCGCCGGCAGCTCCTCTATCCAGTTTCTTCCGCACTTGCGTAGCCTGTCGAAGGTTCTTGTCTTGAGTCCGCGCAGCACTTCAGCATTGGCCCTTTCCGCTTGACCGTTGCTCCTCGGGTGAGCAACAGAAGCGAAACAGACCTTGGCGCCAAGGTCTTGGACGT
This sequence comes from Secale cereale, assembly GCA_902687465.1. Lineage (NCBI taxonomy): Eukaryota > Viridiplantae > Streptophyta > Magnoliopsida > Poales > Poaceae > Secale > Secale cereale. Next base: position 125,123,522 of record LR738711.1, read on the forward strand.
ACTGCATGAAGGTGCGACTAGTAAATTGTGTACCGTTGTCGGTGATAATCCTGTTAGGGATTCCGAAACGGCAAACAATTGACCTGAAGAACCTGACTGCTGACTGTGCTGTCACCTTTCTCACCGGTTCCACTTCTGGCCACTTTGTGAACTTGTCGATTGCAACGTACAAGTACTCAAAGCCTCCGACAGCACGGGGGAAGGGGCCGAGGATATCGAGCCCCCAGACCGAGAAGGGCCAGGACAAAGGGATCGTCTGGAGAGCTTGAGCTGGCTGATGAATTTGCTTGGCATGGAACTGGCACGCTTCACACTTGGTTACTTGTGTAGTTGCATCTTGGAGGGCTTCTTGCCAAAAGAACCCTTGCCGGAACGCCTTCCCGGCAAGTGCCCTTGCGCCAATGTGGTGACCACATATGCCTCCATGTATTTCTGCCAACAGCTTCTGTCCATCTTCCCTGGAAATGCACTTCAATCTGACACCATTGAGTCTTCTTCTGTACAGTTCGTTGTCAACGAACTGGTACATACTTGATTGCCTGTTTATCTTCTCTATCTCTTCTGGGTCGTCGGGAAGTTCTCCAGTTTGCAGAAAACGGACAATTTGCTGCGCCCATGCCGGAGCCCGAGGCTCAACAGCAAGGACTAAAGGCATGATGGCCGCTGCGGGGACCCCAGCTTCTACGGCAAGAACCTGCGGTTCTGCCGGAGCTGACGGTCCCCCGGCAAGCCTGCCGGGGCAAGGCTTGTCGGGAACACTTGCTTCAACTGTACAGACCCTTGGATCCGCAGGAGCAAACTGTTCCTCAGCGTCTTGGTTGTTGATCTTGGTGACCTTGGCGGCGGTTTCTGGAAGATCCGCCAGCAAGTAGTCGCCGGAGACCAACTTTCTCTTCTTACTTTGCCCAATCGATGGTGTAACGGATGGCTGAGTTAGCTTGAGCAGAAAGGTCCCTGGTTCCACAGGTAACTTCATTGCAGCGCACTTTGAAAGGCCATCTGCGATATCATTCTGAGCTCTCGGGACGTGCTCCATTTGCAGACCTTCAAAGTGTTCTTCAAGCTTCCTCACTTCATCAACATAGGCTTCCATCAAAGGGCTCTGGTAACTCTTGTTAACTTGTCGGACCACCAACTGAGAATCTCCCCGCACAATCAACTTCTTGATCCCAAGTTCGGCCGCTATCCTGAGGCCGGCAAGCAACCCTTCATACTCAGCAGTATTGTTTGTCGCTTGCTCCCTGGGAAAGTGCATTTGGATAACATACTTGAGGTGCTCCCCGGTGGGTGCTATGAGTACCACACCGGCTCCGGCGCCTTGCAGCGAGAAGGCACCATCAAAGTACATTACCCATTCACTGCTTGCTTCTTGTACGGGGGCGCTCGTCTCTGGAACTTCATCATCCGGCATTGGGGTCCATTCAGCTATGAATTCTGCCAAGGCTCTGCTCTGTATGGTTGAAGTACTTTCAAACTTGAGACCAAAGCTCGACAGTTCCAGTGCCCACTCAACGATCCTGCCTGTTGCTTCTGGATTGTGCAATATCCTCTTCAACGGAAAGCGAGTGACCATCGTTATCTCGTGTGCTTGGAAGTAATGGCGCAGCTTTCTCGAGGCCATGAGGAGGCCGAAAAGCAATTTCTGCACCCCAGAGTATCTTGATCTAGCTCCCTGCAAGAGGGAACTTACAAAATACACAGGGTGCTGCACCATCCTTCTTCGCACTTCTCCTTGCTCCTGCGCAGAGTTGTCCTTGTCGGGGCCAGAGCTTGTCGGAGCAGCCCCCTGCTTGTCGCTGGATTCGCTTGCCGGTGGTGTAGACTCCTCATCCGCCTCCCTCTCCGCTACTAACGCAGCACTAACCACTTGATTGGTTGCTGCTAGATACAGCAGCAACTTCTCTTGTGGCCTAGGTGCGACAAGTATTGGAGTGGAGGATAGGTATCCTTTCAAGTCTTGCAGCGCTGCCTCCGCTTCCGGAGTCCATTTCATAGGACCTGCCTTCTTCAAAATTTTGAAGAAAGGCAGGGCGCGTTCTGCAGACTTTGAAATGAACCTACTGAGGGCAGCTACACAACCTGCAAGTCTCCTTACGTCCTTGACGCGCTTCGGGGCTTCGATCTGCTCGATGGCTTTTATCTTGTCGGGATTGGCTTCAATCCCCCTCTGGGACACAAAGAACCCGAGAAGCTTGCCGGATGGGACTCCAAAGACGCACTTCTCGGGGTTCAACTTGAGCTGGATCTTGCGCAGGTTCTCAAACGTCTCTTCCAAATCTTGGATCAGGGTATCTTTGCTCTTGCTCTTCACCACTATGTCATCCATGTAGGCTTCCACATTTCTGTGTATCTGTGGCTCAAAAGCAGTGTGCACCACCCTTGCAAATGTTGAGCCTGCATTCTTCAATCCAAAGGGCATGCGTATGAAGCAATATGTGCCGCATGGAGTGATAAATGCAGTCTTCTCTTCATCTTCCTTGGCCATGAAAATCTGGTGGTAACCTGAGTAGGCATCAAGGAAGGAAAGCAGCTCACATCCGGCGGTGGAGTCAACAATCTGGTCAATACGCGGCAAGGGAAATGGATCCTTGGGACATGCTTTATTCACATCAGTGAAGTCTATACAAAGTCTCCACTTTCCATTAGCCTTGCGTACGACAACTGGATTGGCTAACCACGTTGGATGGATCACGCCTCTAACCAGGCCTGCTGCTTCTAGCTTCTTGATCTCTTCGGCAATGAATTCCTGGCGCTCCACGGCTTGCTTCCTGACCTTCTGCTTGACGGGCCGCGCATGAGGACAAACGGCAAGCTTGTGCTCAATTACCTCCCTGGGAACACCGGGGATGTCAGATGGTTGCCATGCAAACACATCGACATTCGCCCATAGGAAGGCAACGAGCGCGCTTTCCTATTTGCTGTCAAGCGTAGCACTGATGGTAAAGGTACCACCAGTGCCGTCCTCCTTGGCGGACACCTTCTTGGTTGCCGGTGGAGCGGCCATCCCCTTCTTGCACTTGCCGGTGGAGCTCGATGGAACGTCCTCGACGGCAGCGCAGCACTCCGAAGAGGTGCGTTGGCCGGAGTGGGCCCCAGAGCACTTGCCGGACTTGGTCTTGGTCTTCTTCCCCCCGGGAGCTTCAGCGGCAAGTGTGTTGCTCTCCGCTGCGGCTGCTGCATCCCGGTAGATCTTGTCGGCGCAGATAAGCGCGTCCTTCTTGTCGCCATGGACAGAGATGACGCTTATCGGCCCCGGCATCTCGAGTACATTGTAGGCGTAGTGGGAAGCTGCCATGAACTTGGCGAGGGCAGGACGTCCAAGTATCCCATTGTATGGCAATGGGATATCAGCCACGTCAAAGGTTATCCTCTCTGTCCTGAAGTTGAGCTCCCCGCCAAAGGTCACCGGCAGAGTGATCTTCCCCTTAGGCTTGCTCCTCCCCGGGTTTATTCCTTGGAACGAACCGGTCTCTTCGAGCTCGCCGTCTGGGATCTGGAGTTTCTTGATCACGGCTGAGGAGATCAAGTTCAGGCCGGCCCCACCGTCAACCAACATTTTGGTGACCTTGAGGTTGCGGATGGTTGGTGAGACCAACATCGGCAAGCACCCGACCGCAGTGGTGCGGTCAGGGTGATCCTCAAGATCAAAAATGATGGGCGTGCTGGACCACTTCAGGAGCCTGCGTGACTCAACGGGCGGCTCTGCTGCGTTAACTTCCCGCACCCACCGCTTGAGTTGGCGGTGGGAAGCGTGCAGAGAGGCGCCCCCGTCGACACACATGACTTCTGTGGCCTTCTGGAACTCCTGCTCGCTGTTATCACCTTCCTCCCTGTCGTCGTCGTCGTCTTCCTCTTCATCCTTGTCGCGGCCCCGGGGAGGTCGATCACCTTGCCGCTGCTTGGCCTTGCCGCGGCGTCCTCCCCGGCCATTGAATGGCCGCTTCTTGCTTGGCTCTCCCCCGCCACCTTGGGCCTTCTCCTTGTCGCGCCGCTCGTATTCAGCTTTCTGCTGTTCTACGAGGTACTCGACGCGCTTGCAGTTCGAAAGGTCATGACCCTTGGTGCGGTGGATCTTGCAATATTGCTTGTCGGAGCCGTCCTGCTTGTCGGCTGCTGCCACAGGGCAGGCTCCTTGCCGGAGCTGCCAGCCTGTGCTGTCTTGGCGGGAGCCTCCTTGCCGGACTTCTCGACGACCAGCACTTCCTTGCTCTTCTTCTTTCAGTTGTTCCTTCGCCGGCTCTTCTTCGCCGGGGCGGCGTCGTCGCTGTGGCTTCCCCCTGCGCCAGTATCCTCCTCGGGGAGTCTCCTCCCCTCTTCGGCGCGCGCGCACTTGTCAGCCAGAGCGTAGAGCTCGCTGACGTCCCGTATCTTGGTCATGGCCATCTCCTCCCGCATGCGGCGGTTACGCACGTTCTGATGAAACACGCTGATAACCGCAGCGGGGTGGATGTCGAGGATATTGTGCTGCACGTGGCTGAATCGTTGAATGTACTTGCGCAGGGGTTCTCCTTCCTTCTGGGCCAGAATGTGGAGATCACTCTCCTGGCCGTGGGGTTTGTGGCCGCCCGTGAAGGCGCCAACAAATTGGTGGCACAGATCTGCCCACGAAGAAATGGAGCCTTCCGGCAAGTGCATAAGCCAAGAACGAACGTTCGGCTTAAGCACCAGCGGGAAGTAATTCGCCAATATCTTCTCGTCGCGTCCCTCGGCAGCCTGCACCGCGATGGTGTAGATGCTGAGGAACTCCGAGGGGTGTGTTTTGCCGTCGTACTTCTCCGGTACGTCGGGCTTGAAATTTTTCATGCTGGGCCACTGGACGCGCCGCAGCTCACGGGTAAACGCAGGGCAACCTGCCGCGTACGGCAAGTCGCCTGGTTCACCGGGCGCGTGCGTGTCGACAGCGGTCCCAGCACACTGATCCGATTGTCGCCGGGCTTCTCGTCGGCGCTCGATTGTTGTCCGAGCGTCCTCTTGTCGCCGATCGTCAAGGACTTGGCGCTGGTCCCGACGAGCCCGCGGATCCGACGACGCCGTGGAGTCGTCGTCGACGTTAATCCGGCGGGGTGGCGTCTTCTGCTTCCGCGGCAGGGAGTGCACGGTGGTTGCGCCCCCGGCGGTCTTGTCGCCATCGGCCTTCGTCTTCTCGACTTGCCGTGGCCGCGAGGTCGCCGGCTGCTGCGGCGTATCGTTATTGGCGAAGGCGATGATGCTTTGGATAATCGCCCTCCAGTCTTCGGCTTTGTCTGCCGCTGGAGGGAAGTCGAGGAGCAGTTGCGCTCTTGCGAGTGCTTCTGCTGGAGAGGAGGGGAGCGGGGGCGAGCGGTGCGAGGAGCGAGATATGCTCGGACTTCTAACAGGGTTAGAAGGAGCAGTCTCTCGCCCCGGCGACCGCGCCTTGCTCGTGCCAGGACGGTGGCCTGGAGCATCCCGCGAACCACCGGTTTGTCCTTGCCCCAGCAAGCGGATGGTACCTCCTGTACCACGGCGCTGCTGGGTTGTCGTCTGCTGAGATGGACGTGGCGCGTCTACGGACACCGAGGCTCGGTCGTCCGTCTTGTCCTTGGATTTGGTGGCGCCGTGAGTTTCCTCGCCGGCGACCACCCTTCCGCCAGCGTCTCCCCCACCCACCGTTGGTTCTGGTGGCGGTGGAACAGACGCGGACGGGCCTGCGACCTCCGAAGCCTTCTTCTTCGGGGCCATGCTGTTGCTGATGAAGTCGATGTGGCTGGAGAGGTTGATGAAGAATGCGCCCGCGTGAGCGCCGGATCAGGTTCGCACAACCTCGACGCCCCCTACCTGGCGCGCCAAAGATGTCGGGGGAAACTGTCCACCACGAACACCTATGGGACCGGAGCCCCTTGTACGTTGCGGTGAGGGAGCGGAGGGAGCACAAAGAGCGGATCGAAGAGCACACGCGGGCAGTTTACCCAGGTTCGGGCCGCACAGACGCGTAAAACCCTACTCCTGCTTAGATTGTATTGAGTTCTTGGGCTCGGGAGCTTGAAGAACTAGCTACACCGAGCAAGAGAGCTGTCTAGGTTCCGAACCCCCTCTACGTTGCGCATGGGCCTCCTTTTATAGCTCAAGGGGTCACCGACAGGTGTCAACGTAGAGGAGGGTAAAAATGTAACTTTGGTGGTAGTTGTAATAGTGCGGGAACAGTGCATGAACAGCGCGTGAACAGTGGTCTTCACCTAACTTGACAGTGGGGGACAAGGGCATTAAATGCCCGTCGCCGTCGACCCCAAAAGCGCCCGCCCATGCGTCTCCGTTCGCCACGGCGGTAGCCTCGTCACCGTGGAGTGCCACCGTGTCCCCCAGGCTGCACAGCCATCCGCCACGCGTCCCTGGAAGGGCCCCAGGGCGACGCGTGGGTCGATGAGCTGGAGCGCGGGCACACAGCGTGAGTTCCCCCTGGCAAGCACCTTGCCGGGGCCTTGACCTTGCCGGGCCCTGAAGCTTGTCGCTCCCCCGGGCCCTGCCGGGGCGCAGGGTGCGCCGAGGCATGTCTTCTGAAATGCAGTCTTCTGGTCTTCCTGGCAAGCTCCTCTTGCCAGGGTCTTGTGTTAAAGTGATAGTCTTGAGCCTGGAACGGCCTTTCCGGCAAGCTCCACTTGCCGGGGTCTTGATCTTCTGTCTTGTATACTTTGTTTTTGAATGGCTTAATAAGGATTGGAAAGGTTTCCGGCAAGCGCGTGGTGAGCCCTGCCGCGGGAAGCTGCTACTGCCCGTGCACTAGTTGGGGTACTAAGGTACCCCTATCTTAGTACACCGACAGGCAGGCTGCCCTGCGTTCACCCGAGAGCTGCGGCAAGTCCAGTGGCCCAGCATGAAGAACTTTAAGCCCGACGAACCCGAGAAGTATGACGGCAAGACACACCCCTTTGAGTTCCTCAGCATTTACACCATTGCGGTGCAGGCTGCTGGGGGACGCGACGAGAAGATTCTAGCCAACTACTTCCCGCTCGTGCTTAAGCCAAACGTCAGGTCTTGGCTTATGCACTTGCCGGAGAACTCCATCTCTTCATGGGCGGATTTGTGCCACCAGTTTGTCGGCGCCTTCACGGGCGGCCACAAGCCCCACGGCCAGGAGAGCGATCTCCACATCCTTGCCCAGAAAGAGGGAGAATCCTTGCGCAAGTATATCCAAAGGTTCAGCCGCGTTCAGCACAACATCCCCGACGTCCACCCTGCCGCGGTTATCAGCGCGTTCCACCAGAACGTGCGTAACCGCCGGATGAGGGAGGAGATGGCGATGACTAAGATCCGGGACGTCAGCGAGCTTTACGCTCTGGCTGATAAGTGTGCGCGCGCTGAAGAGGGGAGGAGACTCCCCGGAGAAGATACTGGAGCAGGAGGAAGTGACAGCAAGGATGCCGCCCCGGCAAGGAAAAACCGGCGGCGGAACAACAACAAGAAGAAGAACAAGGAGGTGCTGGTTGTCGAGCAGTCCGGCAAGGAGGCTCCCGCCAAGAAGACACAGGCTGGTGGCTCCGGCAAGGAGGCCGCCCCTGTAGCAGCAGCCGACAAGCAGGACGGCTCCGACAAGCAGTACTGCAAGATCCACCGCACCAAGGGCCACGATCTCCAGAACTGCAAAAGAGTAGAGTACCTCGTAGAACAGCAGAAGGCTGAATACGAGCGTCGCGACAAGGAGAAGGCCCAAGGAGGCGGGGGAGAGCCCAGCAAGAAGCGGCCGTTCAATGGCCGGGGAGGACGCCGCGGCAAGGCCAAGCAGCGGCAAGGAGACAGACCTCCCCAGGGCCACGACAAGGATGAAGACGAAGACGATGACGAGGACATGGATGAAGGAGATAACAGCAAGCAGGAGTTCCAGAAGGCCACAGAAGTTCTGTGCGTCGATGGAGGTGCCTCTCTGCACACTTCCCACCGCCAACTCAAGCAATGGGTGCGGGAAGTGAATGCAGCTTAGCCACCCGTCGAGTCGCGCAGGCTGCTGAAATGGTCCGGCACGCCCATCATCTTCGACCTTGAGGACCACCCTGACCGCACAACCGCGGTCGGGTGTTTGCCGATGTTGGTTTCACCAACTATCCGCAACCTCAAGGTCACCAAGATGTTGGTTGACGGCGGGGCCGGCCTCAACTTGATCTCCTCCGCTGTGATCAAGAAACTGCAGATTCCCGACAGCGAGCTCGTGGAAACCGGGTCGTTCCAAGGGATCAACTCGGGAAGGAGCAAGCCGAAGGGGAAGATCACGCTGCCAGTAACCTTTGGTGGAGAGCTCAACTTCAGGACGGAGAGGATCATGTTCGACGTTGCCGATATCCCATTGCCATACAATGGGATACTTGGCCGTCCTGCGCTCGCCAAGTTCATGGCAGCTTCCCACTACGCATAAAACATGCTCAAGATGCCAGGGCCAATAAGCGTCATCTCTGTCCCTGGCGACAAGAAGGATGCGCTTATCTGCACCGAAAAGATCTACTGGGATGCAGCATCCGCGGCGGACAGCAAAACACTTGCCGCTGAAGCTCCCGGGGGAAAGACCAAGACCAAGTCCGGCAAGAGCTCTGGGGCCCACTCCGGCAAACGCACCTCTTTGGAGTGCTGCGCTGCCGTCGAGGACGCACCATCGAGCTCCACCGGCAAGTGCAAGAAGGGAATGACAGCTCCACCGGCAACCAAGAAGGTGCCCGCCAAGGAGGACGGCACTGGTGGTACCTTCACCATCAGTGCTACACTCGACCCCAAATAGGAAAGCGCGCTCATTGCCTTCCTGCGGGCGAAGGTTGACGTGTTTGCGTGGCAACCGTCCGACATCCCCGGCGTTCCCAGGAAGGTAATTGAGCACAAGCTTGCTGTTTGTCCTCATGCGCGGCCCGTCAAGCAGAAGGTCAGGAAGCAAGCGGTGGAGCGCCAAGAGTTCATCGCCGAAGAAATCAAGAAGTTGGAAGCAGCAGGCCTTGTTAGAGGTGTACTTCATCCCACGTGGCTCGCCAATCCAGTTGTCATGCGCAAAACCAATGGGAAGTGGAGACTTTGTATAGACTTCACCGATGTGAATAAAGCATGTCCCAAGGATCCATTTCCCTTGCCGCACATCGACCAAATTGTGGACTCCACGGCTGGATGTGAGTTGCTTTCATTCCTCGATGCATACTCAGGTTACCATCAGATATTCATGGCTGAGGAAGATGAAGAGAAGACCGCATTCATCACTCCATGAGGCACATATTGCTTCATACGCATGCCCTTTGGATTGAAGAATGCGGGTTCAACATTTGCAAGGGTGGTACACAGTGCTTTTGAGCCACAGATACACAGGAATGTAGAAGCCTACATGGATGATATAGTGGTCAAGAGCAAGAGCAAGACTACCCTAGTCCAAGACCTAGAAGAAACCTTTGAGAATCTGCGCAAGATACAACTCAAGTTGAACCCCGAGAAGTGCGTTTTCGGAGTCCCCTCCGGCAAGCTTCTCGGGTTCTTTGTTTCCCAGAGGGGGATTGAGGCCAATCCCGACAAGATAAGAGCCATCGAGCAGATTGAAGCCCCAAAGCGCGTCAAGGACGTAAGGAGACTTGCTGGTTGTGTGGCTGCCCTCAGCAGGTTCATTTCAAAATCTGCAGAACGCGCCCTGCCTTTCTTCAAAATCTTGAAAAAGGCAGGTCCTATGAAATGGACTCCGGAAGCGGAGGCATCGCTTCAAGACTTGAAAGAATACCTGTCCTCCACTCCAATACTTGTCGCACCTAAGCCACAAGAGAAGTTGCTGCTGTACTTAGCGGCAACCAATCAAGTGGTTAGTGCTGCGTTAGTAGCGGAGAGGGAGGCAGATGAGGAACCCACATCCCCGGCAAGCGCATCCAGCGACAAGCAGGGGGCTTCCCCGACAAGCTCTGGCCCTGACAAGGACAAGTCTGCGCAGGAACAAGGAGAAGTGCGAAAGAAGATGGTGCAGCGCCCAGTTTATTTTGTAAGTTCCCTCTTGCAAGGGGCTAGATCAAGATACTCTGGAGTGCAGAAGTTACTTTTCGGCCTCCTCATGGCCTCAAGAAAGCTGCGCCATTACTTCCAAGCACACGAGATAACAGTGGTCACTCACTTTCCGTTGAAGAGGATATTGCAAAATCCAGAAGCAACAGGCAGGATCGTCGAGTGGGCACTGGAGCTGTCAAGCTTTGGTCTCAAGTTTGAGAGTACTTCAACCATACAGAGCAGAGCATTGGCGGAGTTCATAGCAGAATGGACCCCAACACCAGACGAAGAAATCCCAGAGACAAATATCCCCGTCCAAGAAACAAGCAAGGAATGGATAATGTACTTCGATGGTGACTTCTCGCTGCAAGGCGCCGGTGCCGGTGTGCTACTTGTCGCACCCACCGGGGAGCACCTCAAGTATGTTGTCCAAATGCACTTTCCCAAGGAGCAATCGACAAACAATACTGCTGAGTATGAAGGTTTGCTTGCCGGCCTCAGAATTGCGGCCGAACTTGGGATCAAGAAGCTGATTGTGCGGGGAGATTCACAACTGGTGGTCCGACAAGTGAACAAGAACTACCAGAGTCCTTTGATGGAAGCTTATGTCGATGAAGTGAGGAAGCTTGAAGAATACTTTGAAGGCCTGCAGATGGAGCATATCCCAAGAGCTCAGAATGATATCGCAGATCGCCTTTCAAAGTGTGCCGCAATGAAGTTACCTGTGGAACCAGGGGTCTTCGTGCTCAAGCTAACTCAACCATCCGTTGCACCATCAGTTGGGCAAAGCAAGAAGAGGAAGTTGGCCTCCGGCGACTACTTGCCGGCGGATCTTCCAGAGACCGCCGCCAAGGTCCCCAAGATCAACGACCAAGATGCAGAGGAACAGTCTGCTCCTGCGGACCCAAGGGTTTGTACAGTTGAAGCAGGCATTCCCGACAAGCCTCGCTCCAGCAGGCTTGCCGGGCAATACTTAGCTCCGGCAGAGCCACAGGTTCTTGTCGTAGAAGCTGAGGTTCCTACAGCAGCTCTGATGCCTTTAGTCCTTGTTGTTGAGCCTCAGACTCCAGCATGGGCGCAGCAAATTGTCCGTTTTCTTCAAACTGGAGAACTTCCCGAAGAACCAGAAGAGATAGAGAGGATAACCAGACAGTCAAGTATGTACCAGTTCGTTGGAAACGAACTGTACAGAAGAAGACTCAATGGTGTCAGATTGAAGTGCATTTCCCGGGAAGATGGACAGAAGCTGTTGGCAGAGATACATGGAGGCATATGTGGCCACCACATTGGCGCGAGAGCGCTTGCCGGGAAGGCGTTCCGGCAAGGTTTCTTTTGGCCAGAAGCCCTCCAAGATGCAACTGCACAAATAACCAAGTGTGAAGCGTGCCAGTTCCATGCCAAGCAAATTCACCAGCCAGCTCAAGCTCTCCAGACGATCCCTTTGTCCTGGCCCTTCTCAGTCTGGGGGCTCGACATCCTCGTCCCCTTTCCCCGCGCCGTCGGGGGCTTTGAGTACTTGTACGTCGCAATCGACAAGTTCACAAAGTGGCCAGAAGTGGAACCAGTGAGAAAGGTGACAGCACAGTCAGCAGTCAGGTTTTTCAGATCAATAGTTTTCCGTTTCGGAATCCCTAACAGGATCATCACCGACAACGGCACACAGTTCATGAGTCGCACCTTCATGCAATACGTCCAAGACCTTGGCGCCAAGGTCTGCTTCGCTTTTGTTGCTCACCCGAGGAGCAATGGTCAAGCGGAGAGGGCAAACGCTGAAGTGCTGCGCGGACTCAAGACAAGAACCTTCGATAGGCTGCACAAGTGCGGAAGAAACTGGATCGAGGAGTTGCCGGCGGCTCTTTGGTCAATCAGGACGACACCAAATCGAGCCACCGGACAGACACCCTTTGCTCTTGTCTATGGAGCAGAGGCAGTTCTCCCCACGGAACTCGTATATGGGTCTCCTCGAGTGCTCGCTTACGACGAGCTCGAGCAAGAGCAACTGCGACAAGATGATGCATTGCTCCTTGAGGAGGAACGTCTCCAGGATGCTGTACGAGCTGCTCGATACCAGCAAGCCTTGCGTCGCTATCATAGCCGCAAGGTCAAGGCCAGGAGTCTCGAGGAAGGTGACCTTGTTCTTCGGCGCGTTCAGTCCGCCAAGGGCTCCAACAAGTTGACGCCGAAGTGGGAAGGCCCTTATAGGGTGAGACAAGTCACAAGGCCTGGCGCTGTCCGCCTTGAGACCGAAGAAGGCTTTCCGGTGAGCAACTCCTGGAACATTGAGCATCTTCGCAAGTTTCACCCGTAAGGCGCGGTTGCCGTGATCCGCTCCGGCAACCACCTTTTGTACAAGTCTTGCCGCTGTTGCATGTAAACCTTTGTACAAAGCCGGGAGCAGACCCCGTGCATCAGTAAAACTTTTGTGCTTCGCACCATTTGTCATTTCGTGCTTTTCCTTTTACTTGCATGTGTCATCTGACATTTTGTGCAGCACACATCCCCGGTAAGCAGTAACAAGCCGCAAGGCTCCGTACTTGTATTTCCTCCTCTTTTGCCTTTCTCTCTGAAACAGAAGGAGTGTTCCTCGCGCACAAGTTTGCCGGGGGGGAAGGAGATAGAAGTATGGACCAAGTGCTGTTCAAGAAAGGGAAGCCTTACCGGGAAGCAAACAATCCATGAAAGCTAAGTTGCCAGATTTTGAGCAATTTAAATTTTTAATTTTTTTGTTGTCTTCCTTGAACAACCACACTTTGTATGGAAAACCTGTGCGCGGAGGAACCTACCCGTGGCTAGCCGCGCCCTTACTTTGTTTCGAGCACGCTCAACTGCTTAAGAGAGCTGCTATAAGTGTCGCGCCCTTACTTCGTTTTCGAGTTCGCTCAGCAATCTAAGTGTGCTGCGACTAGCTGCGACAAGGTTTCTTGCCGACAAGAGCTTTGCTAGCAGGCTGCTAAGAGTCCCGCACTCAGCGCTCGCGGCAAGGGTCCCCTTTGCCGGCAAGTTCCCTAAAAGCATAGGGTGGAAAGCATACAAAGTGAAGGGACTAAAGCAAGGGAGATAATATTGCATTGATTACCCGAAATAAAAGTATATATTACAAAGATAACTTGCCGCTGTTCTAAACAACTACTACCTATGACTTAATCAACAGCGGCGAGGGAAGCAAGGTGCTTAGTCTCTTCGGTCTCCGTCGATCCTCTGGATCTTGCCCACCTTGGCTACGATGTGGGCAACTTGGGCCTTCAACGCCTCCTGGTCAGCTTCGGGCGGCAGGGTCCGGAGGACGTTGACGAGGTTGATCCCGGGGTTGCGGTAGACGATCTTCGACAACACCCACTCCATAGTACCCATGCAAAGCCGACGCGCCTCGTCAGCCAGCTGCGTGGGGATCTTCTCCCGTAGCCGCGCGAAAGCCGGCGCCACTCCTCTGAGGAACAAGCTCAGCTTGGCGCTGTGGGGGAGATTCTCGTCAGGGGAGTACGCGAGGTGCTCCGCCCTCAGCGCCACCATCTCCATATCGATGTTGGCGGCGGGGGCGACGAGCTCCTCGGTCCACTGCAACACCGTCCGCTGAAAGTGGTTTTGCGAGACGGTGGCGCTTTCCAGCAAGGCCCTCTCAGTACGGAGATCGTCCTTCAGCTTCGTCTCGCGGTCCCGGGCGGCGTCAAGCGAATCGGTGAGGGTGGAAACCTTCAGCTCCAAGTCAGCGATGGAGTCCCTGGCATCAGTGAGCTCTTTGCCCTTCTCGGAGAGGCGGACTTGCAGCTCCGAGTTGGTGTGGGCATCCTTCTCCCGCGCCACGTTCAGCGCAGTGACCCTGTCTTCACTCGCCTTCAAGTTCAGCTCCATCTGCGCCACCCTGGCCTCCAGATCCCTCTTGGCAGTCTCTGCGGCAGCTGCGGCATCCCTCGCCTCCTGCAGAGCCCCGCCAATGGCCTGCTCGCGAGCGGTGAGGTCGTCCTCGTGGCTATCGAGGTCGACCTTCCGCTGGTTGAGCTCTCCTTCCCGCCGAGACAGCTCCTTGGCGGCCAGACGCTGCTGCTCCTCCACCTCAGCCTTCTCGAGGAGGAACACTTGGTGTGCTCCAGCAAGCTCTTCGCGCTCCTCCGCCAAGTTTCGGAGGGCCGCCTGGTTGGCGGCACGGAGCTCCGCAGCATGCTTCTCCAGATCAGCACCAGCCTTGGCAGCCAGAGCCTCTCGGGACTCCAGCTTGGCTTGCCTGGCCCGGTACAAACCCAGGAGTCGACGCAGGAGTTGCTCCTCTTCGAGCTCGTCGCTGCTGCCGGGCGCGTCGACAACCTTCAACCCGACAGAGGCAAGAACCTCTCCGTCAAACGTCTCCCCCTCCGCGGGTGCCCTTGATGAGGACGCCCATGGGACTTGGATAAAGACCCCGTTGGCGGCCTCCAGGTAGACGCCCGACCCAGCCGCAGAGGCGGAAGGATCGGCGGCCGGTGCAGCGTCCGGCGCTCCTGCGGCCTCCGGGCCAGCAGTGCGGTCGCCGGTCCCTTCCCCAGCTGCCGCGTCAGCGGTCGGGGCGGTCTCCTCGGCGGCTGGCTCGTCGGCGCCAGCTGTTCCCTCTGCGGCGGTGGCATCGCCAGCGTTGCCACGCACCTCCTCCTCGGCGATGGTTTCCGTCTCCATCGGCTCCGGGGCGGGCGGGTCTGACGACAAAAGAAAAAGAAAAGAAAGAATCGTCAAGCAAATATCCAAAAAAGAAGAATCCAAGAAGAAGAAATTACAAGAGTTACCTTCACGGGCCTCTTCAACAACGGGGTCCCTCGCCGGGGAGTTATCCCTTGGCGGCGTAGAAGAAGCCCCCGCCGGCGGAGGGCCGCTGGCGCCTTCCCTTGGCGGGGAGTCCACCTTTGGCGGGGTGCTTGCCCTTGGTGGGGTACTCGCCCTTGGCGGAGTACCGTCCTTGGCGGAGCACTGTCCCTCGCCGGGGAGCTCATCCTTGGCGGGGAGGGTGGAACAAGCGGTTCGTCGGGGGCGACCTCTTGGTGCTCCTACGGCTGCGGCTCCACTTCTGCACAAGACAACAAGACATCAGTAAGGGTAACAAGCTCAGGCGCGCCCATCGAGCGGAAAAGTGAACGCAGGACTTACGCTGGGGGCTGCTCTCCGGAGCAGCAGGCTGGTCCGGCAAGTCTGTCGCTGGCGCATCACCTGCCGCTGCGACGGGCTCGTCGTCCTCGAGATCGACCACAGGGATCTTGGCCCTCTTCGCCATCCTCTGGGTCAAGGTCCTGGAAGCCAAAACAAGATCAGAACCGAGCAAAAGAAATCAAGACAAAAGCAACAAAAATAAAAGGAAAATTGAAATTGGAAGTGCTTACTCTTCCTCCTCTTCGTCGGAGCTGAGGGCGGAGAAACCAACCCCGCCTCGCGTGCTCCAGTGCGGGGAGCTGGAGGAGAAGGCTCCCTCGGGCGCTTGGCGGGCTCCGGGGCTGTGGGCTGTGAAGACCCAGCGCCGGTCGTCGCCGAGGACCGAGGGGCAGAAGGGGCACCAGAGCCACTCCGGGAAGATCCCCCTCCGCTTGTCGCTCGGGCACGGGGCGCCTCCTTGACGACCTCGCTCGTCATGGTGGCACGCGTCGCACGGAGCTTCGGCTGCTGTCGAGGCGCCTGTGGCCTCGTCGTCTCAGCGGCCTTGCGGAGGCGCTTCTTCTGCTGTGGCGAAGGACTTGATGGTGGCGGAGAGTTCTCTGAGGATGAGGAGGCGTCATCGTCAAGATTCAGAGACCCGCTAGAGTCTTTGTTAGAATCACCGGACTCGGCGTCCTCCTCCTCCTCGACGGGTCCGCTGGACTCAGTACCCTGCCCGGCAGCCTCGCCCATCACGGCAGGCTCCCCGGTAGGCTCCCCGGCAAACTCCTCGGGCGCGAGCTTCAACAACTTGAGGATTTCCTCCTCCTCAGCCTGACTCACCGCGTCCGCTTCTTCCTCCTCGTCCATAGTGTACCCGAACTCACCCGCAGCTGCAGCTGCGGCGGCCTCCTCCATCCTGTTGGCTATGTAGGCCACATCCCGGTCGGTGGTCGTCCGGGTAAGGCCTTTTCTCTCCTCGGGGTTGCGTGGCCGTTCAACCAGATTATCAAAGAAGGCCTGCACGGTCTCCGCTGAAGGCACCAGCCAAGTGGGGACGACCCCGTGGGAGTCGCACTCAGGCATCACCGCGCGGATGGCACTGAGGGCAGTATTGTTGCACAGAGGAACTACTCCGACCGACGGTCTAAACCACTCCGGGTGCTTGGGGTCATGCTTGAACAGCTCCCGGACCATCCCCTTGAGTTCCAAGACAGTGAAGTTGTAGTTCAGCCCGGGGCGCAGCCTCATGCGGTCTGCCGCGTTGCCAAACTCCCAGGCAGGCCTCTTCCTTTCCTGCAGGGGGGCAATGCGGCGGCGGAGGAAATCGGCCCCGACTTCACCTACAGTAAGATTGGCAGCCCGGAGACGAAGGATCCTAGTAAGGGCAATCTGCAGCTTGTCGTCTTCCGGGGCCAGGTCGCTGCAATCCTTGCCGCGCACTATTGCAGTCTGGCGCGGCAAGGTAAATTGCTCGGGCTCATCCTCCATGACCCAGCACCATTCAGCCCTCCACTCCTCCCACTTGCCGTGAAGCTCTCCTTTCAAGTACGCCTCCTTCTTGTTCAGCCTAAAGATCCAGGAGATGCCGCCGGAGAGTGGGGATCCAGATTCTACTCTAGGCATGAAGAAATGGCGGAAAAGAGCTACATTTGGGTGGACCCGACATAGTTTTCGCACAGATGTGCGAAAACGGCCAAGGTGAGAACGACATTTGGGGTGAAATCTAAGAGGTGGAGGCCATACGTGTTCATCACATCACAGAAGAACTCCGAATACGGAGGGCAGAGGCCGCAATGGAAGAACGAAGCGAAGAAGTGGTAACCTCCCGGGAACATGTCGACAGCCACGGCGGGGAGGACTCTGGTGCGCGGGTGATCCTTCGTCTCCCTCGCCCAGAACAAGTAGTACTTGTCTCGCAGCTCCCTCGGGCCGAGCCTCGGCGGGAAGACCACCATCCTTCTCCGCATGGCTGCCAGCTTCGCCGCCTGCTCAGACTTCTCCTTCTTCGCCTTGTCGCTTTTCGGAGCCATGGCGGGGGC
>LR738711.1:125140653-125220674 GCA_902687465.1 Secale cereale
GTTGACGGCGCCGCGGATGCTGGGGACGGCGGAGGAAGGGTGGAGCTCGGCTCTCTGTCGACCTGAGGGGAGGCAGAGAGCGGCGGGGGTTTCTGAGGATTCAAGGTGCAATGAAAGCAATGGGGGAAAACTGCCCCTGCTTCCTCTGCTTTTAAGGGGGAAGTGGGGGACGTTCCGCATTTCCCCATTAAAGAAACAGGCCACGATCTCTCCCACGACGCCGCAATCGACGCGTGCCGTTAGGAAGGGATGCGGCGAATCTGGAGTGGGAAACGGCGCGCCGTGGGCTGCGTGTGCCCGTGCACTTTTCTGGGCCTGGCCCAACAGCGCTCGGCACCGTGTGTGGCCCAGGCCTGGGGGCTCCTGTCGGTGTACTAAAGTAGGGGTACCTTAGTATCCTGACTTGTGCACGGGCAGTAGCAGCATCCCATGGTCTGGCTCACCACGCGCCCGCCAAAGCGCACTCTAGACCCCTTTAAGCCATTCAAGAACAAAGTATTCAAGTCAGAAGAACAAGGCCCCGGCAAGAGGAGCTTGCCGGGAAGATCGCATCAAGCTCAAGGTTATCATTTCAGCACAAGGCCCTGGCGAGAGGAGCTTGCCAGGAAAGCCAAAGAATAACATTTCAGCAGATATATCGTGGCGCATCGTGCGCCCCGGCGGGACTCGGAGAGCGACAAGCTTCCGGACCCGGCAAGATAACAGCCCCGGCAAGATAACAGCCCCGACAAGGTGCTTGTCGGGGGAGGCTTACACTGTGTGCCTGCGCTCCAGCTCATCTGCCCACGCGTCGCCCTGGGGCCCTTCCAGAGGCACGTGGCGGATGGCTGTGCAGCCTGAGGGACACGGTGGCGAGCCGCGGTGACGAGGCCACCATCGTGGCGAACGGAGACGCCCGGGCGGACGCTTTTGGGGTGACGGCGATGGGCATTCAATGCCCTTGTCCCCCACCGTCTGGGTTAGGTATGAACCACTGTACATCCACTGTACATACACTGTTCATGCACTGTTACAACCACCACCGATTTTACACTTTTACCCTCCTCTACGTTGACACCTGTCGGTGACCCCTTTGAGCTATAAAAGGAGGCCCATGGACAACGTAGAGGGGGTTCGATCCCAGAAACTAAACCACTCTCTCGCTCGGTGTAGCTAGTACTGTAGATCTTCAAGCTCCCGAGCCCAAGAACTCAATACAACTAAAGGCAGGAGTAGGGTTTTACGCGTCCGCGCGGCCCGAACCTGGGTAAACTGCCCGCGTGTGCTCCTCGATATGCTCTCCGTGCTCCCTCCGCTCCCTTACCGCAACGTAGAAGGGGCTCCGGTCCCATAGGTGTTCGTGGGCGGTCAGTTCCCCCGACAGGCTTCTACTCTAAGTTTCTCCTCCCTAGCTTTGATGAGAGCATTAGTGATATGCTCTGTGAAGGCAAGGTTAATCGTGCTAGTGCGGGGGTCTCTAGACATCTTGTGAAGGAAATCAATAACTTCGGTAAGAGTGCAATTATCAAAATCAAGGTCACTAGCATCAAGTAAAGTGGTAGTGGTGTCCTTTAGGTTCACTTGTTTGGTAGTTTCTATAGTCATAGCATCACCATTAATAGGTCCAATGGGACCAGGAGTGCATTGGGTGCTAAGAGTTTGGATATCCTCAACAACTTGGATAGTAGCAACAGTGTTGTGGGTAGGAAGGCTCTTAATTCTATCTTCTTCCTCCCTTTCTCTAGCCTATCTCTCTTTAAGTTTAGCCATCATCCTAATATTTTCATTAATTCACACTTGAATAGCATTAATAGGAGTGACCTTCCTCTCCTCAAGAGGAGAAGTTCTAATTTTAAGCAATTCTACCTCATTGGCTAAATTGTCTACCTTTAAAGAGACATCACCTAGTTTGTTTAGTTTTTCTTCTACACTATTATTAAAAGCTTTTTGGGTAGTGATGAAATCTTTAAGCATAATCTCTAGTTCAGTAGTGGAGTTCCTGGTGCTAGGATAAGCATTGTTGTTCCCATAAGAATTAGAGGGGAACGATCTAGGATTGCTACCAAAATTACTCCTATAAGCATTGTTATTAAAATTGTTTCTAGAGATAAAGTTCACATCTACTTGTTCTTGAGCAATCAAAGAATTTAAAGGAACATCACGAGGATCAATAGAAGATTGCTTCGAAAGTAGAGACATGATCAAGTCAACTTTTTCATTTAGGGAGGAAATCTCCTCGACAGAGTTTACCTTCCTACCTTTTGGAGCGCGTTCGGTGTGCCATTGGGAATAGTTGGTCATCATCTCATCAAGAAGCTTCGTGGCAGCACCAAGTGTAGTTGACATAAAGGTTCCTCCCGCGGCCGAATCTAACAAGTTCCGCGAGGTAAAGTTCAAGCCCGCATAAAAAGTTTGGATAACCATCCAAGTAGTCAAACCATGATTAGGGCAGTTCTTGATAAGAGATTTCATACGTTCCCAAGCTTGGGCAACGTGTTCATTATCCAATTGTTTAAAATTCATTGTGTTACTTCTTAGTTGGATAATTTTAGCAGGTGGATAGTATTTTCTAATAAAAGCATCTTTGCACTTGTCCCATGAATCTATGCTATTCCTAGGCAAAGACTGAAACCAAATTTTAGCTCCTCCTCTCAAGGAGAAAGGAAAAAGCTTAAGCTTAACAATATTACCATCTATTTCTTGGTACTTTTGCATATCACAAAGTTCAACAAAGTTGTTCAAGTGTAAAGCAACATCATCTCCAGCACCGGAGAATTGATCTTTCATGACTAAGTTCAGTAAAGCAGGTTTAATTTCATATGAAGGTGCTGAAGTGGCAGGTGTAGTGATAGGTGTGCTGATAAATTCATCGTTGTTGTGACTAGTGAAGTCACACAACTTGGTGTTCTCGGTGGAACCCATAGTAGCAAGCAAGATAACTATTTTTGTGATTTTCGATAAAAGATACTAAAGCAAAACTGAAAGGTAAACTAACAAGACTAAAAAGCAAAGGTAAAAGATAGCGTGCAACTCCCCTATCCTGAAGAGTGGAGTCCCCGGCAACGGCGCCAGAAATTGCTTTGCTAGGTGGCTTCTCACCCCTCGTTGGTTACCCCAAGTGGAAGGTTTGAGATGCAGTGTAGCAGAAGTTTTCCCTTGGCAATACCAAGGATCGTTTTCCCTGAGACTCCCAGTTTCAACAAGAAGGTGTCAACTGCTAACGGCGCCAGATATTAGCAATCAACGTGGACCTGCACACAAATACAAATAACTTTGCTCCCAACGAGTACAGAGAGGTTGTCAATCCCTCCGGCCTTGTATTTTACAAAGGATCAAACGCAAGTGATAATAGTGATAGGTATAATTGCAATAGTAAGTAAAATGCAGAAAAGTAAATAGCGGATGTGATCAATGATGGTAATATGGACCGGAGTCTCATGATGTTCACTAGTGATGTCTCTCTCCCAAAAGACGATAAAACTGCTATGTGAGGTAAACAAATTACAGCTGGGCAATTGACAGGACCAATGTTTACTAAGTTGCAAGAAAGGTAGAGGTTTAAAGCATGGGCGGTACGCCGAGGTAAGTAGACCGAAATCCATCTGCATCTACTACTAATCATCCACCTTGAGATATCTATCCAGAACATCTCGCTGGTATTAAGTTGCGAGTCCCACCCATAGTGTAAACTCAAAGTAACAGACAACTGCGTTAAAAGAACTTTGCGTAAAGTAAACAATCCTTGCACCCGCGGGCACAAGCACCGTTGTTTTCCCCCTTGTGGCAACAGCACATCCCCTAGACTCATGTTTCTGTCACTCAAACTAGTCATCGAGGGGCATGAACCCACAATCAAGCATAACGTTCCCTCTTGGAGTCACTACCTACTACTTGGCCAAAGCAATAAATAACAACGGAGAACATGCAAGAATTACTTACGAACATAAACATAAAAGAGGTGAATCAAATATATTACTCAAACACAATCTGAACATAATCTCATAATCCATCGGATCCCAGCAAACTCATCATAGCAACAGCATAAGGATTACATATGTGCCTCGATCATGTTGGGTAGCTCACGAGGACTAATTAGTGAAGCACAAGAACCGGAGGAGAACATCACATAGCTACTGGTCATGGACCCATGGTCCAAGGGAGACTACTCACAACTCATCTGGGAGGCGTCCATGGTGGTGGAGAAGCTCCGGGTGGTGATCCTCCCCTCCGGCAGGGTGCCGGGAAGAGTTCTCCTGGTGCTCCCGATCTTGGAAGCGTCGGCGGCGGAACAAAGATGAGATCGCGAAAAAGAGTTCCTGTCTCGAGGGTTTCGGGAGACGCTTTAAATATATGCCAAAGGGGGCATCAGCGGAGCCTCGGGGGGCCCAGGCGCACCCCCGGCGCGGCCCAGGGGGGGGGGGCGCCGCCAGGGCGCCTGGAGCCCTGGTGCCCCCCCCCGGCTGTACTTCGGGCGCACGGTAGGTTCTGGAACGCTGATTTTTTATATAATTTTTCTGGATTTTTCCTGGCAGTTCTCGTAATGTGAAAACCTGAAGTACAAAAACAACCGAAAATAGAAACTGGCACTGGGGTGCACTGAGTTAATAGGTTAGTCCAAATATGATCAAAAGTGTATGGAAGTGTATAAATATCATAGCAATATCACCCAAAAGAGGCATGGAGCAAGCAGAAATTATAGATACGTTTTGGACGTATCACAAATCTGTGAGGAACTGTTTGAGTGTTGGGGAGTCTATCATTTGAAGCATTTGAGCAAGGAGTTCATCATCAACACACCGTCTACTACCTTTTGGAGAGTGGTCTCTCCTAGATTGGTTAGGTGTCACTTGGGAGCCTCCGAAAAGATTGTGGAGTTGAACCAAGGAGTTTATACGGGCAAGGAGATCGCCTACTTCGTGAAGATCTACCCTAGTGAGGCAAGTCCTTCGTGGGCGATGGCCATGGTGGGATAGACAAGGTTGCTTCTTCGTGGACCCTTAGTGGGTGGAGCCCTCCATGGACTCACGCAGCCGTTACCCTTCGTGTGTTGAAGTCTCCATCAATGTGGATGTACGATACCACCACTGAAAGTGCGTTATATCGACTAGAGGGGGTGAATAGGTGATTTTTATGAAATGATCACTGAGGAATTTGTGAGTGAGGAAATTCCTTAGTGAAGAACTACTTGCAGCGGAATAAGTACTCAGAAGTAAACATAACAGAACACAATCATGGTCATCATGTTGAAATGAAGACAAGCACAGAGTACATAAAGCATAAACACAGGATAACACAGAATGAAGACAAACAGACTGAAGAAATTGAACTGAGGAAATTGAGACAGTCTTCAAACAGATATGAACAAGCACACAACACAGATATGAGGAAATGAAGGAGTTGAGGAAATAGAACCAGTAAGCTTGGTGAAGACAATGATTTGTTAGACCAGTTCCAACTGTTGTCTCAGTTGTACATCTAGTTAGGGCGGCTAGGTATTTAAACCCGAGGACACACAGTCCCGGACACCCAGCCCTGGACACACAGTCCAAGACACCAAGTCCTCGCCATATTCCCCTTGAGCTAAGGTCACACATACCTCGCCCAATCACTCGTGGTAAGTTTTCACAGGTGACTTCCGAACCTTCACAAACTCGGTCACTCGGCGATCCACAATTCCTCTTGGATGCTCTAGACCATGACGCCTAACCGTCTGGAAGAAGCACAATCTTCAAAGGTAACAAGCGTCGGATCCACTTAGGATCAATCTCTTCAGTGATGCTCAATCACTTTTGGGTTTGTAGGTGTTTGGGTTCGGTTTTGGGTTTTTCCGCACTTGATGATTTTCGCTCAAAGTCCCCGAAGGATGGGTTGCTCTTATGACAAGTGTCAGTTTCTCTCGGAGCAGCCAACCAGCTAGTGGTTGTAGGGGGCGGCTATTTATAGCCTAGGGAGCAGCCCGGTATGATAAGACATAAATTCCCTTAATGATATGACCGCTAGGTAGGTAGATATTTTTGGGACAGCTGGCGCGTAGCACAGCAATGGTCGGAAATTAGAGTATCAAATTCCTCAGGGCTATCATGTTCCTCACTATGTAGGCAATCCGCACTGGCGAATTCCTAACTCTTCAGTCAGAACAAATTCCTCAGAGACCAGAAGAACTTCGTCTCTGTCACTGAAGAATATGACTGAACCGTATGAGATTTCCAATGGCTTCACTCGAAGGAAATTGTAGGTGTAGGATTTTGAGTTGAGCATCAAATGGAAAATTTTCCTTAGTATTTCCTCGACCCCCTTTAACAGTATGGTGTTTCCTAGGACTCAAGAAAGAGAAAATGAAACTAAGAAAACAAAGTCTTCACACTTCATGTTCCTCAAATGAATACCAAGTCTTCAAGGTCACACCAATTTCTTCACTTTCAAAGTCTTCAGAAAGTCTTCAGAAATCTAAAATCTTCAGTCGAAGAACTTCATTTTTAGGGGTCGACTTTCTCTGTAAATATCAAACTCCTCATAGACTTATAGACCCGTGTACACTCATGAACACATTAGTCCCTTAACCTATTAGTCTTCAATACACCAAAATCACTAAGGGGCACTAGATGCACTTATAATCTCCCCCTTTTTGGTGATTGATGACAATATAGGTTAAGTTTTCAACGTGGATAAACATATGAAGTGTAAATACTGATATTGAGGAATTTGATTGCAAGATATAAAAGAACTCCCCCGGAAGATGTGCATCGTGAGGAATTTGCTTTTGAAGCAATGCACATTTGAAGAGTAATATCATGGAGATCTCCCCCTGTATCTTGTAATTCATACACGCATTTGACATATAATATGAAGAATTTGAAATGCATGATGAAATATGGTGACTGATGTAATTCAGCATGCGTGCATAAACATTAATGAGGAATAAGCATGCAGAAACACCACAGCAAAAGTATCAGGTCACCATAGAGTTTAAGTTTACAACTCGATCCAGCAAAGTCATCAGAAGAACGAGAGTTGTAACTTAGAAAAAAAACGCCCATATATATAGACCCGCTTGAAGACTAACTCAAATTTCTCCCCATTTGTCATCGAATGACCAAAAGGATCGAAACTGAGGACTAACACCCCTGAAGAATCTCAAGATGATGAAGGAGCGCCCGCAATGTTGGGGTCGATAGTTGATGTAGGGCCTGCCGCAGTGTCGTCCAAGTCTTCATACTCGTCGGTTTCGCGCGATGAAGAGTAGGAGTTGGCCACCAAGGGAGGAACCTTGACCTTCTTGTATTTCTTCGGAGGAGGAGCAGACCAGTCAAAGTCATCCTTGAAACCCATTTTCTTCAGATATTCTTCGCCGTAAAGATGAGATAGAATAGCCCCGGTGCGATTGAGGGTTTCATGGAGGTAGTAATGGTTTTTCTTCACTGCATTGTGTGTAGAAGTCATGTTGTGAAGAATTGAACCAAACTGACGCTTGACCCATTTGTGATTGCGATCAACCTTCTAGTGAAGACTGAGGAGAAGCTCATGATCAGTCATCACCTTGTGAGCTGTGCCTTGAGGATTTTGCTTGGGAGCTTTGGCGGCAGAGTCATTGGTGGCAGAGTCATCATTGGTGGAGTAGGATGCAGCTTTGCAAAATTTCCCATCCAATGGACGAATGCCTTCATCAATAACAGCAGAAGCCTTGCCCTTGTCACCAGCTGAGGAAAATGTCCTTTTGAGGACTTCAATCGGGGGCAAGTAGCTCCAATGATTCAGTGTGTCAGCTTTGTAGTTTACGGAAGACCTTGTCCTGATGAATCTCATAATCCACGAAGCATAAGGCTTCAGGTTGAAAGGGGATAATGCAACATTTGCCATAGTCCTCATGAAAAAATCATGGAAATTGACGGGGACGCCATGGATGATGTTGAACAACAGATTCTTCATGATGCCAAAGATTTCTTCATCATTTGAGTCATGGCCCTTGATAGGACTCAATGTCTTCGTCAGAATGCGATAGACAGTCCGAGGCAGAAACAACAATTCCTTCACGAGGAATTTGGTCCTTGGGGCTTGACCTGGCTTCAAAGGCTTCATCACCACTTGCATGTAGTGATCTGTAAGTTCAGTTTCTTCATACATGCAACAAGCTGCTTCAGTGGGAGGATTGAGAGGCAAAGCTTGAAGTAATTCAGAAGCTGGTGCCTTGTAGTGAGTATTTTCGGTCATCCAGTCCAGCACCCATGAATTCACATTTTCAGAGTTTCCGGTGATGTGCAGCGTTGCATAGAATTGAAGAATGAGTTCTTCATTCCAATCGCAGATGTCAGTGCAGAAACCCAACAGTCCAGCGTCGTGAAGAACACTGAGGACTGGCACGAAGCACGGCAGAGATTCCATATCCACGTGAGGAATGTGCTCATGATCGAAGACTTTGTCTTTGTTGAACAACACCGAGGAATAGAAATTTGCCTGGCTGGCAGTCCAGAAACGCCTCTTCCTAATGTGAACAGAGTCATAGGGGTTGTATTCAGTGAAGAACACATGCTCGTTGAAGAAATCATCCTTCTTGAAAGTTTGCTTTCGTGAGAAAGGATCCTTTGGTTTGGGTTGAGGAGTGTCAGTCAATTGCATCACAATCTCAGGATTCGCAATCTCAGTTTCTTCAAGCTGAGGAATTTCTGGTTCCTCTTCTGTGGCAGTCTGAGTCTTCATGGATTCAGCAGCAGCAGTTTCTTCAGCACTAGTGGCTGGAATGTCTTCATGTACAGAAGGTGTGGGATGAGTTTCTTCAGAGCCCAAAGGTACAGTGCATGCTGGAGACTGAGAAATTTGTTGCAGCGCGTGAACAGAGGGGAGTTTGGATGCTGACTATCCCAAAATTCATCATTCATCAATGGAGTAGGACTCCCAATGTCCACGCCCGAGTCTTGTTCATCCAATTCCTCAACGCCGGCCTCTTCAGCAGTGAACTGAGGCATAGGCGAGGAGATAATTGGGATTGAAGGGATTGCATCCACTTCAATTTCTTCATCTGTCTGCTCTGAGGAAGCTGCAGAGGGAATGTCTTCTTCTGATTCACTGGGAATCACATATTCTTCATCAAACGGAACAAGGTCCTTTGATGGCATGGATGAAATAGGAATGACATCAATTGGGTTGTCAACTGAGCTTGTCAAAGGCTTCATCTTCTTTGGAGCTGAAGAATCTGATGAAGTTGATGCCTTCCTTTTCTTCACGACTGCACGCTCTGCAGCCTTGGTCTTCTTCACATCGGACGCAGATGGAAGAATCGGAGTTGGAGTAGGAGTAGGCGCAGGAGGAGCAGAGGAAGTTAGTTGAATTTCTTCAGGCACAACTGTTGCAGTTGCCCTGACTTCTTCATGTTCTTCAGGCACAACCTTTGGAGCTTCAGCTGTCCTGACATTTTCTTCAGGCGCAACACTAGAGGTTGCCCTGGCAATTTCTTCAGCGGCTGGAATGCAGTCATGAGCCCTGGTATTTTCATTTTCTTCAGCAGCCTGATATTCTTTAGCGATGCTAGGATGTTCTTTAGTAGACTGAGCAGATGCTTCAGCCTGAGGTATTTCAATGTGCGTTGGACGAGCAACACTTGAAGAAAATCCTTTCGTCAGATTCACAAATCTTACTTTGGTGCCCATCCAGTCTGCGCGATATGCGTAAAATTCATCACTGAGGGTTTTGATTTCACCTTGAAGCTTTACAAGTTCATCAGTTGTCATGTTGACAACATTTTTCTTCAGGTAGCGCTCCTTCTTGTACTGCGCTTTCTTCGTCTTCCTGGCCTTTTCAAATTTTTCATTTTTCTTCGCCAATGAAGGCGGTCAGCATGTGACTTTGGCCAGGAGTCAGATTGAAGTTGGACATAAGAGTGTTGGGATCCTGATGCCAGAGATCAATGAAGTCGAGGATCTCTTTCGGATCCAAAAGCAGAGGCACAGTGCTTCCTTTGGCTCTAGTGTCCCTTTCTTGTCTGTCTCTGATGATTTGAACTAGTTCTTCATCATCAGCTTCGTTATCAGACGGCACATGGAAAGCAACTTGTTTCTTGTGAGGACTTGGGCGAGAACCTCGTCCAGCAGTGGTCTTTTTCTTTAGCAGAGAGGGGCCAACTGAGGAACTTGGAGCAGCTGAGGAACTTGCTGAGGTTCCTGAGGCAATCGATATGCCCGCAGTCCTTTGGCATGTTGCGAGATGCACTGGTGCAGATGATTTTGCCAGAGCATCTGAAGACTTTGGCGGAGGAGCTGAGGACTTTGGAGGAGCAGGAGCAGTTTGAGGAGTTGGTTGTGAGGGCTTTGAGGAACCTGGCCGTGAGGGCATTGCTGAGGAACTTGGCCGTGAGGGCATTGAAGATGAAGCACTTGGCTTATGAGCAGGCTTCTTTGCCATGGCCTTCTTCAGCTTGCTAGCAGAGGCCTCAATAGTGGTAGCAGCAGCAGCAAAGTCTTCGTTGAATTTCCTCACTACTTCTTTTGCTTGTTTGGCCAACTTGGCCCGGCGGTTGGCCCATTCATCAGGATAATCCTCACCACGCTTGAGGCTAGTGGGATCAGCAACTTGGCCATGTGCCAATGGAGGTCTTGGGCATGGAGGATTGAGTGCAAATTTCTTCATGTACTTGGGAGTTACATACCTGTACTCCCTCCACTCTCTTGCCCATCTCCTCTCTATTCTTTGAATGCGCACCTTGCACTGATTCTTGTCCCCTATTCCCTACTTTGCCTCATCAGGAGTGCAATGGTCAGCATATATGTCTTCAGGGATTTCAAAAGCAGTGTTGACCTCAGGCCTCTTTCCTCCCTTCCGTGGCTTCTTTCCATCAGCCATTTTCTTCAGACGAGGAATTTGAACAATTGAATTCTCTGAACAAGTATGCAACTTTTCTTCGAGGACGCTGCAAATGAGTTAAGTTGATGAGAACCTAGTGATTCAGCAGCGGACATGAGTACCTGTGAACAGAGTATAGTTGCAAGGAATTTGGAGAGGTCATATCAGTTCTCAGTAGGTTTTGTAAAAAGAACAAGTTTGAGGAATTTGACCAGATGAGTCTTGAAAAATTTCACTAAGCATTCTTTGTCTTAGGTTCCAGAGTTGTATAGATTGAAAATCCACACAATTGAGGAATCTTGAAGAAAAACATAGCTTAGAGAAATTGAATCAAGAATAGATGATATGTAACGTGTTTAGTGTGTGAAGATTTGAAGAAAAACACCTTTGAGAATTTTTGTAGAAAACATTTGAATCAAAGAGGATAGTAAAAGTAACTTTTAATTACCCTGGATGAAGAACACGACGAATTGTGAGGTGGAGAAGTGAAGTTTGTCTGTGCATATCTTCCACACCCTAACTTGGTTGAGGAAGACGGCTACGGCGGCGGCGGAGTAAAGAAATCCGCGGCCGGCGCGAGTACGACGGCGATGAGGTCCAGGCAGTGAAGCTCGTCCTCACCGGCGACGATGAAGTAGCGATGATGCTAGGGTTGGAGAAGCTCGAGCGAGAGAGAGAGAGAGAGAGATCGAGCGGAGTAAAAAGTGAAGTGAGGAAGGGGAGGGGTATTGATAGCGGAGACGAATAACCGTTCGCCCGAAGAATTTGGACGAACGTGCTCCTGACCCTTCTCATTCGCTCAACATGTGTCACCCACATACTGAGAAGTGGAGACCGTGGGTGAATAGATAAGTATTGTCGTGGGATGCGGAACGATTTGAGCGGCAAAACCAAAAAATTGGATAAGATAAGTTTTAACGTTGCGTTCGCAAATTCTTCAGCTGACAAGGACACAGTGAAGATTTTGAACGAGTTTCAAATAGAACACATATGAAGAATTTGTGAATAGAATGGGTTGAGTTTAGCAAAGAGGGGGAAGGGTCCGATCACATTCACTTAGCAGGAAAAATAGCTTGAAGAATTAGCAATAAGTGAATGCTGTAGAGGACATAAACTCATATATATATATATATATATATATATATATATATATATATATATATATATATATATATATATATATGTATATAGACAGTGAAGAAAAATGACGGAAAAGGTGAAGACAATGCAAAGTTGAAGAATATGAACAACTAAGGAATTTCAAAAAAACTCAAATTGAATATTTTCAACTTTGGTGGTGGCGTGACCCACCGTATAAGAATGATGATTTCAGACACCGCGTACAAATGTCGTAGGGTTTTGAGAATCAAATTCTTCGTTAATTTCTTCACATTTAGAGTGTTATTCTTCATTGATTGAAGAAAAAAATTTCTTCATGTGTTGCACATCTAAGTCATCAATTTTGCATAAGTGTTAGGATGAGTGTCCTATTCAAAGAATATTCAAAGATTCTAAGATATTTAGATCACACCGCAACTTGCTAAATCTCTTCTCATCCAAGGGCTTTGTGAAGATATCGGCTAGCTGTTCTTCAGTCTTCACATGCTCAATAGAAATGTCGCCCTTCAACACATGATCACGAAGAAAATGATGACGAATCTGAATGTGCTTTGTCTTCGAGTGCTGAACTGGGTTGTGAGAAATCTTGATGGCACTCTCATTGTCACAGAAGAGAGGCACATTCTTCACGTTGACGCCATAGTCCTCGAGAGTTTGCTTCATCCATAGCAACTGGGCACAACAAGAGCCAGCGGAAATATACTCAGCTTCAGCAGTAGACATACGCAGTTCTGTTTATTCGAAGACCAACCGACCAAAGATCTACCGAGGAAGTGACATGTACCAGATGTTGACTTGCGGTCCACATGATCACCAGCATAGTCAGAGTCTGAATATCCAATGAGATCAAAAACCGAGCTCTTGGGGTACCATAATCCAAGTGTTGGTGTGTGAGCTACATATCGAAGAATATGTTTCACAACCTTATGGTGTGATTCCTTCGGTGTAGCTTGAAATCGGGCACACATGCAAACACTAAGCATTATATCAGACCTATATGCACAAAAGTACAATAAAGAACCAATCATGGAGCGGTATACCTTATGATCGAAGTCAATACCATTTTCATCACTGCACAGATGGCCATTTGTGGGCATAGGAATTTTGATGCCTTTGCAATCTTGCATGCCGAATTTCCTCAGCACATCCTTGAGGTATTTCTCCTGAGATATGAATATGCCATTGCGTTGTTGACGAATTTGAAGACCTAAGAAGAATTTCAATTCTCTCATAGACATTTGATATTCTTCACTCATCATATAGGCAAATTCATCACTATAACGTTTGTCAGTACAGCTAAAGATAATATCATCAACATATATTTGGCACACAAATAATTCACCATCATAAGATTTAGTGAAAATAGTAGGATCAAGTGAACCGGGTTTGAAGCCTTTCTTCATGAGGAATTCCTTCAAAATATCATACCATGCCCGAGGGGCTTGCTTGAGGCCATAGAGGGCCTTATTGAGTCTGAAGACTTTGTCAGGATTCTTTGGATCTTCAAAACCTGGGGGTTGAGCAACATATACTTCTTCCTCAAGCTTACCATTGAGGAATGCACTTTCTACATCCATTTGATATAGAGTGATATCATGATGGTTAGCATAAGCAAGTAATATACGAATAGCCTCAAGTCTAGCAACAGGTGCAAAAGTTTCATCGTAATCAATTCCTTGAACCTGTGTGTAGCCTTGAGCTACAAGCCGTGCCTTATTCCTTACCACAAGGCCATTTTCATATTGCTTGTTATGGTAGATCCACTTTGTGCCAATGATATTGTGCTTGCGAGGATCTGGACGTTTGACCAGTTCCCAAACGTTATTGAGCTTGAATTGATGTAATTCTTCTTGCATAGCTTGAATCCACTCAGGCTCCATAAATGCTTCATCTACCTTAGTGGGCTCTATGATAGAGACAAAAGCAAAGTGCCCACAAAAGTTAGATAAATGTGAAGCTCTTGAGCGTGTGAGAGGACCTGGTGCTTCAAAGTCATCGATGATTTTCTCAATCTGCACTCCTTTTGCCACGCGAGGATGAGCTGGTTGTCGTCAAGGAATTTGATCAGTATTTTCTACAACACCATTTTCTTCAGCATTTTCTTCAGGTGCATTAGCTCGACGTTCTTCACGTTCTGGAATGAATTCTTCAATAGATTCTTCAGTCGAAATGACATCCTCAATAGCCTTGAATTTGATAGTTTCCTCAGGTGCTGGTTCATCTATCACAGAAGGTAGGTGCTATCTTTGCGAGCCGTTAGTTTCATCGAACCGCACATCTATAGTTTCAACAACCTTGTGAAGAACGTTGTTGAAGACTCTGTAGGTGTGCGAGTCCTTTCCGTAACCAAGCATAAACCCTTCATGTGCTTTTGGTGCAAATTTTGAGTTGTGATGAGGATGTCTAATCCAACATTTAGCACTGAAGACTTTGAAATAACTCACATTGGGTTTCTTGTCATTGAGGAGTTCATAGGCAATATTTTTGAAGAATTTGTGAAGATATACTCTGTTGATGATGTGGCACGCAGTATCAATTGCATCAATCCAGAAACAACGAGGCATTTTGTATTCATCAAGCATAGTGCGAGCCATCTCAGCAAGAGTCCTGTTCTTGCGCTCCACGACGCCATTCTGCTGAGGAGTATAAGGAGCAGATAACTCATGAGTAATACCAAGTTCATAGAGATAGTCATCAAGACCAGAATTCTTGAACTCAGTTCCATTGTCACTTCTGATGTGCTTGATCTTCACACCAAAGTTGGTTGAAGCCCTCGAGGAAAACCGTTTGAATACTTCCTGCACTTCATGTTTGAAAGTAACAATGTGTACCCATGTGTATCGAGAGTAATCATCAACAATAACAAAGCCATATTGAGATGCATCATTTGAAACTGTTGAATAATGGTTAGGACCAAAGAGATGCATGTGAAGCAATTCAAGTGGTCGACTAGTAGTCATGATAGTCTTCGCTGGATGCTTGGCCTTGGTCATCTTTCCAGCTTCACAGGCTCCGCATAAGTGATCCTTGAGGAATTTGACATTCTCAATGCCAATGACATGCTTCTTCTTCACAAGCGTGTGCAAATTCCTCATGCCTGCATGACCAAGTCATCGATGCCATAGCCAGCCTTCTGAAGCTTTTGCAAGTAGACACACAGCTGGTTGAGGTCCTAGAGAGAAATCAATAATACACAAGTCTCCTCTCTTAAAGCCTTCGAAGACTTTGGAATTGTCAGATTCCATGACCACAACACAACGATACTCGCCGAAGACTACAGCCATATCAAGATCGCAAAGCATTGAGACAGACATGAGGTTGTATGCTAAGGACTCGACAAGCATGACTTTGTCCATGTGTCGATCCTTTGAGATCGCAACCTTACCTAGACCCAATACCTGACTTTTGCCTTTGTCAGCAAAGATGATATGCTTCAGATGAGATGGAGATAAGGGAGCATCCATCAATAGATTCTTGTTACCAGTCATGTGATTTGTACATCCACCATCAAGGACCCACTCAGAGGCTTTGGGTTGATCATCCTGCAGATGAATTAGTGCAGCTTACAAACTCATATACTTCATCAGTGAAGAATATGACATCAGTTCATCAGATCAATTTCATCAAGCAATGCAACAGATAAAGCAGTATGAGGACGTGAGAAATGAGAGTTCATTTCTTCATGATTAGCCTGCATCCTTTCAGGCACTTTTCAGGTCTCCAGCAAATTCTTCAAACGTTAAAGCACGTCTAGAGACCTGACCCTGCAGATGAGATTAGTTCTTTTTCTTCACCACCCACATCTGAAGGGGTGGCAAAGAGTTCATCACTCTGCGAGCTCCATATGAGAAAGGTGGCATAGACACCATCCCATTTCATTTCACATAATAGGAGTTAGGATAAGCATATGCATAAGCAGAGAAATTCTCCGAGGACTTATGAACATAACGGTTAGAAGAATAATGCTCATATTCATAGCCCTTAGCTCTTCCCTGCGAAACAAAGTTGTTAGCACGATGATATTCACATGAGGACTTTGATCCTTTTGAGGAATTTGATCCACGTGAGGAATTTGGTCCGTATGAGGATTTGGTTCCATCTGAAATTTTTTATCCATATGACGAATTGGATCTGGGGTTCCTATTCCTCACACGAGGTGTCATGAGGACATTCACTTGAAGATTTTCAAGGTGCCTCTTAGGGACCCAGATTTTCTTCATAGGGGGACCATTCCTGCAGTTAGTTCCAACATATCTAGCAAATACTTCACCATTCTGATTTTTGAACAGTTTATAGTTGGAGTCGAATGACTCATCAGAAGAATGAGGAGATTCACATGTAAAGCCAGATAAATTGGATTGATCAACTGGAGGTCCTTTCACAGCAACCCATGAGGTTTTGGGGTACTGCTCAGGCTTCCAATATGTACCATCAGCATTAAGTTTCCTCTCAAAGGCAATACCCTCTTTCATAGGGTTCCTGTTGAGGATCTGCTTTTTAAGCACATCACAAAGAGTCTGATGCCCTTTGATGCTTTTGTACATGCATGTCATGTACAATTCCTTCAGCCATGCATCGTCAGTGATACTAGAAATGTCCTCAGATGAGGAATTAGTGATAGCAGAGATAGTTGAAGAATTTGTAGCATTAGAAGCATTTGAACATTCAGGTGAAGAATTAGCAGTTTCACGTTCAATGCATTTCAAGCATGGAGGAATGAATTCTTCCTGAGAAGCGCTGATTTGTTGAGCAAGTAATGAATCACGCTCCTTCCGAAGATCTTCATAACTCACTCTTAGCTTTTCAAGATCTTGCTTTCTTTGAAGAAATTCATAAGAAAGCTTCTCATGATTTAACAAGAGAGTGTTATGATGACCTTGAAGATTGTCAAACCTAGACTGAAGTCTCTGAAGATTTTCAGTCAAGGTTTTAGTGTGATCCATTTCTTCACCCAACATATCATCACTTTTATCTAGCATGTTTTGAACCTTATCAAGAGCCTTTTGTTGTTGCACAACAATCTTAGCAAGTTTAGAATAGTTGGGCTTAAGATTTTCATTAGATTCATTCTCACTAGATTCAGAGGAGGCATATTTGAGTACCTTGGCACCCTTTGCCATGAAGCAATAGGTGGGAGCATAGTCATCATTGCCTTCATCAGCCTTGTTGGTGAAACCATTTTCTTCAGGGTTGAAGATAGACTTGCTGACGAATGCAGTAGTGAGGGCTAGACTCGCCACACCAGACTCAGACTCCTCAGATTCCTCCTCTTCTTCATGATCCTCAGATTCAGCCTCATAGTCCATTTCCTTGCCAATGAATGCCTGGGCTTTCTTGGATCTGCTCTTCTTGTGAGATGAAGACTTTGAGGATTTTGATGATGAAGATTTTGACGATTTCTTCTTCTTCTTTGCATCATCAGAACTGTAATCCTTGTATTTCTTCTTCTTAGATTCCTTTTCCCACTGAGGACAATCTTGGATGTAGTGACCAAGCTTCTTGCATTTGTGACATAGCCTCTTATTGTGGTCACTGGATGAGGAATCATTTCTCCTTGAGAATTTTCCAAAGCGACCACGTCTTGAGAACCTTTGGAATTTCTTCACGAGCAGTGCTAGCTCCTGGCTCAGTTCTTCAGGATCACCAAGGCTACTACCAGAATCTTCACCTTCAGGGCACGTGATCTGCCATAGCTCGGACCATAGAGATCTCTCTTTTCAGCAAGCTGTAACTCATGAGTATTTAGCCTTTCAAGGATATTAGCGGGATCAAGTGACTTGTAATCACCACGCTCTTGTATCATCAATGCCAGAGTATCAAATGAGGAATCAAGCGATCTCAGCAATTTCTTCACCACCTTATGGTCGGTGATGTCACTAGCACCAATTGCTTGAAGCTCATTTGAGATGTCAGTGAGGCGATCGAAGGTTTGCTCAACATTTTCATTATTAAGTCTTTTGAAGCGATTAAAGAGATTGCGAAGAACATCAACTCGAGAGTCACGCTGTGTTGAGACTCCTTCATTGACTTTGGATAGCCTATCCCAGATAAGCTTAGCAGTTTCCAAAGCACTCACTCTTCCATACTGTCCTTTGCTCAGATGGCCACAAATGATATTCTTTGCTTGAGAGTCGAGTTGCTTGAATCTCTTCACATCGGCAGCATTCAGAGAAGGTGAGACCGAGGGAACACCATTTTCCACAACATACCAGAGATCGTTATCAATTGCCTCAAGATGCATTCGCATCTTGTTCTTCCAGTAGGGGTAGTCCATCCCATTGAAGGTAGGACACCCAGCGGAGACCTTGATCATACCTACGGTCGACATAACTAGAACTCCAGGCGGTTAAACCAAAATCACACAGAACAAGGGGGTACCTTGCTCTGATACCAATTGAAAGTGTGTTATATAGACCAGAGGGGGGTGAATAGGCGATTTTTATGAAATCTTCACTGAGGAATTTTCGGGTGAGGTAATTCCTTAGTGAAGAACTACTTGCAGCGGAATAAGTACTCAGAAGTAAACATAACAAAACACAAGCATGGTCATCATGATGAAATGAAGACAAACACATAGTACAGGCAGCATAAACACAGGATAACACAGAATGAAGACAAACAAACTGAAGAAATTGAACTGAGGAAATTGAGAAAGTCTTCAGTCAAAGTCTTCAAACAGATATGAACAAGCACACAACACAGATATGAGGAAATGAAGGAGTTGAGGAAATAGAACCAGTAAGCTTGGTGAAGACAATGATTTGTTAGACTAGTTCCAACTGCTGTCTCAGTTGTACATCTGGTTAGGGCAGCTAGGTATTTAAACCTGAGGACACACAGTCCCGGATACCCAGTCTTGGACACACAGTCCAAGACACCAAGTCCTCACCATATTCCCCTTGAGCTAAGGTCACACAGATCTCGCCCAATCACTCGTGGTAAGTCTTCACAGGTGACTTTGGAACCTTCACAAACTCGGCCACTCGGCGATCCACAATTCCTCTTGGATGCTCTAGACCATGACGCCTAACCGTTTGGAAGAAGCACAATATTCAAAGGTAACAAGCGTCAGATCCACTCATGATCAATCTCTTCCGTGATGCTTAATCACTTTTGGGTTTGTAGGTGTTTGTGTTTGGTTTTGGGGTTTTCCTCATTTGATGATTTTAGCTCAAAGTCCTCAGAGGATGGGTTGCTCTTATGACAATTGTCAATTTCTCTCAGAGCAGCCATCAATCTAGTGGTTGTACGGGGCGGCTATTTATATCCTAGGGAGCAGCCCGACATGATAAGACATAAATGCCCTTAATGATATGACCGTTAGGTAGGTAGATATTTTTGGGACAGCTCGCGCGTAGCACATCAACGGTCGGAAATTAGAGTATCAAATTCCTCATGGCTATCATGTTCCTCACTATGTAGGCAATCTGCACTGACGAATGCCTAACTCTTCAGTCAGAACAAATTCCTCAAAGACCAGAAGAACTTCGTCTCTGTCACTGAAGAATGTGACTGAACTGTATGAGATTTCCAATGGCTTCACTCGAAGGGATTGGTAGGTGTAGGATTTTGAGTTGAGCATCAAATGGAAATTTTTCCTTAGTATTTCCTCGTTCCCCTTTAATAGTACGGTGTTTCCTATGACTCAAGAAAGAGAAAATGAAACTACGAAAATAAAAGTCTTCACGCTTCATGTTCCTCAAATGAATACCAAGTCTTGAAGGTCACACCAATTTCTTCACTTTCAAAGTCTTCAGAAAGTCTTCAGAAATCCAAAGTCTTCAGTCGAAGAACTTCATTTTTAGGGGTCGACTTTCTCTGTAAATATCAAACTCCTCATAGACTTATAGACCTATGTACACTCATAAACACATTAGTCCCTTAACCTATAAGTCTTCAATACACCAAAATAACTAAGGGGCACTAGATGCACTTACAACCACCTATCAGAACCATGACAAAAACGTCCGTGTCTACACTTGCATTTGCTCCTTTCAAACTCCTCCCTTTACCTTCATATGCAATTGTTTTACATTCCACTGCTATACTCTTAGAACTGCATGTGTAGGTTGATTGCTTGACTTGTGCTAAGTTGCTAAAATCTACCAAGAATTAAAATTGGGAAAAGGCTAGGTTTTTATTTGGTCAAGTAGTCAAATCACCCCCCTCTAGACATACTTTCAATCCTACAAGTGGTATCAGAGCTTTGGTCTCCATTTGCCGTGATTCCCATAGTTTTGGTGATCATAGCCTTGGTTTCACAGCCTAGGAGAGTATGGCGTCTAGCGAGGGAAGTTACCACCGTAGAGGTCCTTACTTTGATGGTACTAATTTTGCTAGTTGGAAGCATAAGATGAAAATGCATATTCTTGGACATAACCCTGTCATTTGGGATATTGTGTGTATTTATTTGCAAGGTGAATTCTTCGATGGGAAGGAACCGAATCGTGAAGCATCCGCGGAAGAGTTGAAGATGCTGCGATACAATGCTCAAGCTTGCGATATGCTCTTCAACGGATTGTGCCCCAAAGAATTAAACAAAATCAGCCGTCTTGAGAATATAAAGGAAATTTGGGATACTTTGATTGATATGCACGAAGGTACCGACTCCGTAAAGGAATCCAAGTTGGATGTGCTTGAAAGTCAACTTGACAAGTTCAAAATGAAGGATGGTGAAGGCATCGCTGAAATTTACTCTAGGCTTGCTCTCATCACAAATGAGATTACCGGCTTAGGAAGTGAAGATATGACTGACAGATTCATCATCAAGAAGATCCTAAGAGCCTTGGATGGAAAATATGACACCGTGTGCACATTGCTCCAAATGATGCCCAATTACAAAGATCTCAAGCCAACGGAAGTCATTGGAAGAATTTTTGCTCATGAGATGTCACTCAAAGATAAAGAAGAGCTTCACAACAAGTCTAGTGGTCCTTACAAAGACTCATGTAACGTTCCTACTTCATCAAGTGAGAAACAAGTCTTCAATGAAGAATTGAGCTTAATTGTAAAGAACTTCAACAAGTTCTACAAGAATAGAAGCAAAGAGAGAAGTTCCAAGTCAAGGTCCTACAATGACAAGAGATCTTCAAGTCGTGGTCGGAATTACTACAATAGTGGAAGACCCGGACACTACTCCAATGAGTGTACGACTCCCCACAAGACAAGATAAGACTCACCTAAAAGGAGAAGTAGAAGAGAAGAATCACCACCAAGAGAGAGAAGGAGTAGAGATGATCGTTATGAACGAAGACCTTCTCAGAGAAGCAAAGATTCGGAAAGGAAGGACAAATCATAAAGGAGCTATATAAGACGAAGACATCAAGCTCATGTTGGTGAATGGGTATCCGGTTCCGACTCCGATAACCAGTCCGAGAGAAGCTACTACTCCGACTCTGAAGATACTCAAGATGAAGGTGTTGCCAAAATTGCTCTTGTGTCAACTAACTCCTACGACATATTTGACTCACCAAATGAAGGAATTGGACGATGCTTCATGGCCAAAGGCCCTAAGGTATCACACCCCGAGTATCTTAATTTTAATAGCGATGAAGATGACTTGCTAGGAGATGATGATTTAGTTGTTGGTAGTAATAGTGATGAAACCTATGATAAAAACTATGAT
Organism: Secale cereale; assembly: GCA_902687465.1. Taxonomy (NCBI): domain Eukaryota; kingdom Viridiplantae; phylum Streptophyta; class Magnoliopsida; order Poales; family Poaceae; genus Secale; species Secale cereale. The sequence continues at coordinate 125,162,207 of LR738711.1, forward strand.
GAAATTGCTAATCAAGATAACACGAATGACAATGATAAGGAGAAGATAGAGCGTCTAACTAAAGAACTAAACACTCTTAAGTTAGCTCATGAAACTACCTTGGAAGATCATCGAGAACTTTTAAAGACACATGAGAAGTTACGCCTTGAAAAGCTCAACCTTGAGCAAGAGCATGAGTTCTTAAAAGCAATCAATGATGATCTTCGCAATAAAAGTTCTTCTTACATTGCCAAGCATTTACTCTTGTCTACTTACATGCCACAAGTAAAACCTAGCAACAAGAACAAGAAAGATTCTTCCTCTAGTAGTAACAACAATCATGCTAAATCCAATGATGTTGCTTCTAGTAGTTCTCTTGATTCCACTAATGATTCTCTTAGCCAAGTTACACTTGAGCAAGAAAATAGCTTATTGAAGGGTATTATAGAGAAAGGTGTTTACAAGAGCCTTGCCGTGAGTAAGCAATATGAGGAGATTGTACGCAAGCAAGGAAGACACCGGAAGAATCAAGGTGTTGGTTTTGAACGAAAGTTCATTGCCAAAGGAGTTGAGTGGGAAGAAGATCAATACCCCAAGACGAAGTTTGTTCCTCAACAAGAGAAGTATGATCCTACTTCTTTTCAAGGGACACAAGCACAAGATGATCTTCCACCACAAGACCACTGATACGTCCAAAACGTATCTATAATTTCTGCTTGCTCCATGCCTGTCGGTGTACTAAGGTAGGGGTACCTCAGTACCCCAACTTGTGCACGGGCAGTTGCAGCTTCCCGCGGCAGGGTTTACCACGTGCTCGCCGGAGACCTTCCCGCTCCCTATTAAACCATTCAAAAACAAAGTATACAAGAAAGAAGACCGAGACCCCGGCAAGAGGAGCTTGCCGGGAAGGCCGTACCAGGCTCAAGACTGCCCCACTAGCACAAGACCCTGGCAAGAGGAGCTTGCCAGGAAGATTAGAAGACATGCCTCGGCGCTATATGCGCCCCGGCAAGGGCCCGGGGAGCGGCAAGCTCCCGGGCCCGGCAAGATCAAGGCCCCGGCAAGGTGCTTGCCGGGAAGGCTGCGCTGTGTGCCCGCGCTCCAGCTCATCGGCCCACGCGTCGCCCTGGGGCCTATCCAGGGACGCGTGGCGGATGGCTGTGCAGCTTGGGGTACACGGTGGCACTCCACGGTGATGGATCCATCGCCGTGGCAGACGGAGACGCAAGAGCGGGAGCTTTTGGGGTCGACGGCGACGGGCATTAAATGCCCTTGTCCCCCACTGTCAAAGTAGGTATAAACCACTGTTCCGCACTGTAGCTCCACTGTTCCCGCACTGTTACAACTACCACCTCTTTTACGTTTTTACCCCTTTCTCCTACGTTGACACCTGTCGGTGACCCCTTGCACTATAAAAGGAGGCCCATGCACAACGTGGAGGGGGTTCGGAACCTAGATCACTCTCACGCTCGGTGCAGCTGCTTCTTCAAGCTCCCGAGCACTCAAACTTAATACACAACCAAGCAGGAGTAGGGTTTTACGCGTCTACCGCGGCCCGAACCTGGGTAAAACTGCCCGTGTGCTCGCTTCGATCTGCTCTTCGTGCTCCCTCCGCCCTCGTACCGCACAGACAAGGGGCTCCGGTCCCATAGGTGTTCGTGGCGGACAGTTTCCCCCGACATCTTTGGCGCGCCAGGTAGGGGGCGTCGAGGTTGTGCGAACCTGATCCGGCGTTCGCGCGGGCGCATTCTTCATCAACCTCTCCGAATTCGTCAACTTCATCAGCAACAACTCCATGGCCCCGAAGAAGAAGGCTTCGGAGGTCGGAGGCCCGTCTGCGTCTCACCCGCCGCCACCAGAGCCAACGGTGGGCGGGGGAGACGCCGTAGGAAGGGTGGCCGCCGGTGAGGACACTCACGGCGCCACCAGATCCAAGAACAGGACGGACGACCGAACCTCGGTCTCCGTGGACGCGCCGCGTCCATCTCAACACACGACGACCCAGCAGCGCCATACCACGGGAGGTGGTATCCGCTTGCTGGGGCAAGGCCAAACCGGAGGCTCGCGGGACGCCCCGGACCCCCGTCCGGGCACAAGCAAAGCGAAGGCGCCGGCACGGGACCCCGCTCCTTCTAACGTCGTTAGAAGTCCGAGCGTATCCCGCTCCTCGCACCGCTCGCCCGCATTCCCCTCCACTCCAGCAGAAGCGCTCGCAAGGGCGCAACTGCTCCTCGACTTTCCTCCAGCGGCAGACAAGGCCGAAGAATGGAGGGCCACCATCCGGAGCCTGATAGACTTCGCCAACAACGATTCTCCACAGCAGCCGTCGACCTCACGGCCGCGGCAAGCTGAGAAGACGAAGGCTGACGGCGACAAGACTGCCGGGGGTGCGACAAGCGCACACTCCCCGCGGCAGAAGCAGAAGACGCCACCCCGCCGGAACAACCCCGACGACGGCTCCACAGCCTCGTCGGACCCGCGGGCCCGTCGGGACCAGCGCCAGGTCCTCGACGACCGGCGAGAAGAAGACGCTCGGACCACAATCGAGCGCCGCCGAGAAGCTCGGCGACAATCAGACAAGAGAGCTGGGAACACTGTCGACGCGCACGCGCCCGGTGAGCCAGGCGACTTGCCGTACGCGGCAGGCTGCCCTGCGTTCACCCGCGAGCTGCGGCGCGTCCAGTGGCCCAGCATGAAGAATTTTAAGCCCGACGTACCTGAGAAGTACGACGGCAAGACGCACCCCTCAGAGTTTCTCAGCGTCTATACCATCGCAGTGCAAGCTGCCGGGGGGCGCGACGAGAAGATCTTGGCGAACTACTTCCCGCTCGTGCTTAAGCCGAACGTCCGTTCGTGGCTTATGCACTTGCCGGAAGGTTCCATCTCTTCTTGGGCTGATCTCTGCCACCAGTTTGTTGGCGCCTTCACCGGCGGCCACAAACCCCACGGCCAGGAGAGCGATCTCCACATTCTGGCCCAGAAGGAAGGCGAGACCCTGCGCAAGTACATCCAGCGCTTCAGCCGGGTGCAGCACAACATCCCTGACGTTCACCCTGCCGCGGTTATTAGCGCGTTTCATCAGAACGTGCGTAACCGCCGCATGCGTGAAGAAATGGCGATGACCAAGATTCGGGACGTCAGCGAGCTCTACGCTCTTGCTGACAAGTGCGCACGCGCAGAAGAGGGGAGGAGACTCCCCGGAGAGGATGCTGGCGCAGGAGGAAGCGACAGCGACGACGCCGCCCCGGCAAAGAAGAGCCGGCGGCGGAACAACAGAAGGAAGGGCAAGAAGGAGGTGCTTGCCGTCGAGAAGTCCGGCAAGGAGGCCCCCGCCAAGCAAGCGCAGGCTGGCGGCTCCGGCAAGGAGCCTGCCCCTGCAGCGGCGGCCGACAAGCCGGGCAGCTCCGACAAGCAATACTGTAAGATCCACCGCACCAAGGGTCACGATCTCTCCAACTGCAAGCGCGTCGAGTACCTCGTCGAGCAGCAGAAAGCTGAGTACGAGAGGCGCGACAAGGAGAAGGCCCAAGGTGGCGGGGAAGAGCCCAGCAAGAAGCGGCCGTTCAACGGCCGGGGAGGACGCCGCGGCAAGGCCAAGCAGCGGCAAGGAGATCGACCTCCCCGGGGCCGCGACAAGGACGAAGACGACGACGACGAAGACATGGAGGACGAGGAGAACAGCGAGCAGGAGTTCCAGAAGGCCACGGAGGTCCTGTGCGTCGACGGTGGCGCCTCCCTGCACGCCTCCCACCGCCAACTAAAGCAGTGGGTGCGTGAGGTAAACGCAGCGGAGCCGCCCGTGGAGTCGCGCAGGCTCCTCAAATGGTCCAGCACGCCCATCATTTTTGACCTTGAGGATCACCCTGACCGTACCACTACGGTCGGGTGTTTGCCGATGCTGGTCTCACCCACCATCCGCAACCTCAAGGTCACCAAAATGTTGGTTGACGGCGGGGCCGGGCTGAACTTGATCTCCTCTGCTGTGATCAAGAAACTCTAGATTCCAGATGGCGAGCTCGAAGAAACCGGTTCATTCCAAGGAATCAACCCGGGAAGGAGCAAGCCCAAGGGAAAGATCACTCTGCCGGTGACCTTTGGCGGGGAGCTCAACTTCAGAACTGAGCGCATCACTTTCGACGTCGCCGATATTCCATTGCCCTACAATGGAATACTTGGCCGTCCTGCCCTCGCCAAGTTCATGGCAGCTTCCCATTATGCCTACAACGTACTGAAGATGCCGGGGCCGATAAGCGTCATCACTGTCCACGGCGACAAGAAGGATGCGCTTGTCTGCGCCGACAAGATTTACCGGGATGCGGCAGCTGCGGCCGAGAAGGATACTCTTGCCGCTGAAGCTCCCGGGGGGAAGAAGACGAAGACCAAGTCCGGCAAGTGCTCTGGGACCCACTCCGGCAACCGCACCTCCTCGGAGTGCTGCGCTGCCGTCGAGGACGTTCCATCGAGCTCCACCGGCAAGAGTAAGAAAGGAATGGCCGCTCCTCCGGCAACCAAGAAAGTGTCCGCCAAGGAGGACGGCACTGGTGGTACCTTCACCATCAGTGCCACCCTTGACAGCAAATAGGAAAGCGCGCTCGTTGCCTTCCTGCGGGCGAATGTCGATGTGTTTGTGTAGGATCGAAAGTAGGTCTAGAGGGGGGGTGATTAGACTACTTGACAATATAAAAAATCTGCCTTTAGATCATGCAATGTTTTTGGCAGTTTCACAAACAAGATCAGTTCAAGTAACACCCTACACATGCAATTCTAGAGTTTATGCAGCGGAAAGTAAATTGCACATGTAAAAGAGAGGTGGAGAAGATCAAACGCAGTTTGGTGACACGGAGATTTTTGTCGTGGTTCCGATAGGTGGTGCTATCGTACATCCACGTTGATGGAGACTTCAACCCACGGAGGGTAACGGCTGCGCGAGTCCACGGAGGGCTCCACCCACGAAGGGTCCACGAAGAAGCAACCTTGTCTATTCCATCACGGCCTACGCCCACGGAGGACTAGCCTTACTCGGGGTAGATCTTCACGAAGTAGGCGATCTCCTTGCCCTTACAAACATCTTGGTTCAACCCCACATCATCAAGACGGAGGCTCCCAAGCGACACCTAACCAATCTAGGAGGCACCACCCCCCAAAAGGTAATAGACGGTGTTGATGATGATGAACTCCTTGCTCTTGTGCTTCAAGTGATAAACTCCCCAACACTCAACTCTCCTCACTGATATGGCTGTGGTGGAAGAAAGATTTGAGTGGAAAGCAACTTGGGAAGGCTAGAGATCAAGTTTCATATGGTAGGAATGGAATGGCTTGATCTCAACACAAGGGTAGGTGGTTCACTTCTCAGAAAGTGTATGGTAGAAGTGGTGGTACTTTTTGATGGCTCTCCTCACGAATGAGGAGGGGGTGGAGGGGTATATATAGCCTCCACACAAAATCCAACCGTTACACACACATTTGACCAATCTCGGTGAGACCGAAGTTAAAACTCGGTCAGACCGAAAGTTCAAATATAGTGAACGTTGGGATTTTCGGTGGGACCGAAAATACCATCTCGGTGAGACCGAAGTGAGTCAAAGGTTAGGGTTTGCCATTTCGGTGAGACCGAAAATATAAACTCGGATATTCCGAATTGATGTCAACTGATCACAGAAGGTTGGCAGCCCTTTTTCGGTGAGACCGAAACTCAGAATCGGTTTGACCGAGAAGCTAGGGTTTGGAGAAACAACTGAAGTGGTTCATCTCGGTGGGACTGAGTTGGAGAAATCGGTGTGACCGAGATTACTTATGGGTGTGTGTTAAGTAGTGAATAGTGCTGATAATTGAGGGAGTTAGATCACCAAGCACTTGAGCAACAAGAACATTAACACAACCTCATCCCCTTTTAATAGTATTGGCTTTCCTATGGACTCAATGTGATCTTTGATCACTAAACCAAAAAGGAGTCTTGAGCTTTTGCCAATGCTTGTCTTAGCATTTTGAGGGGTCCACTTCTTCAGACATTTCCATACCCACATCATCGAACTTTTCTGAAATGATTCTCAAGATAATATTAGTTCAGTGATATATATGTTGTTATTAATTACCAAAACCACCCGGGGATTAGTTGCACTTTCAATCTCCCCCTTTTTGGTAATTGATGACAACATATAGATCAAAGCTTCGACAAAAGGTATAATCAAAGAATAATATCGTCGCTTTGAGAAGTATGTGATAAACAAGAGCTCCCCCTAAATTTGTGCATTATTTAAAATTTGCGTTTGAATGCAAATGCACAATCGATTAGGATTATGGGTCACTCTTCCATGTCACATACATCTTGGTGGAGCGCACAAAATGATAAGAATGAATAACATGCACTCAATCACCAAGACAAGAGTAAATAGCCATACAATAAGAAATAGCATATGATAAGCAATAAGCACTCATTAAGGCATAGTATGACTAAGCACTCATTAAGGTAGCATCAAACGTAGTAGCAAGCACACATAAAGTATCTGGAACCAAAAGAAACCAATGTATCTCAAGGAAAACCGGCAAAAGAACGAAAAGACGAAAGAGCACTCTCTCTCTCGAAGCCCTATGATCTATAGCAATTTCTCCCCCTTTGGCAACAAGTTACCAAAAAGTTCGAAAAGGTATAGAGCTAAGCGTCACTGCGGGCTCGGCTGGCTGCTCCCGTCTGGGTAGATGTCGGTGTAGAGATAGCTGCGTCGGCGAAGACTTCTGCTGATGTCTGCGCTGGAGGAGTGGATGCTGGAGCTGGAGCTGAAGTAACTGGGATAGCTGCAGACCTGGATCCTCTGGGAACCGGAGCAGTCTGGCGATGAGAGTCCTGGACTATATCATCCTGCATAAGCTCTGCTCTCTCCTGCCTAGTCTCCTCCATGTCTGCCTCAAGCTTGTTGACAGACACCTGAATCTCAGTCAGCTTCACGTCTAGAGCGTGGATCTTGTCCTCGACAATCCTCTCAAGGCTCTCCTGAGATTGCTCAATGCTGGCCAGGCGTTGTTCAATTCTCTGGGTTGCTTCAAGGATTTGCTCTCCAAAGCTCTTTGGCTTAGCTGCTGCTGCTGCTGCTGCCTCTCTGTCAGCTTTGGCTTTCTTTGCAGCTTCGATCTTGGCTTGCCCTTCAACTGAGGTGGGATCCTCTTCATCCATCACAACTACGTTGTCCTCATGCTCTGGCTGCAGTGGCAAGTGCTTCCTATCCAACATGAATTTGCCCGTGCCAAACTTGGCGTTGATGAGCATCTGTATCTGCGGAGCAAACCCACATGACCTCTTCTGGTCAGCTGCAGTCCTCTTAATGGTCTCAACCATTAAGTCCATCACCTTAAAAGGTGCCTTCTCATCGAGAATGTGCAGCATGTTGATAGAATAGCCTCGTATCATCCGGTGGTCACCTGACTTAGGCATCAAAGTATGCCTCAGAATAGTGTTGGTGGTGGTCAGACCTGCCTGGAGATAATACACTGAGCCGAGCTTCCATCCTTCCAAATCAGCAGCTGGGATCTCCTTGTACATATTCTTCATGGAATCATGACTCTTCTTAGGAATCCCATAGACATCAATGTCGTCCTCTCTCTGCACTGGAGCGTTCAGAATTTCTGCCCATTCTGCAACAGTTGAAGAAAACCTTTGACCTTCAGTCATCCAGGTGATCTTTCCATCAGGATAGAAATGGGCTGTGGCATAGAACTGCATGATCATCTCGTCATTCCAGGCTGTCAGTTCTTGACCCACAAAATCAGCAACTCCACATGCAGTAAAGCTCTCATGCACATGGGGAAAGAAGTCCCGATGCTCTCTGCTGTCAATGTACTTCCAGTCAACATACCTGGTGTCAGCAACAATGGGCTTCTTATCCATTAGCACGGTCTCATAGAAATCCTGCTGCTCTCTGGTGTGGAATCTGGGGTCCACAGCAGTCCTTCTTCTTACGGCATATGGATCAGACTGTCTCCATAGCCTGAGACCTTTGTCCTTTCTTGCCTTCATATCCTCAGCTTGAGGATGAGCATCATTGTGGAGTGGCAACTTGGGACGGAGCTTGAGCAACACATGCTCTTCATCTGACTCAGAAGGTGGCATCTCACCTTTGTTCTTCTCAGAAGCTGGGATGCTTCTGGTTGTCCTCTTGGGCTTGGCTGGAGCTGCCTTAGCTGGAGCAGGCTTCTTGGGCTTGGAGGAGGCTTGAGCCCGAATAGCATCACCCATGAACTTAGCTTTCTGAGGAGGAGGCTGGGGTGCATCTTCTTCTTCTTCTTCTTCAGCAGCATCAACTTGAGGTTCAGCATAAACAACTCTCTTCCTCTTGGAAGTCTTCTTCACCTTGCTTGGAGCAGGCTCTTCCAAGTTGAGCTTCTTGGCAACTGCAGACTGCTTCACTTTGCTCGTGCCTTTCTTTGGCTGCTGCCCTTGGAGCTCTTTGGCAACCACTTGCCTCTTTGGCTTGGAGGTAACTTCCTCAGCAACAAAGTCGGAATCCTCAGAATCAGAAGTTCTCTTCTTCCTGGTTCTCGTAGCAGCAGGAGGTAGACCACTAGGGGTGCTCCTCTCACCATCATCACTAGAGCTGCTAGCCTCAGGACTTGTACCTGCCTCTGGAATCTCAGCAAACGGTGACTCAGACCTGTTCTGGCTGTCACTGACATCTGACATGGCTGAAAAAACCTGTGAATAGATAAGGTATAGGCAGAGTAGAAGAGTTATCACAACTGCAGAAGTTTTTGCAAAAAAAATGAGTTAAAAACTTAGTTTTGAGTTTTCACAGAATGTATTTCGGTCAAACCGATTTCAAGTTTCGGTGTAACCGAAGTGTTCAACAGAACCTACACACCACTTTCGGTCAGACCGAAATGGGTTTCGGTCCTACCGAAAACTTAGGGTTTCACAAAAACTTCAATTCGGACATTCCGATTTTCACAACTCGGTCAGACCGAGCTATGTAGTGCAATGGTCAGAGACCAAATCGGTCAGTCCGAGTTTCAGGAATCGGCTTCACCGAGATGCATTCCGTGGAAACCTAAACCTAAGAATTTTCCTCGAAACTAAACGATCTGAACAATGTATTGGGAACATATCAAACGTGGATTGAATCAGGGCAGTCCTATCATGCAAGAATCAGAAGTGGAGCATGAATAGGGATCGGGACACACCCTAACTTGGTGGTGTCCCTCTACGGCGGCAACAGAGGAGAAGATTACCGTTGACGGCGGCGGAGACCTGCGGCAAGGGCACACAGGCGACGAAGGCGACGATCCTCAGATCAGGGCGGCGGCAGCAGGGGTCTTGGAGGGCGAACGGTTTGAAAGGAATAGATCGCGCGCAGCCCTCAGTATATATAACCCCGTGCTGTCGGTGGGACCGAGTTGAAAAACTCGGTGTCACCGAGATGTATTTCTGCTGTGCAGTTACACATATCGGTCAGACCGAGATTTTGAACTCGGTTTCACCGAGATGAAACCTAGATCAATCTAAGTGTTTCGGTTGGACCGAGATTGAGAAGCCGGTCAGACCGAAATAGACTTAGAAGGTTTTGGAAGTCAGCCTTAGACGAATCGGTGGTTCCGAGTGCTCCTCACTCGGACTGTCCGAAAAAGACTTGTTCAAAGTTGTGATATAAGCATGAATAGAATTTTGAGACAAGATAGCATAGATAGCTAGGGAAAGTGCTTAGGCATTCTTGTCCATCCATTTGGCCAGAAAAGGAAACCAAAACAATCAAAACAACAAATGGATGTCCTTGAATGGATAAAATCATGCATCCAACATGCTCACACAATAAGATAGCAACTGAAATATGTGTCAAACATGCACAACCAAAACTCTAGCTACTAGCACACAAATTGTCGATGACTAGGTCATCTATATATGAGTATATTGACTTAGGAGTCAAATGAGAACATTTGATCATAGGTCATACTCATCGTTTAAGCACAAGTGGGGTTACCACTTTTACATAAAGCATTTATGTGTTCACATCATTTGGAGATGCTTTAGCTCATTTTTAGAACAAAGCTCCCCCTAGATGTGAGAACCCCTTTTAAAGGGTCAAACTAACCTTGGGTTGTCGTAGAAGACTTCATGTAGATGTTGAAGATGTGGATGCTCAATGTTGATGTAGATCATCATGAGTTGGGAGCAATCCTTTGGATTAGGGCACTTTCAATACCTACATGGGTTAGTCCCACAAGGAACAAACAAGAATATCCATGGACATAGAGTGAAGTACACAAAAGATGATGTCCATGAAAGCAATGATTACCTTGTCCCTTGACTTACCAACAAGAGGGTTTGTGACTCCATGAACAAGTGCATGATGTGGAAGTTGATTGCACAAGTTCTTGCCAAAATGAATATGAGTGAAGTTTGTTGGCGGAGTCACCCTCAAGAACCTACTAGTTCTTCTTCTTTGGGATCCACATCATCTTGATGGGAATCCTTGGTGTTGTAGTTGATCTTGACGAAGTAGAACTTGATGTGTCCTTGGGAACCCACTTGACCATGGCTTGAGGTGCTTCAATGAATGCATCAATCTCCTCTTGAAGCTTGTCCTTGGCCTTTAGCTTGTGGTCTTGTGGTGGAAGGTCATCTTGAGCTTGTTCCACATTGGAAGAAGTAGGATCATACTTCTCCTTTTGTGAGACAAACTGTGGAGTAGGGTATTGACCTTCTTCCCACTCAACACCTTTGGCGTTGAACTTTCGCTCAAAACCAATCCCTTGATTCTTCCGGTGTCTTCCTTGTTTGCGAACAATCTCCTCAAAGTTCTTGCTTCCGGCAAGACTCTTGTAGACACCTTTCTCTATGATTTCCTTCAATAAGCTATTTTCTTGCTCAAGTGTAACTTGGCTTGAAACATTGTTAGTGGAATCAAGAGAACTACTAGAAGCAACAATATTGGATTTAACATTGTTATTGTTACTCCTAGAGGAAGAATTTTTCTTATGGTTGTCATGCTTAGTCTTAATAGGTGGCAAGAAATTAGACAAGAGAAGTCGTTTGGCAAGATATGAAGAACTCTTCTTTCGAAGATCGTCATTGATCGCTTTTAGAAACTCATGTTCTTGCTCTAGAGTGAGCTTCTCGAAGCGTAGCTTCTCATGAGATCTTAGGAGCTCTCTATGATCTTCTTGAGTTGTTTCATGAGCTAACTTAAGAGTGTTTAGTTCTTTAGTTAGACGCTCAATCTCCTTCATAGCATTGTCATTCGACTCTTCTCGACTATAAAGACTACTAGCATTTTCATCATTACTAAGCTCACTAGATTTATCATGCAAGAGCTCGTCTTCACCAAGCAAGTCATCCTCATCACTATCAAAGTCAATGAATTCAGGGTGTGTTACCTTGGGGCCTTTAGCCATGAAGCATCTTCCAATTCCCTCATTTGGTGAATCAAATAAGTCGTAGGAGTTGGAGTTGGAGGATACGAGTGCAAGTCCGGCAACACCTTCATCTTGACTATAGTCGGAGTCGGAGTGATAGCTTCCATCGGATTGACTGTCAGAGTCGGAGCCGGAGACCCATTCACCAACATGAGCTTGATGTCTTCTTCTTGTATAGCTCCTTGATGACTTGTCTTTCCTCTCCGAGTCCTTGCTTCTCCGAGAAGGTCTTCGTTCATAACGATCATCTCTACTCCTTCTCTCTCTCCGAGGTGACTCATCTCTTGCTTTTCTTCTTGGAGACTCTTCTCTTCTCTTGTGGGGAGCCGTACACTCATTTGAGAAGTGTTCGGGTCTTCCACAATTGTAGCAGTTTCGATCACGACTAGAAGATCTCTTTCCATCATATGATCTAGACTTTGAGCTTCTTTCTTTGCCTCTATTCTTGTAGAACTTGTTGAAGTTCCTGACCATTAGGCTTATGTCTTCATTGGAAACTAACTTGTCACTTGAGGTAGTAGGAGCATCACTTGCAGCTTTGTAAGCACCACTTGACTTGTTGTGAAGCTCTTCCTTATCCTTAAGTGTCATCTCATGAGCAACAATCCTTCCAATGACTTCAGTTGGCTTGAGAGTCTTGTAGTTTGGCATCATTTGGATCAAAGTGCACACGGTGTCATACTTTCCATCCAAAGCTCTGAGAATCTTCTTAATGATGAATCGGTCGGTCATTTCTTCGCTTCCTAAGCCAGCAATCTCATTTGTGATGAGAGCAAGCCTAGAGTACATTTCAGCGACTCCTTCACCATCCTTCATCTTGAACTTGTCAAGTTGACCTTGAAGAATATCTAGCTTTGATTTCTTCACAGATTCAGTACCCTCGTGCATTTCAACCAAAGTATCCCAAATCTCTTTAGCATTCTCAAGACGGCTGATTTTGTTGAACTCTTCGGGACACAAAGCATTGAAGAGAATGTCACAAGCTTGAGCATTGTTTTGCAACATCTTCAATTCTTCGGGTGTAGCTTCGCGATCCGGAACTTTTCCTTCTTCAAAGAAGTCACCTTGCATGCCAACACAAATAATGCCCCATGCGGCTGGGTTATGACCAAGAATATGCATTTTCATTTTATGCTTCCAACTAGCAAAATTTGTACCATCAAAGTAAGGACCTCTACGATAATTACCCTCACTAGACGCCATACTCTCCTAGGTTGTGAAACCAAGCTTATGGAGTCCAATGCAATGGAAACCAAGGCAATGGAGACCAAAGCTCTGATACCACTTGTAGGATCGAAAGTAGGTCTAGAGGGGGGGGGGGTGATTAGACTACTTGACAATATAAAAAATCTGCCTTTAGATCATGCAATGTTTTTGGCAGTTTCACAAACAAGATCAGTTCAAGTAACACCCTACACATGCAATTCTAGAGTTTATGCAGCGGAAAGTAAATTGCACATGTAAAAGAGAGGTGGAGAAGATCAAACGCAGTTTGGTGACACGGAGATTTTTGTCGTGGTTCCGATAGGTGGTGCTATCGTACATCCACGTTGATGGAGACTTCAACCCACGGAGGGTAACGGCTGCGCGAGTCCACGGAGGGCTCCACCCACGAAGGGTCCACGAAGAAGCAACCTTGTCTATTCCATCACGGCCTACGCCCACGGAGGACTAGCCTTACTCGGGGTAGATCTTCACGAAGTAGGCGATCTCCTTGCCCTTACAAACATCTTGGTTCAACTCCACATCATCAAGACGGAGGCACCCAAGCGACACCTAACCAATCTAGGAGGCACCACCCCCCAAAAGGTAATAGACGGTGTTGATGATGATGAACTCCTTGCTCTTGTGCTTCAAGTGATAAACTCCCCAACACTCAACTCTCCTCACTGATATGGCTGTGGTGGAAGAAAGATTTGAGTGGAAAGCAACTTGGGAAGGCTAGAGATCAAGTTTCATATGGTAGGAATGGAATGGCTTGATCTCAACACAAGGGTAGGTGGTTCACTTCTCAGAAAGTGTATGGTAGAAGTGGTGGTACTTTCTGATGGCTCTCCTCACGAATGAGGAGGGGGTGGAGGGGTATATATAGCCTCCACACAAAATCCAACTGTTACACACACATTTGACCAATCTCGGTGAGACCGAAGTTATAACTCGGTCAGACCGAAAGTTCAAATATAGTGAACGTTGGGATTTTCGGTGGGACCGAAAATACCATCTCGGTGAGACCGAAGTGAGTCAAAGGTTAGGGTTTGCCATTTCGGTGAGACCGAAAATATAAACTCGGATATTCCGAATTGATGTCAACTGATCACAGAAGGTTGGCAGCCCTTTTTCGGTGAGACCGAAACTCAGAATCGGTTTGACCGAGAAGCTAGGGTTTGGAGAAACAACTGAAGTGGTTCATCTCGGTGGGACTGAGTTGGAGAAATCGGTGTGACCGAGATTACTTATGGGTGTGTGTTAAGTAGTGAATAGTGCTGATAATTGAGGGAGTTAGATCACCAAGCACTTGAGCAACAAGAACATTAACACAACCTCATCCCCTTTTAATAGTATTGGCTTTCCTATGGACTCAATGTGATCTTTGATCACTAAACCAAAAAGGAGTCTTGAGCTTTTGCCAATGCTTGTCTTAGCATTTTGAGGGGTCCACTTCTTCAGACATTTCCATACCCACATCATCGAACTTTTCTGAAATGATTCTCAAGATAATATTAGTTCAATGATATATATGTTGTTATTAATTACCAAAACCACCCGGGGATTAGTTGCACTTTCAGTTTGCCTGGCAACCATCTGACATCCCCGGTGTTCCCAGGAAGGTGATTGAGCACAAGCTTGCTGTCTGTCCTCATGCGCGGCCCATCAAGCAGAAAGTGAGGAAGCAAGCCGTGGAGCGCCAAGAGTTCATCAACGAAGAAATCAAGAAGCTAGAAGCAGCAGGCCTAGTTAGAGGTGTGATCCATCCGACGTGGTTGGCAAATCCAGTCGTCGTGCACAAGGCCAATGGGAAATGGAGACTGTGTATAGACTTCACAGATGTGAATAAAGCATGTCCCAAGGATCCATTCCCTCTGCCGCGCATTGACCAGATCGTTGACTCCACTGCCGGATGTGAGCTACTCTGTTTTCTTGATGCATACTCAGGCTATCATCAGATTTTCATGGCCAAGGAGGATGAAGAGAAGACTGCATTTATCACTCCATGTGGCACTTATTGCTTCATTCGCATGCCATTTGGATTGAAGAATGCAGGCTCAACCTTTGCAAGGGTGGTATACACAGCTTTCGAGCCACAGATCCACCGAAATGTAGAAGCTTACATGGATGACATTGTGGTGAAGAGCAAGAGCAAGGAAACCCTGATTCAAGACTTGGAAGAAACGTTTCAGAACCTGCGCAGAATACAGCTCAAGTTGAACCCCGAGAAGTGCGTCTTTGGAGTCCCCTCCGGCAAGCTTCTCGGGTTCTTTGTATCGCAGAGGGGGATTGAAGCCAACCCCGACAAGATTAAAGCCATCGAGTAGATAGAGGCCCCAAAGCGCGTCAAGGATGTCAGGAGGCTTGCAGGTTGTGTGGCTGCCCTCAGTAGGTTCATTTCAAAGTCTGCAGAACGCGCCCTACCCTTCTTCAAAATCTTGAAGAAGGCAGGTCCCATGAAGTGGACTCCGGAAGCGGAGGCGGCGCTGCAGGATTTGAAACGGTACCTGTCCTCCACTCCAATACTTGTCGCACCTAGACCACAGGAAAAGTTGTTGCTATACCTAGCGGCAACCAACCAGGTGGTTAGTGCTGCGTTAGTAGCGGAGAGGGAGTCCGACGAGGAGTCAGCACCACCGGCAAGCGAATCCAGCGACAAGCAGGGGGCTGCTCCGGCAAGCTCTGGCCCCGACAAGGAAAACTCTGCGCAGGAACAGGATGAGGTGCGGAAGAAGATGGTGCAGCGCCCAGTGTATTTTGTGAGTTCCCTTCTCCAGGGAGCTAGATCAAGGTACTCTGGTGTGCAAAAGTTGCTTTTCGGCCTCCTCATGGCCTCAAGAAAGCTGCGCCATTACTTCCAAGCCCATGAGATAACGGTGGTCACTCGCTTTCCGCTGAAGAGGATATTGCATAACCCCGAAGCGACAGGCAGGATCGTTGAGTGGGCACTGGAGCTGTCAAGCTTTGGACTCAAGTTTGAAAGTACTTCAACCATACAGAGCCGAGCTTTGGCAGAATTCATAGCTGAGTGGACCCCAACGCCCGAAGAAGAAGTCCAAGAAACGAGTGCACCCGTGCAAGAAGCGACAAGTGAATGGGTAATGTATTTTGACGGTGCCTTCTCGCTGCAAGGCGCCGGTGCTGGCGTGGTACTCATTGCGCCCACCGGAGAGCACCTCAAATACGTTATTCAGATGCACTTTCCCAGGGAGCAAGCGACAAACAACACCGCAGAATATGAAGGCTTGCTTGCCGGCCTCAGGATTGCGGCCGAACTTGGGATCAGAAAGCTGATTGTGCGGGGAGATTCTCAGTTGGTGGTCCGGCAAATTAACAAGAGCTATCAGAGCCCTTTGATGGAAGCTTATGTCGATGAAGTGAGGAAGCTTGAAGAACACTTTGAAGGTCTGCAGATGGAGCACGTCCCGAGAGCTCAAAATGAAATTGCAGATGGCCTTTCAAAGTGTGCTGCGATGAAGCTACCTGTGGAACCAGGGACCTTCTTGCTCAAGCTGACTCAACCATCCGTTACACCATCAACTGGACAGTCCAAGAAGAGAAAGTTGGTCTCCGGCGACTATTTGCCGGCGGATCTTCCAGAAACCGCCGCCAAGGTCCCCAAGATCAACAACAACAACGCTGAGGAACAGTTTGCTCCTGCAGATCCTCGGGTCTGTACAGTTGAAGCAAGTGTTCCCGACAAGCCTCGCCCCGGCGAGCTTGCCGGGGGACCTTCAGCTCCGGCGGGACCAGAGGTTCTCGCCGTAGAAGCTGAGGTCCCTGCAGCGGCCCTCGAGCCTTTAGTCCTTGCCGTCGAGCCTCGGGCTCCGGCATGGGCACAGCAGATCGTCCGTTTTCTGCGAACTGGAGAACTTCCCGACGACCCTCAAGAGATAGAGAAGATAACCAGGCAGTCAAGTATGTACCAGTTCGTGGATAACGAGCTGTACAGAAGAAGACTCAATGGTGTCAGATTGAAGTGCATCTCCAGGGAAGATGGACAGAAGCTGTTGGCGGAAATACACGGAGGCATATGCGGCCACCACATTGGCGCAAGGGCGCTTGCCGGGAAAGCTTTCCGGCAAGGGTTCTTTTGGCAAGAAGCCCTCCAAGATGCAACTTCACTAGTAACCAAGTGTGAAGCGTGCCAGTTCCATGCAAAGCAGATTCATCAGCCAGCTCAAGCTCTCCAAACAATCCCTTTGTCCTGGCCCTTCTCGGTCTGGGGGCTCGACATTCTCGGCCCCTTCCCCCGAGCCGTCGGGGGCTTTGAGTACTTGTACGTTGCAATCGACAAGTTCACAAAGTGGCCAGAAGTGGAGCCGGTGAGAAAGGTGACAGCACAGTCAGCAGTCAGGTTCTTCAGGTCGATTGTTTGCCGTTTCGGGATCCCTAACAGGATCATCACCGACAACGGTACGCAATTCACTAGTCGCACCTTCATGCAGTACGTCCAAGACCTTGGCGCCAAGGTCTGTTTCGCTTCTGTTGCTCACCCGAGGAGCAACGGTCAAGCGGAGAGGGCGAATGCTGAAGTGCTGCGCGGACTCAAGACAAGAACCTTTGACAGGCTGCGCAAGTGCGGAAGAAATTGGATAGGGGAGCTACCGGCGGCTCTTTGGTCAATCAGAACGACACCAAGTCGAGCCACCGGGCAGACACCTTTTGCTCTAGTCTATGGAGCAGAAGCAGTTCTCCCCACGGAACTCGTATACGGATCTCCTCGAGTGCTCGCTTATGATGAGCTCGAGCAAGAGCAACTGCGGCAAGATGACGCATTGCTCCTCGAGGAGGGACGTCTCCAGGCTGCTGTACGAGCTGCTCGATACCAGCAAGCCTTGCGTCGCTACCACAGCCGCAAGGTCAAGGCCAGGAGTCTCGAGGAAGGCGACCTTGTTCTTCGGCGTGTTCAGTCCGCCAAGAATTCCAACAAGTTGACGCCGAAGTGGGAAGGCCCTTATCGGGTGAGACAAGTCACGAGGCCCGGCGCTGTCCGCCTCGAGACCGAAGAAGGCTTACCGGTGAGCAACTCCTGGAACATAGAGCATCTTCGCAAGTTTCACCCATAAGGCGCGGTTGCCGTGATCCGCTCCGGCAACCACCTTTTGTACAAGCTTTGCCGCTGTTGCATGTAACCCTTTGTACAAAGCCGGGCGCAGACCCCGTGCATCAGTAAAGTTTCCGTGTTTTGCGCTTTTCGCCCTTTTGCATGCTTTTCTTTGCTATTTGCATGTGTTATTTGGCAACTTGTGCGACACACAAATCCGGTAAGCATTATAACGCCGAAAGGCCATATACTTGTTTCCCTCTCCCTTTTCTTTCCTCTTAAGCAGAAGGAACGTTCCTCGCGCACAAGTTTGCCGGGGGGGAAGGAGGTTGAAGAGGAACCAAGTGCTGTTCAAGAAAGAGAAGCCTTACCGGAAAGCAAGCGATATAAGCAAGCAACATATGAAAGCTAAGTTGTTAGAAGTTTGACCAGTTCAAATTTTAAATTTTAGTTGTCTTCCTTGAACAATCACACTTTGTATGGAAAACCTGTGCGCGGAGGAACCTACCCGTAGCTTGCCGCACCCTTATCTTGTTTTCGAGTTCGCTCAACGATTTAAGTGAGCTGCGACAAGTGTCGCGCCCTTGCTTCGTTTCCGAGTACGCTCAGCAAGCTAAGTGCGTTGCGACTAGCTGCGGCAAGGTTGCTTGCCGGTGAGACCTTGGCCAGCAGGCTGCTCAGAGTCCAGCACTCAGCGCTCGCGGCAAAGGTCCCTTGCCGGCAAGCTCCCCGGGAGCGTAGGGTGAAAAACATACAAAGTCAAGGATTAAGACAAGGAAGATAACATTGCGCTGATTGATCAAAATGAGATAAATATCTTACAAAGGATAACTTGTCGCAATGGACTAATAAGTTCATGACATAATGTGCAGCAGTAAAAAGATAAAGATAATGGAGGCCTAATCTACGCGGTCGCCCTCCTTCCTGCCGAGCTTAGCCACCTTGGCGATGATGTGGGCGACCTGCTCCTTCAGGGCCTCCGTGTCCGCATCAGCCGGCAAGCTACGAAGAACGTTGGTGAGATTGATCCCCGGGTTGCGGTACACGATCTTCGTCAGCACCCGCTCCAGAGTTCCTGCGCAGAGCAGGCGCGACTCCTCGGCCAGCTGCGCGGGGATTCGGTTCCGGAGACCTGCAAGGGCCGGCGCGATCCCTCTGAAGAAGAGGCTGAGCTTGGCGCTGTGCGGGAGATCCGGATCCGGCGAGTAGATGAGATGTTCGACCTTCAGCGCCAGCAGCTCCTGGTCAATGTTGGACGCGGAAGATACCAAGTGTTCGGTCCATACCTCAATGGTCTGGCGGAAGAGCTCGGATGCCTTGTTGACGCTGTCCACCAAGGTCCGCTCCTTGCGGAGCTCCTCCTTCAGCTTGTTCTCCTGAGCCCGGGCAGCGTCGAGTGAATCCTTCAGAGTGGTGACCTTCAGCTCCAAGTCCTCGATGGAGTCCTTGGCGGCCTTCAACTCGTCGCCCCTCTTGGAGAGGCTCACCTGGAGCTCAGAGTTTGTGTGGGCGTCCTTCTCACGCTCCGTGATGAGCGCGGCAACCTTCTCCGCGCTCACCTTCAGCGCCTTCTCCAGCTGTACAACCTTGGCGGCGAGCTCCTTCTTGGCGTCTTCCGCGGCAACCGCGGCGGCTTTCGCCTCCTTCAATTCTCCGCCAAGGGCCGCCTCGCGAGCGGCAAGGTCCTCCTCATGGGAGTCGAGCTCGACCTTCCGCTGCGCGAGCTCTCCCTCTCGCCGGGACATCTCCACCCCGGCGAGCCGCTGCTGTTCCTCAGCTTCGGCCTTCTCCAGCACCCATTCTTGGTACTCGCCGGCAAGACGCTCGCGCTCCTCCGCCACCTCGCGGAGGGCCGCCTGGTTGGCGGCGCTGAGCTCTGCCGCGCGCTTCTCCATCTCTGCGGCGGCCTTGGCGGCAAGGGCTTCCCGGGAGGCGAGCTTCGCCTGCCTGGCCCGGTAAAGGGCCAGGAGTTGGTGGAGCAGCTTCTCCTCCTCGGGCCCCTCACTCCCGCCGGGCGCCTCGACGATCTTCAGGCCTGCGGAGGCGAGGACTTCTCCGTCAAACGCCTCGCCCTCCGCGGGAGCTCGCGATGAAGACCCCCAAGGCATCTGGATGAAGACGCCGTTGGGGGCCTCAAGGTAGTACCCCTGCTCCTTGCTGGCGGAGGGGTCGGCGGCCGGTGCAGCATCCGATGCTCCCGCCGCCTCCGGGTCGGCGGTGCAGTCGCCGTCCCCCTCCCCGGCTGCTGCGTCCGCGGCCGGAGCAGTCTCCTGCGCGGCCGGCTCGGCGGCCTCAGCCATCTCCTCGGTGGCAGGGATGTCACCGCCGCCGCCCTGCGCGCCCTCCTCCTCGAGGTTGATAACCTCCGTCTCCATGGGCTCAGGAGGAGGAAGATCTAAAAAGAAGAAGAAGAAAAAGAAGTTCAAGTTCAAGCAAATATCCAAAAAGAGGCAAGGCCAAGAAGACAAGCTACAGAACATACCTTGGCGGACGTCCTCAGCGGCGGGCTCCCTCACCGGGGAGCTCGGCCTTGGCGGAGTGGCCACCCTCGCCGGGCTGCTCGCCCTTGGCGGGGTACTCTGCCTTGGCGGAGTACCCGCCCTTGGCGGAGCACTCTCCCTTGCCGGAGAGTTCTGCCTTGGCGGGGACGGCGGGCCCTGCGGTTCCTCAGCAACGGTCTCCGGGCGCTCTTCCCGCTGTGGCTCCACCTCTGCACAAATCAAGATAAGAAACATCGAGATATGAAGACAAGACCAATCCTCAGGCGTACCCCGATAAGCGAAAGAGTAAACCCCAGACTTACGCTGGGGGCTGCGCTGGGGGCTGCGCTGGGGGCTGCTCCTCGGAACAGCGCTCGGGTCCGGCAGGCTCGGCTCCGGCGCGCCTCCTGTCGCCGCGGCGGCTGGGTCTTCTGCGGCCTCGACCACAGGCGCCTTGGCCTTTTTCGCCGCGCGCTGAGTCAAGGTCCTAAAATCAAAGCAATGGACAGAGTCAGCATCAACAGAAATCAAAACAAAACTCGAGAAGGCGTAAGGTTCTGGATCCTTACTCCTGGTCCTCCTCGTCGTCCTCGCTCAGGGCGGAGAAGTCGTACTCCACCGTGGGGGCGTCGGCGCGAGGAGCGGAAGAGGAAGATTCCCTCGCGCGCTTGGTGGTCCCCGGGGCTGGGGGCTGCGAAGACCCAGCCCCTGTGGTAGCCGGCGCCCGAGGAGCGGGCGGAGCCGCTGCTCCGCTCCGAGAAGACCCCTGTCGGCTCGGCGCCGGCCTGCGAGGCGCCTCCGTCGTGGCCCGCGCGCGGGCCGCCTCTGCTGCGGCTGGTACGCCGGTCGCCCTTGGCGCGGCTTGGCTCCCCCGGGGAGCTGCCCGGCGAGCTGGTTGCTGCCGGGGCGCCTGCGCCCTCTCCCCCGTCGCCGTCTTGCGGAGACGCTTCGGCGGAGACTGCCTTGGGCTTGCCGGGGGCGGGGAGCTCTCCGACGAGGAGAGGTCGTCGGCGTAGAGCTCCGTGGATCCGCCGGAGTCCTCGGCCTCCTCCTCCTCCCCTTCCCCGGCCGGCTCGCTGGGCCCAGCGCCCTGCGCTGCGGCCTCTTTTCCCTTGCCACCTCCGCTTCCTCCGGCGCCTCCGCTCCTCGCGGCGCCTCTGCTCCCTCCTGCGGCACCCTCCATTGCCGCGGCCTCGGCCGCAATCCCGTGGATCCCGGAGTGCCTCAGAGAGGGGACCCCGGCGAGCGCGTCGGGAGGGAGCTGCAGCAATCTGCGGATCTCCGCCTCCTCAGCCTGGCTGGTCGCATCCGCAACCTCCGCCTCTTCAGGCGTGTATCCAAAAATTCCTGCCGCCGCGGCTGCGGCGGCCTCTTCGGCCCGAGAAGCCATGTAGGCGATCTCCTGGTCGGTGGTGTCCCGCGTATGCTCCTTGAGGTCGTTCTTGTTCTTCGCCACCTCCGCGAGGTTGTCGTAGAAGTTGAGGACGTCGATGGGCTTGGGCGCGATCCACGTGCGGTCCACGCCGTGCGAGTCGCACATGGGCATCGTGGCGAGGATACGGTCTCGGACGATGTTGTTGCAGAGCGGCACCACTTCCCGGGGAGCTCGGAACCACTCGGGGTGCGCCGGGTCATACTTGAAGAGTTCCCGGACCATCCCCCTCAGCTCGAGCGTCGTGAAGTTGAAGTTGAGCCCGGGGCGCAGCCTCATTATGTCCGCCGGGCCGCCGTACTCCCAGGCCGGCCTCTTCCTGTCTTGGAGAGGGGCGATGCGGCGGCGGAGGAAGTCTGCGCCCACCTCTGCAACAGACAGCTTGGCCATCCGAAGACGAAGAATCCGGACGAGGGCGATGTCGAGCTTGATGTCGTCCGAATCTAGCTCACTCCAGTCCCTGCCGCGCACGATGGGCGTTGTGCGCGGCGCGGTGAAAGCTTGCGGCTGGTCTTCGACGATCCAGCACCACTCCGCTCGCCATTCCTCCCACTTGCCGCGGAGCTCCCCCGGCAAGTACGATCCCTTCTTATTCAGACGGAAAACCCAAGAAATTCCTCCGGAGAGGGGGGCATCGGCCTCGGCTCTAGGAGTGAAGAAGTGCCTAAAAAGCGCTACGTTTGGGTGTACTCCTATGAAGTTTTCGCACATGTGTGCGAAAACCGCCATGGTGAGGATGGCGTCGGGGGTGAAGTCAAGCAGATGGAGGCCGTATGTGTTCATAATGTCGCAGAAGAAGTTTGAGAAAGGAGGGCAGAGACCACAGTGAAAAAAGGCTGCGAAGAAGTAGTACCCGCCGGGATAGCTGTCCTTGGCGGCGGCCGGATACGCTCGCGTGCGGGGATGCGCGTTGGTTTCCTTGGCCCAGAACAAGTAATACTTGTTCCAGAGCTCCCGCACGCCGAGCTTCGGTGGGAAGACGAGGTGCTTCTTCCGGTACGCGGCGAGCTTCGCCGCTTGCTCCGACTTCTCCCTCTTGGCCTTCTCCGCCTTCGCCTTGTCGGTCTTCGGGGCCATGGCAGACGCGGCGGAAGGAAGGAGGGGCGAAAGGTCCGACGACACCGGAGATGCAGACGGCGGCGGCGGAGGTGTGGAGGCGGAGCGCAAGAAGAATCTTTGGAGGAGGAAGACGATGCAATGAAAGCGCAAGGAGGGGAACCGCGCCCGCTTCCTCTGCTTTTATGGCGGAGTGGGGGGCGTTTCGCCCTTTCCATTAAGAGATCGTGGGCACGTCCCATCCCACGACGCCGCGATCGACGCGTGCCGTTACTGTGGGGTGCGGCGGATACGGAAGTGGATTCGGCACGCCGCGGGCCGCGGGTGCCCGTGCACTGTCTTGGGCCTGGCCCAACAGCGCTCGGCACCGTGTGTGGCCCAGGCCCGGGGGCTCCTGTCGGTGTACTAAGGTAGGGGTACCTCAGTACCCCAACTTGTGCACGGGCAGTTGCAGCTTCCCGCGGCAGGGTTTACCACGTGCTCGCCGGAGACCTTCCCGCTCCCTATTAAACCATTCAAAAACAAAGTATACAAGAAAGAAGACCGTGACCCCGGCAAGAGGAGCTTGCCGGGAAGGCCGTACCAGGCTCAAGACTGCCCCACTAGCACAAGACCCTGGCAAGAGGAGCTTGCCAGGAAGATTAGAAGACACGCCTCGGCGCTATATGCGCCCCGGCAAGGGCCCGGGGAGCGGCAAGCTCCCGGGCCCGGCAAGATCAAGGCCCCGGCAAGGTGCTTGCCGGGAAGGCTGCGCTGTGTGCCCGCGCTCCAGCTCATCGGCCCACGCGTCGCCCTGGGGCCTATCCAGGGACGCGTGGCGGATGGCTGTGCAGCTTGGGGTACACGGTGGCACTCCACGGTGATGGATCCATCGCCGTGGCAGACGGAGACGCAAGAGCGGGAGCTTTTGGGGTCGACGGCGACGGGCATTAAATGCCCTTGTCCCCCACTGTCAAAGTAGGTATAAACCACTGTTCCGCACTGTAGCTCCACTGTTCCCGCACTGTTACAACTACCACCTCTTTTACGTTTTTACCCCTTTCTCCTACGTTGACACCTGTCGGTGACCCCTTGCACTATAAAAGGAGGCCCATGCACAACGTGGAGGGGGTTCGGAACCTAGATCACTCTCACGCTCGGTGCAGCTGCTTCTTCAAGCTCCCGAGCACTCAAACTTAATACACAACCAAGCAGGAGTAGGGTTTTACGCGTCTACCGCGGCCCGAACCTGGGTAAAACTGCCCGCGTGCTCGCTTCGATCTGCTCTTCGTGCTCCCTCCGCCCTCGTACCGCACAGACAAGGGGCTCCGGTCCCATAGGTGTTCGTGGCGGACAGTTTCCCCCGACAATGCCTCTTTTGGGTGATATTGCTATGATATTTATACACTTCCATACACTTTTGATCATATTTGGACTAACCTATTAACTTAGTGCACCCCAGTGCCAGTTTCTGTTTTCGGCTGTTTTTGTATTTCAGGTTTTCACATTACGAGAACTGCCAGGAAAAATCCAGAAAAATTATATAAAAAATCAGCGTTCCAGAAACTACCATGCGCCCGAAGGACAGCCGGGGGGGGGGGGGAACCAGGGCTCCAGGCGCCCTGGCGGCGCGCCCCCCCTGGGCCGCTCTGGGGGGGCGCCTGGGCCCCCCGAGGCTCCTCTGATGCCCCCCTTTGGCATATATTTAAAGCGTCTCCCGAAACCCTCGAAACAGGAACTCTTTTTCGCGATCTCATCTCTGTTCTGCCGCCGCCGCCGCTTCCAAGATCGGGAGCACCAGGAGAACTCTTCCCGGCACCCTGCCGGAGGGGAGGATCACCACCGGGAGCTTCTCCACCACCATGGACGCCTCCCGGATGAGTTGTGAGTAGTCTCCCTTGGACCATGAGTCCATGACCAGTAGCTATGTGATGTTCTCCTCCCGTTCTTGTGCTTCACTAATTAGTCCTTGTGAGCTGCCCTACATGATCGAGGCACATATGTAATCCTTATGCTGTTGCTATGATGAGTTTGCTGGGATCCGATGGATTATGAGATTATGTTCAGATTGTGTTTGAGTAATATATTTGATTCATCTCTTTTATGTTTATGTTCGTAAGTAATTCTTGCATGTTCTCCGTTGTTATTTATTGCTTTGGCCAAGTAGTAGGTAGTGACTCCAAGAGGGAACGTTATGCTCGATTGTGGGTTCATGCCCCTCGATGACTAGTTTGAGTGACAGAAACATGAGTCTATGGGATGTGCTGTTGCCACAAGGGGGAAAACAACGGTGCTTGTGCCCGCGGGTGCAAGGATTGTTTACTTTACGCAAAGTTCTTTTAATGCAGTTGTCTGTTGCTTTGAGTTTACACTATGGGTGGGGCTCGCAACTTAATACCAGCGAGATGTTCTGGATAGATATCTGAAGGTGGATGATTAGTAGTAGATATTGATGGATTTCGGTCTACTTACTTTGGCGTACCGCCCATGCTTTGAACCTCTACCTTTCTTGCAATGTAGTCAGCATTGGTTTGCGCACATGGTCCTGTCAATTGCCCAGCTGTAATTCGTTTACCTCACATAGCTGTTTTATCGTCTTTTGGGAGAGAGACATCACTAGTGAACATCATGAGACTCCGGTCCATATTACCATCATTGATCACATCCGCTATTTACTTTTCCGCTATTTACTTACTATTGCAATTATACCTATCACTATTATGACTTGCGTTTGATCCTTTGTAAACTACAAGGCCGGAGGGATTGACAACCTCTCTGTACTCGTTGGGAGCAAAGTTATTTGTATCAGTGTGCAGGTCCACGTTGATTGCTAATATCCGGCGCCGTTAGTAGTTGACACCTTCTTGTTGAAACTGGGAGTCTCTGGGAAATCGATCCTTGGTATTACCAAGGGAAAACTTCTGCTACACTGCATCTCAAACCTTCCACTTGGGGTAACCAACGAGGGGTGAGAAGCCCCCTAGCAAGCAATTTCTGGCGCCGTTGCCGGGGACTCCACTCTTCAGAATAGGGGAGTTGCACACTATCTTTTACCTTTGCTTTTAGTCTTGTTAGTTTACATTTCAGTTTTTGCTTTAGTACCTTTTTTATTGAAAATCACAAAAATAGTTATCTCGTTCTTTAGTTGTCATTATGTCGGGTCCTTTTGTCTTTGACGAGGCAGAAGTTCTCACCTTTAAACAAAGAGGTGGGGAAAGTTTGAAAGATGCTTGGTATAGAATTAATGATTCACAAAAAGAGCCACCAAGAAGCAACCTACTACTATCTTGCTTAGAAATTTTTATGTTGGAATTACTTCTTGGAATAGGTTTATTCTAGATACTGCTATCAATGGGAATTTCCTAGAGGCCCCAGTTTGGGAGTCCCTTAGTATTATTGAAAATCTTGTTGGGAATCTCCCTGTTGTTAGCATTTGAGAGGACATCACCCTAGCTCACATTATGAAAAAACTTGAAAAGATAGAGCTAGAGATGCCAAGCATTAATAAGATAAATAAGTTGGATCGTAAGATCCAAGGGAATTTGAATAGACTTGATAGCTCCATGCATAAAATTTTCAAAATTTTGGAGACCGTCAAATTCCATGACTTGGACTCTTCTAGGATAGACAAGATTGAGGATATCTTTGATACTCTAGGAACCACCTTCTCCTCAATCAAAACCAAAAAGGTAGAAACTCCGGCAAAGAAGGAGCCTAAGTTCGTTCACATTCCAAAGGCTCCCCACTCTAAAAGTAATCCACCTATTGCCAAAGGGGTTGAAACTGTAAAGACTTTGGAAGAAACACCTGTCTTTGATGAATTTATAAATGAATCTTCCCTTGACTTTTATCCTTTTGGTCTTCTACCTAGAAGTATCTCTATGAGGCCTTTATTTGAAAGTCCTCTTAAGACTAGTTGTATTATTGAAGAGCTTTTTGATGATCTTGATGATGGTTCAATTGATACAGCTTGATCTATATGCATTATGCCTAGCTTAAAGGCATAAAAGAAAGCGCTTTTGGGAGGCAGCCCAATGAATAAATTTATTTTGCTTTTGTTGTGTCTTGATGTTGTTACTACTGTAGCATCATCATTGTATCTTTGCTTTTCATATTTGTGCCAAGTATAGCCTCTGATTGCTAGAAAGTTCAAAAGTTGTGAGGTGCTGTCCAGGAAACAGATTCTGTCCTTGGATAGAAAAATTCGTATAAAATCACCAGTTCATCTTTTTGCTCTGAATTTTTTCGAAAGCGTTCTCTATATAATTGTCTTTCGTGCATCTGTTCTGAGTTTTTTGATTTGAGTTGCAGAAGTGCCCCGAACAAATCATTTACTACCCGCTGTTCTGTTTTCACAGATTCTGTCCTGTTTTGCCTTTCCTTCATTTTGCAAACCTAGATCTTGCTTTTTCTTTGCAAAAACCTTTTGGCAATCTAGAGAAACAGTAGACCTTCAAGAATATCTTTATTTCCAGCAAGGTACAATTATTTTATTATGGGTACTAACCTCGCTAATCAGATTATGATGAGTTATGTATAAAGGGAGTTTTCAAGTGTGCGAGGGAAGATGATAAAAAGATTCAGGAGTGTCAAGCGCTCAAGCTTGGGGATGCCCCCATGCACCCCCAAGAAATATTCAAGGAGACTCAAGCGTCTAAGCTTGGGGATGCCCCCGTGCATCCCCTTCTCCATCAACATTATCAGTTCGTCTTTCGTTCCACTATATTTTAATCACTTCATGTGTTATGTCCTATGCTTGGAGCGTCTTGCTTTTAGTTTCCTTTTTAGTTTTTCATAACGAGTCGGAACTCAGCGTTCTTTATGTGGAGAGAAACACGCTCCACTTCTACCTAGAACATAACATAGAATTTTCATGACTATCTTTGCTGTGTGTGTTCTTTGTCTTTTAATAGCTACTATCATGCTCTGCTCTTAGTATTCATGCTTATCTTTTTAAAGAGCTTGTGTTTAGTTGGTTGCTTGAACTCTCTTTAATTATCATGCTTATCTTATTAAGAGAGTTTGCTTCCGTTGCATTGGTTAATATGTCTATGATAAAGATGCTACATGCATAATGGCGCTTAGTAGTTCAGGTTTTCTTATGGTTAGTCTCAAATAGCTGGGGGATTCCCAATGTGTTATTGGAGTACCAACATGATTTGTTTGCCAATGATGTGGTATGGTTTAGTAATATCTTCCCTCAAGAATTTATTTTGATTGACTTGGCGTATGCTCACGCATATTTAAGACTGTAAAGAAAGTCTGTCAAGCCTTGATGATCTTTTGTTTCTGAGTAGCGATATAACTTCCATGCCTGATTCAATGTTGCTTTGTCGCTCTGCATGATTATGACCATCATTGCTCTTTTAGTTGGTCGCTCCCAGTCTTTTGCTAACCTCCACCTGTACTAAGCGGACTGACTGCTTGTCCATCCACATCCTTTTAAACCAGTTATGCCATATGAGTCCACCATACCTACCTATATGTGGTATTTCACCGCCACTCCAAGTAAATTTACATGTGCTACCTTTAAAACCTTCAGTTTTTGCAATACATAGCTCATGGGAAAGTAGCTTAAAAACTATTGTGGTAAAGAATATGTTGCTTATGTATCTTATTTTCTTATAAGTTGCTTGCTGAGCGGTAACCATGTTTCTGGGGACGCCATCAACTGTTACACTTTTGTTGAATATCATGTGAGTTGCTATGCATGTTCGTCTTGTCTAAAGTAAGGGTGATTTGCCATGGGTTGAATGCTTTGAGTATGCATATTGTTAGAGAAGAACATTGGGCCGCCAACCAAAGCCATGTATCATGGTGGAAGTTTTAGCTTGGACATTAATCCTCAATCTCTTATGAGAATATGCTTAAGCATTAAAGAGGAGTCCATTATCTATTTTCTATGTTGTCCCGGTATGGATGTCCTCAAGTTGAGATCTACCAAAAATGAGAAATCAAATGCGATCTATCTCCTTGGACCTTTGTACAGGTGACACAGAGGTACCCCTTTGTGACACTTGGTTGAAACATATGTAATGCAATGACAATCCATGGAAATCCGAGCTAATTAGGACAAGGTGCGAGCACTATTGGTATTCGATGCATGAGGCTTGCAACTTATAGGATGTCTTATGCATAACACATATGAAGTACTACTACCGTTGACAAAATTGTTTCTATGTTTTCAAAATAAAAAGCTCTAGCACATGAGTAATCCCTGCTTCCCTCTGCGAAGGGCCATTCTTTTACTTTTATGTTGAGTCTCCACCTTCTTTTAAAAGCACCAACTACTGAGAGCATGATTGTCATTCTGAGTGTAATGTGCATTGTCCCAAAGTAGCATTGTCTCTTGCATGATTGTGATATCGTTTATTCTGAAATCATTGTATCTAGTCATCACTTAAACCTTGGAGGTGCCCCTGCATTTATGTTTTGCTTCACTAAAGGGGGCAAGCTAGATATCACTTTATCATATTTGCACATCATGTTCATTGCAAATCTATTTGATGTTTCAGTATCATATTGTAAAACTTTCAGTTCTTTGTGATTTTCTCATGAGGCAACTTAATTACTACAGATTCATTGTTTCAATAAGCTTTTGTCATATGACTATGAAAAAGTCCTATATGGTTATTAGCATGTCACCATAGAAATTATTCTTGTTATCATTTACCTACTCGAGGACGAGCAGGAATTAAGCTTGGGGATGTTGATACGTCCAAAACGTATCTATAATTTCTGCTTGCTCCATGCCTCTTTTGGGTGATATTGCTATGATATTTATACACTTCCATACACTTTTGATCATATTTGGACTAACCTATTAACTCAGTGCACCCCAGTGCCAGTTTCTGTTTTCGACTGTTTTTGTATTTCAGGTTTTCACATTACGAGAACTGCCAGGAAAAATCTAGAAAAATTATATAAAAAATCAGCGTTCCAGAAACTACCGTGCGCCCGAAGGACAACCGGGGGGGGGGGCACCAGGGCTCCAGGCGCCCTGGCGGCGCGCCCCCCTGGGCCGCGCCGGGGGGCGCCTGGGCCCCCCGAGGCTCCTCCGATGCCCCCTTTGGCATATATTTAAAGCGTCTCCCGAAACCCTCGAAACAGGAACTCTTTTTCGCGATCTCATCTCTGTCCCGCCGCCGCCGCCGCTTCCAAGATCGGGAGCACCAGGAGAACCCTTCCCGGCACCCTGCCGGAGGGGAGGATCACCACCGGGAGCTTCTCCACCACCATGGACGCCTCCCGGATGAGTTGTGAGTAGTCTCCCTTGGACCATGAGTCCATGACCAGTAGCTATGTGATGTTCTCCTCCCGTTCATGTGCTTCACTAATTAGTCCTCGTGAGTTGCCCTACATGATCGAGGCACATATGTAATCCTTATGCTGTTGCTATGATGAGTTTGCTGGGATCCGATGGATTATGAGATTATGTTCAAATTGTGTTTGAGTAATATATTTGATTCACCTCTTTTATGTTTATGTTCGTAAGTAATTCTTGCATGTTCTCCGTTGTTATTTATTGCTTTGGCCAAGTAGTAGGTAGTGACTCCAAGAGGGAACGTTATGCTCGATTGTGGGTTCATGCCCCTCGATGACTAGTTTGAGTGACAGAAACATGAGTCTAGGGGATGTGCTATTGCCACAAGGGGGAAAACAACGGTGCTTGTGCCCGTGGGTGCAAGGATTGTTTACTTTATGCAAAGTTCTTTTAATGCAGTTGTCTGTTGCTTTGAGTTTACACTATGGGTGGGGCTCGCAACTTAATACCAGCGAGATGTTCTGGATAGATATCTCAAGGTGGATGATCAGTAGTAGATATTGATGGATTTCGGTCTACTTACTTTGGCGTACCTCCCATGCTTTGAACCTCTACCTTTCTTGCAATGTAGTCAGCATTGGTTTGCGCACATGGTCCTGTCAATTGCCCAGCTGTAATTCGTTTACCTCACATAGCTGTTTTATCATCTTTTGGGAGAGAGACATCAATAGTGAACATCATGAGACTCCGGTCCATATTACCATCATTGATCACATCCGCTATTTACTTTTCTGCTATTTACTTACTATTGCAATTATACCTATCACTATTATCACTTGCGTTTGATCCTTTGTAAACTACAAGGCCGGAGGGATTGACAACCTCTCTGTACTCGTTGGGAGCAAAGTTATTTGTATCTGTGTGCAGGTCCACGTTGATTGCTAATATCCGTCGCCGTTAGCAGTTGACACCTTCTTGTTGAAACTGGGAGTCTTTGGGAAATCAATCCTTGGTATTACCAAGGGAAAACTTCTGCTACACTGCATCTCAAACCTTCCACTTGGGGTAACCAACGAGGGGTGAGAAGCCACCTAGCAACCACAAGCTAAAGGGCAAGGACAAGCTTCAAGAAGAGATTGATGCATTTGAAGATGGTCCTAAGGCCTTGGTCAAGTGGGTTCCCAAGACTACATCAAGTTCTACTTCATCGAGTACGACTACAACTCCAAGGATTCCCATCAAGATGGTGTGGATCTTGAAGAACAAGAACTAGAGAGTTCTTGAGGATGACTCTGCCAACATACTTCACTCATATCATTTTGGCGAGGACAAGTGCAAACAACTTCCATATCTTGCACTAGTTCAAGGAGTCACAAACCCTCTTGTTGGTAAGACAAGGGACAAGGTAACCTAATGCTTTCATGGACATCATCATATGTGCAATTCACTCTATGTCTATGGATATCCTTGTTTGTTCCTTGTGGGACTAACCCGTGTAGGTATTGAAAATGCAACTCACTCCAATGGATTGCTCCAAATGATCTACATCAACGTTGAGCATCTACATCTTCAACACCTACATGAAGTCATCATCGACAAAACCCAAGGTTAGTTCATCCCTCTAAGGGGGGAAACCACATCTAGGGGGAGCTTTACTCTAATCAATTGAGCTAAAGCAACTCTAATGATGTGAACACAACAATGCTTTATGTAAAAGTGGTAACCCCACTTGTGCTTAAACGATGAGTATGACCTATGATCAAATGTTCTCATTTGACTCCTAAGTCAATATACTCATATATATAGATGACCTAGTCATCGCCAATTGCTTGATAAATGCTAGAATGGTTGTGCATGCTTTGCCACATGTTTCATTTGCTATCTTATTGTGTGAGCATGTTAACTGCATATTTTTCTCATTTGAAGACATCCATTTATTGCTTTGATTGTTTGGCTATTGTTGTTTTGCCAAATGGATGGACAAGAATGCCTAAGAACACCCTCTAGCTATCTATGCTTTTCTCATCTCAAACTCTATTCATGGTACATCACAAAGTTTGATCAAGTCAGATTCGAACCACTCTGTGTGAGGAGCACTCGGAGTCCCCGATTCGTCATAGACTTAAACTTCCAAAACCTCTTTGTGCATTTCGGTATGACCGAGTCATCCACTTCGGTCACACCGAGTTCACTAAGTTGATCTAGGTTTTCAATCTCGGTGCAACCGATTCGAACTTTTCGGTCACACCGAGTTGCGGTAATTGCTAGCAGTTTTGCATCTCAGTGCCACCGAGTTGTTCCACTCGGTCAGACCGATAGGGTCAGGTTATATATATCGATGGGTTGAATTTTGTAAAGCTTTCCAAACCCTCTTCGCTCGCGCATAACCTACTCCGCCCCATCGGGTCCTCGGATCGTCTCCTCGTCGCCAGCGACCTCCCGCCACTGGTCTCCATCGCCGTCAATGGCAATCTCCGCCGCCGTAGCAAGTTCACTGCCGAGTTAGGGTATGAACTTGACCTTTGTGCTATTCTTTAACTCTGATTCTTAGCACATTGCTTTGCCATGATTCTTGCCATGATTGAAATCATCCTATCCAGCAGAAACTCTGTAGAAAGTAGTTTTGATTTGAAAAAATTAGGGTTAGGAGATACGTCCATTTTGCATCATGTTTTTATGTTGATATTTATTGCATTATGGGTTGTTATTACACATTATGTCATAATACTTATGCCTTTTCTC
The DNA here is from genome assembly GCA_902687465.1 of Secale cereale. Lineage (NCBI taxonomy): Eukaryota > Viridiplantae > Streptophyta > Magnoliopsida > Poales > Poaceae > Secale > Secale cereale. The sequence goes on from LR738711.1 coordinate 125,194,789, forward strand.
TCTTATTTTACAAGGTTTACATGAAGAGGGAGAATGCCGCCAGCTGGAATTCTGGGCTGAAAAAGGAGCAAACATTGGAGACCTATTCTGCACAACTCAAAAAGCCTTGAAACTCCACGAAACTCCGTTTCAGAAAATATAGAAAATATCTGGCGGAAGAAGTAGATGAGGGGGCCACCCACTGTCCATGAGGGTGGGGGGTGCGCCCCGCTACGTCGTGGGCCATCTAGCAGCCCCCCGATGCCCATCTTCTGCTATATGAGGTGTTTTGACCTGGAAAAAATCATAAGGAGGCTTTTGAGATGAAGCGCCGCTGTCTCGAGGCGGAACCAATCTAGGGCTCGTGCGGAACTGTTCTGCCGGGGATACTTCCCTCCGGGAGGGGGAAATCGTCGCCATCATCATCACCAACAACTCTCCCATCTCGGGGAGGGTTATCTTCATCAACATCTTCACCATCACCATCTCCTCTCAAACCCTAGTTCATCTCTTGTGTCCAATCTTTGTATCAAAACCTCAGATTGGTGCCTGTAGGTTGCTAGTAGTGTTGATTACTCCTTGTAGTTGATGCTACTTGGTTTACTTGGTGGAAGATCATATGTTCAGATCCATTATGCATATTAATACCCCTCTGATTATGAACATGAATATGCTTTGTGAGTAGTTACGTTTGTTCTTGAGGACACGGGAGAAGTCTTACTATAAGTAGTCATGTGAATTTGGTATTCGTTCGATATTTTGCTAAGATGTATGTTGTCTTTCCTCTAGTGGTGTTATGTGAACGTCGACTACATGACACTTCACCATTGTTTGGGCCTAGAGGAAGGCATTGGGAAGTAATAAGTAGATGATGGGTTGCTAGAGTGACAGAAGCTTAAACCCTAGTTTATGCGTTGCTTCGTAAAGGGCTGATTTGGATTCATATGTTTCATGCTATGGTTAGGTTTACCTTAATACTTCTTTTGTAGTTGCGGATGCTTGCAATAGAGGTTAATCATAAGTGGGATGCTTGTCCAAGTAAGGGCAGCACCCAAGCACCAGTCCACCCACATACCAAATTGTCAAAGTAACGAACGCAAATCATATGAACATGATGAAAACTAGCATGACGATAATTCCCATGTGTCCTCGGGAGTGCTTTCCTTCATATAAGAGTTTTCTTAGGCTTGTCCTTTGCTACAAAAAGGATTGGGCCATATTGCTGCACCTTATTTACTTTTACTGTTTATTACTTGTTACCAATTACCTTATCACAAAACTATCTGTTACCGATAATTTCAGTGCTTGCAGAAAATACCTTACTGAAAACTGCCTATCATTTCATTCTGCTCCTTGTTGGTTTCGATACTCTTACTTAAAGACTACGATAGATCCCCTACACTTGTGGGTCATCAAGACTCTTTTCTGGCGCCGTTGCCGGGGAGTGAAGCGCCTTTGGTAAGGAAAAATTTATATAGTGTGCTGAAATTTACTGTCACTTGTTACTATGGAACTTAATCCTTTGAGGGGCTTGTTCGGGGTATCTTCACCCTGACCAGTAGAGCAAAGAGTTTCTCCTCAACCTACTAAACCTACTGAAAATGTTTGCTTTGAAATTCCTTCGGGTATGACAGAGAAACTGCTGGCTAATCCCTTTACAGGAGATGGAACACTGCACCCCGATTTACACCTAATCTATGTGGATGAAGTTTATGGATTATTTAAGCTTGCAGGTATGCCCGAGGATGTGATCAAGAAGAAGGTCTTCGCTTTATCTTTGAAGGGAGAGGCATTGACATGGTTTAGAGTATGCGATGATATTGGATCGTGGAACTACAATCGATTGTAGTTAGAATTTCATCAGAAGTTCAACCCTATGCATCAGGTTCATTGTGATCGTAATTATATATATAATTTTTGGCCTCGCGAAGGATAAAGTATCGCTCAAGCTTGGGGGAGGCTTAAGTCAATGTTATATTCATGCCCCAATCATGAGCCCTCAAGAGAAATGATTATTAAAAAAAATTTATGCTCGGCTTTCTCTGAATAATCGCTCCATGCTCGATACCTCTTGTACCGGTTCTTTTATGATGAAGACTATTGAATTTAAATGGGATTTATTGGAAAGAATTAAACGCAACTCTGAAGATTGGGATCTTGACGAAGGTAAGGAGTCATGTATAACACCTAAGTTTGATTGTGTTAAATCTTTTATGGATACCGATGTTTTCCGTGAATTTAGCACTAAATATGGACTTGACTCTGAGATAGTAGCTTCTTTATGTGAATCATTTGCTACTCATGTTGATCTCCCTAAGGAGAAGTAGTTTAAATACCATCCTCCCATTGAAGTAAAAGTAGTTGAGCCTGCTAAATTTGAAGAAAAGACTATAACTTATAATGTTGATCCTATTGTTCCTACCGCCTATATTGAGAAACCACCTTTCCCTGTTAGGATAAAGGATCATGCTAAAGCTTCAACTGTGGTTCGTAAGAGTAATACTAGAACACCTACACCCTCTGAGCAAATTAAGGTTGAACCTAGTGTTGCTATGGTTAAGGATCTCTTGGTCGATAATATAGATGGGCATGTTATTTACCTCCATGAGGAAGCTGCTAGAATCGCCAAACCCGATACTAGGAATAAACATAGACCTGTTGTAGGCATGCCTGTTATTTCTGTTAAAATAGGAGATCATTGCTATGATGGTTTATGAGATGTAGGTGCTAGTGCGAGTGTAATACCCATCTCCTTATATGAAGAACTTATGCATGATATTGCACCTACTGAGCTAGAAGGTATTGATGTTACTATTAAGCTTGCCAATAGAGACACTATTTCACCAATGGGGATTGTTAGAGATGTTGAAGTCTTGTGTGGGAAAGTTAAATACCTTGCCGATTTTCTTGTTCTTGGTTCCCCACAAGATGATTTTTTCCCCATTATATTTGGTAGACCCTTCTTGAACACTGTTAATGCTAAGATAGACTGCGAAAAGGATATTGTTACTATTGGATTAGGGGATATGTCTCATGATTTTAACTTTGCTAAATTTCGTAGACAACCCCATGATAAAGAATTTCCTAGTAAGGATGAAATTATTTGTCTTGCTTCTATTGCTGTACCTCCTAATGATCCCTTAGAAAAATATCTGCTAGACGATGAAAATCATATGTATATGAATGTGAGAAGGAAAAAAGATGAAATATTCTTTAAACAAGAACCCTTATTGAAACACAACTTGCCTGTTGAAATTCTAGGGGATCCTCCTCCACCCAAGGGTGATCCCGTGTTTGAACTCAAACCATTACCTGATACTCTTAAGTATGTTTATCTTGATGAAAAGAAGATATATCCTATTATTATTAGTGCTAACCTTTCAGAACAGGAATAAGAGAAATTTTTGAAAACTCTGAATAAGCACCGTGCTGCTATTGGATATACTCTTGATGATCGGAAGGGCATTAGAACCACTCTATGCCAACACAAGATAAAATTGGAAAAGGATGCTAAACCAGTTATGGATCATCAATGGCGGTTAAATCCTAGGATGAAAGAAGTGGTAAGAAAAGAAATATTGAAGCTTCTGGAGGCAGGTATAATTTATCCAGTTGCTGATAGTGAGTGGGTAAGTCATGTTCTTTGTGTCCCTAAGAAGGGAGGTATTACTGTTGTTCCTAATGATAAAGATGAATTGATTCTGCAAAGAATTGTTACATGTTATAGGATGGTAATTGATTTCCGCAAATTAAATAAAGCTACTAAGAAAGATCATTACCCTTTACCTTTTATTAATCAAATGCTAGAAAGGTTATCCAAACATACTCATTTTTGCTTTCTAGATGGATATTCTGGTTTCTCTCAAATACCTGTGTCAAAAGAGGATCAAGGAAAGACCACTTTTACTTGTCCCTTCGCTACCTTTGCTTATAGACGTATGCCTTTTGGTTTATGTAATGCACCTACTACCTTTCAAAGATGCATGATGGCCATATTCTCTGATTTTTGTGAATAGATTGTTGAGGTTTTCGTGGCTGATTTTTCCGTTTATGGAACTTCCTTTGATGATTGCTTGAGCAACCTTGATCGAGTTTTGCAGAGATGTGAAGAAACTAATCTTTTCTTGAATTGGGAAAAGTGCCACTTTATGGTTAATGAAGGTACTGTCTTGGGGCATAAAATTTCTGAAAGAGGTATTGAAGTTGATGAAGCTAAAGTTGATGCTATTGAAAAGATGTCGTGTCCCAAGGACATCAAAGGTATAAGAAGTTTCCTTGGTCATGCTGGGTTTTATAGGAGGTTCATTAAGGACTTCTCCAAAATCTCTAGGCCTTTGAATAATCTCTTACAAAAAGATGTTCCTTTTGTCTTTGATTATGATTGTGTAGAAGCATTTGAAATACTTAAGAAATCATTGATCTCTACACCTATTGTCCAGCCTCCTGACTGGAATTTACCCTTTGAAATTATGTGCGATGCTAGTGATTATGCTGTAGGTGCTTGAAAGGATCGAGATGGACCTAGAGGGGGGGGGGGTGAATAGGTACAATCACTAATTTTAATTGTTACTTAGCAATTTTAGGCAATATAGCGGAATATGAAAGTGAGCCTAACAATATGCAAGTAGGATGCTAAACAAGGTAAGCTAGCAACACAAGTATGTAAGTAAGCTAGCACAATAAGATACAAGTAAGAACTTAGAGACAAGTAACCACAAGTAGAAAGTTAGGGTTAGGAATGACCGAAACTTCGAGAGATGAGGATGTATGCCGATGTTCATTTCCTTGGAAGGAAGCTACGTCACTGTTTAGAGAGGTGGGTGTTACCACGAAGGCACACCAACGCCACGAAGGCTCACCCTATTCTCTCTTTGAGATGTCACCACGAAGGCGATTCCCAACCACTAGTGGTAGACCTTTAGGTGGCCTCCAAACCCTCACAAACTTTCCGGGGGGTAATCAAAATGTTTGATTCCTCTCCGAAAGACTCCTACCGTCTAGGAGTCTCCAACCTCCAAGAGTAACGAGAACGATGGGGAAAAGCTCAAGACTTGCTCAAATCACAAATTCCTTTGGTGCAAATAAGGGGAAGGAGTGGATCTATCACTTGATTGGACACCTTCTCACAAATGCTCTCAAATCGCTTGGAGATCTAAGATTTGGTGTGGAGGAGTGAGAGAGAGTGAAAATGTGTTCTAGGTTTTGTTCCAAGTGAATGGTCAACCAACTTCTGTGAAGAAGAAGGGGTATATATAGTGTAAGCACAATTATGGCCGTTGTAGTGCAAGTGAACGGGCAGGCCAGACATCCGGGCTAGGGGCCGGACAGCCGGCCTGGCAAGCCACTTGAAGAACAAGACAGAGCAGGACAGAAAGCAGAGGGGCCGGATATCCGGGGGCTAGGCCCGGACATCCGACACGTCAGGAAACCCCGGACATCCGTTCGTTTGTCGGACATCCGGACAGCTCATAGCCAATCACAGAAACATGTCATAGCATGGGTAGCACGGGCCGGACATCCGGGATAGGGCCCGGACATCCGGTACATCGGGAAGTTCCGGACATCCGGAGAATACCCGGACATCCAGCGTGAAATCAAAATCCTTCTGTAGGTTTGGAGAGCTAAATCCGGATATCTGGGGCTGAGCCCGAACATCCAGGGAGCAGCCCGGACATCCAGGGAGAGGCCCGGACATCCGGCATTCCCAGGGCCAGAACCAAAGGTGGCTTGTATATGATAGATCCAAATGTTTCAAGGGAGGAAATAAGCGGTATGAGCAAGTCTTTTACTGACCCTATCAATCCCCTCTTAATAGTGCGGGATCCTATACTCAAGAAAGCAAAGTTGCAACCATTTTGATACTTCTTCCTTGAGTAGAATTAACTACGGTTGTTCATGATCCACACACCATTTCGATGAACTGGGGACTAACACCTGAGATTCACTTGACAAGCATAGTTAGTCCCCTACATGTATATTGTCATCAATATCAAAACAAAATGTACAGGCATGATTGCACTTTCAATCTCCCCCTTTTTGTTTGTTGATGACAACCATACATGTAGTATCATAGATGCAATCAATAAATTTAGCATTTACAGTCATGAAAGCATAAAGCAAAATATGTTCCTATTTGCTTTAGCTCCCCCTCATTGTGTGCATGAGATAAATGTGCTAGGATGTGCATCACAAGAACTCTCATGATAGCATATGTAGCCCAAGAAATATGTATAAATGTTGAGATACGAACATATAGGCCAACCACATATTACCATAACACATAGTCTCAAACGATCAAGAGCCATAAGTTGGCAACATAACAAGTCTGAATAAAAGCTAACACAAATAGCCAACATATCACGATCAAACGAAGATAATACTATATACTACTTCTCCCCGTTTGACAGCAACATGCAAAAAGGGGCGAAGAATTAGAAGAACACCCATAAAATCACTCCTGGTGGATGTCATCATCTCCATCAACGAACTCAGGGAAGTCAGTATGAGATGGGAATCTGAAAGCGGAAGAGCACAGAGCCTCGGGCAGAGGATCATCATCACTCACTGGACTCCCACGATCACGAAGGCACTGTTTGAGCTGATTCTTTTTGAACTTGGCACACTACTATTCCTTTTGAGAGATCCACACTCGTACTCCATCTTATACCTTGTACTCCATAGAGATTATCATTCATGCTTATAGCTATGTGGGGACCTTCACACTATAGAACTTGGCTTGTATATTCCAATGATGAGCCTCCTCATAAGAGCTCTAGGTCTTCTTGAGCGAGCAAGTTGGATGCACCCCCACTAGTTCCATTGGAGAGCTTACCTTAGCTCATATGTGCATCCGTTGCATGGAAATCCCTACTCCTCACATCATATCTATCATTTGGCTTTCTCTCGCCTATGATTGTCCTCGTTGATGTGAGCCTTTCACACCTTTTTTGTCTTCCCCCTTCATCATTTTTCTCTCTTTGCCATCCTAAGTGTCAACTTTCTTGCTTACGCTCATCCATTGCATGAGTGCTCAAAATATCGAAAGGGAGTGGATCATTTTGACTTGTACCTAGCTAGTGGTCTGGGGATGAGTCAAGATAAGATTCCAAAGAAGACCAAGTGTGAAACTTTAGTAGATTAAGTTCTCAACAATACAAAAACTATGTTTTACTCTCTCGTATATCCATATCCCCTTTCTTGCACGCAAACACCATTTGGAGACATTCGAGTCACGGACAGCGAGAGCTCTTGCACCTTTATGTTCTTATGTTGCTTGTTACAATGCTAATATAGACTCTTGCTTGTTATGACTTGAATTGAATTACATGCCTTGATTGCTTTACTTAAAAAGTTCTTATATGGTTGGTAGCATGTCACCACAGAAATTATGCTTGTTATCATTTACCTACTCGAGGACGAGCAGGAATTAAGCTTGGGGATGTTGATACGTCCAAAACGTATCTATAATTTCTGCTTGCTCCATGCTTCGTTTGTGTGATATTGCTATGATATTGATGCACTTCCATACACTTTTGATCATATTTGGACTAACCTATTAACTCAGTGCACCACAGTGCCAGTTCCTGTTTTCTGCTGTTTTTCTATTTCAGGTTTCCCACATATTAAAAGTGCTCCAAAAATTCCAGGAAAAATACAGGTGAAATCAGCGTACAGGAAGCTTCGCGAAGAACCAAAGATGGGCCAAAAGGGAGCCAGGAGATGCCCAAGCGGCCACCTGGCGCGGCCCCACCCCTGGCCGCGCCAGGGGGGCGCCTGGGACCCCTGCTCCGCCTCTGGCTGCTCCCTTTCGCATATATATCCCTCTCGTCCCGAAACCCTCAAGGACAGAACCCTTTTTCGCGATCTCGCCTCTTTTCTGCCGCCGCAGCGCTTCCAAGATCGGGAGCATTAGGAGAACTCTTCCCGGCACCCTGCCGGAGGGGAGAACCACCACCGGGAGCTTCTCCACCACTATGGACGCTTCCCGGATGAGTTGTGAGTAGTCCACCTTGGACCATGGGTCCATGATCAGTAGCTATGTGATGTTCTCCTCCCCTCTTTGCTCTTCATGGTTTAGAACTCGTGAGCTGCCCTACATGATCGAGGCACATATGTAACCTTTCTGCTGTTGCTTTGCTGAGTTTGCTGGGATCTGATGGATTATGAGACTATGTTTAGATTGTGTTTGAGTAATATATTTGATTCACCTCTTTTATATCTTTGTTCTTGAGTAATTCTTGCATGTTCTCCGTTGCTGTTTATTGCTTCGCCCAAGTAGTAGGTAGTAACTCCAAGAGGGAGCGTTATGCTTGATTGTGGGTTCATGGCCCCTGATGACTAGCTTGAGTGATAGAAACATGAGTCTAGGGGATGTGTTGTTGCCACAAGGGAGAAAACAACGGTGCTTGTACCTGCGGGTGCAAGGATTGTTTACTTTACGCAAAGTTCTTTTAATGCAGTTGTTTGTTGCTTTGAGTTTACACTTTGGGTGGGATTCGCAACTTAATACCAGCGAGATGTTCTGGATAGATATCTCAAGGTGGATGATTAGTAGTAGATGCAAATGGATTTCGGTCTACTTGCCTTGGCGTACTGCCCATGCTTTTGAGCCTCTACCTTTCTTTGCATCATAGTTTGCATTGGTTTGCGCACATAATCCTGTCAATTGCGCAGCTGTAATTTGTTAACCTCGCTTTGCTGTTTTATCGTCTTTTGGGAGAGAGACATCACTAGTGAACATCATGGGACCCCGGTCCATAGTACCACCGCTGATCACACCTTCTATTTACTTCCTGTTTTTATTTCCTAGTTGCAGTCATAGCTATCATTATTATCTCTTGTGTTTGATCCTTTGTAAACAACAAGACCGGAGGGATTGACAACCTCTCTGTACTTGTTGGGAGCAAAGTTATCTGTATCTGTGTGCAGGTCCCGTCAACCGCTAAGTTTCTGGCGCCGTTGACACCTACTTGTTGACCCTCGGAGTCTCACGGGATTCGATCCTTGGTACCTTTGCCAAGGGAAAATTGCCGCTACGCTACATCTCAACCTTCCACTTGGGTTAACCAACGAGGGGCGAGAAGCCATCAGCTGTACCGAACGTGTGTTGAACGCGGAGGTGCCGTCCGTTCGGCGCTAGGATCATCGGTGACGAAGAACGCGAAGAGTATGACTACTTCATCCACGTTCCTTCGAACGCTTCCGCTCGCGATCTACAAAAGGGTATGTAGATGCACTCCATTATGCTCGTTGCTAGATGACTCCTTAGATTGATCTTGGTGAAGCGTAGGAAATTTTTTGAATTCTGCTACGTTCCCCAACAGTGGCATCTAAGCTAGGTCTTTGCGTAGCATCTTGCACGAGTAGAACACAAACAAGTTGTGGGCGTTGAGTTTGCTCAATTTTCTTGCCGTTACTAGTCCAATCTTGATTCGGCGGCATTGTGGGATGAAGCGGCCCGGACCGAAATTACACGTACGCTTACGTGAGACTGGTTCCACCGACAGACATGCACAAGATGCATAAGGTGGCTAGCGGGTGTCTGTCTCTCCCACTTTAGTCGGATCGGATTCGATGAACAGGGTCCTTATGAAGGGTAAATAGAAATTGACAAATCACGTTGTGGTTTTGGTGTAGGTAAGAAACGTTCTTGCTAGAAAACCTATAGAAGCCACGTAAAACTTGCAACAACAATTAGAGGTCGTCTAACTTGTTCTTGCAGCATGTGCTATGTGATATGGGATGGCCAAGAAGATGTGATGAATGATATATGTGATGTATGAGATTGATCATGTTCTTGTAATAGGGAATCATGACTTGCATGTCGATGATAATGACAACCGGCAGGAGCCATAGGAGTTGTCTTAATTATTGTATGACCTGCGTGTCACTGAATAACGCCATGTAATTACTTTACTTTATTTCTAAACGTTAGCCATAGTAGTAGAAGTAATAGTTGGCGTGACGACTTCATGAAGACACGATGATGGAGATCATGATGATTGAGATCATGGTGTTGAGCCGGTGACAAAGATGATCATGGTGCCCCGAAGATGGAGATCGAAGGAGCAAGGTGATATTGGCCATATCATGTCCCTTTAATTTATTGCATGTGATGTTTATCATGTTTATGCATCTTGTTTACTTAGAGCGACGGTAGTAAATAAGATGACCTCTCACTAAAATTTCAAGAATTGTGTTTCCCCTAACTGTGCACCGTTGCTAAGGATCGTTGTTCCGAAGCACCACGTGATGATCGGGTTTGATAGGTTCTAACGTTCGCATACAATGGGTGTAAGCTAGATTTACACAAGCAATACACTTAGGGTTCACTTGACGAGCCTAGCATGTACAGACATGGCCTCGGAACACGGAAGACCGAAAGGTCGAACATGAGTCGTATAGAAGATACGATCAACATGAAGATGTTCACCGTTGATGGCTAGTCCGTCTCACGTGATGATCGGACACGGGCTAGTCGATTCGGATCATGTATCACTTAGATGACTAGAGAGATGTCAATCTGAGTGGGAGTTCATTAAAATTTGATTAACATGAACTTAATTATCATGAACTTGGTCTAAATTCTGTACAATATGTCTTGTAGATCAAATGTCCCACACTAATGTCACCCTCAACTTCAACGCGTTCCTAGAGAAATCCAAGCTGAAAGACGATGGTAGCAACTACACGAACTGGGTCCCTAACCTGAGGATCATCCTCATAGCTGCCAAGAAAACTTATGTCCTAGAAGCACCGCTAGGTGACGCTCCCGCCCCGGCAAACCAAGATGTTATGAACGCTTGGCAGTCGCGTTGTGATGATTACTCCCTGGTTCAATGCGGCATGCTCTACAGCTTAGAATCGGGGCTCCAAAAGCGTTTTCAGCACCACGGGGCATATGAGATGTTCCAAGAGCTGAAAATGGTTTTCCAGGCTCATGCCCGAGTTGAGAGATATGATGTCTCCAACGCATTCTACAGCTGTAAGATGGAGGAAAACAGTTCTGTCAGTGAGCACATCCTCAAGATTTCTGGGTTGCACAACCGCTTGTCTCAGTTGGGAATGAATCTCCCAGACGAAGCAGTCGTTGACAGAATCCTCCAGTCGCTCCCACCAAGCTACAAGAGCTTCGTGTTGAACTTCAATATGCAGGGGATGGAGAAGTCCATTCCCGAGGTGTATTCAATGCTGAAATCAGCGGAGGTGGAGATCAAGAAAGAGCATCAAGTGTTGGTGGTCAATAAAACCACTAAGTTCAAAAAGGGCAAGGGTAAGAAGAACTTCAAAAAGGACGGCAAGGGAGTTGCCGCGCCTGGTAAGCCAGTTGTCGGGAAGAAGCCTAAGTATGGACCCAAGCCTGAGACTGAGTGCTTTTATTGCAAGGGAACGGGTCACTGGAAGCGGAACTGCCCCAAGTACTTAGCGGACAAGAAGGCCGGCAACGCCAAAGGTATATGTGATATACATGTTATTGATGTGTACCTTACCAGCGCTCGTAGTAGCTCCTGGGTATTCGATACCGGTGCAGTTGCTCATATTTGTAACTCTAAGCAGGAGTTGCGGAATAAGCGGAGACTGGCGAAGGACGAGGTGACGATGCGCGTCGGGAATGGTTCCAAGGTCGATGTGATCGCCGTCGGCACGCTACCTCTACATCTACCCTCGGGATTAGTTTTAAACCTTAATAATTGTTATTTAGTACCAGCTTTGAGCATGAACATTGTATCTAGATCTCGTCTTATGCGAGATGGGTACTCATTTAAATCTGAGAATAATGGTTGTTCTATTTATTTGAGAGATATGTTTTATGGTCATGCCCCGCTGGTCAATGGTTTATTTTTGATGAATCTCGATCGTGATGATACACATATTCATAGTGTGAATGCCAAAATATGTAAAGTTGACAATGATAGTCCCACATACTTGTGGCATTGCCGCCTTGGTCATATTGGGGTCAAACGTATGAAGAATCTTCATGCGGATGGACTTCTGGAGTCTCTTGATTATGAATCATTTGACACGTGCGAACCATGCCTCTTAGGCAAGATGACCAAGACTCCGCTCTCCGGAACAATGGAGCGAGCAACCAACTTATTGGAAATCATACATACCGATGTGTGCGGTCCAATGAGTGTTGAGGCTCGCGGAGGCTATCGTTATGTTCTCACCCTCACAGATGACTTGAGTAGATATGGGTATATCTACTTGATGAAGCACAAGTCTGAGACCTTTGAAAAGTTCAAGGAATTTCAGAATGAGGTTGAGAATCAAGGTGACAGAAAAATAAAGTTCTTGCGATCGGATCGTGGGGGTGAATATTTAAGTCATGAATTTGGCACGCACCTTAGGAACTGTGGAATTGTTTCACAATTGACACCGCCCGGAACACCTCAGCGTAACGGTGTGTCCGAACGTCGAAATCGTACTCTGTTGGACATGGTGCGATCTATGACGTCCCTCACCGATTTACCGCTATCTTATTGGGGTTATGCTTTAGAGACTGCCGCATTCACTTTAAATAGGGCTCCGTCGAAATCCATTGAGACGACACTGTATGAACTTTGGTTTGGCAAGAAACCGAAGCTGTCGTTTCTGAAAGTTTGGGGTTGCGATGCTTATGTCAAGAAACTTCAACCTGAGAAGCTCGAACCCAAATCGGAAAAATGCGTCTTCATAGGATACCCAAAGGAAACGATTGGGTACACCTCCTACCACAGATCCGAAGGCAAAGTCTTTGTTGCCAAGAATGGATCCTTTCTAGAGAAAGAGTTTCTCTCGAAAGAAGTGAGTGGGAGGAAAGTAGAACTTGATGAGGTGACAGTCACCCCTCCTGAGCCGGAAAGTAGCGCAGCGCGGGAAATTGTTCCTGAGGTGCCTGGACTGACAAGGGAGGAAGTTAATGATGATGATCATGAAGAAACAGATCAAGTTACTACTGAACTCCGAAGGTCCACAAGGGCACGTTCCGCACCAGAGTGGTACGGCAACCCTATCATGGAAATCATGTTGTTGGACAACGGTGAACCTTCGAACTATGAAGAAGCGATGGCGGGCCCAGATTCCAATAAATGGCTAGGAGCCATGAAATCTAAGATAAAATCCATGTATGAAAACAAAGTATGGACTTTGGTGGACTTGCCTGATGATAGGCACGCCATAAAAAATAAATGGATATTTAAGAAGAAGACAGACGCGGATGGTAATGTGACCATCTATAAGGCTTGGCTTGTCGCTAAGGGTTATCGACAAGTTCAAGGGATTGACTACAACGAGACTTTCTCTCCCGTAGCGATGCTGAAGTCAGTCAGAATCATGTTAGCTATTGCCGCATTCTATGATTATGAGATATGGCAAATGGACGTCAAAACGGCATTCCTTAATGGCTTCCTCAAGGAAGAGTTGTATATGATGCAGCCGGAAGGTTTTGTCGATCCAGAGAATGCTAACAAGGTGTGCAAGCTCCAGCGCTCGATTTACGGGCTGGTGCAGGCAGCTCGGAGTTGGAATATTCACTTTAATGATGTGATCAAAGCGTTTGGCTTTATACAGACTTGGGGAGAAGCCTGTATCTACAAGAAAGTGAGTGGGAGCTCTATAGCATTTCTCATATTATATGTAGATGACATATTGCTGATGGGAAATGATATAGAATTCTTGGAAAGTGTAAAGGCCTACTTGAATAAGAGTTTTTCAATGAAGGACCTTGGAGAAGCTGCTTATATATTAGGCATCAAAATCTATAGAGATAGATCAAGACGCCTCATTGGTCTTTCACAAAGCACATACCTTGACAAGATATTGAAGAAGTTCAATATGGATCAGTCCAAGAAAGGGTTCTTGCCTGTTTTGCAAGGTATGAGATTGAGCAAGGCTCAGTCCCCGACCACGGCAGAAGATAGAGAAAAGATGAGTGTCATTCCCTATGCCTCAGCCATAGGTTCTATCATGTATGCCATGCTGTGTACCAGACCTGATGTGAACCTTGCCATAAGTTTGGTAGGGAGGTACCAAAGTGATCTCGGTATGGAACACTGGACAGCGGTCAAGAACATCCTAAAGTACCTGAAGAGGACTAAGGATATGTTTCTCGTTTATGGAGGTGACGAAGAGCTCGTCGTAAAGGGTTATGTCGATGCTAGCTTCGACACAGATCTGGATGACTCTAAGTCACAAACCGGATACATGTATATTTTGAATGGTGGAGCAGTCAGCTAGTGCAGTTGCAAGCAGAGCGTCGTGGTGCATTCTACATGTGAAGCGGAGTAAATAGCTGCTTGCGAAGAAGCACAAGAAGGAGTCTGGATGAAGGAGTTCATCACCGACCTAGGAGTCATTCCAAGCGCGTCAAGCCCGATGACTCTCTTCTGTGACAACACTGGAGCTATTGCCATTACCAAGGAGCCCAGGTTTCATAAGAAGACCAAGCACAGCGAGCGCCGTTTCAACTCCATCCGGAATTATGTTCAAGATGGAGACATAGATATTTGTAAAGTGCATACGGATCTGAATGTTGCAGACCCGTTGACTAAACCTCTTCCACGGGCAAAACATGATCAACACCAGAACTCTATGGGTGTTCGATTCATCACAATGTAACTAGATTATTGACTCTAGTGCAAGTGGGAGACTGTTGGAAATATGCCCTAGAGGCAATAATAAAAGTATTATTATTATATTTCCTTGTTCATGATAATTGTCTGTTATTCATGCTTGAATTGTATTGTACGGAAACAGCGATACATGTGTGAATATATAGACCACAATGAGTCCCTGGTAAGCCTCTAGTTACTAGCTCGTTGATCAACAGATGGTCACGGTTTCATGACCATTGACATTGGATGTCAGTGACAACGGGATCACATCATTAGGAGAATGATGTGATGGACAAGACCCAATCCTGAGCCTAGCACGAGATCGTTTAGTTCGTAATGCCTAAGCTTTTCCGGTGTCAAGTATTTATTCCTTAGACCATGAGGTTGTGCAACTCCCGGATGCCGTAGGAATACTTTGGGTGTGCCAAACGTCACAACGTAACTGGGTGACTATAAAGGTACGCAACTGGTATCTCCGAAAGTGTCTGTTGAGTTGGTACGAACCGAGACTGGGATGTTGTCACTCCGTATGACGAAGAGGTACCTCTGGGCCCTCTCGGTAAGACATCATCATAATGAGCTCAAGGTGACTAAGGAGTTAGTCACGGGATGATGGATTACGGAACGAGTAAAGAGACTTGCCATGACGAGATTGAACAAGGTATCGGGCATACCGACGATCGAATCTCGGGCAAGTACCGTACCGATAGACAAAGGGAATAACATACGGGATTGAGTGAATCCTTGACACAGTGGTTCATCCGATGAAGATCATCGAGGAACACGTGGGAACCAACATGGGTATCCAGATCCCGCTGTTGGTTATTGACAGGAGAGTTGTCTCGGTCATGTCTACGTGTCTCCCGAAAACGTAGGGTCTACACACTTAAGGTTCGGTGACGCTAGGGTTGTAGAGATACATGCATGTGGAAACCCGAATGTTGTTCAGAGTCCCGGATGAGATCCCGGACGTCACGAGGAGTTCCGGAATGGTCCGGAGGTAAAGAATGATATATAGGAAGTCCAGTTTCGGTCATCGGGTGAACTCCGGGGGTCACCGGGAGTGTCCCGGGACCACCGGAGGGGTCCCGGGGGTCCACCGGGTGGGGCCACCCATCCCGGTGGGGCCCCTAGGCCGCAAGGGGAAGGGGGCCAGCCCCTGGTGGGCTGGCGCACCCATATGGGCCCCCCTCCATGCGCCTAGGGTTGAAACCCTAAGGGGAGGGGGCGCCCCCTTTTTCCTTGGGGGGCAAGTTTCCCCCCTTGGCCGCCGCCCCACCTTGGAGATCTGATCTCCCAGGGCTGGCGCCCCCCCTGGCCCCTATATATAGTGGGGGGGGGAGGGAAGCCGCAGCCCAAGCCTCTGGCGCCTCTCCCCCCTCCCGTCACACTTCCTACTCCTCCGCAGGGCGCCGGCGAAGCCCTGCAGGTTTTCCTGTTGCATCCACCACCACACCGTCATGCTGCTGGATCTCCGACAACCTCTCCTCCGCCCTTGCTAGATCAAGGATGAGGAGACGTTGCTATACCGAACGTGTGTTGAACGCGGAGGTGCCGTCCGTTCGGCGCTAGGATCATCGGCGACGAAGAACGCGAAGAGTACGACTACTTCATCCACGTTCCTTCGAACGCTTCCACTCGCGATCTACAAAAGGGTATGTAGATGCACTCCATTATGTTCGTTGCTAGACGACTCCTTAGATTGATCTTGGTGAAGCGTAGGAAATTTTATGAATTCTGCTACGTTCCCCATCATCACATGCATATGATTCAGAGGTTTCCAAATAGAGTGTACAACAGTCTTGGCAACCTCAAATGGAGCAACATCATCTATCAGAGCCAAAATGAATGGAGCATGAGGGAATTGCCATGTCTGAATGAAACTGGAAAGGTGGATCTCATGCCAAATGTAATGAGCTATGTCCAGAGGCTCAGTAGGTGCGTCGTGCATACAAACCATCAAATCAATGCAATAGTTGCGAGCCCTTGAGCGATCTCCCTTCTTGGGATAAAGAGTGTGAAGCACACACTGATAGAGAATGTAGAAGGGAGCACGGAAGATGGATACCTCATTGAGCGGAAGAGCGCGTTCCTCCTCAGTGAGGAGAAAGGGAGGCTTAACAAGAGAAACACACTCCTCAATCCCCTTGGGCCTATGATGTGGATCATGGCTGTGAATCTGATGGCCAACTCCAGACAAACACAGAATCTGAACAAACTGGGCATAGGTGACACTAAGCTGAGTATCAGCAGTCATCCAGGTGAGGGTGTCGTCTGGACCAAAGAGGCATGTGGCATAGAACTGGAGGATGGCCGCTTCATTCCAATCACACTTAAAGGTCATTGCCGGACCAAGAGTCATATCATCAATAATTTTGACCGGGCCTCCAGGAAACATGGTCGAATTATCACGCAAGAACTAAAGATCCACATATGTGCGAGGAGCAAGACCACGACCACAAATAAAGCTGGAGTAGAGGTCCTGCTACATGCGGGTGCGGAAACGAGGATCCTCAGCATCAGCCCTCATCTCATATTGGTTGATATCTCGACGAAACTCAAGGTATTGACTAGCCCCCACGGTTGTGAAATCGTGGATGGGGCGATCCCGGCTGAAGGGAAGCTCCATGGAGATGTGACGGTCATGTGGCACTGGCATTGCAGCACCACGAACTTGAGGAATGGAAGCCCTACTAGTGCCAGGTTTTGACTGTCCAACAGTGTGTTGTGGAGCGGGTATCACTGCATCTTCCTCTTCTTCCGCAGCATAGTCCGCATCTTTTGGATCCGAGGCTGACGGGTTTGGGGTTGGGGATGGTTCCCGTTTAGTCTTCTTGACGATGGTCTTCTTCTTCATAGGCCGAACAATCTCATGGAGTCGGTTGAGCCTTGCCGGTGATCAACTGAAATGGATAATGATAGGGTTCGATGAGACATAGGCAACAAATATGAACAAGGATAAAACAAATTAAACAGAGGGATGAACATTTCCAATCATAACCATAGACCAAGTCCAAGTGGTAGATAAAAAATCATACATGCCCCTGATTAAGTTGATTTTCCGAGTACATCGAGAGATATGTGAGGCTTAGGCAAGAGACGCCAAAATGCTAGAGAGATATATATGTCAAGATATACACGAGAGTTACTGAAACCCTACGATGATTTGGTCACAATAAGAGAAGAATGCAAGGGATGTATCATCCATACCCCGGGAAGAAGACTCGGGGCGTGAGGGGCCGCAGTTCTTGGTACGCGCCATGGGGAGTTCCAGCGATCCCTCCCGAGAGATTCGCAACACAACCCAAGAGATGGTTTGGACAGACCTGAAGATCCGGAGGAGGAGAAGCCGTGGGCAGGAGATTGGGGCCGGAAGACGGAGGAGAGGGCCGGGGTGGTGCTGGAGTACAGCCCGGTGGCAGCGCTGCTTATGTGAAAAGATGGGGGAGAGGGACGGGAGTGAATGGGGTAACTGCCCCAAAGCCCGAGCCCCTCCCCAGTTATATGTGACAGTGGGCGACAAGCCGGAAATCCGGGGTCCTGGCCTGGATATCCGACGGTCGGATGACAGAGAGATAGGGCCAGTGGCCCGGATGTCCGGCCAGGGCCCGGATGTCCGACCACTTGTAGTGTATGATGGTAGTGGCATCAGAGGAATTTTTCCCCAGGGCCAGGAAGTCCGGCCACCTGACAGAAGGACTAGATAGGGGAAAGTTTTGAAAGGAGTCAATGGATGTAATTAGGTATAGACTCTGCCACGGAGTATTTAGAGATTATAAGGGATGAAAGTCTGAGTAATCTAAGGCCATACTAAGATGTACAATCAAACCAACAAAGATAAAGGAAGGTTCACAAGCGGCGACCGAGGTCACCATGTTTGAGCATATGAAACATAGTACCGCAAAGATGTTGACTTTGGGTACATAGTTACAACTCCATCATGTTAAAACACCATAGTTTGAGAACCATGATAACTTTGAGAGTGTTGGTTTTATTTGTGCATTTATGTAGGGTGAGAATACTCATAGGTTGAATGTCTCACCCTAACTGTATGCCTACATTAAGACTAGACATGAAGTTCATGCATGAATGGGTACTAGATTTCACATAATATTGTCAAGCTCCAAGATACCAAGTTCATGACTAAGTCAACAAAACCTAGCTTCATCCAATGGCTTGGTGAAAATGTCTGCAAGTTGCATATCTGTACCAATATGGGCAATATCAATGTCACCCTTTTCCACATGATCTCTCAAGAAATGATACCTAATGTCAATGTGCTTTGTGCGAAGATGATCTTTGGGATTCTAAGCAATGTTAATGGCACTTTCATTATCACATAGAAGAGGCACATGTCTATATGTGATACCGTAATCCTTCAAAGTTTGCCTCATCCATAGTAATTGAGTTCCACAACTGGCGGCTGCAATGTATTCGGCTTCGGCGGTGGAGAGGGCAATACAATTTTGTTTCTTTGAGGACCAACTTACCAAAGAGCATCCAAGAAATTGGCATGCACCGGAGGTAGACTTACGGTCCACTTTGTCACCAGCCCAATCCGCATCCGTGTACCCAATGAGATCAAACTTAGCATCCTTGGGGTACCATAGACCCAACTTTGGGGTGTGAACAAGGTATATGAGAATATTCTTAACTGTCTTACGATGGCTTTCCCTAGGGGAAGCTTGAAATCTAGCACACATGCATACACTAAACATGATGTCTGGTCTAGATGCACAAAGATAAAGCAATGAACCAATCATAGAGCGGTAAATAGATGGGTCAAAAGGAGTACCATTTGTGTCTTCCGTGTGGAAAATTTTGGTTGGCATGGGTGTCTTACATGGACTAGCACCAGACATGCCAAACTTCTCTAGGATATCCTTGAGGTATTTTGCTTGAGACAAGAAATTCCTTCTTGAAATTGTTGAATTTGAAATCCGAGGAAGAACTTCAAATCCGCATTGAGTGACATTTCAAAATTCTTGGTCATTGAAGCCGCAAACTTCTTGCACAAATGAATGTTAGGAGAACCAAAGATGATATCATCTACATAGATTTGGCATAAGATCAAATCACCCTTGTGTATCTTAGTAAAAAGAGTGGGATCGATCACCCCTCTCACAAAGCCATTATCGAGTAAAAACTTCTTAATATGATCATACCAAGCACGGGGTGCTTGTTTGTGGTCATACAAAGCCTTATGAAGTTTATACACATAGTCTTTGTGATCGAGATCAACGAAACCAGGTGGTTGTGATACATATACTTCTTCTTGTAGAGGACCATTAAGGAAAGCACTCTTCTCATCCATTTGATGTAATGTAAAACCATTGAAAGCAGCATAAGCAAGTAAGATGCGAATAGATTCAAGACGGGCAACGGGAGCAAAGGTCTCACCAAAGTCCAAACTTCAACTTGTGAGTACCCTTGTGCCACTAACCTTTCCTTGTTACGGATGATTACATGAGTCTCATCTTGCTTATTCTTGAAAATCCATTTTGTTCCAATGACATTGTGTTCTGTAGTTGGTCTCTCCACCAGAGACCACACTTGGTTGCGTTCAAAATTGTTCAACTCTTCTTGCATAGCAACGAGCCAATCGTTGTCCATCAATGTGTCTTGTACCTTGATAGGCTCAACACTAGACACAAACGAGAAGGGAGCGCAAAAGTTTGTCAAATGTTTACGAGTGACTCTACCTTCGGATATGCTGGTAAGAATTTTGTCAACATCAACACGACCGGCCACTCGAGGCATGATGGAGGTGAGGGTTTCATGAGGTTCAACTTCATGTCCATCATCCACATCCTCAACATATGGATCATTTATGTGTGGTGGAAGATCTTCTTCTTCATGTTGCATTTGTTGAGGTTCATCATCAATTATTGCACTTTCTTGCTCTTGTTCTTGGTGATGATCTTGCTCTTGGAGATGATCATGGTGAAGAACTTGATCTTCATCTTGTACTTGAACTGTGGGCATCAGTTGAGCATTTGGATCTCGTGGTGGCGTGGGTGTTGTAATGGTTGGATATATAGGGAGTCGTGCATCGTCTTCCATACCATCATGGGGTTCTTGTTCCATTGGAAGAAGAGCACCAACACCCATATTCAAGATATCTTGAGAAGAGTCTTCATCACCTACATCACTTAGATCAACTTGCTCCCCATGGGAGCCATTAAATTCATCAAACACCACGTCACAAGTTTCTACAACACATCCATTGGATTTGTTGTAGACCCTATAGGCGTGGGAGTTTGATCCATAACCAACAAATATACCCTCAATAGTTTTGGATTGAAATTTTCCTAACCGTTCTTTCTTGTTGAGAATGAAGCACTTACACCCGAACACACGGAAGTACTTGACATTTGGTTTGTTCCCGGTCAGGAGCTCATAAGGGGTCTTTTCCAAGATTGTGCGGAGAAAGAGACAGTTTGATGCATGACATGCAGTGTTGATGACCTCGGCCCAAAAGCTATATGGTGACTTGTACTCATCCAACATGGACCTTGCCATCCCCACAAGAGTACGGTTCTTTCTTTCGGCTACACCATTTTGTTGAGGAGTATAGGGGGCGGAGTATTGATGCTCAATCCTCTCATCATCGAGAAACTCTTCCAAGGTGTAGTTCTTGAACTCAGATCCATTGTCACTTCTTATTGCCATGATTTCTTTGTCAAACTTGTGGTGAGATTGCTTGGCAAAATCAATGAAGGTGATCTTCGTCTCATCCTTGGACTTGAGGAAGAACACCCAAGTGTATCTTGAATAATCATCAACAATGACAAGACCATACTTTTTCCCACCAAGACTATCCCATGAAGGAGCTCCAATGGCCTTGACGTAGATACAATATTCTTGGGTGGGTGCTTTTATTGATGTTTCTTCCCAGCTATGCATGCACTACACACACGATCTTTCCCAAAAGAAACATTCATTAATCCAAGGATGTGATTTCCCTTTAAGAGATCTTGTAGATTTCTCATGCCGACATGGGCTAGCCAGCGATGCCATAGCCACCCCTTGTCGGCTTTGGCCATTAGACAAGTTGCATGGAAGGTACTCTCTTCGAGAAATCAACCGTGTAAAGGTTGCCATCCAACTTTCCAACAAAGGCCACTTCAAGAGTATCTCTCTTAAAGACTTTCACATTCGTTAGTCCAAATAGTGTATCATAACCAACAGAAGCCAATTGACGAACGGAAAGTAAATGATATTTAAGGGATTGGACAAGCATGACATTTGCAAGTGACATGTCATTCATGATAGCCACCTTACCCAATCCAAGTACATGTCCTTTTGTTTCTCCACCGAACACAATGCTCATAAATGGTTGAATGGCTTCCATGAAATCGTAGAGCAATTTGCTGTTTCCGGTCATATGGTTTGTGCATCCACTATTGATCACCCATTTGACTCCATCGGAGAAGGCAACCTACACACAATTCACGACTTGGTTAGAGGCACCGTTTTCCAATGGGACCTCTCACATTAATCACAAGGGTCTTAGGAACCCAAATAGCAAAGAAACGAAATGCATTATGAGGACCAACAAATTTAGCATAAACCTCTCCATCCTTTATCTTACGAAGCACATAGGATGGAGGCATGAAACCCTTAGGTTTGATGAGAGTGGGTATGCCCCTAGTGGCCTTCCCACTCACAACTTTGTTGACTTGACTTTTCGCTTTCTCCTTGTGCCCATCACGTACAAATGTCTCCTTGAGAGGAATGTCAGACTTTTGAGTGGACATTTTCTTCTTGCTTGTGCTTGGGTCATACCCAGGTCCTTCCTTTGTGAAAACTTCATTGTGTCGGCTCAATACTTCATTAAGGTTCTTTTGACCTTGAGCACATGTCATGAGTCCTTTCTCAAGTTGTGCTTTTAGAAATCGATTCTCCTCAAGAATAGATGCTAGATCACCACTTGCGTTAGTAGTACAGGCATCAACATTTATACTAGGAGGGTAGTAAACCTTGGCTAGAGTTTCAAGATAAGTAAGTTTGAGTGTCTCAAAGCTCTTTGTAAGAAGGGTGAGCTCCTCTTCCTTAGTCTTAAGAGACACAGATAGAAGCTCGCAATACTTAGAGAGAGTAGCATGAGACCTCACAAGTTTACTCTTATCATCCATCAACTCCTTGAAAGAGCTCTCAACCTTTTCCAAGGAGGCAAGTTTCTTGGCATGTTCATCAAGGTTTGTACCAATTTTGATGCATAGTTCATCATTTTTGCTTCCTCATATAGGACTTTCCGCTCAAGGATTTCATATTTTTCCTTTTCCTCAGTAACGAGGGTTTTGAATTCCTTAATGGTGATGGTGTGCTTACTAACCATCTCCATAAGCATACGAAACATAGCGAGCTTCTTTCCTTTGAGGGAACACATAAGTTTTTCTAGTTTAGCATACATAGGATCATTCTCATCATGATTATCCTCCGCATCAAGGTATTCATCACTAGGAGTAGGCGGAGTGAAAAGAAGAGGATCCGAACGAGAGGTTACCTTAACCTTGTCTGAGGGGGTTTGTTGCTCACCGCCCTCAACCACGGCTTTGGCCATCAAACACTTGTGAGTGTTTCCCTTGTAGTCTTTCATGTAGTTGTAGGTGACAACCTCACCACTTTTGTTGACTAGTCTCAAGGTGTTTTGAGGATCTTGAGCTACACCAGCGACACCTCGATCATCGGGATCGGAATCTTCTTGGGCAATCATGGACCTTCCATCTCTCTTCTTAAGCTTGGAGTTCATAGGGTTTGGCAGTTTCTTCTTTACAAAGTTCTTGGGAAATCTTGGTTTGTCTTCTCTCTTCTCATATGGGCACTCATTGGAGAAGTGATTTGTCTCTTCACAGTTGTAGCAACTTCGGACCTTCTTCTTTTGAAATCCTCCTTTGAAGTTTCCCGCGCTAAACTTCTTCACAAAGAGAGGAATGTCTGCATATGAAGGTCCCTCATCCGAGTCACTTTCATCACCTTCTTCATCATCTTCTTCTTCACTTTCTTCTTCCTCACATACCTATTTAGCCTTCAAGGCTAAGTTGGTCACGGGAGTTGAATTTCCATGCATAGCAAGATGTCCTGTAGCATTTGCCTTAGATTCTTCAAATAGTTGAAAGGTGGATATGATGTCATCTGGAGTCATTTCCTTGAATCCATGGTGTTGCTTTATGTCCCACACCATTTTATGATGATACGGAGCAAGATCATGTAGTAACTTGTCCACAAGGAACCGCTTCGTCAAGTTGAATCCATCTTGTGTCTTGTCACAGTCATAGGACTCAATGTCAGGGTAAGAGTCATCAGACGCTCATGGAGCTGGTTGGGGGTTTCACCTTTCTCCATACATAACTTTTGCAATTGACCTTTGGCAATCTCATATTGAGCAAGCCGGAGTGTGGAGGTGCCGGTCCTGGATCTCACAACGCTATCCCATAATTCCTTGGCACTAGTGATGTGTATGAAAGGTCTCCTTTGCTTCTCACTCATTCCTTTCCTTATTAACATGGTTGCGGTGTCGTTGAGATGCCTGTTATATATTTCTCTTGGTGTGTGGTTCTTTGGATCAACAGGGTTGTAGCCATTCACCAAGATGTCCAACATCTCATCATTCGCGTACCTAAGATAATCCTGCATAGCAGCTCTCCACATAGAAAAATCAGCCTTTTTATCAAGCACGGGACGTTCACCCCCATGCCTATAATTTGGTTTTTCATCTTTTGATTGTGCATAGAGCCAAAGAACACTAGAGTGACCACTTTTAGGAGGTTTTTGGTCAAGAGAAGGAATAGGCGCAGTTTGCCTCGAAGCCACACCACCCGAACATGGGAGTAGCGTGGAATTCGTGCTTAGTGCGGCTAACCTCATTTCGACCAAGGCCTCAAGAGAAGCATCATGCTCCTCCTTTTGCTTAGCAAGGGACCGTTCTAGATCCTCAGAGGTGAAGGCCTTGACATCCGAAGAAGTCGAGACCTTGTCTTTCGGATCTACAACAAGGGGAGTCCCATCGGGGTTCATCTCGCTCTAGGGTGGTTAAGCCACAAGAATAGAGCATGAGGCTCTGATACCAATTGAAAGGATCAAGATGGACCTAGAGGGGGGGGGGTGAATAGGTACAATCACTAATTTTAATTGATACTTAGCAATTTTAGGCAATAATGCGGAATATGAAAGTGAGCCTAACAATATGCAAGTAGGATGCTAAATAGGATAAGCTAGCAACACAAGTATGTAAGTAAGCTAGCACAATAAGATACAAGTAAGAACTTAGAGACAAGTAACCACAAGTAGAAAGTTAGGGTTAGGAATAACCGAAACTTCGAGAGACGAGGATGTATGCTGATGTTCACTTCCTTGGAGGGAAGCTACGTCACCGTTTAGAGAGGTGGGTGTTACCACGAAGGCACGCCAACACCACGAAGGCTCACCCTATTCTCTCTATGAGATATCACCACGAAGGCGATTCCCAACCACTAGTGGTAGGAATTTAGGTGGCCTCCACACCCTCACAAACTTTCCGGGGAGTAATCACAACGTTTGATTCCTCTCCGAAAGACTCCTACTGCCTAGGAGTCTCCAACCTCCAAGAGTAACAAGAACGATGGGGAAAAGCTCAATACTTGCTCAAATCACAAATTCCTTTGGTGCAAAGAATAGGAAGGAGTGGATCTATCACTTGATTGGACACCTTCTCACAAATGCTCTCAAACCCCTTGGAGATCTAAGATTTGGTGTGGATGAGTGAGATAGTCAAAATGTGTTCTAGGTCTTGTTCCAAGTGAATGGTCAACCCACTTATGTGGAGAAGAAGGGGTTATATAGTGTAAGCACAATTATGACCGTTGTAGTGCAAGTGAATGGGCAGGCCGGACATATCGGCTAGGGGCCGGACATCCGGCCTGGCAAGCCACTTGAAGAACAAATCAGAGTAGGACAGAAAGCATAGGGGCCGGACATCCGGGGGCCAGGACCGGACATCCGACGCGTCAGGAAACCCCGGACATCCGGCAGTTTGCCGGACATCGGGGGGCCAAGCCCGGACATCCGACAGTTTGTCGGGCATAGCACGGGTAGCATGGGCCGGACATCTGTGATAGGGCCCGGACATCCGGTACATCAAGAAGTTCCGGACATCCGGAGAATACCCAGACATCCGGCGTGAACCCAAAAACCTTCTGTAGGTTTGGAGAGCTAAAGCCGGATATCTGGGACTGAGCCCGGACATCCGGGGAGAGGCCCGGACATCCGGCATTCCCAGGTCCAGAACCAAAGGTGGCTTGTATATGATAGATCCAAATGTTTCGGGGGGGG
>LR738711.1:125220737-125381419 GCA_902687465.1 Secale cereale
AAGCGGTATGAGCAAGTCTTTTACTGACCCTATCAATCCCCTCTTAATAGTGCGGGATCCTATACTCAAGAAAGCAAACATGCAACCATTTTGCTACTTCTTCCTTGAGTAGAATTAACTGCGTTTGTTCATGATCCACACACCATTTCGATGAACTGGGGACTAACACCTGAGATTCACTTGACAAACATAGTTACTCCTCTACATGTATATTGTCAACAACAACAAAACATAATGTACGGGCATGATTGCACTTTCAGTGCTGTTTTAGGAAAAAGAGTTGATAAGAAGTTGAATGTTATCCAATGTGCTTGTAAAACTCTAGACTGTGCCCAGAGAAATTATGCTACTACTGAGAAGGAATTTGTAGAAGTCGTATTTGCTTGTGATACATTTATACCTTATATTGTTGATTCTAAAGTAACTATGCACACTGATCATGCTGCTATCAAATACCTTATGGAAAAGAAAGATGCTAAACCTAGACTTATTAGATGGGTTCTCCTGCTACAAGAATTTGATTTGCATATTACTGATAGAAAGGGAGCTGAGAACTCCGTTGCAGACAACTTGTCTAGGTTAGAAAATATTCTTGATGACCGACTACCTATTGATGATAGCTTTCCTGATAAACAATTAGCTATCATAAATACTTCTTATACTGCTCCATGGTATGCTGATTATGCTAATTACATTGTCGCTAAATTTATACCACCTAGTTTCACATACCAGCAAAAGAAAAAGTTCTTTTATGATTTAAGACATTATTTCTGGGATGACCCACACCTTTATAAAGAAGGAGTAGATGGTATTATTAGACGTTGTGTACCTGAGCATGAACAGGAACATATCCTACGCAAGTGTCACTCCGAAGCTTATGGAGGACACCATGCTGGAGATAGAACTGCACATAAGGTATTGCAATCTGGTTTTGTTGGCCTACTCTCTTCAAGGATGCCCATAAGTTTGTCTTATCTTGTGATGAATGCCAAAGAATTGGTAATATCAGTAGACGTCAAGAAATGCCTATGAATTATTCACTTGTTATTGAACCATTTGATGTCTGGGGCTTTGATTATATAGGACCGTTTCCTTCCTCTAATGGGTATACCAATATTTTGGTTGCTATTGATTACGTTACTAAGTGGGTAGAAGTTATTCCAACTAGTAGTGCTGATCACAACACCTCTATTAAGATGCTTAAAGAAGTTATTTTTTCGAGATTGGAGTCCCTAGATACTTAATGACTGATGGTGGTTCACACTTTATTCATGGTGCTTTTCATAAAATGCTTGCTAAATATGATGTTAACCATAGAATTGCATCCCCATACCACCCACAGTCTAGTGGTCAAGTAGAACTAAGTAACAGAGAGCTGAAATTAATTTTGCAAAAGACTATTAATAGATCTAGAAAGAATTGGTCCAAGAAACTTGATGATGCATTATGGGCCTATAGAACTGCATATAAAAATCCTATGGGTATGTCTCCGTATATAATGGTCTATGGAAAAGCATGCCGCTTACCTCTTGAACTAGAACATAATGCATATTGGGCTATTAAAGAGCTCAATTATGATTTCAAACTTGCCGGTGAGAAGAGGTTATTTGACATTAGCTCGCTTGATGAATGGAGAACCCAGGCCGATGAAAATGCCAAACTGTTTAAAGAAAAAGTTAAAAGATAGCATGACAAAAGGATACAAAAGCATGAGTTCAACGTAGGTGATTATGTCTTGCTATACAACTCTCGTTTAAGATTTTTTGCAGGAAAACTTCTCTCTAAATGGGAAGGTCCTTACGTTATCGAGGATGTCTATCGTCCCGGTGCCATAAAAATCAACAACTTCGAAGGCACAAATCCGAAGGTGGTGAACGGTCAAAGAATCAAATATTATATCTCAGGTAATCCTATAAATGTTTAAACCAATGTTATTGAAACCGTAACCCCGGAGGAGTACATAAGGGACTGTTTCCAGAACTATAAAGACTCCGAAAAGGAAGAGGTATGTGGTACGGTAAGTAAACCGACTCCAAAACAGTTCTAATGGCAATTTTCTCCGTTTTGTAATATTTAGAAAAATAGAAAAATAAGAGGTGGTACGGAAAGGACACGAGGCATCCACGAGGGTGGAGGGCGCACCCTACCCCCCTGGGCACACCCCCTACCTCGTGGGTACCTCGTTTTCCTCTCGGACTCCGTTTTCTTGCACGTTACTTCTTTTGGTCGGTAAAAAACATTATATATTCTCCCGAAGGTTTTGACCACCGCACCACGCCAAAATCCCCTGTTCTTGTTTCGAGTTGTTTCTGTCGCAGATTTGAGCAGTATGTCATCCCAGGATTCAGAGGGAGAAAGCTATGTGGCAGATTACCTTGCAGACCCTAAGGTCTACGGGGACTTGGATCATTGTAGATGGACCACGTAAGAAGAAGAAGACTATGATCCTAGGAGAAAGGAGGAGACGAGCTTAGAGGAAGACGAAGCCCCATTACCTCAACCTGTGGACATGCATGTGGAGTTCAAAAAGTCAAGCCTCTCCGATAGAACAAAGAAGCCTAAGATCGAGTTTATCCCTTTTCGCCTCTTGCAGGAAAACAAGCAGGAACTATGCAAAAAGATATTAAGCATTGAGCAGAAGATCGATGACCTAAGGGAGCAAAATTCTATCCTCAAGCACAAATTGAGGAACAAACCTACATCATCAACAACTCCATCATCACCACCTTCGAAGACAGAGACATAATCACATGGGTATGGGCACTCCCCTCGGCAACTGCCAAGCTTGGGGGAGGTGCCCCGGTATCGTATCACCATCACACTCCTATCTTTACCATTTTTCTTAGTTCTATCATTTTGGTAATATCATGAGTTAGTAGAATAAAAGTTTAGTATGATCTAGTCGTGAGCTTTGCTTTATGATCCTTATCTTTGTAATCGAGTCCGTGAGCTATATATAATAAAGATTAGTTTTGAGTCAAGGGCTTGATTATCTCACTATGATCATGATAGAAGAAAAGAAAATATAAAAAGTACCAAGAGATCATATTGATCTTATGGATAGTAATGACTTCACATATAAAGAGTATGATGAATAAAAGTTGTTGAGAGTGGGCAAACATAGTTTTGGTCCTCGTTGCAATTAATATGAAGTAATAAGGAAAGAGAGGTTTTCACATACAAATATACTATCTTGGACATCTTTTATGATTGTGAGCACTCATTAAAATATGACATGCTAAAGAGTTGATGTTGGACAAGGAAGACAAAGTAATGGTTTATGTCTTCTTATATCCAAAATAAAGTATATTGTCATGGATCATCCAACATGTTGCGCTTGCCTTTCCCCGTCATGCTAGCCAAAACTCCTTGCACCAAGTAGAGATACCGCTTGTGCTTCCATACATCCTTGAACCAAGTTTTGCCATCAGAGTCCACCATACCTACCTATAGATTGAGTAAGATCCTTCAAGTAAGTTGTCATTGTTGCAACTCTCTTAATATGTATGATCTATTAGTGTGGAGAAAATAAACTTTATACGATATTGTGATATGAAGCAATAAAAGCAATGGACTGCATAATAAAGGTCCATATTACAACAAGTGGCAATATAAAGTGACGTTCTTTTGCGCAAAGATTTTGTACATCCAACCATAAAAGCACATGACAACTTTTGCTTCCCTCTGCAAAGGGCCTATCTATTATTCTTACCTTATAGGAGTCATGGTGATCTTCACCTTTCCTTTTTACATTTTATCCTTTGGCAAGCACATTGTGTTGGAAAGATCCTGACATATATACCCAATTAGATGTAAGCTATCATCATCTATTATTTTTGACATTACCCTTGAGGTAAAAGGTTGGGAGGCAACACTATAAGCCCCTATCTTTCTCTGTGTTCGATTAAAACTGCATACCCATAAGTATTGCGTGAGTGTGAGCAATTGTGAAAGACTAAATGATAGTTGAGTATGTGGACTTGCTGAAAAGCTCTTATTTTGACTCTTTCCGATGTCACGATAAATTGTAATTGCTTCAATGACCGAGATCATAGTGTGTTAGTTTTCAATGAAGTTTCTGACACTTTTTTTACATGGTGAATAGATTGTTACTTTAGCATAAGAATCATATGATAATATATATATATATATATATATATATATATATATATATATATATATATATATATATATATATATATATATATATATATATATATATATATATATCATGATGCCTTCATGTCCGTATTTTATTTTTATAGACACCTCTATCTCTAAACATGTGGACATGTTTTTCGATATCGGCTTTCGCTTGAGGACAAGCGAGGTCTAAGCTTGGGGGAGTTGATACGTCCATTTTGCATCATGCTTTTATGTTGACATTTATTGCATTATGGGTTGTTATTACGCATTATGTCACCATACTTATGCCTTTTCTCTCTTATTTTACAAGGTCTACATGAAGAGGGAGAATGTCGGCAGCTGGAATTCTGGACTAAAAAAGGAGCAAACACTAGAGACCTATTTTGCACAACTCAAACAGCCCTGAAACTCCACGAGACTCCGTTTCAGAAAATAAAAATATATCTAGCGGAAGAAGTACAGGAGGGGGGCCACCCATCGTCCACGAGGGTGGGGGGCGCACACCCGGGCGCGCCCCCTACCTCGTGGGCCACCTGGCAGCCCCCCGATGCCCATCTTCTGCTATATGAGGTGTTTTGACCTAGAAAAAAATCATCAGGAGGCTTCCGGGACGAAGCGCCGCCGTCTCGAGGCGGAACCTTGGCGAAACCAATCTAGGGCTCCTGCGGAGTTGTTCTGCCGGGGATACTTCCCTTCGGGAGGGGGAAATCGTTGCCATCATCACCACCAACAACTCTCCCATCTTGGGGAGGGTTATATTAATCAACATCTTCACCAGCACCATCTCCTCTCATCTCTTGTATCCAATCTTTGTATCAAAACCTCAGATTGGTACCTGTAGGTTGCTAGTAGTGTTGATTACTCATTATAGTTGATGCTAGTTGGTTTACTTGGTGGAAGATCATATGTTCAGATCCATTATGCATATTAATACGCGTCTGATTATGAACATGAATATTCTTTGTGAGTAGTTACGTTTGTTCCTGACGACATGGGAGAAGTCTTGCTATAAGTAGTCATGTGAATTTGGTATTCGTTCCATATTTTGATAAGATGTATGTTGTCTTTCCTCCGGTGGTTTTATGTGAACGTCGACTACATGACACTTCACCATTGTTTGGGCCTAGAGGAAGGCATTGGGAAGTAATAAGTAGATGATGGGTTGCTAGAGTGACAGAAGCTTAAACCCTAGTTTATGCGTTGCTTTGTAAGTGGCTAATTTGGATCCATATGTTTCATGCTATGGTTAGGTTTACCTTAATACTTCTTTTGTAGCTGCAGATGCTTGTAATAGAGGTTAATCATAAGTGGGATGCTTTTCCAAGTAAGGGCAGCACCCAAGCACTGGTCCACCCACATACCAAATTATCAAATTAACAAACGTGAATCATATGAACGTGATGAAAACTAGCTTGAGGATAATTCCCATGTGTCCTCGGGAGCGCTTTCCTTCATATAAGAGTTTTTCCAGGCTTGTCCTTTGCTACA
Source organism: Secale cereale (assembly GCA_902687465.1). NCBI lineage: Eukaryota > Viridiplantae > Streptophyta > Magnoliopsida > Poales > Poaceae > Secale > Secale cereale. The sequence goes on from LR738711.1 coordinate 125,226,372, forward strand.
AAAAGGATTGGGCCATCTTGCTGCACCTAATTTACTTTTACTGTTTATTACTTGTTACCAATTACCTTATCACAAAACTATCTGTTACCGATAATTTCAGTGCTTGCAGAAAATACCTTACTGAAAACTGCCTATCATTTCCTTCTGCTCCTCGTTGGGTTCGACACTCTTACTTATCGAAAGGACTACGATAGATCCCCTACACTTGTGGGTCGTCATTAGGTCTCCGCCGAACTCATCTCGGATAGACCGATTTGTAGAAATCGGTCTCACGGATTTGGCTTAGGCCATTGCACAAGTGATTTTCGGTCTAACCAAAAATGACAAATCGGTGCGACCGAGTTCAACTCTCTATGAAACCATAACAATATCAGTGCCACCGAACTATGACTCGGTCTGACCGATTTCACTAGTTCAGGCTCCAGAATAGCTTCGGTATCAACGAGTTTAACAAATTGGTAGCTCCAAAATGCTTTCTATAGAGAACTAAAACTATGTTTTTTGAGTCATCTGTTTTGCAAAAATTTTGCACTTTGTGATGCTCATCCACTCTACCTCATCTACATCTATTCACAGGGGCAGTTTTCAGTTTGCAGTGCCAAGATGTCTGACCAGAGTGATAGCCAGAATTTGTGTGAGGAGCAAGTTAACTTGAGTGAGGGCACTAGTCCCTCTAGCAGCTCTGATGAGGGTAGCAGGAGCACACCTAGCAACTTGCCCAAGGCAGCTACCAAGACCAGAAATAAGAGAACCTCAGATACTGAGGATGAGGATTTTGTTGCTGATGAGGCCACTTCAAAGAAGAAGGTGCTCAGGAAGGAGTACGACATATCCGCTGCAACAAAGCCAGGTCTGAAAAAGAAGGCACCTGCCAAGAGGGTTCCTATGTCAAAGGCCAGATCATCTACTCAAGAGACTATGGTGTTCACACTTGAATCCAGAGATGATGAGCCAGCAGGTCCAAAGAAGAGAGCTAGAAAGACAACAGCCAGAGTGATTGGCAAGCCATCCACGAGGGATGATGATGAAGCTAAAGCAGAAGAAGAGGTTGCTGCACCTGCACCTAAAGCTCAGAAGCTCATGGGAGATGCTATCAAGTCTGGGGCTGCCCCTTCAAAGCCCAAGACTGCTCCTAAAGCTGCTCAAGCCACCAAGTCTGCACCCAAGAGGAGCACAAGAAATATTCCAGCTTCAGAGAAGAATAAGGCCCTAGTGCCTTAAGTTGATGAAGATGCTGAGGTCCAAGGCCTTAGGAAGCTCAAGCCGAAGATCCTTGATGTAACATCCCAAATTTTCAATTTGGAATATTATACATAGATCATAATTGCATTTCTTGTTTTTGCATTTTTGTTCGTGGCGTTCATAGAAATTCTAAGCAACTCAAGGACCTACGGAGAGAGTTGGGGATTTTTACCGTTTTCGTATTTGAGTTCGCTCGAATACCGGTACGAGGACAACGTGATTCTAATTATTTTTCTCTCCTAAAAATATTTCTAAAAACAAAATATGAGCGGAGATAATATGACTTCTCCAAAATAACAGAAATATTGGAGGAAAAAATTTTAAATCACTTTTGGTATTTTTTCTTGATTTATTTTTGGATTTATTTGCATAGGAAAAATACGCGTTTTTCAAAATTGCCTTTAGGTCCGGGAAAAATGTTCACTTTCTCCTAAATATTATTAGAGGACGGTGAAAATTTATTTCGGGAATTTTGGAGTTCGTTTGGTATTTCTTTCGCTAGGTTTCTGCGCCTGGACTCTTTTAGAAAAAAAGGGAAACCGACCTAGTCTCGTACAGGGTCGGGAGACTGGGCTTTATAAGCCGCAGCCCCGCCGGCCCAAAGCCTCGCCTCGCCCGCAGCCCGCCCGAAACCCTAGCGCCGCCCCTGCCGCGCCCCGCCCCTGCTGCCCCGCAGCCGCCGCGACACTGCCGCCTCGCAGACCGCCGCCGCCGCCGCCCCGCCCCGCCGGAGTCCGCCGGAGTTCCGCCGGAGTTGAGGTAGTTTTTTTTCGGTTAATAGATCGGTTTGTTTAGAAAAACCTAGATCTGTTTTTTTAATAGATCGGTTCGTTTTTTTTATTTTCCGTCGGTTTAGTTAAATAGCGGACGTTCGTTCGTACGTTTGTTTTAACGAACAGTTTTCGTTAGTTAACCGCAGACAGCGAACGTTCGTTCGTTAGCCTGTTCGTCGTTTTTCTTTTTTGGGGTATTTATCCGCGGTTATTCCGATCGTGATTTCTGCCCTGATCTTGTTTCGCGTTTTTCTTTTCGCTCGAGAGTCTGAATTAGGTGATTCAAAATCCCAGATCTTCATCTCGAAGCCCTCTTTACGTTTATTCAACTTAAAAAAAGTTTTGGCTACTTTAAAATTTGACTTTAGGCCAACTAGTAATTCGGAGCTTGTTTCCTTTGCAGTTTGAGTTTAGTTGCTTCTTTCGAGTTGATTCTTTTTGCAAACCGGAGTTCTTAAGTTGAACTTTCTGGTTAGATCTCTTATTTGAGTTTTACCCGTGCATTAGTTAAGTACTTATTGTATGCTTGTTTGTTTGATTACGATAGAGTACCCGGAGTGCGCCGCTTGCTACTTTGAGTCTCTAGGTTTTGCGGATCATCAGCAAGGCAAGCAACACTTTGATCATACTTTCCAATTACCCAGTTTTCATTGCATTAGTCCAAACCCTCACACATTGCATGAGTAGGATTAATTAATTTGTGGGATTGGGAAGTAGATTGAGGTAGTACCTATTACCTGCATTACATTCAAACCTTTGGGAGTTACTTCTACGTTTGCTACTAGGACATGCTATGCTCGTAAACGCGGATTGGGTGAGTGAAATCCATGACAGACGTGAGATTGTTAATTAATGGTTCAACTTAAGGTGGCAACATTAATACACATCTGGGTGGATTGAGGCATCTGGGTATTCCAGTGATTGCCTGTTTTTCTTTTGGACCGCCACCCAGGCTCAAAGGGATCATGAGATTTTTCATACTAGAAACTTCCGTGTGCAGCCACAATGCTATTATGGGCTCTAGCATAGTATAAGTTGTGCGAACTCTTACAGTGGTGGACTAGCAGATGTAGGGGATGTAGGTTCGTACGGTCCGCCCGATCGTAAGGTGCTAGCGCTTCTGAAAGACTATGTCTTGGTCATCCGTTTCTCAAACACCTTGCAGTGCGAGAAACCAAACGGAGGTGATCGAGTCTTGTGGGAAAAGTGCACAAACCTCTGTAGAGTGTACCAACTGATCATGATTAGCCGTGTCCCCAGTTATGGACGTCTTGAGTATCTAGTACTTGGATTTTCATGTGCATCTCAACATGTTACTATAATTTAATTTTGTTGGGTTTAATGATTACTTTAATTGGGGTTGAGAGGATGTCTATCTTCTCAACGATGTTTCAACTACCATGATAGTTAATTAAAATGCATTCCTTTGAAGTAGGGAAAAATTGGCTTTACGCAAAAACTTAACCATAGAGCTTTCCACCAGCCAAATATTGCATATAGTATAGCTTTACTTTCATTGCATTCTCTTGTGTTACCTTGCCAGCATATTCCATGTGCTGACCCGTTTTCGGGCTGCAACGTTTCATGTTGCAGACTTTTCAGACGACGAGTAAGATGCCCTTTTAGGTCGTGGTTCTATACTCAGTGATGTCGCTGGAGTTGATGGACTCACTTGTCTTCCAAGCCTTCCGCTGTTATCGTGTTAGATGGCCTTCAGCCATATTATTTTGTAATAAATTCATAGTTGGACTATCGATGTAATAAGTGTGTGATTGCTACTCTGTTATAAATCCTTCAAGTACTGTGCGCGTCAGCAATACTGATCCAGGGATGACACTGATGCACTGAGATCACACTGTTTGAGGTCTGGTCGCTACAAGATGGTATCAGAGCACACGCTGACTATAGGACACGACCACTAAGACAAGCCCTAGAACACTATTCACTCTTCTCTTTCTGACTCCTCATCTTTTCTACTCTTTAGGATGGTGGAAGGAAAGCACAAGTTCATGCAACCGGATGAAGAAACACCCTTTGGACGACACCTGAAGGAAGTCACAAGATATCTCAATATTGGATTACCAAGTTTCACTGGAACCTACAATGCCACTCTACCTGAGGAGGAGTGTTGGTTGATTCAAGCTCAAGTTCCAGGAAGGACGTTCACACCCGTCACCTCACTCATAGTATTCTCCTTTAATGCGCCTACATGGAGCCTAGGAAGGAGTATGGCAGCCCACATTGCTATGGGAAGGATTGGAGAAGTCTACAAGCAGGAGCTAAAGGACACCATCTACCAGATTTGTGGACGCCGAGATGAGAATTGGGATATGATTAGCACTCGGAAGGGCATATCCATTGCAGCATTCATCCAGGATTTGAACCACCACATTCGTCGCCAGGAGCACCAGATGTGTGCTGGGATGATAGATTTGAAGAAAGCCCTGAATAGGAATTTGGAGCTAGAAGAAGGACTCAAGTCTACACGCGACGAATATGAGGAGGAGATGAAGATACTTGTGGAGAAGAATGATGATTTGAACCGGAAGTTAGGGATACTCATGGGAGAAGCAGACGAGGAAGAAGAACCCAAGGAGATTCCACCGGAAGACTATTCATCATAGATGACACAGATTCGGAAGCTGAGGATAGCAAGGATGAAGACTATGAAGATGAAGCTGGAGCAGATATTATGGAATCCTCTGCCGATCAATATTTTTAGATGACCACCCTGTGACTAGTAGTTTACCTCCATATATATTAGATTTAGAGCACCTTTGTAACGATCGTTAGATTTGTAAGACCTTGTTTGAAATTGATTGGTGTGATATGATTGTGTGTTTGCCTCTTGTGCATATGGGTAGTGATTTTCCCTTAGACCTCTTTTCTATTCTAATCTCTTCCCTCTACACCCATCAAATGCCTCCAAGACGTGAATTCGAGTTTCCCCCTCAGCTCACCCAGTTGATCCAGCAGCAGAACACCCTGATGCAACTTCTTGTCCAGAACACTCAGAACAACCAGAACAACAACAACAACAACAACAACAACAACAACAACCCTCCACCACCACCACCTGTGGACAACCTGACACGTTTCTTAAGGTTGCAACCACCCGTGTTTGCTAGCAGCATCGAACCAATTGTGGCTAATGACTTGCTACGCAAGATTGGAAGGGATTTGACCACCGCCCATTGCTCGGATGCTGAGAAGGTGCGATTTGCCGCACACCAGTTGTCTGGACCAGCCGCAGCATGGTGGGAGAATTACACAGCCACATACCCCGTAGCCAATGTCACTTGGGATCAGTTTCAGCAAGCCTTTCGTACCGCCCATGTCTCAACTGGAGTAATGAGTATGAAGAAGCAGGAGTTTCGTAACTTGCGCCAAGGGAATCATACTGTGGCCAAGTACGTGGATGAGTTTAGAACCCTATCTCGTTATGCCCAGATGATGTGGCCATAGATGCCAAGAAGCAGGAGAGATTCATGGAAGGGCTGAATGATGAGATGAGTGTACAGTTGATGGTGGAAACTTTCAATAATTACCAGGAGTTGGTTGATCGTGCCCTGATGATTGACAGGAAGCATCAACAGATTGAGAGTCGCAAGAGGAAGTATGGGCAAGGAAAGTATAACTCTGGAGCTCAGCAGAAGCCCCGCTTTACCCCTAAAGCGGTAGGACAGTTTCAGCATACACATGGAGGAGGTAGCTCGCACAATCACAATGGCACCAAGAATGGAAATGGGAATGGAAATGGTAATGGAGCCAATGGAAACCAGAACCGCCCCGCACCGTCCACACCCACCAAAAGGGATTTTAGCCATGTCACTTGTTACAAGTACGGGAAGACGGGACATTATGCTAATGAATGCCCAGAAGTTAAGAATGGGAATGGCAATGGAAGCGCCGGGAAGAAGCCCAACCCATTCAACAAAGGACAAGTGAACCACGTGACTGTGGAGGAAGTAGAAGAGCAACCAGATGCAGTTATAGGTAAGTTCTTAGTTAAGTCCTTTACTGCACTCGTTCTTTTCGATACTGGTGCATCGCATTCATATATTTCAAGGGAATTCGTGGATAAGTATAAGCTGCCGACCCAAGCCCTTAGATCGCCCATGTTAGTAACCTCACCAGGAGCAGAGTATATGGCTAAGTCATGGTGTGATCAGTTGCCCTTAAGGATTGGTAATTACATATTCCCTTCTGACCTAATAGTATTGGAATCTCAAGGACTGGATGTGATATTAGGCATGGATTGGTTATCTAAGTATGAAGGGAATATTGAATGTGCTAGTAAGACCATTTTGCTTACTACACCGGAAGGAAGAAGGATCAAGTATGTATCCCGGCATGAGTCAAAGAGGAGTAGATTAAATTCCTTGTCAGGAGTTGTTCAGGAGGAAGTGCCAGTAGTGAAGTATTATCCGGATGTGTTTCCAGAGGAGTTACCTGGCATGCCACCGGATAGAGATATAGAGTTTTTGATTGAACTTTTGCCAGGCACCGGGCCAATTTCTAAGAGACCATATAGGATGCCCGCAAAGGATTTGGAGGAAATTAAGAAGCAGATTAAGGAGCTACTGGATAAAGGATTCATACGCCCAAGTTCTTCGCCTTGGGGTTCGCCAGTACTTCTAGTGGAGAAGAAGGATGGATCGTTAAGAATGGTTGTTGATTACCGAGGATTGAATGAAGTAACGATCAAGAACAAGTACCCACTTCCGATGATCAATGATCTGTTCGATAGATTGCAAGGAGCTAAGGTATTTTCCAAGATCGATCCGCGATCAGGGTACCATCAATTGAAGATCCGAGAGCAGGATATACCTAAGACGGCCTTTACCACTAGGTATGGGTTGTACGAGTATGCCGTTATGTCGTTTGGTCTGACAAACGCACCAGCATACTTTATGAACCTGATGAACAAAGTGTTTATGGAGTATTTGGATAAGTTCGTCGTAGTGTTCATAGATGATATTTTGATCTTCTCGAAAGATGAAGAGGAGCATGAAGAGCATTTGCGTTTGGTATTGGAGAAGCTTAGAGAACATCAGTTATATGCCAAGTTTAGCAAATGTGAGTTTTGGTTGAAGGAAGTCGGATTCCTCGGACATGTTATATCCGGACAAGGAATAGCAGTAGATCCCGCCAAGGTGGACACCGTGACCAATTGGGAAGCACCGACAATCGTTGGAGAGATCCGGAGTTTCCTTGGACTCGCAGGATACTACCGGAGATTTATCGAAAATTCCTCGAAGATTGCAAAACCAATGACGGAGTTGTTGAAGAAGGACACCAAGTTCAGTTGGACAGAAGAATGTGAGACTAGTTTCCAGGAGTTGAAGAAAAGGTTGGTATCATCCCCTGTGTTGATTCTGCCAGATCAACATAAGGACTATGAGGTGTACTGCGACGCTTCACGTCGAGGACTTCGAGCTGTTCTTATGCAGGAAGGAAGAGTTGTTTCGTATGCTTCACGACAACTAAAACCTCATGAGATGAACTATGCCACCCACGATTTCGAGTTAGCAGCCGTAGTGCATGCATTGAAGATGTGGAGACATTTTCTTATTGGAAACCAATGTGAAGTATATACAGATCATAAGAGTTTGAAGTACATATTCACTCAGAAGGAGTTGAATCTTAGGCAAAGGAGATGGCTGGAACTCATTAAGGATTATGACATGAGATTGCATTATCATCCCGGAAAGGATAACGTAGTAGCTGATGCGCTAAGCCGTAAGAGCCATGTCAATACCCTGATGACGGAGGAATTTCCAAAGGAGTTAGCCGAGGACCTACGAGGACTACGTTTGGAGATAGTTCCGAGAGGCTATGTAGCAACATTAGAAATCCAGTCTACCCTGATGGATAAAATTAGAGAAGCTCAGAAAGCTGACAAGGAGGTTGTCGCTATAAAGGAGAGGATGAGCGAAGGAAAAGCTAAAGGATTTCGTGAGGATGAACACGACACCCTATGGTTTAAGGATCGAATCTATGTGCCCAATGACCCGGAGATCAGGAAGTTGATTTTACAGGAGGCCCATGATTCACCATACTCGATTCACCCAGGTAATACTAAGATGTATTTGGATTTGAAGGATATTTTCTGGTGGACTGGTATGAAGAAGGACATTGCGTAGTATGTAACAGTTTGTGATGTATGTCAGAAAGTGAAGGCAGAACATCAGAAGCCAGCAGGATTGTTACAACCTATGCCAATACCTGAATGGAAGTGGGAGAAGCTTGGCATGGTTTTTATCACTGGATTGCCCAGGACCAAAGCAGGATATGATTCAATCTGGGTAGTAGTAGACCGATTGACGAAGGTAGCCCACTTTATTCCTGTGAAAACCACATATACCAGTGCAAGGTTGGCTAAGATATACATGACCAGAATTGTATGTCTGCACGGAGTTCCGAGGAGCATCGTATCAGATAGAGGAACCCAGTTTACTTCAATGTTCCGGAATCATTTACATGAAACTTTGGGTACCAGACTAGAGTTTAGCACCGCGTTTCACCCGCAGACTGATGGACAGACGGAGAGAGTCAATCAGATTTTGGAGGATATGCTAAGAGCCTGTGCATTAGATTATGGATCTAGTTGGGATGACAACTTGCCCTACGCGGAGTTCTCATACAACAACAGTTACCAAGCCAGTTTGAAGATGGCACCGTTCGAGGTATTGTATGGAAGGAGATGCTGAACACCGTTGTCGTGGGACGAAGTTGGAGACCGACAGTTGTTTGGACCAGACTTAATCAAAGAGTCTGAGGAGAAGGTGAAGTTGATTCGAGATAGACTGAAGGTAGCTCAGTCCAGGCAGAAGAGTTATGCAGACTCAAAGCGCAAGAGATAACCTATGAGATCGGAGACAGAGCATACCTGAGAGTATCGCCTCTGCGAGGAGTTAAACGTTTCGGAGTTGAAGGGAAGTTAGCCCCGAGATTTGTGGGACCTTACCGTGTTTTGGAACGCATGGGAGAGGTTGCCTATAAGTTGGAATTGCCCGAAGGATTGGCAGGAGTGCACGATGTGTTTCACGTTTCTCAGCTTAAGAAGTGCCATGCGGAGATGGCCGATATACCGCTTAGAGACACAGTACCCCTGGAAGCAATTCAGTTAGACAGTGATCTGACTTACGAGGAGAAGCATGTTAAGATTCTCGAATTTTCGAGCAGAGTTACCCGCAGTAAGGTTATCAAGTTTTGCCAAGTTCAGTGGAGTCACCACACCGAGGAAGAAGCCACCTGGGAACGAGAAGATGATCTACGCAAGGACCACCCACACCTATTCTTTAGCCAAGTCGAATCTCGAGGACGAGATTCATTCTAAGGGGGGTAGGTTTGTAACATCCCAAATTTTCAATTTGGAATGTTATACATAGATCATAATTGCATTTCTTGTTTTTGCATTTTTATTCGTGGCATTCCTCGAAATTCTAAGCAACTCAAGGATCTACGGAGAGAGTTGGGGATTTTACCGTTTTCGTATTTGAGTTCGCTCGAATACCGGTACGAGGACAGCGTGATTCTAATTATTTTTCTCTCCTAAAAATATTTCTAAAAACAAAATATGAGCAGAGATAATATGACTTCTCCAAAATAACAGAAATATTGGAGGAAAAATGTTAAAATCACTTTTGGTATTTTTTCTGGATTTATTTTCGGATTTATTTGCATAGGAAAAAGACGCGTTTTTTCAAAATTGCCTTTAGGTCCGGGAAAAATGTTCACTTTGTCCTAAATATTATTAGAGGACGGTGAAAATTTATTTCGGGAATTTTGGAGTCCGTTTGGTATTTCTTTCGTTAGTTTTTCTGCGCCGGGACTCTTTTAGAAAAAAAAGGGAAATCGACCTAGTCTCGTACAGGGTCGGGAGACTAGGCTTTATAAGCCGCAGCCCCGCCGGCCCAAAGCCTCGCCTCGCCCGCAGCCCGCCCAAAACCGTAGCGCCGCCCCTGTCGCGCCCCGCCGCTGCCGCCCCGCCGCCGCCGCGACACCGCCGCATCGCAGCCCGCCGCCGCCGCCCCGCCTCGCCGGAGTCCGCCGGAGTTCCGCCGGAGTTGAGGTAGTTTTTTTTCGGTTAATAGATCGGTTTGTTTAGGAAAACCTAGATCTATTTTTTTAAATAGATCGGTTCAGTTTTTTTTATTTTCCGTCGGTTTAGTTAAATAGCGGACGTTCGTCCGTATGTTCGTTTTAACGAACGGTTTTTGTTAGTTAACCGCAGACAGCGAACGTTTGTTTGTTAGCCTGTTCATCGTTTTTCTTTTTTCGGGGTATTTATCCGCGGTTATTCCGATCGCGATTTCTGCCCTGATCTTATTTCGTGTTTTTCTTTTCGCTCGAGAGTCGGAATCAGGTGATTCAAAATCCCGGATCTTCGTCTCGAAGCCCTCTTTACGTTTAATCAACTTAAACAAAGTTTTGGCTACTGTAAAATTTGACTTTAAGCCAACTAGTAATTCGGAGCTCGTTTCTTTTGCAGTTTGAGTTTCGTTGCTTCTTTCGAGTTGATTCTTTTTGCAAACCGGAGTTCTTAAGTTGAACTTTCTGGTTAGATCTCTTATTTGAGTTTTACCCGTGCATTAGTTAAGTACTTATTGTATGCTTGTTTGTTTGATTGCGATAGAGTACCCGAAGTGCGCCGCTTGCTACTTTGAGTCTCTAGGTTTTGCGGATCATCAGCAAGGCAAATAACACTTTGATCATACTTTCCAATTACCCAGTTTTCATTGCATTAGTCCAAACCCTCACACATTGCATGAGTAGGATTAATTAATATGTGGGATTGGGAAGTAGATTGAGGTAGTACCTATTACCTGCATTACATTCAAACCTTTGGGAGTTACTTCTACGTTTGCTGCTAGGACATGCTATGCTCGTAGACGTGGATTGGGTGAGTGAAATCCATGACAGACGTGAGATTGTTAATTAATGGTTCAACTTAAGGTGGCAACATTAATACACATCTGGGTGGATTGAGGCATCTGGGTATTCCAATGATTGCCCGTTTTTCTTTTGGACCGCCACCCAGGCTCAAAGGGATCATGAGATTTTTCATACTAGAAACTTCCGTGTGCAGCCACAATGCTATTATGGGCTCTAGCATAGTATGAGTAAGTTGTGCGAACTCTTACAGTGGTGGACTAGCAGATGTAGGGGATGTAGGTTGGTACGGTCTGCCCGATCGTAAGGTGCTAGCGCTTCTGAAAGACTATGTCTTGGTCATCCGTTTCTCAAACACCATGCAATGCGAGAAACCAAACGGAGGCGATCGAGTCTTGTGGGAAAAGTGCACAAACCTCTACAGAGTGTACGAACTGATCATGATTAGCCGTGTCCCCGGGTATGGACGTATTGAGTATCTAGTACTTGGATTTTCATGTGCATCTCAACATGTTACTCTAATTTAATTTTGTTGGGTTTAATGATTACTTTAATTGGGGTTGAGAGGATGTCTATCTTCTCAACGATGTTTCAACTACCATGATAGTTAATTAAAATGCATTCCTTTGAAGTAGGGAAAAATTGGCTTTACGCAAAAACTTAACCATAGAGCTTTCCACCAGCCAAATATTGCGTATAGTATAGCTTTACTTTCATTGCATTCTCTTGTGTTACCTTGCCAGCATATTCCATGTGCTGACCCGTTTTCGGACTGCAACGTTTCATGTTGCAGACTTTTCAGACGACGAGTAAGATGCCCTTTTAGGTCGTGGTTCTATACTCAGTGATGCCACTGGAGTTGATGGACTCACTTGTCTTCCAAGCCTTCAGCCATATTATTTGTAATAAATTCATCGTTGGACTATCGATGTAATAAGTGTGTGATTGCTACTCTGTTATAAATCCTTCAAGTACTGTGCGTGTCAGCATTACTGATCCAGGGATGACACTGATGCACAGAGATCAGACTGTTTGAGGTCTGGTCGCTACACCTGACCATGACAATACTCATATTGTTGCTGAGGACATGAAGTTGAGGAAAGATGCAAGTCTCGGAAGATGGAGACAAAGTGATCCATATGCTGTGAGGAGAAGGATTGCTGTGGACTACAGATTCCATAACAAAGAACAGCAAGACTTCTATGAGACAGTTCTGCTTGACAAGAAGCCCATAGTGTGTGACATGAGATGGGTTGACTGGGACTACATCAAGGACAATTAAGATCACTTTCCAAATGTGATTGAAAGCTTCAAGGCTTGTGGTGTTGACAAGTTTGTAGGTCAAAAGTTGACCAAATGGAATGATGAACTCATCATGCAATTCTACTCCAGAGCTCATTTTTTCCTGATGGTAGAATTGTATGGATGTCTGAAGGTACAAGGTACCAATCAACTATTGATGAGTGGGCCAAGCTAATCAAAGCCCCCGAAGAGCATGAAGATGACTTGGATGTGTATGCCAAGAAGAAGCAAGACCACAGTCTATGGCCAATATGTACAAGGAGTTCCCTGATGATGACTTGGAGACACATAAGTTTGGATCTGTACATCACTTGCTATCTGGTCTAGCCACAATCAACACAATCTTGAGGCATACAGTGTTGCCCAAATCTGGAGATCATAAGATGATCAGAGGACATTCAATCAACCTATTGCATATATTTGATGTCCCTCAAAAGTTCAAAGTCATGAGTCTGATTGTTGAAACAATCAAGAGGACTACTGCTGATCAGAAGAGATCATGCGGGTATGCTCCACACATTCAGGAGCTCATCAACTCCCAGAAGGGCACATGCATATACTTGTTGGACAAGAAACATCTTCCCCTATATCCAGACTTTGAGGACAACACAGTTGTCATGGATGAGAATGAGCCATCTTCAGTGCAAGCACATGAGAAGAGAGAGAAAGCCAGAGCTGAGAAAGCTCCCAAGATGCTAAGTGTTGCTGTGGCATCTCAAATGTCTCTCAAGTCCAAACAAGATCAAATGGAATATCTGATTCAAGCAACTATGAGGACTGAGAAGGGCTTGGCCACCCTGACTCAGAATCAGGAGAGCTTGGAGAGGATCATTGAAACTAAGTTCTATGGTCTTGATATGAAAGTGACAGAGATACATTCTGAAGTTGAGGAGCTCCAGGAGGAAGCAGAGGAGAGGAGAGGACATGCTACCACAGATGCATTTCAGCAAGTGCCTCGAGGTCAAAGATTTGCTGAAGTGCCAATGCCTGATACGAGAGCTACTACATCAGCACCAGCAGCCACAGCTTCAGTGCCACCTCCAGCAGCCACTCCACCAGCTCCAACTAAATCATCTCAAGCCTTCGTCCTTGGAGTTCTCTCTACACCCCCCCCCGAAGATCGAGCCTGAGAGACGCATAGCACTATGCATTTTTAAACTTTTTGGTAACTTGTTGCCAAAGGGGGAGAAATATGTATAGATCATAGGCTTCGAGAGAGAGTGTTTTGCCTCTTTGTCTCTCTTGCTTTTGGTTGAACTTTATTGCGTGTTTTCTTTATACTCTATGTCTGTCTGTGAGATACTTGTTTGATCATGTGATTGATCATATGCTACCTTAATGCTTGCTTGGATGCTACTATCTTTTATATCCTTATATGATCATTCACTTTGCTTGGTGATGAGTGCAAGTTTTTAGTTCATATCATTTTGAGCGCTCCATCAAGATGTATGTGACATGGAAGAGTAACCCATGATCCTAATCGAATGTGCATTTGCATTCAAACACAAATTTTAAATAATGCACAAATTTAGGGGGAGCTCTTGTTTATCACATACTTCGCAAAGCGACGATGTATTTAATCATATTATCATTTGTCGAAGTTTTGATCTATATGTTGTCATCAATTACCAAAAAGGGGGAGATTGAAAGTGCAACTATCCCTAGGTGGTTTTGGTAATTCCTAGCAACATATAGCTCATTGAACTAATGCTATTTGAAGATAAATATTTCAGGAAAGTTCAATGATTGATATGGCATGGATTAGGAATGTGGACCCCTCAAAATGCTAAGGACAAATATTGGCTCAAGATCAAGACTCTACACTTTCTATTTTAGTGATCCAAGATCACATTGAGTCCATAGGAAAGCCAATACTATTAAAAGGGGACGAAGTGTTGCTTGATGGGTTTCTTGCTCAAAATGCTTAGTGATATGCTCCAAAAACCCTCAACCACTTTATCACATCCACATATGTCCCAAACCAAAGTCAAACTCGGCCCCACCGAAAAGTTCTATCTGGCGCCACCGAGTTCATTTGACATAGCCACTGCCACTAAACCCTAATCATTTCGGTCTCACCGAAAGGGATCTCGGTCTCACCGAGATGGGATTGCAAACTCTCTGTTTCCCTTCATAACATTTAGGTCTCACCGAGATGAGCGATCGGTCCCACCGAGTTCGCAATGCAAACTCTCTGTTTCCCCTTCGTAACGTTTCGGTCCCACCAAAATGAGCGAACCGGTCCCACTGAGTTTGCCTGACCAGCTCTCTGTAAGCTTATTACCAAAATCGGTCCCATCGATTTTGCGTAATCGGTCTCACCGAGATTACGTTATGCCCTAACCCTAATGAAATCGGTCCCACCGAGTTTGTGTAATCGGTCTCACCGAGATTACGTTATGCCCTAACCCTAATGAAATCGGTCCCACCGAGTTGATCATATCGGTCCCACCGAAATACCTAATGGTCACATTATGAACTAAATCGGTCTGACCGAGTTCTCTGAATCGGTCCCACCGAGTTTAGTAAATTGCGTGTAACGGTTAGACTTTTTGTGGAGGCTTTATATACCCCTCCACCCACTCTTCATTCGTGGAGAGAGCCATCAGAACATACCTACGCTTCCATTACTCACTGTTCTGAGAGAGAACCACCTACTCAAGTGTTGAGATCAAGATATTCCATTCCCACCATATGAATCTTGTTCTCTAGCCTTCCCCAAGCTGCTTTCCACTCAAATCATTCTTCCACCATATCCAAATCTGTGAGGAACTGTTTGAGTGTTGGGGAGACTATCATTTGAAGCATCGGAGCAAGGAGTTCATCATCAACACACCATCTATTACCTTTTGGAGAGTGGTGTCTCCTAGATTGGTTAGGTGTCACTTGGGAGCCTCCGACAAGATTGTGGAGTTGAACCAAGGAGCTTGTATTGGCAAGGAGATCGCCTATTTCGTGAAGATCTACCCTAGTGAGGCAAGTCCTTCGTGGGTGATGGCCATGGTAGGATAGACAAGGTTGCTTCTTCGTGGACCCTTCGTGGGTGGAGCCCTCCATGGACTCGCGCAACCGTTACCCTTCGTGGGTTGAAGTCTCCATCAACGTAGATGTACGATAGCACCACCTATCGGAACCACGACAAAAACATTCGTGTCTACACGTGCGTTTGCTCCCTCGAAACTCCTCCCTTTACCTTCATATGCAATTGTTTTACATTCCGCCACTATACTCTTAGAATTACATGTGTAGGTTGATTGTTTGACTTGTGCTAAGTTGCTAAAATCTGCCAAGATTTAAAATTGGGAAAAGGCTAGATTTTTAATTGGTCAAGTAGTCTAATCACCCCCTATAGACATACTTTCGATCCTACAGGATTACATGAACTATGATGTTGTTGCTATCTTCGACAAGCTTGTTGCCGTCCTTACTTCCACGCCTCGATGGGTATTGCTCAAAAATCAAAGCACACGGATGAGTACTGTGATGCAATTCAATACAAGCATTATGTGTTTTCTGTCACCACTGGTGGCACTGTTTTTGCATGGAATCCTTATGGTTTTGGTACATCTGTCTGCCACCATAATTAGAATTGTTTCATCCACATGCATGCAAGTTAGTATCCCCGTACTAATTAACCTTCTTGTGTTTCCAAGGTCCTATGAACATTCCACCACTTATACCTGAAATTTTTTATAACCAAGGGGGAGATGACGATGGTGATGATCACGAGCATGAGGACGAGCAGGACCTACATACTCAGTGGCGCCTGGCAACTTATTCCGATGGATCACCTCTTCTTGTATGTGTACGGGGCACTACTGATGTTACTAAGGAAGCATGTGTTGTCTCCCATGGTCCCGCTCTCTGGACCTATTCCAACATCCGTTGCAAGGTATTCGGGATGTATACTAGTGTTCTAGCATCGGCACCTTCTGCCTGGTTCCGTATTTATAGTCTTGGAGAAAACTCGCTCTTCCTTGGACAAAACTATCCAATGATGGCGAAAGGCGATCAAGCTGTTGTTGCCACAACGTTACTACCATTTATGAGAAGCAACTGTATCTATACCTCGGTCATCGCTATGGTTCCCTACCCTGGCTATGACAATATGTGTCCTGCTATAGGCCACTTCAGCCTGGATGATGGGTCCTACGTTGGTCTCAATATTGATAATAGCTGGCCCTTCCGAGAGGCTTACCTATGGTTCGAAGCAAGTGTTTCCAACGCTGAGGATATGTTGAGATGAAGTTCATTTCATTGCTAGTTATTTGTTGTGTGATAAAAACTTTAGTACTTACTACTATAATTTTTTGTTGGAAATAATATATAATCCGACATGTATCTTTATTGTCGTTGTGTGTTGATGACTTGCTATATCTAATGAATGGTACATTTGCATATGCATGTGATCAACTCAATTTATGGATGGTTTTCGAATCACTTCTTGGAGTGTGAGTACCGTAGTAGTAAAGCCAACATCTGGTTATATGAAGTTGCCACATCACATTGAGCAAGTAGTAGTATGCTAGTACAATAGTTAGTCCTAGTAGTAGTATACCATCAACTAGAGCTAGGTGTGGCACGGTGGACGAGAAATATGGTGATAGCATGAGGTGGGTGATACATCTCCAACGTATCTACTTTTCCAAACACTTTTGCCCTTGTTTTGGACTCTAACTTGCATGAACTGAATGGAACTAACCCGGACTGACGCTGTTTTCAGGAGAACTGCCATGTTGTTATTTTCATGCAGAAATAAAAGATCTCGGAATGAGCTGAAAATCCACAGAGACAAGTTTTGGAAATAATAGAAAATACTGGCGAAAGAATCACCATCAGGTGGCCCACACCCTATCCACGAGGGTGGAGGGCGCGCCCCCTGCCTCGTGGACCCCCTGGAGCTCCATCGACCTCAACTCCAACTCCATATATTCACGTCAGGGGCGAAAAAAATCAGAGAGAAGGATTCATCACGTTTTACGATACGGAGCCGCCGCCAAGCCTTAATCTCTCTCGGGAGGGCTGATCTGGAGTTCGTTCGGGTCTCTTGAGATGGGAATCCGTCGCCATCGTCATCATCAACCATCCCCCATCACCAATTTCATGATGCTCACCGCCGTGCGTGAGTACTCCCATCGTAGGCTTGCTGGACGGTGATGGGTTGGATGAGATTTACCATGTAATCTAGTTAGTTTTGTTAGGGTTTGATCCCTAGTATCCATTATGTTCTAAGATTGATGTTGCTATATGACTTTGCCATGCTTAATGCTTGTCACTAGGGCCCGAGTTCCATGATTTCAGATCTGATCCTATTATGTTTTCATGAATATATGTGAGTTCTTGATCCTATCTTGCAAGTCAATAGTCACCTACTATGTGTAATGATCCGGCAACCCCAAAGTGACAATAATCGGGACCACTCCCGGTGATGACCGTAGTTTGAGGAGTTCATGTATTCACTAAGTGTTAATGCTTTGGTCCGGTACAATATTAAAAGGAGGTATTAATATCCCTTAGTTTCCAATAGGACCCCGCTGCCACGGGAGGGTAGGACAAAAGATGTCATGCAAGTTCTTTTCTATAAACGCGTATGATTATATTCGGAATACATGCCTACATTACGTTGATGAACTGGAGCTAGTTTTGTGTCACTCTATGTTATAACTGTTGCATGAGGAATCACATCCGACATAATTATCCATCATTGATCCAATGCCTACGAGCTTTTCACATATTGATCTTTGCTTAGTTACTTTGCCATTGCCACTGTAACAATAACTGCAAAACAGCTACTGTTACTTTTGCCACCGTTACCGTTACTTCCATACTAATTTGCTACTAAATACTTTGCTGCAGATATTAAGTCTTCCAGGTGTGGTTGAATCGAAAACTCAACTGCTAATACTTGAGAATATTCTTTGGCTCCCCTTGTGTCGAATCAATAAATTTGGGTTGAATACTCTACCCTCGAAAACTGTTGCGATCCCCTATACTTGTGGGTTTATCAAGACTATTTTTTGGCGCCGTTGCCGGGGAGCATAGCTATATTCTTTCAGTCACTTGGGATTTATATCTATTGATCACTATGAAAAACTTGAGAGATGAAAAAACCAAGATTTTTCCTTCAACTATGAGGGGAGGTAAGGAAATGCCATCTAGCTATGCACTTGATTCACCCTCTGTTATGAGTAAATTTGCAACACCTACACCTACTATTGAATATGATATGTCGCATGTTCTTGATGATGCCACTTCTGCTATGCATGATACTTATGATGAAACTACTTCTATGTTTGATAATACTGTGCCACTAGGTGAATTTCTTGCTGAACAACTTGCTAGGGCTTGAGAGAATGAAATTACTGAAACTGATAATATTGATGAAAGTGATGATGAAGATTCTCGCCCTAGATATGAATTGCCTGTTGTGCCTGAGGGTTATGTTATGGATGAAGAAACTGCTAGAGATCTTTTAGCTTGAAAAGATAGATATGATCTTAAGAAACTATTAGCTAAGCTGAAAGAAAAGTCTTTGAATGCTAGAGGGAAATATGACCCTGCTTTTGCTACTTCACCTATCTGTATTTCTGATAGGGATTATGATTTCTCTGCCGACCTTGAGATAATTACTTTGGTTGAATCTGATCCTTTTTATGGCTATGAATCTGAAACTTTTATGGCACATTTTACTAAATTAAATGGTATAGTCACTCTATTCACCAATGAGGAAAAAAATCGTTACTACTATATCCTTCAGTTATTTCCGTTCTCATTAAAGGGTGATGCTAAAATATGGTTTAATTCTCTTGATCCTGGTTCTGTGCGTAGTCCCCAGGATATGATTTATTACTTCTCTGCTAAATATTTCCTCGCTCATAAGAAACAAGCTGCCTTAAGGGAAATATATAATTTTGTGCAAATTGAAGAAGAGAGTCTCCCACAAGCTTGGGCGAGGCTTCTCCGATTACTTAATGCTTTGCATGATCATCCTCTCAAGAAAAATGAAATACTTGATATCTTTTATAATGGACTAACCGATGCTTCCAGAGACCGCCTGGATAGTTGTGCTGGTTGTGTTTTCAGGGAAAGAACCGATGAGCAAGCTGAATTGCTATTGAATAATATGTTGAGTAATGAAAATAATTGGACACTTCCTGAACCAACTCCTAAGATAACCAAGAAGAAAAGGGGTATTCTATTTCTCAGTCCTGAAGATATGCTCAAGGCAAAGAAATCTATGAAAGAAAAAGGTATTAAAGCTGAAGATGTTAAGAGTTTATCACCTATTGAAGAAATACATGGTCTTGATAACCCGACACAGGTACTAAAGGAAATTATCTCTATAGATTTGATGAAGGTGATATCCATCGTAATAAGTCTGCTAGCCAATGCTTGGATGAGTTTGATAATTTTATTGTTAAACAAGAAAACTTCAATGCTTATGTTGGTAGACCATTGAAATGTAATGCTTATATAATTGAACACTTGAGTGATTATATGTCTAGAGTTAAAGGTGAACTTAAACTCATTAGTAAACATGCTTCTATGGTTACCACTCAGGTAGAACAAGTGCTTAAAGCACAAAATGATCTGCACAATGAATTAAATAATAAGAAAAATGATAATGCTGTTAGAGTTGTGACTAGAGGGGGTAGAATGACTCAGGAACCTTTATATCTAGAGGGCCACCCAAAGCGAATTGAGCAAGATTCTCAAAGAGCTATTGTTGATACACCTAGTCCTTCTAAGAAGAAGAAAAAGAAAAATGATAGGACTTTGCATGCTTCTAGTGAACCTGTTGTTGACACACCTGAGAGTCCCAATGACATTTCTATTTCTGATGCTGAAACACAATCTGGTAATGAACACGAACCTAGTGAAAATGATAATGATGATGTTCATGTTCATGCTAAACCTAGCAATAACAATGATGTAGAGATTGAACCTGCTGTTGATCTTGATAACCCACAATCAAAGAATCAACGTTATGATAAAAGAGACTTCTTTGCTAGCTAGCACAGTAAAGAAAGAGAACCATGGGTTCAGAAACCCATGCCTTTTCCTCCTAAACCATCCGAGAAAAAGGATGACGAGGATTTTGAGCGCTTTGCTGAAATGATTAGACCTATCTTTTTGTGTATGCGTTTGACTGATATGCTTAAAACAAATCCTTATGCTAAGTATATGAAAGATATTGTTACAAATAAAATAAAGATACCGGAAGTTGAAATTTCCACCATGCTTGCCAATTATACTTTTAAAGGTGGAATACCAAATAAACTAGGAGATCTAGGAGTACCAACTATACCATGCTCCATTAAAAGAAACTATGTTAATACTGCTTTATGTGATCTTGGAGCCGATGTTAGTGTTATGCCTCTCTCTTTATACTGTAGACTCGGTTTGAAATAGTTGACACCTACCGAAATATCTTTGCAAATGATCGATAAATCAACTGCTATACCAGTCGGTATTTGTGAGGATGTGCCTGTTGTGGTTGCAAACGTTACTATTTTAACGGACTTTGTTATTCTTGATATTTCCGAGGAAGATAGTATGTCTATTATCCTTGGTAGACCCTTTTTGAATACTGCAGGAGCTGTTATTGATTGCAACAAAGGCAATGTCACTTTTCATGTTAATGGTAATGAGCATACGGTACATTTTCCGAGGAAACAACCTCAAGTCCATTGTATCAATTCTATCGGAAAAATTTCAACTATTATTATTGGAGGTTTTGAATTTCCTCTTCCAACTGTCAAGACGAAATATGATATTCTTATTGTTGGGGACATGCATATCTCCGTTGAGGTAACCCAGTGTTATTAAAAAATTCTCCGATTTCATGTTATTCGAAAAGAGTTTGTTAACAAGACTTGATCAACCCTGTTAGTAGATTCCTTTTGATGAGCATGAGATGGATGAAGTTAGAAAGCACAACTCTCTGTACCCTCCTTTTACTTCCTGTTATTTAGATTAAATAAAGCAAAAATAGTATATTCTGTCTATTTTCTGAATTATCCTTGCAATAAAAAATTACCCCGAAAATAAAAGTTCTCCAAATGTCCCGAAAATGAAATATGATTTTTTGTTGATTATTTAAGAATTATTGGCACTGAGAACACATCGGGGGCACACCACTTGGCCACAAGGGTTCAGGGCGCGCCCACCCCCCGGGCATGCCCCTGCCTCGTGGGCCCCACGTGGACCCCCTCCACTTATTCCTGCACCCACTCACTTGGTCTTCCTCCAAAAAAATCCTCCCATAGCTCAAACCCGTGTTCTAGCTCGTTTTGCTGCCATTTTCGATCTCCTTGCTCAATGCTTCATTCACAAAACTGTTTTGGGGGATTGTTCTTCGGTATGTAACTCCTCCAATGGTCAAATTAGTTTTTGTTCTAGTGCTTTATTTATTGCAAATTTTTGCTGCTAAGGTGACCCTTTTCTTGAGCTTGCATGTCAAATTTATTTGGTCCCAAGTAGTTCTAATGCATTGTATAGTCTCTAGGCACATGTGGGGGTAGTTGCTATCAATCTTGTTGAGTTTGGTTCACTTTTATTTTGAGTCACTAAAAATTTCAGAAATTTTTCAAAGGAAGAAAATGTGGAGGAGATTGTTGAGAGGCTCTTCGAGCTGAAGCTCGGAGGATAAACAGAATGAGGAGAATAAAAAGCCCAAATACAATCTTCCTCGCACTGCGGACTTCCGGTCGTGTGAATGGCCTTGTGATGAGTTCTTGAGAGCCGCCGAAATTTGTGATGATATTTATTACTTGGCTGAGAATGCAGGCCTCACCGACTTCCTCCACGACCCGCGCAAGCAGTATCTCCTACTCACTAATATTTTCGTGCAATTTTTTTATTTCCATGCTAAGAAATCACCACCTTCACTGGAGTTTCACTTATATGATGAGGTTAGGGAGATGTCACTATATGATTTTTGTCAGGTCTGTAAGATACCCTTTGCGGGCAGCATAGAGGAACCACATTGTAATGATGTGGAGGGGTTTATTGATACAATTGATGTAGGGGAGACGAGGAAAGTTTCAGATTCAAGAATAAGTAGTATACATTTTCCGATTCTACGTTACTTTGCGATATTTCTTAGTAGATGCTTAATTGGTCGCAGGAATAGTGGAAATGTTAGTGCGCCTGATATTGTCATTTTTGCGCCATGCTTTGTTTCGCGATACCACTTTTTGCTTAGGCGCTATTATTGCTGAATGATTAAGTCTGAATCGTACAAAGGGCCCCATCTTTGGAGGCATCTTGTAACATCCCAAATTTTCAATTTGGAATGTTCTACTTAGATCATCATATGCATATCATGTTTTGTTGCATTGTTGGTTTAGATCCTAAAATCGTAAGCAACTCAAGGACCTTGAGAGAGAGTTGGGGATTTCATTATTTTCATATTTGAATTTTCTCAAATATTGAAAAGGGGATCATTAGATTTTAATTATTTTCTCTCTAAAATATTTCAGTATTAAAAATATATGAGAGGAGATAATATGACTTCTCCAAAATAAAAAAAATATTGGAGGAAAATATGAAAATTGAATAAACAAATTTTATTTGGATTTTATTGCTATTTTATTTGCACTAGAAAAAGATGCATTTTTCAAAACTGCATTTTTTAGGCCAAGAAAATGTTCACCTAGTTCTAAATATTTTATTTCGACGGTGAAAATTGTTTTTGGCATTTTTAGATTTTTTATTTATTTAATTAGGATTTGTTTTCTGTTCGGGAGTTTAAAAAAAGTTTAGGCCGCCCCGACCAGTTGGGCCGAAGCCCAACTGGCCAGCCGCCCACGCAGCCCCCACCAGGCGGCCGCTCGCGCGCGCGCGCCTGCTTCCGCTCTGGGCCGCGCCCCGGCCCACCTGGCCCACCTGGCCCATCCGTCCCGCTGCCGTCCTCCGTTCGGACTCCGACGGGAGTCCCGCTCGCCGCCGCCGCCGCCGAGTCCAGCTGGACCACGCCTCTGCCTCCTTTCCCCCTCCCCAAGCCAAGCCCCGTCCCCTAGCCTATATAAGCCGCCGCCCCGGCCTCGTTTTCGCCACCCCGCCGCCTCCCGAGCACCGCCACCGCCCGCGCCGCCGGAGTGTCGCCGCCGCCGCGCCTAGCTCCGGCGTCCGCCTTGCCGCCCCAAGCCGCCTCACCGCCTCGCCTCGCCCTCAGATGTTGCCGAGCCCCGCCGGAGCCGCCGCTGCCGCCGTTGACCCCGCCGCCGGCCGGTTTTCTTCCGCCGGTTTTTCGAGGTAAAACCGAACGATTTTCAGGTTTAGATCGGTTTAGTTGTTTAGATCGGTTTTTATAAAACCTACTTAGTTAAACAACGTACGTTTGTTTAGGGTTTTGAATATACAAATTCGTTAGTTAGTTTTAACTAGTGAAGGTTCGTCTGTTAGTTTTTCTTTTTAGTTGTTTTTCTCAGCCAGGGACCTATCCGTAGTTTTTATTATGCAATTTCTTTCGATCACAACTTTTCGCTCGTTTATCGGAATTAGGTGAAACCAACGCCCACGTTTTTGTTACGACCCCCTCTGTTTAGTTAATCAACTCAAACATGATTTTGACAATTTTAAAAGTAGTATTCAACCAGTTTTGTGTTTGAGCTTCGTTTGGTCATAACTTGAGTTTCGTAACTCCGGTTTCGTCAATTCTTTTTGCAAATCGAAGCTCTTGGCGTAAACTTTCTGATAAGACCAAATTCATTAAGTTTTGGTACTGTTAGAAATTGTTTCCTGTTGTGTTTCTTATTTTCTTGTTTTCGAAGTCTTCCGAGTTTCGTTCTTCGATTCTATCGCTTGATTGCTTATGTATGCTATTGTTTGAATGCGATAGAATACCTTGAGTGCGAAGCTTGCTACTACAACTCACTAGGTTTCAGCGATTATCAGCAAGGCAAGTTCATACTTTGATCATACTTTCCAATACCCAGTTTTATTGCATTAGTTATATCCTCAAATACTTGCATGAGTAGGACTGGTTACATAATATGATGTTTTTGTAGTTCATGAGGTAGGAACCCAATGACTTGAGATCAAACGAAGGGAATAAACGCTTTGTTACTTATTGCTTAGCCATGCTTGTAGACGTGGATTGGTTTGATCAATTTCATGAAAGTTGTGAGTGTAATTACAACTAAGGGTTTCTTTAAGGTGGCATTTAATACACATCTGGGTGGATTGGTTGTGGCACCCTGGTGTCGGGGGAAACTGTCCGCCACGAACACCTATGGGACCGGAGCCCCTTGTCTGTGCGGTACGAGGGCGGAGGGAGCACGAAGAGCAGATCGTAGCGAGCACGCGGGCAGTTTTACCCAGGTTCGGGCCGCGGTAGACGCGTAAAACCCTACTCCTGCTTAGTCGTGTATTAAGTTTGAGTGCTCGGGAGCTTGAAGAAGCAGCTGCACCGAGCGTGAGAGTGATCTAGGTTCCGAACCCCCTCCACGTTGTGCATGGGCCTCCTTTTATAGTGTAAGGGGTCACCGACAGGTGTCAACGTAGGAGAAAGGGGTAAAAACGTAAAAGAGGTGGTAGTTGTAACAGTGCGGGAACAGTGGAGCTACAGTGCAGAACAGTGGTCTATACCTACTTTGACAGTGGGGGACAAGGGCATTTAATGCCCGTCGCCGTCGACCCCAAAAGCTCCCGCTCTTGCGTCTCCGTCTGCCACGGCGATGGATCCATCACCGTGGAGTGCCACAGTGT
The DNA here is from genome assembly GCA_902687465.1 of Secale cereale. Lineage (NCBI taxonomy): Eukaryota > Viridiplantae > Streptophyta > Magnoliopsida > Poales > Poaceae > Secale > Secale cereale. The sequence continues at coordinate 125,251,301 of LR738711.1, forward strand.
ACCCCAGGCTGCACAGCCATCCGCCACGCGTCCCTGGATAGGCCCCAGGGCGACGCGTGGGCCGATGAGCTGGAGCGCGGGCACACAGCGCAGCCTTCCCGGCAAGCACCTTGCCGGGGCCTTGATCTTGCCGGGCCCGGGAGCTTGCCGCTCCCCGGGCCCTTGCCGGGGCGCATATAGCGCCGAGGCGTGTCTTCTAATCTTCCTGGCATGCTCCTCTTGCCAGGGCCTTGTACTAGTGGAGCAGTCTTGAGCCTGGTACGGCCTTCCCGGCAAGCTCCTCTTGCCGGGGTCTCGATCTTATGTCTTGTATACTTTGTTTTTGAATGGTTTAATAGGGAGCAGGAAGGTCTCCGGCGAGCACACGGTAAACCCTGCCGCGGGAAGCTGCGACCGCCCGTGCACAAGTTGGGGTACTGAGGTACCCCTACCTTAGTACACCGACAGGAGCCCCCGGGCCTGGGCCACACACGGTGCCGAGCGCTGTTGGGCCAGGCCCAAAACAGTGCACGGGCACCCGCGGCCCGCGGCGCACCGAATCCACTTCCGTATCCGCCGCACCCCACCGTAACGGCACGCGTCGATCGCGGCGTCGTGGGATGGGACGTGCCCACGATTTCTTAATGGAAAGGGCGAAACGCCCCACACTCCCCCATAAAAGCAGAGGAAGCGGGCGCGGTTCCCCTCCTTGCGCTTTCATTGCATCGTCTTCCTTCTCCAAAGATTCTCTTGCGCTCTGCTTCCACGCCTCCGCCGCCGCCGTCTGCATCTCCGGCGTCGTCGGACCTTTCGCCCCTCCTTCCTTACGCCGCGCCCGCCATGGCCCCGAAGACCGACAAGGCGAAGGCGGAGAAGGCCAAGAGGGAGAAATCGGAGCAAGCGGCGAAGCTCGCCGCGTACCGGAAGAAGCACCTCGTCTTCCCGCCGAAGCTCGGCGTGCGGGAGCTCTGGAACAAGTATTACTTGTTCTGGGCCAAGGAAACCAACGCGCATCCCCGCACGCGAGCATATCCGGCCGCCGCCAAGGACAGCTATCCCGGCGGGTACTACTTCTTCGCAGCCTTTTTTCACTGTGGTCTCTGCCCTCCTTTCTCAAACTTCTTCTGCGACATTATGAACACATACGGCCTCCATCTGCTTGACTTCACCCCCAACGCCATCCTCACCATGGCGGTTTTCGCACACATGTGCGAAAACTTCATAGGAGTACACCCAAACGTAGCGCTTTTTAGGCACTTCTTCACTCCTAGAGCAGAGGCCGACGCCCCCTCTCCGGAGGAATTTCTTGGGTTTTCCGTCCGAATAAAAAAGGAGCGTACTTGCCGGGGGAGCTCCGCGGCAAGTGGGAGGAATGGCGAGCGGAGTGGTGCTGGATCGTCGAAGACCAGCCGCAAGCCTTCACCGCGCCGCGCACAACGCCCATCGTGCGCGGCAGGGACTGGAGCGAGCTCGATTCGGACGACATCAAGCTCGACATCGCCCTCGTCCGGATTCTTCGTCTTCGGATGGCCAAGCTGTCAGTTGCAGAGGTGGGCGCTGATTTCCTCCGCCGGCGCATCGCCCCTCTCCAAGACCGGAAGAGGTCAGCCTGGGAGTACGGCGGCCCGGCAGACATAATGAGGCTGCGCCCCGGGCTCAACTTCAACTTCACCACGCTGGAGCTGAAGGGGATGGTCCGGGAACTCTTCAAGTACGACCCGGCACACCCTGAGTGGTTCAGGCCTCCCCGGGAAGTGGTGCCGCTCTGCAACAACATCGTCCGGGACCGGATCCTCGCCATGATGCCCATTTGTGACTCGCACGGCGTGGACCGCACGTGGATCGCTCCCAAGCCCATCGACGTCCTCAACTTCTACGACAACCTTGCAGAGGTGGCGAAGAACAAGAACGACCTCAAGGAGCACACGCGGGACACCACCGACCAGGAGATTGCCTATATGGCTTCTCGGGCTGAAGAGGCCGCTGCAGCCGCAGCGGCAGGAATTTTTGGATACACGCCTGAAGAGGCGGAGGTTGCGGATGCGTCCGCCCAGGCGGAGGAGGCGGAGATCCGCAGGTTGCTGCAGCTCCCTCCCGACGCGCTCGCCGGGGTCCCCTCGCTGAGGCACTCCGGGATCCATGGAATCACGGCCGAGGCCGCGGCAATGGAGGGTGCCGCCGGAGGGAGCAGAGGCGCCGCGAGGGGCGGAGGCGCCAAGGGAAAAGGGGTCGCAGCGCAGGGCGCTGGGACCAGCGAGCCGGCCGGGGAAGAGGAGGAGGAGGAGGCCGAGGACTCCGGCGGATCTACGGAGCTCTACGCCGACGACCTCTCCTCGTCGGAGAGCTCCCCGCCCCCGGCAAGCCCGAGGCAGTCCCCACAGAAGCGTCTCCGCAAGACGGCGACGGGGGAGAGGGCGCAGGCGCCCCGGCAATAGCCAGCTCGCCGGGCAGCTCCCCGGGGGAGCCAAGCCGCGCCAAGGCCGACCGGCGCACCAGCCACAGCAGAGGCAACCCGCGCGCCGGCCACGACGGAGGCGCCTCGCAGGCCGGCGCCGAGCCGACAGGGATCTTCTCGGAGCGGAGCAACGGCTCCGCCCGCTCCTCGGGCGCCGGCTACCACTGGGGCTGGGTCTTCACAGCCCCCAGCCCCAGGGACCACGAAGCGCGCAAGGGAGTCTTCATCTTCCGCTCCTCGCGCCGACGCGCCGACGGTGGAGTATGACTTCTCCGCCTGGAGCGAGGACGACGAGGAGGACCATGAGTAAGAGTCTAAGATCTTACACCTTCTCGATTTTTGTCTTGGTTTTTGTTGATGTTGACTTTGTCTATTGCTTTGATTTTAGGACCCTGACTCAGCGCGCGGCGAAGAAGGCCAAGGCGCCTGTGGCCGAGGCCGCGGAAGACTCAGCCGCCGCGGCAACAGGAGGTGTGCCGGAGCCGAGCCTGCCGGACCCGAGCGCTGCTCCGAGGAGCAGCCCCCAGCGCAGCCCCCAGCGTAAGTCTGGGATTTACTCTTTCGCTTGTCGGGGTACGCCTGAGGATTGATCTTGTCTTCATATCTTGATGTTTCTTCTCTTGATTTGTGCAGAGGTGGAGCCACAGCGGGAAGAGCGCCCGGAGACCGTCACCGAGGAGCCGCAGGCCCCGCCGTCCCCGCCAAGGCAGAACTCTCCGGCAAGGGAGAGCTCTCCGCCAAGGGCGGGTACTCCGCCAAGGCAGAGTACCCCGCCAAGGGCGAGCAGCCCGGCGAGGGTGGCCACTCCGCCAAGGCCGAGCTCCCCGGCGAGGGAGCCCGCCGCTGAGGACGTCCGCCAAGGTATGTTCTGTAGCTTGTCTTCTTGGCTTCGTTTCTTTTTGGATATTTGCTTGAATCTTGAACTTCTTCTTCTTCTTTTTCTTCTTAGATCTTCCTCCTCCCGAGCCCATGGAGACAGAGGTTATCAACCTCGAGGAGGAGGGCGCGCAGGGCGGCGGCGGCGACGTCCCTGCCACCGAGGAGATGGCTGAGGCCGCCGAGCCGGCCGCGCAGGAGACTGCTCCGGCTGCGGACGCAGCGGCCGGGGAGGGGGACGGCGGCCGCACCGCCGACCCGGAGGTGGCGGGAGCACCGGATGCTGCACCGGCCGCCGACCCCTCCGCCAGCAAGGAGCAAGGGTACTACCTTGAGGCCCCCAACGGCGTCTTCATCCAGATGCCTTGGGGGTCTTCATCGCGAGCTCCCGCGGAGGGCGAGACGTTTGACGGAGAAGTCCTCGCCTCCGCGGGCCTGAAGATCGTCGAGGCGCCCGGCGGGAGCGAGGGGCCCGAGGAGGAGAAGCTGCTCCATCAGCTCCTGGCCCTTTACCGGGCCAGGCAGGCGAAGCTCGCCTCCCGGGAGGCCCTTGCCGCCAAGGCCGCCGCGGAAATGGAGAAGCGCGCGGCAGAGCTCAGCGCCACCAACCAGGCGGCCCTCCGCGAGGTGGCGGAGGAGCGCGAGCGTCTCGCCGGCGAGTATCAGGAATGGGTGCTCGAGAAGGCCGAAGCTGAGGAACAGCAGCGGCTCGTCGGGGTGGAGTTGTCCCGGCGAGAAGGAGAGCTCGTGCAGCGGAAGGTCGATCTCGACTCCCATGAGGAGGACCTTGCCGCTCGCGAGACGGCCCTTGGCGGGGAGTTGAAGGAGGCGAAGGCCGCCGCGGTTGCCGCGGAAGACGCCAAGAAGGAGCTCGCCGCCAAGGTTGAGCAGCTGGAGAAGGCGCTGAAGGTGAGCGCGGAGAAGGTTGCCGCGCTCATCACGGAGCGCGAGAAGGACGCCCACACAAATTCTGAGCTCCAGGTGAGCCTCTCCAAGAGGGGCGACGAGTTGAAGGCCGCCAAGGACTCCATCGAGGACTTGGAGCTGAAGGTCACCACTCTGAAGGATTCACTCGATGCTGCCCGGGCTCAGGAGAACAAGCTGAAGGAGGAACTCCGCAAGGAGCGGACCCTGGTGGACAGCGTCAACAAAGCATCCGAGCTCTTCCGCCAAACCATTGAGGTATGGACCGAAGACTTGGTTTCTTCTGCGTCCAACATTGACCAGGAGTTGCTGGCGCTGAAGGTCGAACATCTCATCTACTCGCCGGATCCGGATCTCCCGCACAGCGCCAAGCTCAGCCTCTTCTTCAGAGGGATCGCGCCGGCCCTGGCAGGTCTCCGGAACCAAATCCCCGCGCGGCTGGCCGAGGAGTCGCGCCTGCTCTGCGCGGGAACTCTGGAGCGGGTGCTGACGAAGATCGTGTACCGCAACCCGGGGATCAATCTCACCAACGTTCTTCGCAGCTTGCCGGCTGATGCGAACACGGAGGCCCTGAAGGAAAAAGTCGCCCACATCATCGCCAAGGTGGCTAAGCTCGGCAGGAAGGAGGGCGACCGCGTAGATTAGGCCTCCATTATCTTTATCTTTTTGTTGCTGCATATGATATCATGAACTTATTAGTCCATCGCGACAAGTTATCCTTTGTAAGATATTTATCTCATTTTGATTAAGTAGTGCGATGTCATCTTCCTCGTCTTAATCCTTGACTTTGTATGTTTTTCACCCTACGCTCCCGGGGAGCTTGCCGGCAAGGGACCTTTGCCGCGAGCGCTGAGTGCTGGACTCTAAGCAGCCTGCTGGCCAAGGTCTTACCGGCAAGCAACCTCGCCGCGGCTAGCCGCAACGCACTTAGCTTGCTGAGCGTGCTCGAAAACGAAACAAGGGCGCGACACTTGTCGCAGCTCACTTAAATCGTTGAGTGAACTCGAAAACAAGATAAGGGTGCGGCAAGCTACGGGTAGGTTCCTCCGCGCACAGGTTTTCCATACAAAGTGTGATTGTTCAAGGAAGACAACTAAAATTTAAAATTTGAACTGGTCAAATTCTAACAACTTATCTTTCATATGCTGCTTGCTTATATTGTTTGCTTTCCGGTAAGGCTTCTCTTTCTTGAACAGCACTTGGTTCCTCCTCCACCTCCTTCCCCCCCGGCAAACTTGTGCGCGAGGAACGTTCCTTCTGTTTAAGAGGAAAGAAAAGGGAGAGGGAAACAAGTATATGGCCTTTCGGTGTGCTAATGCTTACCGTATACTTGAGTGTTGCACCAATTGCCGAACAAAACATGCAAATAGCAAAGAAGAGCATGCAAAAGGCGATCGGTGCGAAGAACACAAAAACTTTACTGATGCACGGGGTCTGCGCCCGGCTTTGTACAAAGGGTTACATGCAACAGCGGCAAAGCTTGTACAAAAGGTGGTTGCCGGAGCGGATCACGGCAACCGCGCCTTATGGGTGAAACTTGCGAAGATGCTCTATGTTCCAGGAGTTGCTCACCGGTAAGCCTTCTTCGGTCTCGAGGCGGACAGCGCCGGGCCTCGTGACTTGTCTCACCCGATAAGGGCCTTCCCACTTCGGCGTCAACTTGTTGGAATTCTTGGCGGACTGAACACGCCGAAGAACAAGGTCGCCTTCCTCGAGACTCCTGGCCTTGACCTTGCGGCTATGGTAGCGACGCAAGGCTTGCTGGTATCGAGCAGCTCGTACAGCAGCCTGGAGACGTTCCTCCTCGAGGAGCAATGCGTCATCTTGCCGCAGTTGCTCTTGCTCGAGCTCATCATAAGCGAGTACTCGAGGAGATCCGTATACGAGTTCCGTGGGGAGAACTGCCTCTGCTCCATAGACTAGAGCAAAGGGTGTTTGTCCGGTGGCTCGACTTGGTGTCGTCCTGATTGACCAAAGAGCCGCCAGTAGCTCCTCTATCCAATTTCTTCCGCACCTGCGCAGCCTGTCAAAGGTCCTCGTCTTGAGTCCGCGCAGCACTTCAGCATTTGCCCTCTCCGCTTGACCGTTGCTCCTCGGGTGAGCAACAGAAGCGAAACAGACCTTGGCGCCAAGGTCTTGGACGTACTGCATGAAGGTGCGACTAGTGAATTGTGTACCGTTGTCGGTGATGATCCTGTTAGGGATCCCGAAACGGCAAACAATCGACCTGAAGAACCTGACCGCTGACTGTGCTGTCACCTTCCTCACCGGCTCCACTTCTGGCCACTTTGTGAACTTGTCGATTGCAACGTACAAGTACTCAAAGCCCCCGACGGCTCGGGGGAAGGGGCCGAGGATATCGAGCCCCCAGACCGAGAAGGGCCAGGACAAAGGGATTGTTTGGAGAGCTTGAGCTGGCTGATGAATTTGCTTTGCATGGAACTGGCACGCTTCACACTTGGTTACTAGTGCAGTTGCATCTTGGAGGGCTTCTTGCCAAAAGAACCCTTGCCGGAAAGCCTTCCCGGCAAGCGCCCTTGCGCCAATGTGGTGGCCGCATATGCCTCCGTGTATTTCCGCCAACAGCTTCTGTCCATCTTCCCTGGAGATGCACTTCAGTCTGACACCATTGAGTCTTCTTCTGTACAGCTCGTTATCCACGAACTGGTACATACTTGACTGTCTGGTTATCTTCTCTATCTCTTGAGGGTCGTCGGGAAGTTCTCCAGTTTGCAGAAAACGGACTATCTGCTGCGCCCATGCCGGAGCTCGAGGCTCGACGGCAAGGACTAAAGGCTCGAGGGCCGCTGCGGGAACCTCAGCTTCTACGGCAAGGACCTCTGGTTCTGCCGGAGCTGACGGTCCCCCGGCAAGCTCGCCGGGACGAGGCTTGTCAGGAACGCTTGCTTCAACTGTACAGACCCGAGGATCTGCAGGAGCAAGCTGTTCCTCAGCGTTGTGGTTGTTGATCTTGGGGACCTTGGCGGCGGTTTCAGGAAGATCCGCCGGCAAGTAGTCGCCGGAGACCAACTTCCTCTTCTTGGACTGTCCAATTGATGGTGTAACGGATGGTTGAGTCAGCTTGAGCAAGAAGGTCCCTGGTTCCACAGGTAACTTCATTGCGGCACACTTTGAAAGGCCATCTGCAATTTCATTCTGAGCTCTCGGGACGTGCTCCATCTGCAGACCTTCAAAGTGCTCTTCAAGCTTTCTCACTTCATCGACATAAGCTTCCATCAAAGGGCTCTGATAGCTCTTGTTGACTTGCCGGACCACCAACTGAGAATCTCCTCGTACAATCAGCTTCCTGATCCCAAGTTCGGCCGCAATCCTGAGGCCGGCGAGCAAGCCTTCATATTCAGCAGTGTTGTTTGTCGCTTGCTCCCTGGGAAAGTGCATCTGGATAACATATTTGAGGTGCTCTCCGGTGGGCGCGATGAGTACCACGCCAGCACCGGCGCCTTGCAGCGAGAAGGCACCATCAAAATACATTACCCATTCACTTGTAGCTTCTTGTACGGGTGTACTTGTTTCTTGAACTTCTTCGTCGGGCGTTGGGGTCCACTCAGCTATGAATTCTGCCAAAGCTCGGCTCTGTATGGTTGAAGTACTTTCAAACTTGAGTCCAAAGCTTGACAGTTCCAGTGCCCACTCAACGATCCTGCCTGTCGCTTCGGGGTTATGCAATATCCTCTTTAGCGGAAAGCGAGTGACCACTGTTATCTCATGGGCTTGGAAGTAATGGCGCAGCTTTCTCGAGGCCATGAGGAGGCCGAAAAGCAACTTTTGCACACCAGAGTACCTTGATCTAGCCCCCTGGAGAAGGGAACTTACAAAATACACTGGGCGTTGCACCATCTTCTTCCGCACCTCATCCTGTTCCCGCGTAGTGCCTTCCTTGTCGGGGCCAGAGCTTGCCGGAGCAGCCCCCTGCTTGTCGCTGGATTCGCTTGCCGGTGGTGCTGACTCCTCGTCGGACTCCCTCTCCGCTACTAACGCAGCACTAACCACTTGGTTGGTTGCCGCTAAGTATAGCAGCAACTTTTCCTGTGGTCTAGGTGCGACAAGTATTGGAGTGGAGGACAGGTACCGTTTCAAATCCTGCAGCGCAGCCTCCGCTTCCGGAGTCCAGTTCATGGGACCTGCCTTCTTCAAGATTTTGAAGAAAGGTAGGGCGCGTTCTGCAGACTTTGAAATGAACCTACTGAGGGCAGCCACGCAACCTGCAAGCCTCCTGACATCCTTGACGCGCTTTGGGGCCTCTATCTGCTCAATGGCTTTAATCTTGTCGGGGTTGGCTTCAATCCCCCTCTGTGATACAAAGAACCCGAGAAGCTTGCCGGAGGGGACTCCAAAGACGCACTTCTCGGGGTTCAACTTGAGCTGTATCCTGCGCAGGTTCTGAAACGTTTCTTCCAAATCTTGAATCAGGGTTTCCTTGCTCTTGCTCTTCACCACGATGTCATCCATGTAAGCCTCTACATTCCTGTGGATCTCTGGTTCAAAAGCAGTGTATACTACCCTTGCAAAGGTTGGGCCTGCATTCTTCAACCCAAATGGCATGCGTATGAAGCAATAAGTGCCACATGGGGTGATAAATGCAGTCTTCTCTTCATCTTCCTTGGCCATGAAAATCTGATGATAGCCTGAGTATGCATCAAGAAAACAGAGTAGCTCACATCCGGCAGTGGAGTCAACGATCTGGTCAATGCGCGGCAAAGGGAATGGATCCTTGGGACATGCTTTATTCACATCAGTGAAGTCTATACACAGTCTCCACTTCCCGTTGGCCTTGCGCACGACGACTGGATTTGCCAACCACGTCGGATGGATCACACCTCTAACTAGGCCTGCTGCTTCTAGCTTCTTGATCTCTTCGTTGATGAACTCTTGGCGCTCCACGGCTTGCTTCCTCACTTTCTGCTTGATGGGCCGCGCATGAGGACAGACAGCAAGCTTGTGCTCAATTACCTTCCTGGGAACACCGGGGATGTCAGATGGTTGCCAGGCAAACACATCGACATTCGCCCGCAGGAAGGCAACGAGCGCGCTTTCCTATTTGCTGTCAAGGGTGGCACTGATGGTGAAGGTACCACCAGTGCCGTCCTCCTTGGCGGACACCTTCTTGGTTGCCGGAGGAGCGGCCATTCCTTTCTTACTCTTGCCGATGGAGCTCGATGGAACGTCCTCGACGGTAGCGCAGCACTCCGAAGAGGTGCGGTTGCCGGAGTGGGTCCCAGAGCACTTGCCGGACTTTGTCTTCGTCTTCTTCCCCCCGGGAGCTTCAGCGGCAAGAGAATCCTTCTCGGTTGCAGCTGCTGCTTCCCGGTAGATCTTGTCGGCGCAGATAAGCGCGTCCTTCTTGTCGCCGTGGACAGTGATGACGCTTATCGGCCCCGGCATCTTCAGTACGTTGTAAGCATAATGGGAAGCTGCCATGAACTTGGCGAGGGCAGGACGGCCAAGTATTCCATTGTAGGGCAACGGAATATCGGCAACGTCGAAAGTGATGCGCTCAGTTCTGAAGTTGAGCTCCCCGCCAAAGGTCACCGGCAGAGTAATCTTTCCCTTGGGCTTGCTCCTTCCCGGGTTGATTCCTTGGAATGAACCGGTTTCTTCGAGCTCGCCATCTTGAATCTGGAGTTTCTTGATCACAGCAGAGGAGATCAAGTTCAGCCCGGCCCCGCCGTCAACCAACATTTTGGTGACCTTGAGGTTGCGGATGGTGGGTGAGACCAGCATCGGCAAGCACCCGACCGCAGTGGTGCGGTCAGGGTGATCCTCAAGATCAAAAATGATGGGCGTGCTGGACCATTTGAGGAGCCTGCGCGACTCCACGGGCGGCTCCGCCGCATTCACCTCACGCACCCACTGCTTGAGCTGGCCGTGGGAGGTGTGCAGGGAGGCGCCACCGTCGACGCACAGGACCTCCGTGGCCTTCTGGAACTCCTGCTCGCTGTTATCCTCGTCCTCCATGTCTTCATCGTCGTCCTCTTCGTCCTTGTCGCGGCCCCGGGGAGGTCGATCTCCTTGCCGCTGCTTAGCCTTGCTGCGGCGTCCTCCCCGGCCATTGAAAGGCCGCTTCTTGCTCGTCTCCTCCCCGCCACCTTGGGCCTTCTCCTTGTCGCGCCTCTCGTACTCAGCCTTCTGCTGCTCGACGAGATACTCGACGCGTTTGCAGTTGGAGAGATCGTGACCCTTGGTGCGGTGGATCTTACAGTATTGCTTGTCGGAGCTCCCCGGCTTGTCGGCCGCCGCTGCAGGGCCAGGCTCCTTGCCGGAGCCGCCAGCCTGCGCTTGCTTGGCGGGGGCCTCCTTGCCGGACTTCTCGACGGCAAGCACTTCCTTCTTGCCCTTCCTTCTGTTATTCCGCCGCCGGCTCTTCTTTGTCGGGGCGGCGTCGTCGCTGTCGCTTCCCCCTGCGCCAGCATCCTCTCCGGGGAGTCTCCTCCCCTCTTCCGCGCGTGCGCACTTGTCAGCAAGAGCGTAGAGCTCGCTGACGTCCCGAATCTTGGTCATCGCCATTTCTTCACGCATGCGGCGGTTACGCACATTCTGATGAAACGCGCTGATAACCGCGGCAGGGTGAACGTCAGGGATGTTGTGCTGCACCCGGCTGAAGCGTTGGATATACTTGCGCAGGGTCTCGCCTTCCTTCTGGGCCAGAATATGGAGATCGCTCTCCTGGCCGTGGGGTTTGTGGCCGCCGGTGAAGGCGCCAACAAACTGGTGGCAGAGGTCGGCCCAAGAAGAGATGGATCCTTCCGGCAAGTGCATAAGCCACGAACGGACGTTCGGCTTAAGCACGAGCGGGAAGTAGTTAGCCAAGATCTTCTCGTCGCGCCCCCCGGCAGCTTGCACTGCGATGGTATAGACGCTGAGGAATTCCGAGGGGTGCGTCTTGCCGTCGTACTTCTCCGGTACGTCGGGCTTAAAGTTCTTCATGCTGGGCCACTGGACGCGCCGCAGCTCGCGGGTGAACGCAGGGCAACCTGCCGCGTACGGCAAGTCGCCTGGCTCACCGGGCGCGTGCGTGTCGACAGTGTTTCCAGCTATCTTGTCTGATTGTCGCCGAGCTTCTCGGCGGCGCTCGATTGTGGTCCGAGCGTCTTCTTCTCGCCGGTCGTCGAGGACCTGGCGCTGGTCCCGACGGGCCCGCGGGTCCGACGAGGCTGTGGAGCCGTCGTCGGCGTTGTTCCGGCGGGGCGGCGTCTTCTGCTTCTGCGGCGGGGAGTGCACGCTTGTCGCACCCCCGGCAGTCTTGTTGCCGTCAGCCTTCGTCTTCTCAGCTTGCCGCGGCCGTGAGGTCGACGGCTGCTGTGGAGAATCGTTGTTGGCGAAGTCTATCAGGCTCCGGATGGTGGCTCTCCATTCTTCGGCCTTTTCGGCCGCTGGAGGGAAGTCGAGGAGCAGTTGCGCCCTTGCGAGCGCTTCCGCTGGAGTGGAGGGGAACGCGGGCGAGTGGTGCGAGGAGCGGGATACGCTCGGACTTCTAACGACGTTAGAAGGAGCGGGGTCCCGCGCCGGCGCCTTCGCTTTGCTTGTGCCCGGACGGGGGTCCGGGGCGTCCCGCGAGCCTCCAGTTTGACCTTGCCCCAGCAAGCGGATACCACCTCCCGTGGTATGGCGCTGCTGGGTCGTCGTGTGTTGAGATGGACGCGGCGCGTCCACGGAGACCGAGGTCCGGTCGTCCGTCCTGTTCTTGGATCTGGTGGCGCCGTGAGTGTCCTCACCGGCGGCCACCCTTCCGACGGCGTCTCCCCCGCCCACCGTTGGCTCTGGTGGCGGCGGGTGAGACGCAGACGGGCCTCCGACCTCCGAAGCCTTCTTCTTCGGGGCCATGGAGCTGTTGCTGGTGAAGTTGCTGATGAAGCTGGAGAGGTTGATGAAGAATGCGCCCGCGCGAACACCGGATCAGGTTCGCACAACCTCGACGCCCCCTACCTGGCGCGCCAAAGATGTCGGGGGAAACTGTCCGCCACGAACACCTATGGGACCGGAGCCCCTTGTCTGTGCGGTACGAGGGCGGAGGGAGAACGAAGAGCAGATCGTAGCGAGCACGCGGGCAGTTTTACCCAGGTTCGGGCCGCGGTAGACGCGTAAAACCCTACTCCTGCTTAGTCGTGTATTAAGTTTGAGTGCTCGGGAGCTTGAAGAAGCAGCTGCACCGAGCGTGAGAGTGATCTAGGTTCCGAACCCCCTCCACGTTGTGCATGGGCCTCCTTTTATAGTGTAAGGGGTCACCGACAGGTGTCAACGTAGGAGAAAGGGGTAAAAACGTAAAAGAGGTGGTAGTTGTAACAGTGCGGGAACAGTGGAGCTACAGTGCAGAACAGTGGTCTATACCTACTTTGACAGTGGGGGACAAGGGCATTTAATGCCCGTCGCCGTCGACCCCAAAAGCTCCCGCTCTTGCGTCTCCGTCTGCCACGGCGATGGATCCATCACCGTGGAGTGCCACCGTGTACCCTAGGCTGCACAGCCATCCGCCACGCGTCCCTGGATAGGCCCCAGGGCGACGCGTGGGCCGATGAGCTGGAGCGCGGGCACACAGCGCAGCCTTCCCGGCAAGCACCTTGCCGGGGCCTTGATCTTGCCGGGCCCGGGAGCTTGCCGCTCCCCGGGCCCTGGCCGGGGCGCATATAGCGCCGAGGCGTGTCTTCTAATCTTCCTGGCATGCTCCTCTTGCCAGGGCCTTGTACTAGTGGAGCAGTCTTGAGCCTGGTACGGCCTTCCCGGCAAGCTCCTCTTGCCGGGGTCTCGATCTTATGTCTTGTATACTTTGTTTTTGAATGGTTTAATAGGGAGCAGGAAGGTCTCCGGCGAGCACACGGTAAACCCTACCGCGGGAAGCTGCGACCGCCCGTGCACAAGTTGGGGTACTGAGGTAGCCCTACCTTAGTACACCGACACCTGGGGATGTACCAGTGGATGTCAGGACACCTGGGGATTTACCTGTGTTGTCCAAGGAATGCCACCCAGGCTCAAAGGGATCATATATCATTCATTCCTAGAAACTTCCGTGTGCAGCCACAATGACATTATGGGCTCTGGCATAGTGGAGTATGTTGTGTGACCTCTTTCAGTGGTAGACTAGGAGATGTAGCGGATGTAGGTGGTACGGTCTACCCAGGGTAAAGAGTTAATGCATCTGAAAAACTATGTCTCGGTTATCCATTTCTCAAACACCATGAAGTGCGAGAAATCAAACAGAGGAGATCGAGTCGTGTGGGGAAAAGTGCACAAACCTCTGCAGAGTGTACAAACTATTCATGAGTAGCCGTGTCCCCAGTTATGGACATCTTTGAGTATCGTGGTATTTGAATTATGGACTGATCTCATCACTTTACTAATTTGTTGGGTTAATAATAACTTGGTTTTGGGATTGAGATCGGGGTACCATTTCTCAATCGTACATGCTCTAAATTTAACAAAGTAGTAAATAAATTTATTCCTTTGTTGTAGGGAAAAATTAGCTTTATGCAAAAATAAACCTTACAACCTCCACCAGCCAGATATGCATGTAGTTGTAGGACTTGTTCATTATCTTTACAGTGTGTTCTTGCCAGCATATTCAATGTGCTGACCTACATGGCTGCAGCGTATCATGTTGCAGAGTTTTCAGATGATGATTAAGGTGCGATAGGTCATTGTCATTGACTCAATGTTTGCCATGGAGTTGGATGGACTCTACTACTCTTCATAGCTTCCGCAGTTTATTATTTTAGATGGCCTTCAGCGATTATCGTGTAATGGATATTGCCTCTTCGGGGATCTTCGATGTAATAAAGTGTGATTGAACATCTGTTATAAATCCCCGAGTACTGTGTGTGTCAGCATACCGATCCAGGGATGAAACTGAGCACAGAGACTTCGGTCCATTCGGATCATGGTCGCTACACATCTTTGCCTCGCGCCTTGCTGAACATTTTGAGATTCCTATTAGGCATTATGAGAAGGAGGAGAAGTTGCTGCCCCTTGTTTTTCTAGATTATAAGAGTATGGTAGCACATGATTTTATTGTTAAAGATAAGAAGAGGTTGCTTAAGTATAAATTGATATTTGATAAAAAGTATTGTGAGATTATTACCTTGCCTGCACCCTCTTTGTTTAACATACTTTCAGGCACGTACCTCATCTTGCCAGAGGCCGTTTATGCGTACTAGAGCCTGACAGAAGTTCCATAGCCTGAGCCGGAGCCACCACTTGACCCTTATCGGCAGCCTGTTTATCAGTGGGATCCGGAGGAGATCGCCAACGAGTGGCACCCAGAGGACACTCCTCCGTACACCAGAGATAGTAGCTTTGATCCGTGGCCATAGACCAACTTATGCCAAAAGCCTAAGGTTGGGGGAGTACGTATTTCTCACCAACATTACATTCATGTTCACACACTCATTCTAGTTGTCGATGCTCATACTTTTTCATTGTACTATCCATGCTAGTTTATTTTCTTTTCTAAGCCTTCTTCTTGTGTGTTAGAAAAAACTTTAAGAAAAAAATTAGTAGTTGCTTTTTAGCTAGCTTACTTACCATGCCTGTAGTAGTAATTAAAAGAAACCCCAAAAAGATTTTTCGTTCTTATTTTGCTTGTTGGGAGCTTTCCCGTGTAAATAGTTTTGTTTCTTTTCTTTTCTTCGGGGGTCAAGAGGAAAAGACCATGATGAAAATTTGGAGTGGCTCTCATATGCATTATTGTTGATTTAACCAAGAGCCATATTAGCTTGTCTTCTCCCTTGTATTAAATGCTTGCATATTCTAGCTTAGCCAATGCACGTGCACTATTACTATTATTCACACCGCTCGGTCGTGTGAGTGAAAGGCAATAATGACGATATATGATGGACTGATTGAGATGAGAGAAGCTGGTATGAACTCGACCTATCTTGTTTTTGTAAATATGATTAGTTCTTCGTTCCTGATTCAGCCTACTATGAATGAAACATGCTTGCAATGACAATTATAGATTATAGTTTCTCATGCCATGCTTAATTAGCTAGGAGTTTATAATAGTTTACCTTGCGTGCCAACATGCTATTAAAATAGTTGTGATGTGGTATGATAGGGTGGTATTATCCTTTGAACGATTCGAGTGATTTGACTTGGCACATGTTCACGCATGTAGTTGAAACAAAATCAACATAGCCTCCACGATATTTATGTTCATGGTGATTTATATCCTACTCATGCTTTCACTCATTGTTGACTAATTTTAATGAATGCTCATGACTATTGTCGCTCTCTAGCTGGTCGCTTCCCAGTCTCTTTCTAGCCTTCACTTGTACTAAGCGGGAATACTACTTGTGCATCCACTTCCATAAACCCCAAAGTTATTCCATATGAGTCCACCATACCTTCCTATATGCGGTATTTACCTACCATTCCAAGTAAATTTGCATGTGCCAAACTCTAAACCTTCAAATGAAATTCTGTTTTGTATGCTCGAATAGCTCATGTATCAACTAGGTCTGTCTATATCTTCCATGCTAGGTGGGTTATTCTCACGATGAGTCGACTCCGCTCATTGTTCACGAGAAAATGGCCGGTAACCGGGATGCCCAGTCCCATGCTCAAATCAAATAAAAATAATTAAACAAAACTCCCCCAGGACTGTTGTTGGTATGGACGGTACCCGTTGTTTCGGACCAGCAGTGTGCTTGTTGGTGGTGGGGGAGTATAAAACTTTACTATTCTGTTTGGGAACCGCCTATAATGTGTGTAGGATGGAACATATCGAGATCTCTTGGTTGTTATGTTGACAATGAAAGTATCCCACTCAAAATATTATTTATCTATGTTTCAAAACTCGAGCTCTGGCACCTCTGCAAATCCCTGCTCCCCTCTGCGAAGGGCCTATCTATTTACTTTTATGTTGAGTCATCATCCTCTTATTAAAAAAGCACCAGTTGGAGAGCACCGCTGTCATTTGCATGCATTGCTATTTATTTACATTTAGTATGACTGTGACTGGATCTCTTTTACCATGAATTACAATGTCTAGTGAGTCCTTGATCTTTAGAGGTGCTCTGCATTTATGTTTTGCGGTCTCAGAAAGGGCTAGCAAGATACCATCTTCTTATATCATATTATGATTGTTTTGAGAAAGTGCTGTCATCCGAGATTTATTATTATTTCTCCCTAGTTGATTATGCCATTGATATGAGTAAACATGAGACGTAAATGTTATTGTGAATGTGGTTAATTCATAATCTTTGTTGAAATCTTGAATGCTGGCTTTACATATTTGCAACAACAAGAGCAAACAGAGTTTGTAAAATTTTTCTTTATCACTTTCAGTTTGTCAACTGAATTGCTTGAGGACAAGCAAAGGTTTAAGCTTGGGGAGTTGATACGTCTCCAACGTATCTACTTTTCCAAACACTTTTGCCCTTGTTTTGGACTATAACTTATATGACTTGAATGGAACTAACCTGGACTGACGCTGTTTTCAGCAGAACTGCCATGGTGTTATTTTTATGCATAAATAAAAGTTCTCCGAATGACCTGAAAATCTACAGAGAAAAGTTTTGGAAATAATAAAAAATACTGGTGGAAGAATCAGCATCAGGGGGGCCACACCTTGTCCACGAGGGTGGACGGCACGCCTGCCCCCTGGGCACGCCCCCTTCCTCGTGGGCCCCCTGGAGCTCCACCGACCTCAACTCCAACTCCATATATTCACGTTCGAGAAGAAAAAAAATCAGAGAGAAGGATTCATCATGTTTTACGATACGGAGCCGCCGCCAAGCCCTAATCTCTCTCGGGAGGGCTGATCTGGAGTCCGTTTGAGGCTCCGGAGAGGGGAATCCGTCGCCACCATCATCATCAACCATCCTCCATCACCAATTTCGTGATGCTCACCACCGTGCGTCAGTAATCCCATCGTAGGCTTGCTGGACGGTGATGGGTTATATGCGATTTACCATGTAATCGAGTTAGTTTTGTTAGGGTATGATCCCTAGTATCCATTATGTTCTAAGATTAATGTTGCTATGACTTTGCCATGCTTAATGCTTGTCACTAGGGCCCGAGTGCCATGATTTTAGATCTGAACCTATTATGTTTTCATGAATATATGTGAGTTCTTGTTCCTATCTTGCAAGTCAATAGTCACCTACTATGTGTTATGATCCGGCACCCCGAAGTGACAATAATCGGGACCACTCCCAGTGATGACCGTAGTTTGAGGAGTTCATGTATTCACTTAGTGTTAATGCTTTGGTCTGGTACTATATTGAAAGGAGGCCTTAATATCCCTTTGTTTCCAATAGGACCCCCGCTACTTCTCGAGCATGCGTTGTATTCCCTCGAAGAGGAAAGGGAGATGCATCACAGTAGCGTAAGTATTTCCCTCAGTTTTTGAGAACGAAGGTATCAATCCAGTAGGAGACCACGCGCGAGTCCCTCGCACATGCACAAACAAATAAGAACTTCGCAGCCAACGCGATAAGGGGTTGTTAATCCTTTTATGGTCACTTACGAAAGTGAGATCTGATAGAGATGATAGTTTATATTTTTGGTATTTTTGTTTATAAGAACAAAAAGTAAAATCGGAAAAAGTAAAGTAGATGTAGATTGATATGTTGAGAATAGACGCGGGGGCCATAGTGTTCTCTAGTGGCTTCTCTCATGATAGCGATATTCTACGGCGGGTAAACAAATTACTGTTGAGCAATTGATAGAAAAGTGAATAATTATGAGACTATCTAGGCATGATCATTGTATATAGGCATCATGTCCGAGACAAGTATACTGACTCCTGCATGTATCTACTACTATTACTCCACACATTGACCGCTATCCAGCATGCATCTAGTGTATTGAGTTCATAAGAACAGAGTAACGCCTTAAGCAAGATGACATGATGTAGAGGGATAAACTCAAGCAATATGATATAAACCCCATCTTTTTATCCTCGATGACAACAATACAATACGTGCCTTGCTGCCCCTACTGTCATTGGGAAAGGACACCGCAAGATTGAACACAAAGCCAAGCACTTCTCCCATTGCAAGAACTATCGATCTAGTAGGCCAAACCAAACCAATAATTCGAAGAGACTTGCAAGGATACTATGAGCACACATAAAGAGTTCATAAAAGAACCAAATATTTCTCATAGACAATCTTGATCATAAGCTCACACTTCATCGGATCTCGACAAACACACCGCAAAAAGAGATTAAATTGAATAGATCTCCTCGAAGACCGAGGAGAACTTTGTATTGAGATCCAGAGAGAGAAGAAGCCATCTAGATACTAGCTATGGACCCGAAGGTCTGTGGTAAACAACTCACAACTCATGGTGAGGCGATGATGATAATGTAGAAGCACTACGTGATGGATCCCCCCTCCGGCGGAGCTCCGGAACAGGCCCCAAGATGGTATCTCACGGGAACAGAAGGTTACGGCGGTGGAACTAGGGTTTTTTCTCCTCTCCTGATGGTTTTGGGGTACGTAGGCTTATATAGGAGGAAGGAGGACACCGGGGGGCCTCACGAGGGGTCCATGACGCAGGGGGCGCGCCCTAGGGCGGGGCGCCCCCCACCCTCGTGGGCACCTCGTGGCCCCTAATCCATGGTTCTCAAGTCTCCCATGCGTGATTTTCTACAAAAATATCTCTCCCGAAGGTTTCATTCCGTTTGATATCCCTTTTTTGTAAAACCCTAAAACAGGCAAAAAACAACAATCTGGACTGGGCCTTTGGGTTAGTAGGTTAGTCCCAATAATAATATAGAAGTGTATGACAAAGCCCATTAAACATCCAAAACATCATAAATAATAGCATGGAACAATAAAATTTATAGATACGTTGGAGACGTATCAAGCATCCCCAAGCTTAATTCCTGCTCGTCCTCGAGTAGGTAAATGATAAAAACAGAATTTTTTATGTGGAATGCTAACCAACATAGTTTTTCAATGTAATTCTCTTAATTGTGGCATAAATGTTCAGATCTGAAAGATTCAAGACAAAAGTCTATATTGACATAAGAAATAATAATACTTCATGCATACTAACAAAGCAATCTTGTCTTCTCAAAATACTATGGCTAAAGAAAGTTATCCCTGGAAAATCATATAGTCTCGCTATGCTCCCTCTTCAGCACACAAAATATTCATATCATGCACAACCCCGATTTCAGCCAAGCACTTGTTTTCATACTCTATTCTTTCAAACCTTTCAACTTTCATGCAATACAAGAGCGGAGCCATGGACATAGCACTATGGGTGGAATAGAGAGGTGGTTGTGGAGAAGGCAAAAAGAAGGGAGATAGTCTCACATCAAGTAGGTGTATCAACGGGCTATGGAGATGCCCATCAATAGATATCAATGTGAGTGAGTAGGGATTGCCATGCAACAGATGCACTAGAGCTAAATATGTATCAAAGCTCAACAAAAGAAACTAGTGGGTGTGTATCCAACTTGCTTGCTCACGAAGACCTAGGGCATTTGAGGAAGCCCATCGTTGGAATATACAAGCCAAGTTCTATAATGAAAATTCCCACTAGCATATGAAAGTGACTGAACATGAGACTCTCGATCATAAAGAACATGGTGCTACTTTGAAGCACAAGTGTGGAAAAAAGATAATAGCAATTGTCCCTTTTTTTTCTTTTCTTTTTCTTTTTTTTTCTTTTTCTTTTTTTTGGGCCTTTTTCTTTTCTTTGGCCTTTTTTGTGGAGGGGCTTTATTGATTTAGCCTTTCCTCCCATGGGACAATGCTCTAATAATGATGATCATCACACTTTCATTACAACTCGATACTATAACAAATTATGACTCTATATGAATGCCTCCGGCGGTGTGCCGGGATGTGCAATGAAACATGAGTGACATGTATGAAAAATTATGCATGGTGGCTTTGCCACAAATACGATGTCAATTACATGATCATGCATGGCAATATGCCAATATGAAGCGTGTCATATGAACAGAACGGTGGAAAGTTGCATGGCAATATATCTCGGAATGGCTATGGAAATGCCATGATAGGTAGGTATGGTGGCTGTTTTGAGGAAGGATATATAGTGGGTGTATGGTACCGACGAAAGTTGCGCGGTACAAGAGAGGCTAGCAATGGTGGAAGGGTGAGAGTGCGTATAATCCATGGACTCAACATTAGTCATAAGAACTCATATACTTATTGCAAAAAACTACGAGTCATCAAAACAAAGCAATCAACGCATGCTCCTAGGGGGGAGGCTTTTAGGAGTTAACCATTGCGCGCCCCCGACCTCCACACAAAGGTTGACACTTTACAAATACTTCATACTCTAACTTTGTCACATAGCGGTTCACCATACGTGCATGCTACGGGAATCACTAACCTGAACACAAGTATTTCTCAATTTCATAATAACCCCACTAGCATGACTCTAATATCACTATCCTCATATCTCAAAACAATTATCAAGCATCCAACTTCTCAACTTATTCTATGCACACAGTGTGATTTTTTACTACATTGATATAGGATGTCTATCATGTAAAGACTAGTTTTATAGCCTAAACACATTACCATGATGTTTTAATAGACTCTCAAAAGGATATAAGTGAAGCATGAGAGTTCAACAATTTCTTCAAAATATTACCACCACCGTGCTCTAAAAGATATAAGTGAAGCACTAGAGCAAAAACTATTCAACTCAAAAGATATAAGTGAAGCACATAGAGTGTTCTATCAATTCCTAGGCCATATTTAACTCTCTCAAATAGGTGTGTCTAGCAAGGATAATTGTGGAAAACTAACAAGCAAAGACTCAAATTATACAAGACGCTCCAAGCAAAACACATATCATCTGGTGAATAAAAATATAGCTCCGAGTATAGTTACCGATGGATGAAGACGAAAGAGGGGATGCCTTCCCGGGGCATCCCCAAGCTTAGGCTTTTGATTTTCCTTGAATTTTACGTGGGGTGCCAAGGGAATCCCCAAGCTTAGGCCCTTGCTACTCCTTGTTCCATTGTCCATCAAAGCAATACTCAAAACTTGAAAACTTCACAACACAAAACTTAGACAGAAATCTCATGAGCTCCGTTAGTATAAGAAAGCAAACCACTACGCAAAGGTACTGCAATGAATTCATTCTTTGTTTATATTGGTGTTAAACCTACTGTATTCCAACTTATCTATGGTTTATACTTCCCAATATTACTCATAGATGCATTGAAATAAGCAAACAACACACGAAAAACAGAATCTGTCAAAAACAGAACAGTCTGTAGTAATCTGCAGGTTTTGCATACTTCTGTAACTCCAAAAAATTCAAACTAAATTGGTAAACGTGAGGAATTTGTCTGTTAATCATCTGCAAAAAGAATCAACTAAATAGCATGCTCCAGTAAAATTCGATGACCATTCTAGCGAGCGCTAACGATTCTGTTTTTCACAGCAAGATCATATAAACTTCACACAAGTCTTCCCAAAGGTTCTACTTGGCACAAACACTAGACAAAACACAAAACCACATATAAATAGCAACTAGATGCAATATTTATTCCCTAGCAGCAGCAAAAACAAAAAATATATAAAATTGGGTTGCCTCCCAACAAGCGCTATCGTTTTACGCCCCTAGCTAGGCACGATACATGGATAGATCTAGGTATTGCCATCTTTGGAAGGCAATCCATAAGTGGCTCTCATGATATATAGATTCATATGGTAATTTGATTTTATTTCTAGGAAAGTGTTCCATGCCTTTCCATAACGGAAATTGGAATCTAATATTTCCTTCCTTCATATAAATAATTGCACCAATCGTTCTAAGGCAAGGTCTGCCAGGAATAATAGGACATGAAGGATTGAATCTATATCAGGAACAATGAAATCTATGGGCACATAATTCCTATTGGCAACAATAAGAACATCATTAATTCTTCCCATAGGTTTCTTAATAGTGGAATCCGCAAGATGCAAATTTAAAGAACAATCATCAAGCTCATGGAACCCTAGCAAATCACACAAAGTTTTCGGGATAGTGGAGACACTTGCACCCAAATCACACAAAGCATAGCATTCATGATCTTTATTTTTTATTTTAATAGTAGGTTCCAACTCATCATAAAGCTTTCTAGGGATAGAAACTTCTAACTCAAGTTTTTCTTCATAAGATTGCATCAAAGCATCAACTATGTGTTTGGTGAAAGCTTTATTTTGACTATAAGCATGCAGAGAATTTAGTACGTATTGCAACAAGGAAATACAATCAATCAAAGAGAAATTGTCATAATTGAATCCCTTGAAATCCGAAGTAGTGGGTTCATCACTATGCAAAGTTTTAATCTCTTCACTCCCACTTTTAATAATTTTAGCATCAAGATCTAAAAACTCCGAATCATTGGGACACCTTAAAGCAGAATCATCTCCAATCCTATCTTCATCAAGATTTATACTAGAAAACAAGGATCTAATAGGAGACACATCAATAACTTTCAGATCTTCATCTTTATTTTCGTGATAACTAGAAGAACACACTCTTCTGTAATTTTCTCTTTTAGCACACATCCTAGCGGTTCTTTCTTTGCATTCGTCAATGGAAATTATCATGGCTTTGAGAGACTCATTGATATCATGCTTAGGTGGGATAGATATAAGTTTCAAAGAATCAACATCAAGAGTAATTCTATCCATACTTCTAGCCAATTCACCAATCTTAAGCAATTTCTCTTCAAGCATAGCATTGCAATTCTTTTGCGAGATCATAAACTCCTTAACACTAGTTTCAAATTCAGAAGGCATCTTTCCATAAGAGTTGTTGTAGGAATTACCATAATTACTAGAGGAATTACTAGGAAAAGGCCTAGGATTAAAGTTCCCTCTATAAGCATTGTTACCAAAATTATTCCTACCAACAAAATTCACATCCAAAGATTCATTGTTATTTTCAATCAAAGTGGACAAAGGCATATCATTGGGATCAGAAGAAGCACTCTTAGCAGCAAATAATTTCATAAGTTCATCCATCTTTCCACTCAAAACACTAATTTCTTCAATAGCATGCACTTTTTTACTAGTAGATCTTTTGGTGTGCCATTGATAATAATTAACCATAATATTATCTAGGAGTTTGGTAGCTTCTCCTAAGGTAGTTTCCATGAAAGTGCCTCCTGCAGCCGAATCTAAAGGGTTTCTAGATGCAAAATTCAAGCCAGCATAAAAGTCCTGAATAATCATCCATAGATTCAAACCATGTGTAGGGCAATTACGTATCATTAGTTTCATTATCTCCCAAGCTTGTGCAACATGCTCATGATCTAGTTGCTTAAAATTCATAACATGGTTTCTAAGAGAGATGATCTTAGTAGGAGGGAAATAGTTAGAGATAAAAGCATCTTTGCACTTATTCCACAAATCAATACTATTTCTAGGCAAAGAGGAAAACCAAGTTTTAGCACGATCTCTAAGTGAGAACGGAAATAACATCAATTTAACAACATCATTATCTGTATCCCTTTTCTTTTACATATCACACAAATCAACAAAGTTGCTTAGATGGATAGCGGCATCTTCACTAGGAAGGCCGGAGAATTGATCTTTCATGATAAGATTCAACAAAGCAGCATTGATCTCACAAGATTCAGCATCGGTAATAGGAGCAATCGGAGTGCTAATAAAATCATTATTGTTGGTATTGGAGAAGTCACACAATTTGGTATTGTTCTGAGCCATAGTGACAAGCAAGCAATCTAACACACACAAGCAAACAAGAAGAAAGCGAACGATAAACACACGGCACAAGAAGGGCAAATAAAACGGCAAGGGTGAAGTGGGGGAGAGGAAAACGAGAGGCGAAAAATGTAATGCTAAGGATAAGGGTATGTGATAGGTACTTGGTATATGACTTCTGCGTAAGCCTCCCCGGCAACGGCGCTAGAAATTCTTCTTGCTACTTCTCGAGCTTGCGTTGTATTCCCTTGAAGAGGAAAGGGAGATGCAGCATAGTAGCGTAAGTATTTACCTCAGTTTTTGAGAACCAAGGTATCAATCCAGTAGGAGACCACGCGCGAGTCCATCGCACCTGCACAAACAAATAAGAACTTCGCAGCCAACGCGATAAGGGGTTGTCTATCCCTTTACGGTCACTTACGAAAGTGAGATCTGATAGAGATGATAGTTTATATTTTTGGTATTTTTGTTTATAAGAACAGAAAGTAAAAGCGGAAAAAGTAAAGTAGATGTAGATTGATATGTTGAGAATATACCCGGTGGCCATAGTGTTCTCTAGTGGCTTCTCTCATGATAGCGATATTCTACGGCGGGTAAAGAAATTACTGTCGAGCAATTGATAGAAAAGCGAATAATTATGAGACTATCTAGGCATGATCATTGTATATAGGAATCACGTCCGAGACAAGTAGACCGACTCCTGCCTGCATCTACTACTATTACTCCACACATCGACCGCTATCCAACATGCATCTAGTGTATTGAGTTCATAAGAACAGAGTAACGCCTTAAGCAAGATGACATGATGTAGATGGATAAACTCAAGCAATATGATATAAACCCCATCTTTTTATCCTCGATAGCAACAATACAATACGTGCCTTGCTGCCCCTACTGTCACTTTGAAAGGACACTGCAAGATTGAACCCAAAGCCAAGCACTTCTCCCATTGCAAGAACTATAGATCTAGTAGGCCAAATTAAACCAATAATTTGAAGAGACCTGGAAGGATATTATGAGCACACATAAAGAGTTCAGAAAAGAACCAAATATTTCTCATAGATAATCTTGATCATAAACTCACAATTCAACGGAACTGGACAAACACACCGCAAAAAGAGATTACATCGAATAGATCTCCTCGAAGACCGAGGAGAACTTTGTATTGAGATCCAGAGAGAGAGAGAGAAGAAGCCATCTAGATACTAGCTATGGACCCGAAGGTCTGTGGTAAACTACTCACAACTCATGGTGAGGCGATGATGATGATGTAGAAGCACTCCGTGATGGTTCCCCCCTCTGGCGGAGCTCCGGAACAGGCCCCAAGACGGGATCTCACGGGAACAGAAGGTTACGGCGGTGGAACTAGGGTTTTTTCTCCTCTCTTGATGGTTTCGGGGTACATAGGCTTATATAGGAGGAAGGAGGACACCGGGGGCCTCACGAGGGGTCCACGAGGCAAGGGGGGCATGCCCTAGGGGGGCGCCTCCCACCCTCATGGGCATCTCGTGGCCCCTACCCCGTGGTTCTCAAGTCTCTCGTGCGTGATTTTCTCCAAAAATATCTCTCCTGAAGGTTTCATTCCGTTTGGACTCCGTTTGATATCCCTTTTCTGTAAAACCCTAAAACAGGCAAAAAACAACAATATGGACTGGGCCTTTGGGTTAGTAGGTTAGTCCCAAAAATAATATAGAAGTGTATGACAAAGCCCATTAAACATCCAAAACATCATAAATAATAGCATGGAACAATAAATAATTATAGATACGTTGGAGACGTATCAACCCCGCTGCCACGAGAGGGTAGGACAAAAGATGTCATGCAAGTTCTTTTCCATAAGCACGTATGACTATATTCGGAATACATGCCTACATTAAATTGATGAACTAGAGCTAGTTGTATGTCACCCTATGTTATAACTGTTGCATGAGGAATCGCATCCGACATAATTATCCATCATTGATCCAATACCTACGAGCTTTTCACATATTGATCTTTGCTTAGTTACTTTGTCGTTGCCACTGTTACAATTACTGCAAAACTGCTACTATTACTTTTGCCACCGTTATCGTTACTTCCATACTACTTTGCTACTAAATACTTTGCTGCAGATATTAAGTCTTCCAGGGTGGTTGAATTGACAAATCAACTGCTAATACCTGAGAATATTCTTTGGCTACCCTTGTGTCGAATAGATAAATTTGGGTTGAATACTCTACCCTCGAAAACTGTTGCGATCCCCTATACTTGTGGGTTATCAGTGGGCTTGTACAGTACGTACATATGATGTAGGCACAGGGCTTGTCGTGTTTCCTACTCCTCCAATCTAAATGTGGAGAAGATTTGGCCAAGTTCTTCCTCCTTTTGCCGACACATGGGACATCCAGCATGGCGTGTCATGCAAGAAGATGGAGTGATAGTTGAAGGCATGTGATGTGCATCTTGCTGTAAATAGAATCTTACTCTTGAGAAACTCCAAAAGCGGCCACCCAAGATCTTTATTGGATTTGTTTTTCATCACCGGCACGTCGAGGCGAAAGATGTGCAGGTTCAGTGGGTCATCTTGGGCGTGTTTGAATTCTCGCACTACTCCGGCCTGCATCATATCAGCGATCCTGGCTGAGCCTGGCCCGGCTGAGTTGATGCAAATATAAGCTCAGATGTGCGTTTGTTGGCATGTATGCTTTGGGGCAGGCTGAGCAGAGATGTTGTTTGGTTGTTTGTATCTAAGGGTGTATAAGAGATGTGATGTATGCAACAATTGTAGTTTGGTATGTTGCATCTACTTGAAAAACTTCTGATGGATATGAGAGATGCGAACTACCTAGTTTACCTGCTTGTCAATTCCCATATTCTCTGTTATAAGAACTCGTAACAATCAACTTCCTCGCACTAGAAATACATTAACCATTGAATTTTGGCAAGCTTGAGAACACCAGGCTCGAGTGTCCCAACATTCAATTATCTGAACTCTGAACTCTGAAAGATAATATTGTCCTAGAGCAGCTTCTCTCATTCATCCATGCGCCTTTGCATCTTGCACCTACAACAGATTGGTGACCATGCTATGCCCATCCGCACCATGTCCAGCAGAGCATGCCGCTGTTGGTGCCGGACTACGACAACGCGTTGGCAACGACGTGCAACTTGTAGTCCAACACAAGGCGCCACAGAGATAGGTCGGCATCGCACGGCAAGCCGTGAGGCCGAGGAGCACTAGCCGACCGGTGCCCTGCACATGGAGGCACCTCGGCGAGTTGTCCCACGAGGCCAGCCACGCTTGCTGCTACATGTACGTCCACTGCGTCTGAACGGCGGTGGCGATGGCGGTGAATTTTAGGACCGGTCGAGGAGGAGGAGGTGGCTCAATGAAGGACCAAAAGAAGGTTCCGGTGGCAAATCTGAGAGGAGGATGTGACGCCCCCGATTTGACCATACACTAATCATGCACGCAAATGTGTACGACCAAGATCAGGGACTCACGGGAAGATATCACAACACAACTCTAGACACAAATAAAATAGTACAAGCTTTATATTACAAGCCAGGTGCCTTGAGGGCTCGAATACATGAGCTTGAATACACAAGAGTCAGTGGAAGCAACAATATCTGAGTACAAACATATGTTAAACAAGACTGCCTTAAGAAGGCTAGCACAAAACATCAATGATCGAAAATGCAGCCTCCTGCCTGGGACCTCCTAACTACTCCTGGTCGTCAGCTGTCTCCACGTAGTAGTAGGCTCCGCCGGGGTAGTAGCAGTCGTCAAATGTGGCTTCTGGCTCCTGGACTCCACCATCTGGTTGAATCAACCAGCAAGAAGAAGGAAGGGGGGAAAAGGGGGAGCAAAGCAACCATGAGTACTAATCCAAAGTACTCGCAAGCAAGGATCTACACTACATATGCATCGGTATCAATGAAAAGGGTAGTATCTGTGGACTAAGCTGCAGAATGCCAGAATAAGAGGGGGAGAAGCTAGTCCTATCGAAGACTAGCATCCTCTGGAAACCACCGTCTTGTAGCATGAGGGGGATGTAGAGTAGTATAACATAAGTCATTTTTATGTTGTTGTTCCAACACTCCGAGATCCTTTCTCGACTCCCGAAGCAACATATCCAAACAATGCCTCATCATCCAGTTCTAGTTGTAGCGATCGGGATATAACTCCAAGTGTCTGTTACCGTAGGACAGGCTATCGATAGATGTTTTCTTCCCTGCAGGGGTGCACCAACTTACCCAACAGGCTTGCTTAACTTCGTCCGGACACACCATCAGGTCATGCCCGCCCTCGGCCAAACAATACGCCGCAACCCGACCTAGGCTTAATAGAGAGGTCATGCACGCCGGACTAAACCCTATGCCCCCAGGAGTCATGGGCCAATCGCCCCGAGAACTCCTGCACGTTGCGTGGGCGGCCGGTGAGCAGACCTAGCAACCTCCTTTAAAAAGGTAGGAGCCTAACCAGTCCAACCCGGCGCGCGCCGCTTAGTCGCAATGACGTCAGTTAAGCTTCGGCTGATGCATACGACGCAGAACGCCCATACTATGCCCATGTGATGGTTAGTGCTATCAGGCCAGAGGCCCCTCGGATCAAATATCCAAACCGTTTAGTGTCTTGGGAACGCGCGGTAACGAGCAGAGACTCACGAACATGTGACCCCATCGCCCCGTTTCGAGGACTTGCGGCAAAGGCGAGTGCCCGGCCACGCCTCATATTTATCTCGCGGGCACCTTCCAGGTCAACCCGACTACACATCACTCGCAATTAAGCTCGCACGGGTACCCCTCAGGGTCGACCTATCTTTAGTAACCAGGTTCAGTGTAAAGTCATCGTAACCATAGTAACTGTGTGTCTGACACCAAAGGAAAACCTGAGGAAATCACCCTCGATGGAATTCCACCTGATGTTTATCGTCAAGGTGAACGGAAGAGGAGTCACCCTCGAGGTCCACTCTTGAGGAGTTGCATGACAGTGTCGTTATCGGGAGTGGAGAAAGAGGAATCACCCTTGATGACCACAACCAATGAACTAACCTACAAGGTTAACATCAGAAGTGCTGATGAGGTCTCACCCTCGGCACTCGATAGTAACCCAGTAGTGTCGAGCAACTAAGGGGAAAGTGATATGCGGTGCCGGGTCCTGGTCTTCGATCCTGTTGATCGAGTCTTCTGATAATCCAGTGGGGCAGTCGGGACAAAGTAGGGGGTCACTGGTGGATCTCTAACCAGCCTATACTAAGCAGTTTAGTATAAACATGAAAGGTATGAAAGCAGTATCAACAACAGGCTATGCATCAGAATAGGATCATACAAAAAGCAGTAGTAGTTCTAATGAAAGCATAAGAGAGAAGAGAATGGGCGATATCGGAATGATCAAAAGGGGGTTGGCTTGCCTGGTTGCTCTGGCAAGGAGGGGTCATCAACACCGTTATCGATCACCTGTAGCATCAGGCTTGCGGTCTATCTGAGAGAAGAGGGGGAAGAAACAATAAATACAAAGCATACAGATGCAACAGAAAAGCACGACAAGTTAACACGCAATGCTAGGGTGCTCTAACGCGGTGGTACACGGTACCGGCGAAGGGGGATATCACTCGGGAAAGTATCGCCGGTGTTTCGTGTTTTTGGACAGATGAATTGGAGGGGAAAGTTGCATGTTCGGAATGATAGAGATGTGTGGCGGACGAACAGACCACGTATTCGGATTTGTCTCGTCGTTCTGAGCGATTTTCATATATAAAACATTTTCATTCGAGTTACAGATTATTTTATACGATTTTTCAAAGTTTTAATAATATTCTCAAATTATTATTAATTCGAATAATAAAAAAACAGAATAAACATTTGTCACCTAGCTCTACACTAACGTGAGTGTATGACCGGTGGGGGCCAGGAGTGGTCCATTCAACGGAGTTGAACCCAGTCAACTTTTGACTGGTCAAAAGGTGAATAGTGTTTTGGTCCCACTTGTCATTGACTCTGTTTTAATTTAACACAAGCCTATTTGTTTAACTAAAAGTGGGGCCCTTCTGTCATAGAAGCATTAGGCAAATTAGGATTAAT
Organism: Secale cereale; assembly: GCA_902687465.1. Classification (NCBI taxonomy): domain Eukaryota; kingdom Viridiplantae; phylum Streptophyta; class Magnoliopsida; order Poales; family Poaceae; genus Secale; species Secale cereale. The sequence goes on from LR738711.1 coordinate 125,281,265, forward strand.
TAACTAAGTTAATTACTCGTTTAACTAACTAAATAATTATTTTTACAAAATTAATTTTATTTACTCTTTTTTAGGGGCTGGGCCCCACAGTCAGTGGCCCAGGCGGGTTTACTGGGTGCGGCTAAACGGGTGCGGGCGCCCCTGTGCTGCGAGCGCCTGAGGGCACTAGGGGCACTGCTGGGCTCGCACGGCCGCACTAGGCGCCGGCGGCCGCAGCCAGAGGCGCGCCCGGGCGACCTAGGAAGGGAGCATGCGGGGCGGGAGCGGCCAGGCGAGGCCCCGACAGCGGCGGGTGGGAGGCCCTGGGGGCGCGCGGTCGCTGCGGAGGCGAAGGTGGCCGGCGGAGGGCGCCGCCAGAGGAGGGGACGGCACCGGCGCGCGGAGCAGGAGCGCGGGAGGCCAGGCGAGGTCATCGCGGCGCAACCCAGGCCCGGCTGTCGCGGGGTGAGTGCGAGCAGGGCGAGGTGAGCGGCGAGTAGGGCGGAGTGGGGCCTGGACGAGGCGAGCGAGCGCAACCTACGCGAGCAGCGGCGAGGCAAAGAGGGTGTGGGCGCGGGCTCCGCTAGATGAGCGCGTGCGCGGAGACGGCTAGCGAGTGTGCAGGCACGGGCAACAATAGTGGAGGAGCAGCATCGCCGGGGGAAGTGGGGCGCGAGCGGGCGGGGCGCCGCTGGGTTGGTCGGGCGTGGCTATCAGAGGGCAACGGTGGGCGTCGGAGCGCTAGCCGCGCGGAGGGCCGAGCTCACAAGGGGAGCAGGGCACCGACAGCTGCAGCAACAGAGTGTATGCGGGCGCGGCTAGGGAGCTTGTGTGGCGACCTACGGCCAGCGAAAATGGAAGCATGAAGAAGGGGCTGCGAGAAGAGCTCACCTAGCAGGCACAAGGGGGCCCCGTGATCGCTTAGAAGCAGTAGAGGGCGGCCGGACTCGACGGGGCTCAGGGTCGCCGGAGACGACGACGAGGGAGGCGGCGTCCGATGAGGAAGTACGGTTGGGGGCGGCGAAGTGGTGCTCCTCGGCTTGGCTCGAAGGCGATTTGGCGGAGGGCGGCGAAGGCCCTGGCGCAGTCCTAGGTGACGGCGACGGCGGAGAGCTCGTCGGCGTCGGCGGTCATGGCGGCGATGCGGTGGATCTGGAGAGCGAAAGCGGAGTTAGGAGGGGATGTGAGGGTCTAGGGTTTGGAGGGAGGCCACGAGCGACGACTTGTAGGCGTCGGGGAACGGTGGATGGTCGCCACGGCGGCGCCCTCGGCCGTGGCGGCCATTGCAGGTGCCCACGTTCCCCCTCGTGAACAGAGGAGGGAGGGGGATGGCGCTGGTGGGTTAGCCTGGCTCGGCCAGCTGGGCCATTTGGCCCAGGGGAGGGGGTTTTCTTTTACTTAGTTCTGTTTAAAAGTTTCCTAATTTATTTTCTCATTATTTTAGATTAATAAAATATGAGACCAACACCTAAATCAATGTTTTAGTTTAACCCTCTGCCACAAAAAAGTTTGCGACTCAGTTAAATTAGTTTGATATTTTAGGAAATATAAAAGGCATTTACATAATTGATTAAGCCATTGTTTCAATTTATTTTGAGCACTTAAACATTTTACAAAACTTGGTTTCTTCACTAGCAATACTTATGAATTATTTGCCACAGTTTGCACATTTTAGTAATGCCATATGTAAACTTGAATTTGAACAGTTTTGAACTAAACGAGATTAACAACAGTAACAGTGGTGATGTGGCCTCGTTAGCAGGGGATTACTGTAGCTTGATTATCGGGGTGTCACAGAGGAGAAGGAGGCGAAGATAGTGAGGAGAAGAATGATGGCAGATCTGAGGACAGGCGAAGGGGGGAGAGAAAATGCGGGAGTTACGACGAGGGGAATCGTGATGCTGAGGTGGGTGTAGGCACACTGCATAGCTCGTGCATGCATCGAAGGAACAACTGAATCCGGCGTATCCCTCAGCCTGGCTGAGAGGCTACTTTATGCATCAGCCGGGCCATGCACAGATGGCCATGTAGTTTACCAAACAAGGTGAAAGTTGCATCCGGGATGCCATGCAGGTGCATCGCACCCAACCAAACATGCCCCTTGCGTTTTCACTGACATGTGGGATCGAATGTGAGCAAACAGACGATGGGCACACCCCATGCCTCTGCTAGCTGGCTGAGAAGAGAGAGGAGGGCTGAGCACGGACTCCAGGAAATTTTGCGACAATGTGAGTAGTACTAGTGGTGTACCGTACTCCTAGAGAGATAATGTGTTCGCTCTACGTAACCAGCACCTCGATATAGTGGGGTGGTATGGGCCATAACTAGCATTCACATCTAGCAGTATGACACACGCCACCCACACAAGTCCCATCTGACACCAATTTTCTTGGAATCCGTGCTACAACTATCTCTTCTCCCTCCTGTTTTCTCTAACTCAGCCATCGCGTGGTGGGTGGTGTGGGGGTTTGCCGATAGTCGGTTTGCTCAACTGTGATCCCACTTGTAAGTGAAAATGCAACACAACACACATCACCCCTTGATCGGCGTGCCGGACCAACCGTGTGGAGGTGCGGCGCGAATATGGTAGGCTTTTCCTTTTGAACTTGTAACATGTAAAATTTGGTACTGCTCCTTGGCCCGACCGATAGATATAATGAGAAATTGATGCCGAAAAATGAGAAGTTTGGTTCTGGGCGGTTCATGCATGGTACGTACAAAAATTATGAAGTTGATACGAAAGGTAAGAATATTAGTACAATATAGTCCCTCCATTCCTAATAATTTGTATTTTTAGGAAAGATACATACGGATCCACCAACGACATCCTCACGCCCTAGTGCGCCCGGTCACCAACCGATGTGTGACGAGTAGCGGTATTGGCAGCGAGCTCAACGTGCTTCTGAACAATATCATCCTCTTGCACGTAGTAGTCCTTATGGACGATTTGCACATAGACATGGGTGATTATGTCGATGGTGTCTTGCTGCACTAGGCGTTACGCGGCGAGCGCGACCTTGAGGTGGACATTCTCGGGCGCGATGGCGGGCAGTCGCAGGGCCACCCATGCGTCAAAGAGGTTGTCATCATAGAAGCCGTTGAGGGTGCCAGGCATCGCAGAGCCTCGGCGCGTGGGCTTGAGGCATACGTCAAAGTCGTCTGCGAGCTTCTTGACGACTGTGAACTTGTCAAGGAAGCTGATGAGGACCTCGTCGAACAAAGAGACGAAGCTGTCTTCCAAGAGGCCTCTCGCCCTGGCGGCCTCAAGCATGACCTGGAGACGTTCCTCGGTGTCAGGCCGCACACTGGCGTCGTGGACCATCTGGCACAACTGGCTGATGCTCGCTCTCATCGCCTCCATGGGTCTAGCTTCTAGTCAACTGATCTTGTGATTGGAGTGATCGGTCTTGCCCTTGGTTAGGGTGCGTACATGCGTAGGATTTTGTAGATTGAACTAGCGGGGAGCCTTTATATGAGAAGTGTATACTGTGTTAGATTCACGTGTATGTTGGCCATCTACTCCTCGGCCCTCCCCGCACTCCCTCCGTGCCGGTGTAGTATATTCATCTCACCGAGACCAAGTTGGGGCAAAATGAGAGAACTTTGGTGGTTTATTGGTCCCCTTTGCATTTTGCGCCAAGTTTTGACCTTTGATTTAACTAATAAAATGTTAATGCATGTAACCAAAAATAATATCATTTAAATATATGTCCAAATACGAATCCAATGATACAATTTTTTGGTGACATGCATTATTATTATTTTAGTTAAATTTATGGTCAAAATTTAGCACAAAATACTAAGGGGACCAATAAACCAGGACGGAGGTAAGAATATTATTTTCTAATTAATGCCATTTCATGAAAAGAATTGAGCACTGCATGTTGTGCAAGTATAATAAGGTGACGTAGGCGGGTTGTATGGCTATATCGTTGCTGAGTCGGGTGAGAGAGAAGTGGAGAGAGAAGATAGGTGGGTTGTAGATTTATAGCTGGTTGTAGCACGAGCTCCAAGAAGATATGTGAGAGTGAATGATGGGCCATGTGGTAAAAAAGTACTAGTAGTACTTCTTTGTAGCTCACTATTATACATGTTGGCTATTACATTGGCTATAGATGGCATCACAACATGTTATAGCCACCGGTCGGCTATATTATTAACCATGCTCTAAGTAGTCTCAAGTCATTGAATGCGTACGCATCCCATGTCTCCTATTGGGTGATTTCTTTTTTCGTGGCAAAAAACAGGGAACAAGGTGGGTAGTTAATGCACCGCGCCTAAAAGTTTTGAGATTATTTGGTTTTCGTAACGTGACTAATGCACCAGTACAAAGGGAGTACAATAGTAGTCTTTGATTGCAATTTTTTGTTGGTAGCTTACCAAGTTGACCGCTCATGAGTACAATAGTAGTCTGATTGATGAGATTTCAGATTTGAGCCATCTACCAGAAGGGAGATTGTATAATATCATCGGGAACTATGTTCAAAACCAAACAAAACAATATTCCATGTATTTATTTACACAGGGAGTAGTATATTTTTTTTGTGACATGCATTACTAGATATTGTTGGTCAAATACTAAATCTAGACGGACATGCTAGTACTACTAAATCCAGACGGTGGTGCTAGTACTAGTAGTAGTACTACCAACGTAGTAGTACTGTACTACCCGTTGGTCAAATTATTACGTGATGCTCCTCACAGTGAAGTGAAAAGATCCTGCGCCGGAGATGACACCTGAGTGTAGGCACCGTGTTCCGCATACTAAAATCGAAGAGGTCGAGCTGCTTGAGTTGAGGGAGAAGAAGGGCGGGCACATCATTAATCTGGGGAAAATAGCAGTAACATCATGGCGCAGCGTTGGCGTGAGGCGGAGCTCCGTAGAGAGCGACATCGTCCAGCTTCAAACCTGAGCTCCTCGAGTTGATCTAGGGAGGGGCATAAGAACCACTCGTCGAACTTGGCTTGGACCTTGCAGTTGGTACTGAACCTGCAGATGCCAAGGCGTCTGGCTGGCCCAGGTTGCGATGAAAGGATCTTGGAGACTGCCGCCATGCGTTTGCAATCCCCGTCACAGAGGCAGCTGTCGATGGTGAGGTTGAGGAGGACACGACGTCAGAGGGGGTGCCACCGCTAGGAGAGCAGGGTGGCCCGCATGACAGACTTGGTGGGTAGGAGGCCGATGATGACGAGCAGCATGTTGTTGGGGAGGCTGCTGATGAAGTCCAGGCTCACCGGATGTGATTTTGGCTTGAGCTGCCTCCGCTTGTTGGCTGCCTCACCGTCCATCTCAGCCGGCGGCGACGCTGGTGTACATGTATGTTGGTGTGTATTGTGTGTTGGGTGTGCCCGAGGGCGTCCTTGTGTGTATAGCGCTGCGTAGTGGTGAAGTGTGCACGAGTGCGTGATGCAAATATGCCCTAGAGGCAATAATAAAATGGTTATTATTATATTTCCTTAATATGATAAAGGTTTATTATTCATGCTAGAATTGCATTGACCGGAAACTTAATACATGTGTGAATACATAAACAAATACCGTGTCCCTAGTAAGCCTCTACTAGACTAGCTCGTTAAACAAAGATGGTTAAGGTTTCCTAACCATATACATGAGTTGTCATTTGATAACGGGATCACATCATTAGGAGAATGATGTGATGGACAATACCCATTTGTTAGCTTAGCGTTTGATCGTACAGTTTTTGCTACTGCTTTCATGTATGTCATACATATTCCTTTGACTATGAGATCATGCAACTCCCGGATACCGGAGGAATTCCTTGTGTGCTATCAAACTTCACAGTGTAACGGGGTGATTATAAAGATGCTCTACGGGCATCTCCGAAGGTTTTTTGTTGGGTTGGCGTGAATCGAAATTAGTATTTGTCACTCCGAGTATCGGAGAGGTATCTTTGGGCCGTCTCGTTAATACACATCATAATAAGCCTTGCTAGATAATGACTAATGAATAAGTCACGGAATGATGTATTACGAAATGAGTAAAGATACTTGCTGATAACAAGATTGAAATAGGTATAGAGATACCGAGGATCGAATCTCGGGCAAGTAACATACCGACGGACAAAGGGAATTACATATATTGTCATAACGGTTTGACTAATAAAGATCTTCGTAGAATATGTAGGAGCCAATATAAGCATCCATGTTCCTCTATTGGTTATTTACCCGAGAGGTGTCTCGGTCATGTCTACATAGTTCTCAAACCCGTAGGGTCCGCACGCTTAACGTCCGTTGACGATATAGTGTTATATGAGTTATATGATTTGGTGACCGGATGTTGTTTGGAGTCCCGGATGAGATCACGGACATGACGAGGAGTCTCGAAATGGTCGAGAGGTGAAGATTGATATATAGGATGATGGTATTCGGACACAGGAAGAGTTTCAGAGTGCACCGGGTAGTCATCGGGGCATCGGAAGGGGTTTCAGACACCCCCGGTTAGTGTATGGGCCTAATGGGACAAAGGGGGGGGGGACAGATCAGCCCCTAGTGCGCCCCTTCTTTGGACAGCAGGTCCTATGGGAGTGGAGGCCCCTCCTTCCTTTCCCTCCTCAAGTGGGAAAGGAAAGGGGGGGCCACCCTCCCTGCCTTTCCCCCGCACTTATATAAGGCATGGGGAGGGTGCGGCTTGGGAGAGACCCCAAGTAGGATTCCTCGTACTTGGGCGCCCTCTTTGGCTGCTCCTACCTCCCTCCCACCTATATATATGTGGGGAGGGGCGCCATACAAAGACACAACATTGTCTTAGCTGTGTGCGGCTCCCCCGTCCATCGTTTACTCCCTCGGTCATATTTTCGTAGCGCTTAGGTGAAGCCCTGCGGAAATCACATCACCATCACCGTCACCAACCGTCGTGTTGCCGGAACTCATCTACTACTTCACCCGTCTTGCTGGATCAAGATGGCGAGGATGACACCAAGTTGAATGGTGCTGATCGCGGAGGTGTCGTACGTTCAGTGCTTGATCGGTTAGATCACAAAGAAGTTTGACTACATCAACCGCATTACTAAACGCTTCCGCTTTTGGTCTATGACGGTATGTAGACACACTCTCCCCCTCGTTGCTATGTATCTCCATGGATAGATCATTGCGTGTGCGTAGAATTGTTTTTGTTTTCCATGCAACGTTTCCCCACAATCGCATCATGAGCCAGGTCTATGCATAGATTATATGCACGAGTAGAACACAAAGAGTTGTGGGCAGTGATCATCATATTGCTTACCACCAACGTCTTATTTTGATTCGGCGGTATTGTAAGATGAAGCGGCCCGGACCAACCTTACATGTCCAAGTATATGAGACCGTTTCCATCGACAGACGTGCAACTTGTTTTGCATAAAGTTGGTTGTTGAAGGAAATATGCCCTAGAGGCAATAATAAAGTTGTTATTTATATTTCCTTATACATCATGATAAATGTCTTTTATTCATGCTAGAATTGTGTTAACCGTAAACTTGATACATGTGTGAATACATAGACGAAACATAGTGTCCCTAGTATGCCTCTGCTAGACTATCTCGTTAATCAAAGATGGTTATGTTTCCTAAGCATAGACGTGAGTTGTCATTTGATCAACGGGATCACATCATTAGGAGAATGATGTGATGGACAAGACCCATCCGTTAGCTTAGCAATATGATCATTTAGTTTTTTCGGCTATTGCTTTCTTCATGACTTAAACATGTTCCTATGACTATGAGATTATGCAACTCCCGGATACCGGAGGAACACCTTGTGTGATATAAAACGTCACAACGTAACTGGGTGATTATAAAGATGCTCTACAGGTGTCTCTGAAGGTATTTGTGGTGTTGGCCTAGATCGAGAATAGGATTTGTCACTCCGAGTATTAAAGAGGTATCTCTGGACCCTCTCGATAATACACATCGTAATAAGCCTTGTAAGCAAACAACTAATGAGTTAGTCACAAGATGATGTATTGCGGAACGAGTAAAGAGACTTGCCGGTGACGAGATTGAACTAGGTATGGTGATACCGATGATCGAATCTCGGGCAAGTAACATACCCATGACAAAGGGAACAACGTATGTTGTTATGCGGTTTGACCGATAAAAGATCTTCGTAGAATATGTGGGAACCAACATGAGCATCCAGGTTCCGCTACTGGTTATTGACCGGAGATGAGTCTCGGTCATGTCTACTGTCGGCATCCTGGGAGCACGGGTACCCAGACTTGCCTGCCTGCGGCCCAGGGCATGGCTCATCCAGCGGCCTGGTACGACCCAACCTCGTCAGCAACCACTCAAGACCCTCGTGAGGGGCCAAGCCTCGCGAGGCGGACGACACAAGACCACCCCTGGGGTGGTCTCACTAGGCTAGCTCCGGAGGAGCGGAGATATCAATGCAAGGGGCACCTCGCCAGGTCCTCGTGATGTGAGCCACGATGACCAAGGCCATGTGGGCGCTAGCGGGCATAGGGTGCCAGTTTCCTTTTTGGTGCTAAAGGGGCAGGCGCAGGCGAGGATTCCCGAGGCATCAGGCAAAGGTTTCCATATCGGTGCAACAAGACCAAGACCAGCAAGACGGCAGAGCGGAGGTCATCACGGAGCCCACGACGGCATCACCACCAGTGCCTTTGGCACGCGAAGACCACGTTTTGTCTGGATAGCTTGTACTAGTTGTCCCCCTTCAAATTTGGCTGTTGTGGGATCCCTTCCCGCTCAATATTTGGGAAGAGGACTTGGGACTCTATAAATAGGACTAGCCACCACCATATGGCAGGTAGGGGATCCGGAACCACGAAACACACACCAGCAAGCTCATCCGAGCGGAAGAACACCTCTCCTCAGGAGGCTGTTCTTCCCTTGTACTAGTTCTTCCCCAGCCTATAAGGCAATCCACCACACCACACTGGATTAGGGTAGTACACCACAACGGTGGCCCGAACCAATATAAACCTTCGTGTCCCTTGTTCTTTAGGTTCGACAAGCTAGGCCTAGGAATCGGCGAGTGGACGAGCTAGGGCAGAAGGGGAGATCTTTGCGCGCAACCCAGTGTTCGACCACAAGGGTTTCGCTGGAACCCAAGATCCGACATTTGGCGCGCCAGGTAGGGGTGTGCCGAAACTTCTCATCCGTCGATCCATGCTCCGTCGTCCCATCGGTTCCATGGCCGACGCTCGCAGAGCCCGTGCTGAGTGGTGGGCCGCCCTTGCCGCCCGCATCGCCCAAACGGCTCTTGCTGGCGGGCCGCCCCGCCGTTCTCCGTCACCTGCTGCCAACGCCGCCACCGGACCGACGCGGCACGAGCAGCAGACCTCGTCTCTTCACCCCTCCATGCAGTGAGACAGACGCACCGCGACCCCATCACTGACCTCGGTGGTCTCGTCGTCCCACGCTCATCGTGGACCCGTGGATGCGCAGGTTGCACTGCTCATGGCGCGCGAGGTCCTGCGCTATCGCCTCGTCGATGACTTCTACAAAGAATGGCCCGGCCGCATCGTCTAGCTCGTCAGCGCCGATGGGGGCTCTCCACCGCCGTACTTCTCCCTGTCTCATCCGCCTCCCCATGCGGGTGACCTGGACCATGATGCGCTTCTGCCACCTCCACATCAAGGCATCATCCAAGACCCAAGGCACGTGGCCCCGCGGCGTGACCACCCACGTGCGGCGCCAGTGCATGAAGAAGGAAGCTGCCAAGAGATCTAATGGCCCCGAGGAGGAGCGCCAGCGCTCCCTCCACCACCACGTCGAGACCGTGCGCCCCCCGCCGTGGTGGCGCACGAGGACCAATACCATGTTCCACCTCCCTGACAAGCTTTGGTGTCGACAGCAGGCTGCAAAGACCTCACCCCTGAGCTGCGCAACGTCAACTGGCCTGGGAAGTTCAAGCCTGACCTGCCTCCACGCTACGACGACAGCCCCGACCCTGCTGAGTTCCTGCAGCTGTACGAGCTGAGCATCGAAGTGTCCGGCGGGAATGAGAAGATCACGGAGAATTGGTTCCGCATGGCCCTCAAGGACGGCGCGTGCTCGTGGCTCCTGAACCTGCCCGCGGGATCGATCTGCACCTAGGGCGAGATGCGCGAGCAGTTCATCGCCAACTTCCAGGGCACCCGCGATCGCCGGCCGACCGCGGGTGACATGCAGCGTATCAAGCAACAACCGGGAGAAACCCTGCAGAACTTCATCCATCGCTTCAACCGTGTCCGCGTCAAGATCCCCAAGGTCACGGACGAGGCCATCATTTCAGCATTCTCAGATGGTGTCCGCGACGTCAAGATGAAGGAGGATCTCGCCATCCACGAAGATCTGTGCATGTCCCTTGAGCTATTCAACCTCGCGACCAAGTGCGTCAGAGCTGAGGAGGGGCGCCTCTCCCTCGTCGAGCTCCCCACTACTGATCCTGAAGACAAGAATGCCAAGAGCAAGGACGTAAAGCGCAAGGGAGTGGCAGTACTTGCGGCTGAGCCGGAGATGAAGCGTGGCCGCGACTACCCAGAGTCATCCAAGAACAACCGTCCATTTTGCGCCTTCCACAACGTGCAGAGCCATAACACCCATGACTGTCAAGAGCTCAGGGCCCTCCGCGAAGGACGCGTCTGCCAACGCCCCGAGCGCGGCAACCGTGGCTACGTCCGTGGGCGAAGTCGGACCGGGGGACGCTGGGACGACCGCAATCCCCGTCAGGAGTGGCGTGACCAACCTCGGGAGGACCGTTGGCTCGACCAGCATTGTGAGCATGCATGGGGTGACCAGCCTCGTGAGGGTACTTGGAGGGACCAGCCTCGTCATTACCGTCTCCAGGGCAAGGCTGGCCTCCCTCCTCTGCCACCACCAAGAAGGAACGACGACCAAGATGAGGGGGTTGGGGGCTTCCAGGAGCCTCGCGCCATCACCTGCATCTTGGGCGGAACGCAGGCCCCAGCCTATCAACGCCTCTTCAAGCGATTCACCCGAGAAGTGAACACGGCTCTCCCCAAGCTCGAAGCCACGCGCCCACTCAGGTGGTCCAAGTACCCCATCACCTTCAGTTCAACAGACCAACTCAAGGGTGCGGCTACGGCCGGCGCCCTCCCGATGCTTTGTTCACCCGTCATCAGCAACGTTCAAGTCACCAAGAGCCTCATCGACGGCGGTGCATGGCTTAATGTCCTGTCCGTTGAGACATTCGAGAGCCTTCAAGTACCGCACGACCAGCTACTGCCTACCAAGCCTTTCTCCGGAGTGACTGATGGCTCCACCACTCCCATAGGGAAGGTCCGCCTGCCTGTCACCTTTGGCAAGCGCGACAACTACCACACTGAGCTCATCGACTTCAATGTCGCCTACATTCACCTCCCATACAATGCAATCCTTGGGTACCCGGCCTTGGCTAAGTTCATGGCGGTGACTCACCACGGCTACAATGTTCTAAAGATGCCACTAAGCGGCGGCGTCATTGTTGTCGCTTGCGAAGAGAAGGACGCAGTGTGCTCACTCAAGCGCGCTTACCAGGCAGCGGCGATCGAGGACCCAGACAACGATAGCACCATCTACCCTCCTGAGGCCGTCCCCAAGAAGAAGAAGCAGTTACTCGCCCCAGAGCCTCATGAAGTTGTGATGCCTGGTGGCCGCACCCCAGGACCTGCGCCCAGGGATGGGACGCCTCATTCCCTCACATAGGAAGGCGCGCCCGACTTCCCCCTCAGGCTGGGCTCGGGGGCTCTCCTATGGAGGGCCTCTGACCTGGCCAATGTTTCGAGGGAGGCACTCAGGCACCATGTGGAGGCGTGCTTCGCCGGACCTTTCCTTCCGTAGGTATCAAGGCGCGAGCCACCAAGCACTCAGGAGTTCATCAGCCAGACCATCGAATACTTGTAGGTGCCAAGAGCAATGCGAGGCGAGCGCCACCCGGTGCCCCGAAGCGCAGCTGTCGCCCCAGGCTCGGGCAACGAGCTGCACATCTGCGTCAACGTCCCCGCGCTCAACAGGACCGCGTCACAGGAGACCTACTGGCCCTCCCAGGTGGGCCGGTGCGAGGGCCCCCTCACAGCTACGTTCGCATGCCCTTCGGCCTACCGAACCAAGCATCCCTACAACAACGCCACATGCGGGAGGTCCTGGCGACTCGCGAGGCCAGGCATCAGGAGATCTTGGCGGAGGTGGCCTCGGTTCTTCGCGAGCTCTAGGAACCTCCGGAGCCTTGCAAGGCCCCGGAGCCAGACGACGCTTAAGGAACGGCATCTGCATCAAGCAAATTCAGCAGCACCAACACTACTTCAGCAACTGTGCCAGGTGACATTTTCTAGTTTTGTTCAGCTGGGAGCGCCCCTCGGGTCGCATCATTTCCAGGCTGCACGAGTTTGTCCCTGTGGCATGTATCCTTTTGCATCTTTAGCCTACTTGTTGGGGGCGCCCCTTGGGCTGCATCATCCCAAGCCGCGCGGATCCATCCCAGTGGCATGTATCGTTCTTGCATCTTACCTGAGCTAGCGTTACCTTTTCCGTCAGTTGCATTAAGATCATTTATCTGCCTGACCGACACCTCGATGCCATGAGTGTTGTGCGCCCTTACTAACCAGCTTGCGCCCGCCTCATGACTAAGGATAGGCACGGCGTCTATGCTCGGGTCCGTCCCTGCAGCGTCGCCAAATCCAAGCGGTCGAGCTCTGGCTCGCGGGCTAGCCCCGTGTACGTCACCTCCCGTGGTCCTTGGTGCCTCACCCTTGCATGAGCCAGGTGCGGACTGATACGTCTCCAACGTATCTACTTTTCCAAACCCTTTTGCCCTTGTTTTGGACTCTAACTTGCATGATTTGAATGGAACAAACACGGACTGATGCTGTTTTCAGCAGAACTGCCATGGTGTTGTTTTTGTGCAGAATAAAAAGTTCTTGGAATCGCCTGAAAATCAATGGTGAATTATTTCAAAAAATATAAAAAATATCTGCAAGAAGATCCTCACCGGGGGGCCCACACCATGTCCTTGAGGGTGGGGGGCGCAACCCCCTGCCCAGGGCGCGCCCCCCTGCCTCGAGGGCCTCCCGATGCTCCATCGACGTACCCCCTGATCCTATATCTTCCGTTTCGGGGAGATAAAAGTTAAGGGAGAAGGAATTATCACATTTTACGAGACGGAGCTGCCGCCAAGCCCTAATCTCTCTCGGGAGGGCTGATCTGGAGTCCGTTCGGGACTCCGGAGAGTGGAGATCGTCGCCATCGTCATCATCAACCTTCCTCCATCACCAATTCCATGATGCTCACCGCCGTGTGTGAGGAATTCCATCGTAGGCTTGCTGGACGGTGATGGGTTGGATGGGATCTATCATGTAATCGAGTTAGTTTTGTTAGGGTTTGATCCCTAGTATTCACTATGTTTTGAGATTGATGTTGCTATGACTTTGCTATGCTTAATGCTTGTCACTAGGGCCCGAGTGCCATGATTTCAAATCTGAACTTATTATGTTTTCATGAATATATGTGTGTTCTTGATCCTATCTTGCAAGTCTATAGTCACCTACTATGTGTTATGATCCGGCAACCCCGAAGTGACAATAATCGGGACCACTCCTAGTGATGACCATAGTTTGAGGAGTTCATGTATTCACTATGTGTTAATGCTTTGGTCTGGTACTCTATTAAAAGGAGGCCTTAATATCCCTTAGTTTCCAATAGGACCCCGCTGCCATGGGAGGTTAGGACAAAAGATGTCATGCAAGTTCTTTTCCATAAGCATGTATGACTATATTCGGAATACATGCCTACATTATATTGATGAACTAGAGCTAGTTCTGTGTCACCCTAGGTTATAACTTCTACATGATGAATTGCATCCAACGTAATTTCCCATCACCGATCCAATACCTACGAGCTTTACCTATATTGCTAGCAACTTATTTACTTTTCCATTACTACTATCACAAAAACTACAAAAACACTATCGTTACTATTATTTCTGCTACCGCCACTATCATATTACCTTGCTACTAAACTATCTTGCTGCAGATACTAACTTTCCAGGTGTGGTTGAATTGACAACTCGGCTGCTAATACTTAAGAGTATTCTTTGGCTCCCCTTGTGTCGAATCAACAAATTTGGGTTTAATACTTTACCCTTGAAAACTGTAGAAATCGCCTAGACTTGTGTGTTATCAAGACTATTTTCTGGCGCCGTTGCCGGGGAGCATAGCTCTATTCTTTAAGTCACTTGGGATTTATATCTGCTGATCACTATAAAGAATCTGAAGGACTCAAAAACCAAGATCTTACCCTCAACTACGAGGGGAGGTAAGGAACTACCATCTAGCTCTGTACTTGGTTCTCCTTCCGTTATGAGTAAACTTGCGACACCTACTCCTGCTATTGAATCTGATATGTCGTATGTTCTTGATGATGCTACTTCTGCTATGTATGATGAAACTACCTCTATGCCTGATACTGTGCCACTAGGTGAATTTCTAGATGAACAAATTGCTAAAGTTAGGGAGAGTGCAAATGTTGATGATATTTATGAAAGTGATGATGAAACTACTCCCAATAGATATGAATTGCTTGTTGTGCCTGAGGGTTATGTTATGGATGAAGAAACTTCTAGAGACTTTCTTGCTTGCAATGATAGATATGATCATAAGAAGTTATTAGCTAAGTTGAAAGAAAAGTCCTTGAATTCTAGAATGAAACATGCCCCTGCTTTTGCTACTTCACCTATATGTGTTACTGATAAGGATTATGAATTCCCTGTTAATCCTGAGTTAATTACTTTGGTTGAATCTGATCCTTTCCATGGCTATGAGTCTAAAACTGTTGTGGCACATCTTACTAAGTTGAATGATATAGCCACCCTATTTACCAATGATGAAAAGATTCGCTATTACTATATCCTTAAGTTGTTTCCGTTCTCGTTAAAGGGTGATGGTAAGACTTGGTTTAATTCTCTTGATCCTGGTTGTGTGCGTAGTCCCCAAGATATGATGTATTACTTCTCTGCTAAATATTTTCCCGCTCATAAGAAACAAGCTGCCTTACGGTAAATATATAACTTTGCTCAAACTGAAGAAGAGAGTCTCCCACATGCTTGGGGGAGGCTTCCCTAGTTACTTAATGCTTTGCCTGATCATCCTCTTGAGATAGATGCTTCCAGAGACCACTTGGATAATTGTGTTGGTTGTGTTTTCAGGGAAAGAACAGTGGAACAAGCTGAATCACTATTGAATAATATGCTAGCCAATGAAAATAATTGGACACTTCCTGAACCAGCCCCTAAGCCAACTTCGAAGAAAAGAGGCTTTCTATTTCTCAGTCCTGAAGACATGCAAGAGGCAAAGAAATCTATGAAAGAAAAAGGTATTAAAGCTTAAGATGTTAATAATTTACCGCCTATTGAAGAAATACATGGTCTTGATAACCCGACACAGGTAGTAAAGGTAAATTATCTTTATAGATTTGATGAAGGTGATATTCCTTGTTATAAGTATGCTAGCCAATGCTTAGATGAGTTTGACAATTTTATTGTTAAACAATAAAACTTCAATGCTTATGTTGGTAGACAATTACAACACAATGCTCATATGATTGAACGCTTGAGTGATTATCTGTCTAGTGCTAAAGGTGAACTGAAACTTATTAGTATACATGCTTCTATGGTGACCACTCAAGTAGAACAAGTACTTAAGGCTCGGAATGATTTGCTCAGTGAATTAAATAGTAAGAATAATGATACTGCCATTAGAGTTGTGATTAGAGGTGGCAGAATGACTCAGGAACCTCTGTATCCTGAAGGCCACCCTAAGAGAATTGAGCAAGATTCTCGCAGAGCTAATTTAGATGCACCTAGTTCTTCTAAGAAGAAGACAAAGAAGAATGAGAGAAATTTGCATGCTTCTAGTGAACCTGTAGCTGACAAACCTGAGAATCCCAATGATATATCTGTTTCTGATGTCGAGACACAATCTGGTAATGAACATGAACCTAGTAATAATGTTAATGATGATGTTCATGTTGATGATCAACCTAGCAATGATATTGATGTAGAGATTGAACCTGTTGTTGATCTTGATAACCCACAATCAAAGAATCAACGTTATGATAAGAGAGACTTTGTTGCTAGGAAGCACGGTAGGGAAAGAGAACCATAGGTTCAGAAACCCATGCCTTTTCCTCCAAAACCATCCAAGAAAAAGGATGATGAGGATTTTGAGCGCTTTGCTGAAATGATTAGACCTATTTTTTTGCGTATTCATTTGACTGATGTGCTTAAAACAAATCCTTATGCTAAGTATATGAAAGACATTATTACCAACAAAAGAAAGACACCTGAAGTAGAAATTTCCACCATGCTTGCCAATTACACTTTTGAGGGTGGAATGCCTAAGAAATTAGGAGATCCAGGAGTACCTACTATACCTTGCTCCATTAAGAGAAACTATGTTAAAACTGCTTTGTGTGATCTTGGAACCGGTGTTAGTGTTATGCCTCTCTCTTTATATTGTAGACTTGACTTGAGTAAGTTGACACCTACTGAAATATCTTTGCGAATGGCTGATAAATCAACCGCTATACCCGTTGGTATTTGTGAGGATGTGCCTGTTGTAGTTGCAAATGTTACTATTCTAACGGACTTTGTTATACTTGATATTCCCGAGGATGATAGTATGTCTATTATTCTTGGAAGACCTTTTTTGAATACTGCTGGGCCTGTTATTGATTGCAACAAAGGCAATGTCACTTTTCATGTCAATTGTAATGAGCATACGGTACACTTTCCGAGGAAACAACCTCAGGTCTACAGTATCAATTATATTGGAAAAGCTTCGACTGTTACTATTGGAGGTTTTGAGTTTCCTATTCCTACTATCAAGAAGGCATATGGCATACTTATTGTTGCGGACATACATATCCCCATTGAGGTAACTTAGTGTTATTCGAAAATTCTCCGGTCTCATGTTACTCGGAAAGAGTTTATTAACAAGACCTGATCATCCTTGTTAACGGATTCCTTTTTGATGAGCATGGGATAGGTGAATCTAGATAGCACAAACCTTCGGTACCCTCCCTTTACTTTCTGTTAATTAGGATAAATAAAAGAAAAATAGCATTATCTGTCTGTTTCCAAACTTATCCATGCAATAAAAAATATCTCAAAAATAAAATTTCTCCAAATGCCATGAAAATGAAATATGACTTTTTCTAGAATATTTAAGAAAATATGGCACTGAAGACACAACAAGGGGAGCCAGCACGTGGCCACGAGGGCACAGGGCGCGCCCCCTGCCCAGGGCGCGCCCCCTGCCTCGAGGGCCCCACGTGGCCCCCTCCACTTATCCTTTCACCCATGCTCTTCTTCTTCCTCCCAAAAAAATCCCCAACCAGCTCAAACCCGAGTTCTAGCTCATCTTGCTGCCATTTTCGATCTCCTTGCTCAAAGCACCATTCACCAAACTGCTTGGGGAGATTGTTCCTTGGTAGGTGACTCCTCCATTGGTCCAATTAGTTTTTTTCTAGTGCTTTATTTGTTGCAATTTTGTGCTACTGTGGTGACCTTGTTCTTGAGCTTGCATGTCATATTTTCTTGGTCCCAAGTAGTTCCAATGCATGATATAGCCTCTAGGCACTTATAGGAGTTGTTGCTATCAATCTTGTTAAGTTTGGTTAATTTTTATTTTGAAGTTACTACAAATTTCCGAAAAATGTCTAGGAGAAACTTCCAAGGTGGTCCTTCAAGGAAGCAAGGACCAAGGCTCGCGTTCCGTGAGCCGGACGATGAACCACCGTGGGATGCTGATGTGCGGCCTTGTGAATGGCCGTCGGATGAATTTATGTGTCAAGCTGGCATGAAAGATGAATTTTACGCGTACGTGCGTAACGCGGACCTCGAGGACTTCATACAAGATAAGTGTCCTCAATACCGTGGCTTAACTGATAGCTTCGTGAGAAGGTTTAAATTTCCATCTTCACGTAATTATCACACTGTCATGTTTGACCTTTATGATAAATCTTATACCATGGACTTAGAGGATTTTAATATTGCATGCAAGCTCCCACAGTGGGGCAGTATGAGTGTTCCTCGCAAATCTGAATTTAGAGAATTCCTATCTAGTATTACAGTGGGGGAATCCAGGGACGTCACACAAGCTACCACGAGGAGCATACATTTTCCTGCTATTCATTACTTTGCTCTCTTTATCGGTAGATGCATAAACGGTACAGATGAGGCTTGTCACATGTGTGTCCCTGATCTTAGGTGTTCTCAGGAGTGCTGTGCTAGGTGATAGGCAATATAATCTGGGAGCTATTGTTGCACGTAGGCTACACCATAATGATTTTCATGGAGATTTATTTGGTGGGATCTATGCTACTCGTATAGCCCACTATCTTGGTGTGTCTGTGCACACGAATGATGAACCTTTACCTCCTGGTTATTTAGACTGTCATGCTATGGCTAGTCACCGGTTTATAGACTGGGATAATCAAACCCTCAAGTATTGACTAATCTTTAACAGGCAGCATGCTATCCCTATTGTTCTACCTGCCCCTTCTTTGTTTAGCTTTCAGGAAAAAGGAAGATACACTATAATTATGGAGGAGGCAAATGCCTATTATATGACGGAGGCTACCCGCCTTCGAGCTGCAGCTCAGTATGCAGCATTTGCTGCATCTCAGTACGACCCCAACTACAACTTTGGATATTCGTCAGGCCAATACTGGCCATAGACCAACTTAGGCCAAAAGCCTAAGCTTGGGGGAGTACGTGTTTCTCACCGACTTACATTCATGTTCACATTTATTCTAGTTGTCGGTGCTCACACTCTTTCATTGTACCTTCCATGCTTAGTTTAAATTTCTTTTTCTTAGTCTTTTTTCTTGTGTGCTAGAAAAACCCAGAAAAAAAAATATTAGTTGTAGCTTCTAGCTAGTTTACTTTGTTTGCCTGTTGTAGTAACTAAAAATGAAAACCCAAAAAGATTTCCCATTCTTCTTTTGCTTGTTGGGAGCTTTCCCGTTTAAATAGTTTATTTTCTTTTCTTTAGGGGTTGAGAGTTGAAGACCATGATTGAAAATGCTTAGTGGCTCTCATATGCTCTATTGTTGATTTAACCTTGAGCCATATTACCTTGTCTTCTCTCTTGTATTATCCTACAGATTCTAGCTTAGTCCAATGCACGTGCACTATTATTATTATCCACACGATTCGGTCGTGTGAGTGAAAGGCAATAAGGATGATATATGATGAACTAATTGAGATGAGAAAAGCTGGTATGAACTCGACCTCTCTTGTTTTGTAAATATGATTGCTCGTCATTCTTGATTCAGCTTGTTATGAATGAAACATGTTTGCAATGACAATTCGAGATCATAGCTGCTTATGCCATGCTTAATTAGCTGAGAGTTTGTAATGGTCTATCTTGCATGCCAACATGATATTAGAATGGTTGTGATGTGGTATGATGGGTGATATCCTCCTTTGAACGATTTAAGTAATCTGACTTGGCACATGTTCACGCTTGTAGTTGAAACAAATCAACATAGCCTTCACGATATTTATTTCATGGTGATTTATATCCTACTCATGCTTGCACTCATTGTTGATTAACTTTAGTGCATGTTCATGACCGTTGTTGCTCACTAGTTGGTCGCTTCCCAGTCTCTTTCTAGCCTTCACCTGTACTAAGAGGGAATACTGCTTGTGCATCCACTTCCATGAACCCCAAAGTTATTCCATATGAGTCCACCATACCTTCCTATATGCGGTATTTACCTGCCGTTCCAAGTAAATTTGTATGTGCCAAACTCTAAACCTTCAAATGAAATTCTATTTTGTATGCTCGAATAGCTCATGTATCAACTAGGGCTGTCTATATCTTCCATGCTAGGTGGGCTATTCTCACGATGAGTGGACTCCGCTCATCATTCATGAGAAAATGGCTGGTAATTGGGATGCCCAGTCCCATGCACAAAATCATAATAATTAATCAAAACTCCCCCAGGGCTGTTGCTGGTTTGGACGGTACCCCGTGGATTCGGATGGCCGTGGAGTGTGCTTGTTGGTGGTTGGGGGAGTATAAACTTTAATATTCTGGTTGGGAACCGCCTATAATGTGCGTAGCATGGGAGATATCAAGATTCTTGGTTGTTTTGTTGACAATGAAAGTATGCCGCTCAAAATGTTATTCATCTCTATTTAAAATCAAGCTCTGGCACCTCTACAAATCCCTACTTCCCTCTGCGAAGGGCCTATCTATTTACTTTTATGCAGATTCCTCATCCTCTTATCAAAAAGCACCAGTAGGAGAGCACCTCTGTCGTTGCATGTATTACTATTAATTTGCATTGAGTATGATCATGACTGGATCTCTTTTACCATGAATTACAATGTCTAGTTAGTCCTTGATCCTTAAAGGTGCTCTGCATTTATGTTTTGCGGTCTCAGAAAGGGCTAGCGAGATACCATCCTGTTATATCATATCATGATTGTTTTGGAAAAAGTGTTGTCAGCTGACGTTTATTATTATTGCTTGCTAGTTGATTATGCCATTGATGTGAGTAGTCTTGAGACCTCAAAGTTATTGTGAATATGGTTAGTTCATGATCTTGTTGAAAACCTGAATGCTAGCTTACATATTTACAACAACAAGAGCAAACAGAGTTTGTCAAAGTTTTTCTTTTTCGCTTTCAGTTTATCAACTGAATTGCTTGAGGCCAAGCAAAGGATTAAGCTTGGGGGAGTTGATACGTCTCCAACATATCTACTTTTCCAAACCCTTTTGCCCTTGTCTTGGACTCTAACTTGCATGATTTGAATGGAACTAACCCGAACTGACGATGTTTTCAACAGAACTGCCATGGTGTTGTTTTTGTGCAGAATAAATAGTTTTCGGAATCGCCTGAAAATCAACGGAGAATTATTTCAGAAAATATAAAAAATATATGCAAGAAGATCCTCACCGGGGGGCCCACACCCTGTCCTCAAGAGTGGGGGGCTCGCCCACTGCCCAGGGCACACCCCCTGCCTCGAGGCCCCCCGGTGCTCCACCGATGTACCCCTAGATCCTATATCTTCCGTTTCGGGGGGAAAAATAAGGGAGAAGGAATTATCGCTTTTTATGAGATGGAGCCGCCACCAAGCCCTAATCTCTCTCGGGAGGGCTGATTTGGAGTCCGTTCGGGGCTCCAGAGAGTGGAGATCGTCGCCATCGTCATCATCAACCTTCCTCCATCACCAATTCCATGATGCTCACCACCGTGTGTGAGTAATTCCATTGTAGACTTGCTGGACGGTGATGGGTTGGATGGGATCCATCATGTAATCGAGTTAGTTTTGTTAGGGTTTGATCCCTAGTATCCACTATGTTCTGAGATTGATGTTGCTATGACTTTGCTATGCTTAATGCTTGTCACTAGGGCCCGAGTGCCATGATTTCAGATCTGAACCTATTATGTTTTCATGAATATATGTGTGTTCTTGATCCTATCTTGCAAGTCTATAGTCACCTACTATGTGTTATGATCCGGCAACCCCGAAGTGACAATAATCGGGACCACTCCCGGTGATGACCATAGTTTGAGGAGTTCATGTATTCACTATGTGTTAATGCTTTGGTCCGGTAATCTATTAAAAGGAGGCCTTAATATCCCTTAGTTTCCAAAAGGACCCCGCTGCCACGGGAGGGTAGGACAAAAGATGTCATGTAAGTTCTTTTCCATAAGCACGTATGACTATATTCAGAATACATGCCTACATTGTATTGATGAACTGGAGCTAGTTCTGTGTCACCCTAGGTTATAACTTCTACATGATGAATTGCATCCGACGTAATTTCCCATCACCGATCCAATGCCTACGAGCTTTACCTATATTGCTAGTTGCTTATTTACTTTTCCGTTATTACTATCACAAAAACTACAAAAACACTATCATTACTTTTATTGCTGCTACCGCCACTATCATATTACCTTGATACTAAACTATCTTGCTGCAGATACTAAGTTTCCAGGTGTGGTTGAATTGACAACTCAGCTGCTAATACTTAATAGTGTTCTTTGGCTCCCCTTGTGTCGAATCAACAAATTTGGGTTTAATACTTTACACTCGAAAATTGTTGCGATCCTCTACACTTGTGGGTTATCATGGACAAAGAAGTAAGGGCGCGTAACATGGTGCCTCCTTGCCCCGGGGGCCGCGCGCCAGGTGTCTGCGCTTAGGGTATGCGCATGAGAAGACCAGGCACGGCGTCTGTGCTCGGGTCCGTCACTGTAGTGTCAATAAACCCAGCGACTGAGCTCTGTCTGGCGGGCCGGCCCCTCTTACATCACCTCCTGAGGTCGTTGGTGTCTGGTCTTCTCACGTGGCAACCTCGAGGGATTCACTCTGCACAGGTTGCCTAACCATCTTGCAGGATCACCTCAAGCTCTCTCTCTCAAGACCAGGCGCAACCCGCCTTGAGGTAGGGCCCCTTGAGCCCCGCGCTGGCTCACGGGTGCCCAGATACACCTCATCCAGCCCTACCATGCAGGCCACGTGTCAGGGCGGGGCTGTACACTCCCCGGGGGCTCTCCGTAGTAGGGAGTCCCCTCCCACGTTCCAGTGGAAGCACCATGCTCCGTGCTGGCAGTCGACACAATCGAGGAGTGGCTATGCCCGTGCAAGAACGGTAGCGCCATGCTCCGCGCTGGTGATAAACAACTAGGGGTGGCCTCATGGCCGCATTAACCTTAGGGAGCCACCCGGCTCGGTGGCCAGCCCCACCGCGCTGCGCTCCCCTCGGGAGGGTAGCGTGAGGGGGCTAGGCATGGGGGCTGCGCTCAGGTCACGCCTAGCGTACGCCCCGCCAGGTCCCCCGGACCTGGTCGTTGCAACCCTCCCAAGTGAAAGCCCCGCGAGGACATGTATGAGGTCCGTTCGTACGTCAAGGGGGACCCTTGGGCATCGCAACCCAAGGGCCTAACTGGTCCCGTAGCCCCTCACTCCCTGGTCTTGTCCTGGTGATCTGGCCAAGCTAGCGGCGGCTGAGGTACGCGCGGGGCCGGGCCCTGCCGACACAGAACGCTAAGGTCGGCTCTCGCACTACTCTTCTAAGGGCTGTTCGTACGTCAAGGGGAATCCTTGGGCATCGCCACCCAAGGGCCTAACTGGTCCCATAGCCCCTCAGTCCCTGGTCTTGTCCTGGTGATCCGGCCAAGCCAGCGGCAGCTGAGGTACGCGTGGGGCCGGGTCCTGCCGACGCAAAATGCTAAATCCTTGCCTAGCGCTTCCTTCCTAGGGACTGTTTGCACGTCAAGGGGGACTCCTGAGCATTGTGACTCAGGAGCCTAACTGGCCACGTAGCTCCTCACTCCCTGGTCTTGTCCTTGTGATCCGGACAAGCCCGCGGCGGCTGAGGTACGCGCGGGGGCGGGCTCTACCGACGTAGAACGACAAGGCAAATAGGAAGGGAACCACGAATATCTAGCAATTATTACAAGCCAAATTGTCCTTCAAGCATCAAACAGAAGTTTTAACGTCTCCACGAGGAATGTCACATGTCGCAAGAAAACCAGGATAGGAAGGAGCACCGTCACTCACCAGCAGGCCCCTCCTTCAGCCTCGGGCACCGCAGCCAGGAAGCGCTTCCCCATCGGCAGCACCGTCAAGCCCTGCGGAGCTGGCCTCGGCTGCAGGGGCGACGGTGCAGTCAGCTGGAGATGAAGGGTTGATGGTGAGGAACTTTTGCAGCAAGGCCTCCACCTGGTCCCTCAAGGCTTCAGTGGCGGCCTTGCAGCATTCTTCGTCCACGGGCTCGAGTAGTGCACCAAGGCCAGTGGAAGGATCGCGAAGATGCAAGTGGCTGAAGACGCGCGTTAGGGCCGAGGAGGACAGTGCGCGGGCTTCCCCCTCCACCATGGGGCCGATCTCATTGACAACACCTTCGAGTGCCATAACAAGATAGGGAAGCAGTTGGGCGGGGCCTTCATCATCCGTCACTAGCGGCTTCTCCAAGCCCTTTTCGTAGAGGGCCCTGAACGCTTGGCGGGACCTTTCCTCCAGGGACTTGTCGAGTCGCGCAGTTGTCGAGGCTACGTGGGGAAGTGGAGACGCCCACGTCCCGTCAATCGCCACGCGTTAGTCATGGCCGCGGGCTTTTGGGGCCCGTGACGCTCCCCACTTGACCCTTGGCTTCGTCGCGAAGCCAAGTCCAAGCCCGCCTTGGGCCCGGGGGCTACTCTTGGTGTCCTGGGAATGGGGGTACCCAGACTTGCCTGCCTGTGGCCCAGGGCATGGCTCATCCAGCGGCCTGGTACGACCCAACCTCTTCAGCAACCACTCAAGACCCTCGCGAGGGGCCAAGCCTCGTGAGGCGAACGACACAAGACCTCCCCTACGGCGGCCTCACTAGGCTAGCTCCTGAGGAGCGGAGATATCAAGGCAAGGGGCACCTCGCGAGGTCCTCGTGACGTGAGCCATGACGACCAAGGCTAGGCAGGCTCCAGCGGGCGCAGGGTGCCAGTTTCCTCTTTGGTGCTAAAGGGGCAGGCACATGCGAGGAGTCCCGAGGCATCAGGCAAAGGTTTCCATATCGGTGCAACAAGACCAAGACCAGCAAAACGGCAGAGCGGAGGTCATCATGGAGCCCACAGCGGCGTCACCACCAGAGCCTTTGGCAGGCGAAGACCACCTTTTGTCAGGATAGCTTGTACTAGATGTCCACCTTCAAAATTGGCCGTTGTGGGATCCCTTCCCGCTCAATATTTGGGAAGAGGATCCGGGCTTCTATAAATAGGACTAGCCACCACCATATGGCAGGGAGGGGATCAGGAACCACGAGACACACACCAGCAAGCTCATCCGAGCGCAAGAACACCTCTCCTCAGGAGGCTGTTCTTCCCTTTTACTAGTTCTTCCCAGCCTATAAGGCAATCCACCACCACACTGCATTAGGGTATTACACCACAACGGTGGCCCGAACCAGTATAAACCATCGTGTCCCTTGTTCTTTAGGCTCGACAAGCTAGGCCGAGGAATCAACGAGTAGACGAGCTAGGGCGGAAGGAGAGATCTTCGCGTGCACCCCAGTGTTCGAACCACAAGGGTTTTGCCGGAACCCAAGATCCGACATCTACATTGTTCTCGAACCCGTAGGGTCCGCACGCTTAACGTTCGATGACGATCGATATTATGAGTTTATGTGTTTTGATCTACCTAAGGTTGTTCGGAGTCCCGAATACGATCACGAACATGACAAGTACTCTCGAAATAGTCGAGACGTAAAGATTGATATATTGGACGACTATGTTTGGACACCGGAAAAGTTTCGTATGAGTTCGGGCATTTTTCCGGAGTACCTGGGGGTTACCGGAACCCCCCGGGGGCTTAATGAGCCTACATGGGCTTTAGTGGAAGAGGTAGAAGGAGGCCAAGAGGTGGGAGCGCGCCCCCACGGCCCAATCCGAATTGGCAAGGGGGACGCCCCCCTTTCCTTCCTCTCCTCTCCCCCTTCCTTCCCTCTCCTATTAGGACTAGGAAAGGGGGGAACCTACTCGTAGTAGGAGTCGGATCCCCCACCTTGGGGGCGCACCATGAAGGGCTGGCCGGCCTCCCCTTGCTCCCCTATATACGGGGACAGGGGGCACCCTAGAACACACAAGATTCAACATGGCACCCGCAGGGTTCGGGTGCGGGTAATGCTCGCCCAAACCCACACCAGTCCCAATATTTTTTGCCCAAACCCATACCCATACCCGCACCTCGGGTTTCATTTTGTTCCTATACCCATACCCGGCCGGGTGTGGGTAATACCCGCGGGTAAAAATACCAATCTCGGTTGTCTTTCAGTTCACATTTTGCATGTATAATTTCAAAATTTCAGTATGTAAAACACAAAATTTCAGCACATATGTACCACATTTCAACATTTCAGCACATATATATCATTATTTAAACAAATATATTTCAGCATTTCAGCACATATATATCAGCATTTCAGCACATATAGATCATCATTTAAACAAATATATTTCAGCATTTCGACACATATATATTAGCATTTAAACATATATATTTCAGCATTTCAGCACATATATATCACCATTTAAACATATATATTTCAGCACATATGCACAACATTACAACATTTTAGCACATATATTACAACACATAAACATGTCACATTTCGGCATTTTAGCACACACAGTCATTTCAGCCACTTAAAGTTCGACACACAAAGAAATTCAACAAACAAATAAGTTAGAGACCACAAATAGGTTCAACATAGAAATGAAAAATCAATTCATGACACAAATAAGCATACGGGTATGCGGGTACACGGGTATGGGTATTGCCTTCCCATACCCGTACCCGTCTTACCCGATGGGTATAACTTTCTCCCATTTATAAACCCATGGGTAATTATTTTTCCCAAACCCTTACCCTAATAGGGTTTTTACCCGTCGGGTTTGCGGGTAGCGGGTACCCATTGCCATGTTGACACAAGATGATTTGCTAGCCGTGTGCGGTGCCCCCCTCCACAGATACACACCTCGGTCATATCGTTGCAGTACTTAGGCGAAGCCCTACGCCGGTAACTTCATCATCATCGTCACCACGCCGTCGTGCTGACAAAACTCTCCCGCGACACTCAACTGGATCGAGAATTCGTGGGATGTCATCGAGCTAAACGTGTGTTGAATGCAGAGGTGCATGTCGTACGTTCGGTGCTTGGATCAGTTGGATCGCGAAGACATTCGACTACATCAACCGCGTTACTAAACGCGTCCGCTTTCGGTCTACGAGGGTACGTGGACACACTCTCCCTGCTCGTTGCTATGCTTCTCCTAAATAGATCTTGCGTGATCGTAGGTAATTTTTTT
The DNA here is from genome assembly GCA_902687465.1 of Secale cereale. Lineage (NCBI taxonomy): Eukaryota > Viridiplantae > Streptophyta > Magnoliopsida > Poales > Poaceae > Secale > Secale cereale. The sequence goes on from LR738711.1 coordinate 125,308,045, forward strand.
GAAATACTATGTTCCCCAATAGTGGCATCATGAGCCAGGTCTATGCGTAGATGATATGCATGAGTAGAACACAATGAGTTTTGGGTGATAATAGTCATACGGCTTACCAGCATGTCGTTCGGCGGTATTGTGAGATGAAGAGGCCCGGACTGACATTACGCGTACTCTTAAGCGAGACTGGTTTCACCGTTACGAGCACTCATTGCTTAAAGGTGACCGGCGGGTTTAGGTCTCTCTCACTTTAGTTGAATCGAGTCTGACAACGCCCGGACCTTATGAACTTTAAAACAACACACTTGACGAAAAATCGTTGTGGTTTTGTTGCGTAGGTAAGAACGGTTCTTGCTAAGCCTGTAGCAGCCACGTAAAACTTGCAACAACAAAGTAGAGGACGTCTAACTTGTTTTTGCAGGGCATGTTTTGATGTGATATGGTCAAGACGTGATGAGTTATACGTTATTGTATGATATGATTATGTTTTGTAAATTATCAGCAACCGGCTGGAGCCTTATGGTTGTCTCTTTATTGTATGAATTGCGAAGGCCATGTAATTGATTTACTTTATCACTATGAGTTAGCGATAGTAGTAGTAGCAATAGTTGGCGAGACGACCATGACCCTACGATGAAGATCATGGTGTCAAGTAGGTGACGATGGAGATCATGACGATGCTTTGGAGATGGAGATCAAAAGCACAAGATGATGATGGACATATCATGTCACATATTTTTGATTGCATGTGATGTTTATCTTATTATGCTTCTTATTTTTCCTAGTACGGCGGTAGCATTATAAGATGATCCCTTACAAAATTTCAAGGTACAAGTGTTCTCCCTGAGTATGCACCGTTGCGAAAGTTTGTCGTGCCAAGACACCACGTGATGATCGGGTGTGATAAGATCTACATTCAAATACAACGGGTGTAAGACAGTTTTGCACACGCAGAATACTCGGGTTAAACTTGACGAGCCTAGCATGTACAGACATGGCCTCAGAACACTGGAGATCGAAAGGTCGACCGTGAATCATATAGTAGATATGATCAACATAAGATGTTCACCATTGAAAACTACTCCATCTCACGTGATGATCGGACATGGTTTAGTTGATTTGGAACACGTGATCATTTTGATGACTAGAGGGATGTCTATCTAAGTGGGATTTCTTTAGTAATATGATTAATTGAACTTTAATTTATCATGAACTTAGTCCTGATAGTTTTTGCATATTTATGTTGTAGATCAATGGCCCGTGCTACCGTTCCCTTGAATTTAAATGCGTTCCTAGAGAAAGCTAAGTTGAAAGATGATGGTAGCAACTACACGGACTGGGTCCGTAACTTGAGGATTATCCTCATTCTTGCACAAAAGAATTATGTCCTTGAAGCACTGCTAGCTGACAAGCCCCCTCCCGCTAATGTAGACGCTTTGAACGTCTGGCGGATGCGGTTTGATGACTAGTCGATAGTTCAGTGTGCCATGCTTTACGGCTTAGAATCGGGACTTCAAAGACGTTTTGACCGTCATGGAGCATATGAGATGTTCGAAGAGTTGAAGTTAATATTTCAAGCAAATGACCGAATTGAGAGATATGAAGTCTCCAATAAGTTCTACAGCTGCAAGATGGAGAAGGACAGTTCTATTAGTGAACACATACTCAGAATGTCTAGGTACTACAATCACATGACTCAACTTGGTTGCAAAGTTGACAAAGATAGTGTTATTGATAGAGTTCTCCAATCACTGCCATGAAGCTATAAAGGATTCGTGATGAACTATAATATGCAAGGGATGCAGAAGACAATTCCCGAGCTCTTCACTATGCTCAAAGCTGTGGAGGTAGAAATCAAAAAGGAGCATCAAGAGTTGATCGTTAACAAGACCACTAGTTCCAAGAAAAAGTGAAAGTGCAACTATCCCTAGGTGGTTTTGGTAATTACTAACAACATATAGCTCATTGAACTAATGCTCTTTCAAGATTATCATTTCAGAAAGTTCAATGATTGGCATGGCATGGATTAGAAATGTGTACCCCTCAAAATGCTAAGGACACATATTGGCTCAAGCTCAAGACTCTACATTTTCTATTTTAGTGATCCAAGATCACATTGAGTCCATAGGAAAGCCAATACTATTAAAAGGGGATGAGGTGTTGCTTAATGGGTTTCTTGCTCAAAATGCTTAGTGATATGCTCCAAAACCCTCAACCACTTTACCACATCCACATATGTCCCAAACCAAAAGTCAAACTCGGCCCCAGCAAAACTTTCTATGCGGCGCCACTGAGTTCTCTTGACATAGCCACTGCCACAAACCCTAGTCACTTCGGTCTCACCGATAGGGATCTCGGTCTCACCGAGATGGGATTGCAAACTCTCTGTTTCCCTTTGTAAATTTTGGTCTAACTAAGATGAGCGGTCGGTCCCACCGAGTTCGCAATACAAACTCTCTGTTTCCCCTTCGTAACATTTCGGTCCAACCGAAACGAGCGAATCGGTCTCACCGAGTTTTCCTGACCAACTCTCTGGTTAGCTTGTTACCAAAATCGGTCCTGCCGAGTCTGTGTAATCGGTCTCACCGAGATTACGTTATGCCCTAACCCTAATGAAATCGGTCCTACCGAGTTGATCATATTGGTCCCATCGAAATGCCTAATGGTCACATTATGAACTAAATCGGTCTGACTGAGTTCTCTGATTCGGTCCCACCGAGTTTGGTAGATTGTGTGTAATGGTTAGATTTTGTGTGGAGGCTATGTATATCCCTCCACCCACTCTTCATTCGTGGAGAAAGCCATCAGAACATACCTACACTTCCAACATACATTTTCTGAAAGAGAACCACCTACACTTGTGTTGAGGTCAAGATATTCCATTCCAACCACATAAATCTTGATCTCTAGCCTTCCCCAAGTTGCTTTCCACTCAAATCATCTTTCAAGCAAATCCAATCCTATGAAAGAGAGTTGAGTGTTGGGGAGACGATCATTTGAAGCAAAAGAGCAAGGAGTTCATCATCAACACACCGTCGATTACCTTTTGGAGAGTGGTGTCTCCTAGATTGGTTAGGTGTCACTTGGGAGCCTCCGTCAAGATTGTGGAGTTGAACCAAGGAGTTTGTACGGGCAAGGAGATCGCCTACTTCATGAAGATCAACCCTAGTGAGGCAAGTCCTTCATGGGAGATGGCCATGGTGGGATAGACAAGGTTGCTTCTTCATGGACCCTTCGTGGGTGGAGCCCTCCGTGGACTCGCGCAGCCGTTACCCTTCGTGGGTTGAAGTCTCCATCAATGTGGATGCACGATAGCACCACCTATCGAAACAACGGATAAAATATGTCCGTGTCTACATTGCGTTTGCTCCCTCAAACTCCTCCCTTTACCTTCATATGCAATTGCTTTACATTCCGCTGCTACACTTTTAGAATTGCATGTGTAGGTTGATTGCTTGACTTGTGCATAATTGCTAAAATCTGCCAAGACTTAAAATTGGGAAAAGGCTAGGTTTTTATTTGTGCATACTTTCAATCCTATAGGTGGTATCAGAGCGAAGGTATCAATTTGCCTTGATTTCCATGGCTTTTGGTGATCATAATCTTGGTTTCACAACCTAGGAGAGTATGGCGTGTAGCGAGGGAAATTACCATTGTAGAGGTCCTTACTTTGATGGTATTAATTTTGCTTGTTGGAAGCATAAGATGAAAACGCATATTCTTGGACATAACCCTCCCGTTTGGTTTGCAAGGTGAATTCTTTGATAGGAAGATCAAGGTACCAACTCCGTCAAGGAATCCAAGTTGGGTGTGCTTAAAAGTCAGCTTGGCCAGTTGAAAATGAAGGATGGTGAAGGTGTCGCTGAAATGTATTATAGGCTTTCTCTCATCACAAATGAGATTACCGTCTTAGGAAGTGAGGAGATGACCGACAGATTCATTAAGAAGATCCTAAGAGCCTTGGATGGAAAATATGACACCGTGTGCACATTGATCCAAATGATGCCCAATTACAAAGACCTCAAGCAAATGGAAGTCATTGGAAGAATTGTTGCTCATGAGATGTCACTCAAAGATAAAGAAGAGCTTCACAACAAGTCTAGTGGTGCTTACAAAGCCTCATGTGACGCTCCTACATCATCAAGTGAGAAACAAGTCTTAAATGAAGAATTGAGCCTAATGGTGAAGAACTTTAACAAGTTCTACAAGAATAGAAGCAAAGAGAGAAACTCCAAATCAAGGTCCTACAATGACAAAAGATCTTCAAGTTATGATCGGAATAGATACAATTGTGGAAGACCGGGACACTACTCAAATGAGTGTACGGTTCCACACAAGAGAAAAGAATACGCACCTAAAAGGAGGAGTAGAAGAGAAGATTCACCACCAAGAGAGAGAAGGAGTAGAGACTATCATTATGAACAAAGACCTTCTCGGAGAAGCAAAGATTCGGAAAGGAAGGACAAATCATCAAGGAGATATACAAGACGAAGACATCAAGATCATGTTGGTGAATGGGTATCCAGTTCCGACTCTGATGACCACTCCGAAAGAAGCTACTACTCCGACTCCGAAGATAATCAAGATGAAGGTGTTGCCGGAATTGCTCTTGTGTCATCCAACTCCTATGGCATATTTGACTCACCAAATGAAGGAATAGGAAGATGCTTCATGCATGGCTAAAGGCCCTAAGGTATCACACCCCGAGTATCTTGATTTTAATAGTGATGAAGATTACTTGCTAGGAGATGATGATTTACTTTTTGGTAGAAATAGTGATGAAACCTATGATGAAAACTATGATGAAATTGCTATTAATCATGCTAATCAAGATAAAACGAATGACGATGATAAGAGGTAGATTGAGCGTCTAACTAAAGAACTAAACACTCTTAAGTTAGCTCATGAAACTACCTTGGAAGATCATCGAGATCTTTTAAAGACTCATGAGAAGTTACGCTTTGAAAAGCTCAACCTTGAGCAAGGGCATGAGTTCCTAAAACAAATCAATAATGATCTTCGCAAGAAAAGTTCTTCTTACATTGCCAAACGCTTACTCTTGTCTACTTAAACGCCACAAGTTAAACCTAGCAATAAGAACAAGAAAGATTCTTCATGTAGTAGTAACAATAATCATGTTAAATCAAATATTGTTGCTTCTAGTAGTACTCTTGATTCCACTAATGATTCTCTTAGCCAAGTTACACTTGAGCAAGAAAATAGCTTATTGAAGGGAATTATAGAGAGCGGTGTTTACAAGAGCCTTGCCGGAAGTAAGCAATTTGAGGAGATTGTACACAAGTAAGGAAGACACCGGAAGAATCAAGGTGTTGGTTTTGAACGGAAGTTCAATGCCAATGGAGTTGAGTGGGAAGAAGATCAATACCCCAAGATGAAGTTTGTTCCTCAACAAGAGAAGTATAATCCTACTTCTTTCCAAGGAACACAAGCTCAAGATGATCTTCCACCACTAGACCACAAGCAAAAGGGCAAGGACAAGCTTCAAGAGGAGATTGACGCATTTGAAGAAGCTCCCAAGGCCTTGGTCAAGTGGGTTCCCAAGACTACTTAAAGTTCTACTTCATCAAGTACATCTACAACTCCAAGGATTCCCATCAAGATAGTGTGGATCCCGAAGAAGAAGAACTAGAGAGTTCTTGAGGGTGACTCTGCCAACATACTTCACCCGTATCATTTCGGCGAGGACAAGTGCAAACAGCTTCCATATCTTGCACTAGTTCAAGGAGTCACAAACCCTCTTGTTGGTAAGACAAGGGACAAGGTAACCAAATGCTTTCATGGACATCATCTTATATGAACATCACTCTATGTCTATGGATATCCTTGTTTGTTACTTGTGGGACGAACCCGTGTAGGTATAGAAAGTGCAACTCACTCCAATGGATTGCTCTAAATGATCTACATCAACATTGAGCATCTACGTCTTCAACACCTACATGAAGTCATCATCGACAAAACCCAAGGTTGGTTCATCCCTCTTAGGGGGATATCACATCTAGGGGGAGCTTCACTCTAATCAATTGAGCTAAAGCAACTCTAATGATGTGAACACAACAATGCTTTATGTAAAAGTGGTAACCCCACTTGTGCTTAAACAATGAGTATGACCTATGATCAAATGTTCTCGTTTGACTCCTAAGTCAATATACTCATATATAGATGACCTAGTCATCGCCAATTGCTTGATAGATGCTAGAATGGTTGTGCATGCTTTGCCACATATTTCATTTGCCATCTTATTGTGTGAGCATGTTGGATGCATATTTTACTCACTAGAGGGCATACATTTGTTGCTTTGATTGTTTGGCTCTTTAACTTTTGCCAAATGGATGGACAAGAATGCCTAATAACTCCCTCTAGCTATCTATGCTTTTCTCGTCTCAAACTCTATTCATGCTACATCACAAAGTTTGATCAAGTCAGATTCGAACCACTCTGGGTGAGGAGCACTCCGAGTCCCTGATTCGTCATAGACTTAAACTTTCAAAACCTCTTTGTGCATTTCGGTATGACCGAGTCATCCACTTCGGCCACACCGAGTTCACTAAGTTGATCTAGGTTTTCCATCTTGGTGCAACCGATTTGATCTTTTTGGTCACACCGAGTTGCAGTAACCGCTTGCGATTCTGCATCTCAGTGCCACCGAGTTGTTCCACTCGGTCACACCGACACGGTCAGGTCATATATACCGTCGGGTCAAATTTTGGAAAACTTTCCAAAACCTCTCGCCCGCGTGTGACCTACTCTACCATCTCGGGTCTCAAGATCGTCTTCTCGCCGCCAGCAACCTCCCGCCGCTGGTGTCCGCCACCGTCAACGGGATTCTGCCCAGCCGTTGCTACCGTAGCGAGCTCACCGCCAAGTTAGGGTATGAGCTCAATCTCTGTGCAATCCTTATCTCTGATTCTAAGCACAAAGATATTTCCATGATTCTTGCCACGATTGAAATCATCCTGTCCAGCAGAAACTCCGCATAGATTAGTTTTGATTCAAAAATTTAGGGTTAGGTCTCCGCCGAACTCATCTCAGACCGACCGAGTTGTAGAAATCGGCCTCACCGATTTGTCTTAGGCCATTGCACTTGCACTTTTCGATCTGACCAAAAATTGCAAATCGGTGCGACCGAGTTCGACTCTTTGTGAAACCCTAGCAATCTTTGTGCCACCGAACTATGACTCGGTCTGACCGAGTTAACTAGTTTAGGTTCCAAAATTTCTTCGGTATCACCGAGTTTAACAAATCGGTAGCTCCGAAATGCTTTCTGTGTAGAACTAAAACTAAGTTTTTGAGCCATCTGTTTTGCAAAAACTCTGCACTTTGTGATGCTTATCCACTCTATCCCATCTACATCTATTCACATGGTCAGCTTTCAGTTTGCAGTGTCAACAATGTCTGACCAGAGTGACGACCAGAACATGTCTGAGGAGCAAGTTAACATGAGTGAGGGCACTAGTTCCTCTAGCAGTTCTGATGAGGGTAGCATGAGCACTCCAAGTAATCTTCCAAAGGCTGGTACCAAGACAAGGAAGAAGAAACCTTCTGAAAGTGAGGATGAGGACTTTGTGGCTGATGAGGCCACTTCAAAGAAGCAAGCTGTGAAAGAATCAACTAGGGCTGTCAAGCCAGGTGTGAACAAGAAGGCCCCTGCCAAAAGAGCTCCAATGTCAAAGGCCAGAGCATCAACTCAAGAAACAATGGTGTTCACTCTTGAAACCAGAGATGATGAGCCAGCAGGAACTAAGAAAAGGGCTAGAAAGACCACAGCCAGAGTGATTGGCAAGCCATCTACGAGAGATGATGACGATGATGAAGCTGAAGAAGAAGAAGAGGTTGTTGCACTAGCACCTAAATTTCAGAAGCTGACGGGGGATGCCATTAAGTCAGGGGCTACTCCTTCAAAGCCCAAGACTGCCCCCAAAGCTGCTACTAAAGCCACCAAATCAGCACCTAAGAGAAGCACAAGGAACATTCCAGCTGCAGAATAGAACAAGGCCCTAGTGCCTGAGATTGATGAAGATGCTGAGGGCCATGTGCTCAGAAAATTGAAGCCGAAGATTCCTGATCGTGATGATAATCATATCGTTGCCGAGGACATGAAGTTGAGGAAGGATGTAGGTCTCAGAAGATGGAGACAATCTGATCCATATACTGTGAGGAGAAGGATTGCTGTGGATTACAGGTTCCACACAAAAGAAAAACAATATTTCTATGAGACCATTCTGCTTGACAAGAAGCCAATGGTATGTGACATTAGATGGGTTGATTGGGAATACATCAAGGATAATGAAGATCATTTTCCAATTGTGCATGAAAGTTTCAAATCATTTGGTGTTGAGAAGTTTGTGGGTCAGAAGTTGAAAAAATGGAAAGATGAACTCATCATGCAATTCTAGTCTACAACACAATTGAGTGGATGTATGAAGGTACAAGGTACTAATCAACTGTTGATGAGTGGGCCAAGTTGATAAAAGCTCCAAACGAGCATGAAGATGACTTGGATGTCTATGCCAAGAATAAGAAAGACCATAACTCTATGGCCAACATGTACAAAGAGATCCCAGATACAGCTTTGGAGACACATAAGCTTGGATCTATACATTACTTGTTGTCTGGTCTAGCTACAATCAACACTATATTGAGGCATACATTGTTGCCCATGTTAGGAGATCATAAGATGATCAGAGGGCATTCAATCAACTTTCTGCACATTTTTTATGTCCCTCGAAAGTTCAAGGTCATGAGTCTGATTGTAGAGATAATCAAAAGGACAACTGCTTATCAGAAGAGATCTTGTGGGTATGCTCTACACATTCAGGAGCTCATCAACTCCAAGATGGGTACAAGGACATACTTGTTAGACAAGGAGCATCTACCCCTATATCCTGAATTTGAGGACAACACAGTTGTCATGGATGAGAATGAACCTTCATCAGTGCAAGCACAAGAGAAAAGAGCCAAAGCTAGAGCTGAGAAAGCAGCAAAGATGCCAAGTGTTGAAGAGGCATCTCAAGTGTCCCTCAAGTCAAGACAAGATCAAATGGCATATCTGATTCAAGCAACCTTGAGGATTGAGAAGGGCTTGACCACCCTGACTCAAAATCAGGAGAGCTTGGAGAGGATCATTGAAACAAAGTTCTATGATCTTGATCTAAAATTGACTGAGATACAGACTGCAGTTTAGTAGCTCCAGGAGGAAGCAGAGGAGAGGAAAGGGCAGGCTACCACAAATGCCTTTCAGAGAGTTCCTAGAGGTCAGAGATCTGCTGAAGTGCCCATACCTGACACTAGAGCTACTACATTAGCACTAGCAGCTACAGCTTCAGTGGGACCTCCAGTTGCCACTCCACCAGCTCCAACAACATCTATAGATGCCTTCGTCCTTGGAGTCCTCTCAACACCGCCTCCCGAAGATCAAGCCTAGAGATACGCATAGCACTATGCATATTTGAACTTTTTGGTAACTTGTTGCCAAAGGGGAAGAAATATGTATAGATCATAGGCTTCGAGAGAGAGTGCTTTTGCTTCTTGGTATCTTGCTATTTGGTTGATACATTTGTGTGTTTGCTTGATACTTTACGTTATGTGTGTGAGGTACTTGTTTGATCATGTGATTGATCATATGCTACTTTAATGCTTGCTTGAATGATATTATCTTTTATATGATCATTCACTTTGCTTGGTGATGGGTGCATGCTTTTAGTTTATATCATTTTGAGCGCTGCACCAAGATGTATGTGACATGGAAGAGTAACCCATGATCCTAATCGATTGTGTATTTGCATTCGATAGCAAATTTTAAATAATACACTAATTTAGGGGGGGGCTCTTGCTTATCACATATTTCTCAAAGCGACGATGTATTTCAATCTTATTATCATTTGTCGAAGCTTTGATCTATATGTTGTCATCAATTACCAAAAAGGGGGAGATTGAAAGTGCAACTATCCCTAGGTGGTTTTGGTAATTACTAACAACATATAGCTCATTGAACTAATTCTCTTTCAAGATGATCATTTCAGAAAGTTCAATGATTGGCATGGCATGGATTAGAAATGTGGACCCCTCAAAATGCTAAGGACACATATTGGCTCAAGCTCAAGACTCTACATTTTCTATTTTAGTGATCCAAGATGACATTGAGTCCATATGAAAGCCAAAACTATTAAAAGGGGATGAGGTGTTGCTTAATGGGTTTTTGCTCAAAATGCTTAGTGATACGCTCCAAAACCCTCAACCACTTTCTCACATCCACATATGTCCCAAACCAAAAGTCAAACTCGGCCCCACCGAAACTTTCTATCCGGCGCCACCGAGTTCTCTTGACATAGCCACTGCCACAAACCCTAGTCACTTTGGTCTCACCGATAGGGATCTCGGTCTCACCGAGATGGGGTTGCACACTCTCTGTTTCCCTTCATAACATTTCGGTCTAACCGAGATGAGCGATCGGTCCCACCGAGTTCGCAATGCAAACTCTCTGTTTCCCCTTCGTAACGTTTTGGTCCAACCGGAACGAGTGAATCGGTCCCACCGAGTTATGTCCCAAACCAAACGTAAAGCTGAGGACTCTACATTTTCTATTTAAGTGATCCAAGATCACATTGAGTCCATAGGAAAGCCAATACTATTAAAAGGGGATGAGGTGTTGCTTAATGGCTTGCTTGCTCACGATGCTTAGTGATATGCTCCAAAACCCTCAACCACTTTCTCACATCAACATATGTCCCAAACCAAAAGTCAAACTCGGCCCCACCGAAAATATCTACTCGGCGCCACTGAGTTCACTTGACATAGCCATTGCCAGAAAACCTAATCATTTCGGTCTCACCGAATGGGATCTCGGTCTCACCGAGATGGGATTGCAAACTCTCTGTTGCCTGTTACAATATTTTTGGTCTAACTGAGATGTTCAATCGGTCCCACCGAGTCTGTAATGCACACTCTCTGTTGTCTCCTCGTAACATTTCGGTCTCACCGAAATGAGCGAATCGGTCCCACCGAGTTGATCATATCGGTCCCACCGAAATACCTAACAGTCACATTATGAACTAAATTGGTCTGACTGAGTTCATTGAATCGGTCCCACCGAGTTTGGTAAATTGTGTGTAACGGGTAGATTTTGTGTGGAGGCTATATATACCCCTCCACCCACTCTTCACTCGTGGAGAGAGCCATCAGAACGTACCTACACTTCCATCATTCATGTTCTGAGAAAGAACCACCTACTCAAGTGTTGGGATCAAGATATTCCATTCCTACAATATGAATCTTGTTCTCTAGCCTTTCCCAAGTTGCTTTCCACTCAAAGCCTTCTTCCACCATATAAAAATCTGTGAGGAGTTGTTTGAGTGTTGGGGAGACTATCACTTGAAGCATTTGAGCAAGGAGTTCATCATCAACACACCGTTTATTACCTTTTGGAGAGTGGTGTCTCCTAGATTGGTTAGGTGTCACTTGGGAGCCTCTGACAAGATTGTGGAGTTGAACCATGGAGTTTGTAAGGGCAAGGAGATCGACTACTTCATGAAGATCTACCGCTAGTGAGGCAAGTCCTTCGTGGGCGAAGGCCATGGCGGGATAGACAAGGTTGCTTCTTCGTGGACCCTTCGTGAGTGGAGCCCTCCGTGGACTGGCGCAGCCGTTACCCTTCGTGGGTTGAAGTCTCCATCAACTTGGATGTACGATAGCACCACCTATCGGAACCAAGAGAAAAAACAGTGTTGTCTTCACTTGCGTTTGCTCCTTCTAAACTCCCCCCTTTACCTTCATATGCAATTGTTTACTTTCCTCTACTATACTCTTAGAATTGCATGTGTAGGTTGATTACTTCACTTTTGCTTAGTTGCTAAAATCTGCTAAGAATTAAAATTGGGAAAATGATAGATTTTTGCTTAGTCAAGTGGTCAAAGTTGCATGCTTTACTTCACAATTCCTATATTCTCTAGTCAAACATGCTCGTTGTGTATTGTGAAAGTTAAACATGTGCTAAAACTCCACTCCAACATCAAGTATGTTAAAAGCTACCACTTTTCTTGCTAGAGTCTATTCACCCCCCCCCCTCTAGACACATTCTCTTCTCGATCCTTTCAAAATGGATTAGTCAAAGAAAGGGTTCTTGCATGTATTACAAGGTGTGAAGTTGAGTAAGACTCAATGCCTGACCATTGCAGATGTCGTGGTTTTCTCACGGGGGGTTGCAAGATAACAGATGCCACGAAGTGGCTTCGTGTGAGGGCAAGACTGCAGCCCGAATATCCAGGGACGGGTATGCGAGTAGCACACGCTAGTTTTCCAAGGTTTGGGGCTCTCCGAAGAGATAACACCCCTACTCTTGCATGTCTGAGTATATCTGGTATATTTGGTACAGAGTGCTCCTGGGGCTGTATCTGAGGTCAGTGCCATAGTCATCTGGCCTCGTATATATGCGGGTGGCCGGATGAGCATGCAAGCTCTAGTGGCCGAATGGGCGTGCTTGGGCATGCTTGACCGTGAGCATGCATGTGCTCATGCGTGAGCATGTGTGCTCCCGTGAGTCCATCCTGGATGGATGGATGGATGCTCATATATATAGTGTGGAGTAGGCATGGGTGGTGGTGGCGTTGGTTGTAAGCTACCTTGGGTAGCTGACAAACCAAGCCATGCATGAGGCATGGTGGCATGGCTAGTTGTCCCCTGGAAACTTTATAAAATAGTGCCAAGGGGAAAAGTACACTCTAGATGACATGTGTACAGTGCCGGGTACCACCGTCTTGTCCAAGGTATGGCCGTCTCGTCGGGGTCTTGTCGGTGCAGCGGTCGACTTCGGGCTGCCGACTGGTCGGCGCAGTCGGCAGCCATCTGGTGGAGCAGTCGGACGGGGAGCCAGCTGGAGCGGCTGGGCAGTCGGACAGAGCGGGCGGGCGCCTCGTCCGACTGCCGTCTAGAGCCGGGCAGCCGGGTGAAGTGCCGGCCCGGGCAGTCGTACAGGGGGCCGTCTGGGGTGGCCTGAGCAGTCGGACTGAGGGGCTTTGCTAGCCCCAATGTGTGGGAATACTGTCTTGCCGTCTTCAAGGTACCCGTGGTCAATATCTCCGGCAACAGAAGATAGAGAGAAAATGATAGTCATTCCCTATGCCTCAGCTATAGGATCCATCATATATGCAATGCTGTGTACCAGACCTGATGTGCGCCTTGCTATAAGTTTAGCAGGGAGGTACCAAAGTAATCCAGGAGTGGATCACTCGATAGCGGTCAAGAACATCCTAAAGTACCTGAAAAGGACAAAGGATATGTTTCTCATTTATGGAGGTGACAAAGAGCTCGACGTACACAGTTACGTCGATTCAAGCTTGGACACTGATTCGGATGACTCTAAGTCACAAACCGGATATGTATTTTTGTTGAACGGTGGAGCTGTCAGTTGGTGCAGTTCCAAGCAGAGCGTCGTGGCGGAATCTACGTGTGAAGCGGAGTACATAGCTGCTTCAGAAGCAGCAAATGAAGGAGTCTGGATGAAGGATTTCATATCCGATCTAGGTGTAATACCTAGTGCATCGGGTCCAATGAAAATCTTTTGTGACAACACTGGAGCAATAGCCTTGGCGAAGGAATCCAGGTTTCACAAGAGAACCAAGCACATCAAGAGATGCTTCAATTTCATCCGCGATCAAGTCAAGGAGGGAGACATAGAAATTTGCAAGATACATACGGATCTGAATGTTGCAGACTCGTTGACTAAGCCTCTTCCACAAGCAAAACATCATCAGCACCAAAACTCCATCGGTGTTAGAATCATTACTATGTAATCTAGATTATTGACTCTAGTGCAAGTGGGAGACTCAAGGAAATATGCCCTAGAGGCAATAATAAATTTGTTATTTATATTTCCTTATACATAATGATAAATGTCTTTTATTCATGCTAAAATTGTATTAACCGGAAACTTGATACATGTGTGAATACATAGACGAAACACAATGTCCCTAGTATGCCTCTACTAGACTAGCTCATTAATCAATGATGGTTATGTTTCCTAACCATAGACATGAGTTGTCATTTGATCAACGGGATCACATCATTAGGAGAATGATGTAATGGACAAGACCCATCCGTTAGCTTAGCAATATGATTGTTTAGTTTTTTCTGTTATTGCTTTCTTCATGACTTATACATGTTCCTATGACTATGAGATTATGCAACTCCCGGATACCGAAGGAACACCTTGTGTGCTATCAAATGTCACAACGTAACTAGGTAATTATAAAGATGCTCTACAGGTGTCTCCAAAGGTGTTTGTGGTGTTGGCATAGATCAAGAATATGATTTTTCACTCCGAGTACCAAAGAGGTATCTCTGGGCCCTCTCGGTAATAAGCATCATAATAAGCTTTGCAAGCAAACGATGAATGAGTTAGTCACAAGATGATGTATTACGGAACGAGTAAAGAGACTTGCTGGTGACGAGATTGAACTAGGTATGATGATACCGACGTTCGAATCTCGGGCAAGTAACATACCGATGACAAAGGGAACAACGTATGTTGTTATGCGGATTGACCGATAAAAGATCTTCGTACAATATGTGGGAAACAATATGAGCATCCAGGTTCCGCTATTGGTTATTGACCGGAGATGAGTCTCGGTCATGTCTACATAGTTCTCGAACCCATAGGGTCCGCACGCTTAACGTTCGATGACGATCGATATTATGAGTTTATGGGTTTTGATGTACCGAAGATTGTTCAGAGTCCCGAATATGATCACGTACATGACGAGGAGTCTCAAAATATTCGAAACGTAAAGATTTATATATTGGACGACTATGTTTGGACACCAGAAAGGTTTCAGATGAGTTCGGGCATTTTCCGGAGTACCGGGGGGTTACCAGAACCCCCCGGGGGCTTAATGGGCCTACATGGGCTTTAGTGGAAGAGGTAGAAGGAGGCCATGAGGTGGGGGCACGCCCCCCACAGCTCAATCCGAATTGGTAAGGGGGTTCGCCCCCTTTCCTTTCTGTCTTCTTCCCCTTCCTTCCCTCTCCAATTAGGCCTAGGTAAGGGGGAACCTACTCCTAGTAGGAGTAGGATTCCCCCCCTTGGGGCCGCACCATGAAGGGCTGGCCGGCCTCCCGTTGCTCCTTTATATACGGGGGCAGGGGACACCCTAGGAAACATAAGTTGATTTGCCAGCCGTGTGCGGTGCCCCCCTCCACAGATACACACCTCGGTCATATCGTTGAAGTGCTTAGGCGAAGCCCTGCGCCGGTAACTTCATCATCATCGTCACCACACCGTCGTGCTGACAAAACTCTCCCGCGACACTTAGGCTGGATCAAGAGTTTGTGGAACGTCATCAAGCTGAACGTGTGTTGTACGCGGAGGTGCCATACGTTCGGTGCTTGGATCGGTTGGATCGCGAAGACGTTCGACTACATCAACTGTGTCACTAAACGCTTCCACTTTCGGTCTACGAGGGTACGTGGACACACTCTCCCTGCTGTTTGCTATGCTTCTCCTAGATAGATCTTGTGTGATCGTAGGTAATTTTTTTGAAATACTACGTTCCCCAACATCTGTTGGGTGTCTGTTTGTCCTACTTTAGTTGAATTGAATTTGACTACGGACGGTCCATGTTGAAGGTTAAAACATCAAACTTGATAAATAACCATTGTGGTTTTGTGCCTTAGGTAAGAACGGTTCTTGCTACAAGCCCATAGCAGCCACATAAAACTTGCAACAACAAAGTAGAGGATGTCTAACTCATTTTTGCAGGGCATGTTGTGATGTTCTATGGTCAAGACGTGATGAGTTATACGTTATTGTATGAGATGATCATGTTTTGTAAATTATCAACAACTGGCAGGAGCCTTATGGTTGTCTCTTTATTGTATGAAATGCAAACGCAATGTAATTGCTTTACTTCATCACTATGAGTGAGCAAGAGTCATAGAAGCAATAGTTGGCGAGACGACCACGACGCAACGATGGTGGTCAAGGTGTCGAGCCAGTGACGATGGAGATCATGAAAATGCTTTGGAGATGGAGATCAAAAGCACAAGATGATGATGGTCATATCATGTCACATATTTTGATTGCATGTGATGTTTATCCTTTATGCGTCTTATTTTGCTTAGTTCGATTGTAGCATTATAAGATGATCCCTTCACTAAATTTCAAGATAATAGTGTTCTCCCCGAGCATTGCTACAGTTCGTCGTTTCGAGACACCACGTGATATTCGGGTGTGATAGACTCTACGTTCACATAAAACGGGAATAAGACAGTTTTACACACGCGTAATACTTGGGTTAAACTTGACGAGCCTAGCATGTACAGACAAGGCCTCAGAACACTAGAGACTGAAAGGTCGAACATGAGTCATATAGTAGATATGAACAACATAGAGATGTTCACCATTGATGACTACTCCATCTCACGTGATGATCGGACATAGTTTAGTTGATTTGGATCATGTATCACTTAGATAACCTGAGGGATGTTGATTTGAGTGGGATTTCATTAGTAATTTGATTAATTGAACTTAATTTATCATGAAATTAGTCAAAATGTCATTGCATATTATGTTGTAGATCAATAGCTCGCAATGTAGCTCCACTGTTTTTGATATGTTCCTAGAGAAAGCTAAGTTGAAAGATGTTAGTAGCAATGATGCGGACTGGGTCCACGATCTGAGGATTATCCTCATTATTGCACAAAAGAATTATGTCTTTGATGCACCGCTAGGTGACAGACCTATTGCAGGAGTGGATGCAAATGTTATGAACGTTTGGCAAGCTTGATATGATAATTACTTATTAGTTTAGTGCGCCATGCTTTATGGCTTAAAACCGGGACTTCAAAAACATTTTGAATGCCACATAGCATATGAGATGGTCCAAGAGCTGAAATTGGTATTTCAGACTCATGCCCATGTCAAGGGGTATGAGAGCTCTGACAAGTACTTTGCCTACAAGATGGAGGATAATAGCTGAGCTAGTGAGCATGTGCTCAGAATGTTTTGGTACTACAATCACTTAAATCAAGTGGGAATTAATCTTCCAGATAAGATAGTGATTGACAGAATTCTCTAGTCACTATCACCATGCTACTAGAACTTCGTGATGAACTATAATATGCAAGGGATGACGAAAACGATTCCTGAGCTCTTTGCGATGCTGAAATCAGTGAAGGTAGAAATCAAGAAAAAACATCAAGTGTTGATGGTTAACAAGACCACTAGTTTCAACAAAAAGGGCAAGGGAAAGAAAGGGAACTTCAAGAAGAATGGCAAGAAAGTTGTTACTCCCATGAAGAAGCCCAAAGCTGGACCTAAGCCGAAACTGCGTGCTTCCACTACAAAGGGAATGGTCACTCGAATCGGAACTACCCCAAATATTTGCCGGATAAGAAGGATGGCAAAGTGAACCAAGGTATATTTGCTATACATGTTATTGATGTGTACCTTACTAGTATTTATAATATCGCCTGGGTATTTGATACTGGTTCAGTTGCTAAAATTAGTAACTCAAAATAGGAGTTGCAGAATAAACGGAGATTAGTTAAGGGTGAGGTGACGAAATGTGTTGGAAGTGGTTCCAAGATCGATATGATCATCATCGCACACTACCTATACTTTCGAAATTAGTGTTGAACCTAAATAAATGTTATTTGGTGTTTACGTTGAGCATGAACAAGATTGGATCATGTTTATTGCAATACGGTTATTCATTTAAGTTAGAGAATAATTGGTGTTCTGTTTACATGAATAAAACCTTCTATGTTCATGCACCCAATGTAAATGGTTTATTGAATCTCGATCGTAGTGATACACATATTCATAGTATTGATACCAAAAGATGCAAAGTTGATAATGATAGTGCAACATATTTGTGGCACGACCGTTTAGGTCATATTGGTGTAAAGCGCATGAAGAAACTCCATGCTGATGGACTTTTAGAATCACTTGATTATGAATCATTTGATACTTACGAACCATGCCTCGTTGGCAAGATGACTAAAACTCCGTTCTCCGGAATAATGGAGAGCGATAATGACTTATTGGAAATAATACATACCGATGTATGCGGTCCGATGAGTGTTGAGGCATGCGGTATGTATTGTTATTTTCTCACCTACATATATGATTTGAGTAGGTATGGGTATATCTACTTGATGAATCTCAAGTCTGAAAAATTTGAATAGTTCAAAGAATTTCAGAGTGAAGTAGAGAATCATCGTAACAATAAAACAAAGTTTCTACGATCGGATTGCCGAGGCGAATATTTGAGTTACGAGTTTGGCCTTCATTTAAAACAATGTGGAATAGTTTCACAACTCACGCCACGTGTAAAACCACAGCGTAATGGTGTGTCTGAACATCATAACCATCCTCTATTAGATATGGTGCGTTATATGATAGCTCTTACCGTTTTGCATTTGTCATTTTGGGGTTAGCCATTAGAGATAGTTGCATTCACGTTAAATAGGGCACCGTATAAAATCCGTTGAGACGACACCGTATGAACTGTGGTTTGGCAAGAAACCAAAGATGTCATTTATTAAAGTTTGGGTTGCGACACTTATGTCGAAAGGCTTCAGCCTGATAAACTCGAACCCGAATCGGAGAAGTCTATCTTCATAGGATACCGAAAATAAACTATTGGGTACACCTTCTACCGTAGATCCGAAGGCAAGATCTTCGTTGCTAAGAATGGATCCTTTCTAGAGAAGGAGTTTCTCTCGAAAGAAGTGAGTGGGAGGAAAGTAGAACTTGATGAGGTAATTGTATCTTCGCTCGTATTGGAAAGTAGATCATCAGAAAAAACCATTCCCGTGATGCCTACACTAACTAGAGAAGAAGCTAGTGATAACGATCATGAAACTTCGCATCAAGTTACTACTAAACCTCGAAGGTCGACCAGAACACCTACTGCAGCAAAGTGGTATGGAAACCCTGTCCTAGAAGTCATGTTATTAGACAACAGCGAACCTTCAAACTATGAAGAAGCTATGATGAGCCCAAATTCTGAAAAATGGCTTGAGGCTATGAAATCTAAGATATGATCCATGTATGAGAACAAAGTATGGACTTTGGTGGACTGGCCCGATGATTGGCAAGCCATCGAGAATAAATGGATCTCCAAGAAGAAGACTGTGACACCCCGAGACCGGTGCGCCAGGTGTTAGCTAGTTATTCGTCGTTGTTGCCATGTCATCTGCTTGCGTGTTGCATCTTTCCATGTCATCATGTGTGTTGCATCATCATGTTTTTCAAACTTGCATCCGCCCGAGACCCCTCGTCCTCTCCTTGTCCGTTT
Source organism: Secale cereale (assembly GCA_902687465.1). Taxonomy (NCBI): domain Eukaryota; kingdom Viridiplantae; phylum Streptophyta; class Magnoliopsida; order Poales; family Poaceae; genus Secale; species Secale cereale. The sequence continues at coordinate 125,327,349 of LR738711.1, forward strand.
TGAGCCCAGACACACTTGCACGCGCCCGCGGAGCCTCCGAATATTTATTTTATAAGTGGCCAAAAAATGTTCTTGGAATGGGATGAAACTTGGCGTGTGGTCTTATTATAGTGTAGACAGGCCGCCTGCCAAGTTTCGTCGCGTTCGGAGTTCGTTTGATAGCCCAACCGTTAAATATAGCGGCACTAGTCGCCCGTTTAAATGTCGGACGTTTTCGGTCTCCGGAAACCACCGCGGGCCTCTCTCCTCTCCTCTCATCTCAGCCCACACCCCTCTTCACAGCCCACCTAATCCACCTACAAACCCCCTCCGCTCCGGACCGTCCGATGGCGATCGAACGGCTCCAAAACAGAGTAATTCCACTAACCCTAGCCCCCCTTTCCCTATAAAACACCTCCTCCATGCCATTTTTGGGCCTAACCCTAGCCTTCCCTAACCTCTAGCCTCCTCTGCATCAATTTCCATGCGCAGCCAGCCTCCCTCCGCCACTTGTCGCCTCCAGCACTCCAGCCACCTCACCGACACCACATGGCACGCCCCTATTGGTCCAGCCGCCTCCAGTCATCGCTTGGGGCCAATCCCGCACAGCCATCTGGCCTCCCCCACCTCCAGCGCAGCCGCGGGCCCGCCAGGCCCGGGCGCAGCCCGCCCGGACCGCTGCGCGCGCCGCCGAGCCCGTCCGCCCCGTGTTCCCTCACCGAGCTCTAGATCGGTAGAGGAGCTCCCGATCCAGAGCTCCACCGCCGCCTTGGCCTCGCCGGAGGGTGGCTCCGCCGCCGGTGACTGTCCCTGCAGCCTCCCACGGCCTCGTGCCGAGCTCCTCCCGCCGCCGGAAGCTCATCTGCCACTGCCCCACGGCCTCCCGTCGACCACCGCCGCCAGGAAGACTCCGCCGTTCTCGTGTCTCTGCCCGCCGCCGGTGGCCCTCTCCGCCGCCGGAAACGGGTCCCCGAGGCCATCCCCGACCAGATCCTCTTTGCCTCGGCCGTCCTCTCGTCGGCGCCGGCTGCCGTCACCGCTGGTTCTGCGGGATCCCGCCGCCGTCGTCGCAGGGGTCTTCCTCGACCCCCTGCATCGCCCAGCGCCCCTCCTGGGCCGCCTCTCGCTTGCTTAGCTGGGCCGAACCCCCCGAGGCTCAGCTGGGCCGGCCCGCTCCCGTCTCCCTCCCTACCTCCTCTACCGGGCCCCGCCTCCTGGGCCTCCTCCCCAAGGCACATGGACCACAGCTTCCCCGAGGCCTGCTTCAGCCACGGCCCAGTGGCCTCCTCTCCCTCCTGCTAATGGGCCAGGCCCATCTGGTGAGCCCACCTAATCCCTTGCCCGTGCGCGTTATAACTAAATGACGCCTCTCTGTTTTTTTCCTGGGGTTAAAATTTTGGCTAAGTTTTTGAAATTCATACATTCTGATGCATACTTTGACTACTGGTAACTTTTTGTGTGCTTATCCAAATGATGCAAATGATATGTCAAAATGATCGTGGTGATGTGCTCTACACTTTGTTCCATTGTGCCATGCTCATTTGAGTTCATCTAGATGCTCTAATCTCCGTTGCAAGAGTGCTACTTGTTATAAACTGTTGTTACTTGTTATTTTTATGCCATGTTTGAGATGTGATAACTTGGTGCATGTTTATCCAAATGATGCATATGATATGTCAAAATGTTCATTGTGAAGTGTACTACATGGTGGTTGCTGTAGCATGCTTGTTTGAGTCCTTATTGCCATGTTAATCTCTTTTGCAAAAGTGCATTTGGCTGTTAAGTTTTGAAACTTGTTATGAGATGCTGATTTCAATTGCTCTTTGCTATTGATGTGTTCGTCCTCATGCCACATGTCTAGATGTTTTAGAAGCACCATTTTATGGTATTTGCTGTGGTGCATTTAACTTTCCATGTTATGCCTTGAGGTGACTTAAACATGCTTGTAAACATTCCATGTTGTTATTACTGTTTTATACTTAGTGAAATTTCTGCTAAGTCTGGAATCTGTCATATCCTGATGCTATGTTTGCTTCATGCCCTAGACAAATCCATGCTTGCTTTGGAGTGGCCAATGATCATGTCTTGTTGTCCATGTTATTGTCTATCCATTCATGCCCTTACTTGCTCATATGCCCTGTTGTAGCTTATTTATTTCTTGCTCTAAAGTTGCTATAAATTATAACCGTCAGGTTTTTATCAGCATGTTCAATTTGGTGGAGCTTGTTGCTATTGATCCATGCCTCCTATGGAGTTGCTCCAATGGAGTTGTTTGATGTATGCTATGTATACTTCATGTACATGCTATTTATATACTTAGTGGAGTTGATATGCTTGTTGTTTTGTGCCTCCGAAGGCAGCATCGTGATGATGTTTTTGCCTTCCCAAATTTTGGCCAAGTCTGGTTAATTTTATTGCAACTTGCCATGCTTGTTTATATGTGTTCCAGCAAGCTTTTGGGTGTGTTCGAAATTCCTACTTGTTAAGTAACATGTCTACTACGGATCCATGCTTCTTGTTATCAAGTTTGGGTGCTGTAGCTTATTTATATCTTGCTCCAAAGTTGCTATGTGGCTGTTAACTTCAGCTTGTTATTATATCTTGTTTCATGTGTATCTTTTAGCCCGTTGCTCCGTTTTGGGTGTGCCTTATATGAAACTTGTGTGTTTTTGCATGTAGAATCATAATATCATGTTGATTTCATGTTTGAAGTGTGTTTGCTTGATGTTTGGGTGCATCTTGCACCGTTGCCATATTTGTCTTGTTTTGCTCATATCTTCTAGACCGTAGCTCCGAATTAAATGAACTTTATATGAAACTTGACTAGAATTTCGCGTAGATCATCATGGTGCTTGGTAATTTGCTGTTTAACAACTTTAACTTAAGGTATGTTCAGATCTGGATTAATTTTAAACTATGCATATGAGGACTTACCGGATTTGTTATATGTAGTTTCCGGCCTCATTTAAACTTGTTGACTTGTGTTGTTTTTGAGTGCTTCCTGCCTTGCCATGTATTGCATCATATATAGACTTGTCTTGCATCATACTTGCTTGAGCATATTGTCATGTTCTTGTGTTGTTTTTCTGTGCTTCCTACCTTGCCATGTATTGCATCATATATAGAGTTGTCTTGCATCATACTTGCTTGAGCATATTGTCATGTTCTTGTGTTGTGTGTTTACCGTATTGCTTGCTTCTTCCCATTAGTGCTTGTTCCGTTGCGATCGTGAGGATTCGTTCATCTACATGTGGTTCGTCTTCAAGGCTTCTTCTCCATCTTCTTCACGGATCCGTTCTTCTTCCTTGCGGGATCTCAGGCAAGATGACCATCACCTTGGATACCTTTAATATCATTGCCATGCTTAGTGTCTTGATGCTATCGTTATATGTCGCGCTACCCATCATTATTGTCAGACCCTCTCCTTGTTGCCATGAAACCTCTAACCTTTGACACCTTCCTAGCAAACCGTTGTTTGGCTATGTTACCCGCTTGCTCAGCCCCTCTTATAGCGTTGTTAGTTGCAGGTGAAGATGAAGATTGTTCCATGCTGGAACTTGTTGTTGGAATATCACAATATCTATTATTATTATTAACACACCTATATACTGGGCATGGGTGGAAGGCTTGGCCTTTTGCTCAGTGTTTTGTTCCACTCATGCCACCTTAGGCACCGATAAGCCGGTATTATGTTCCTTGATTTTGCGTTCCTTACACGGTTGGGTATATGGGGACCCCTTGACACTTCGTCTTTGAATAAAACTCCTCCAGCAAGGCCCAACATTGGTTTTAATTTGCCTCATAATAACAACTTAATTAATTAATTAAATTGCATAGGGGGTCGCTCCCTCGGGATTCTTTTCTACATAGCAGGGGGGGCCAGTGCTGATGGTGTTCGTCCCAAACGGGGGTTATGCGGGGCCACCACCGGGAAACTCGAGGGTTGGCTCATGTAGGATCACCCATCCGGTCGTGGCCTGAGACGAGATACGCGCGGCTACTATCAGGGTGTCGGCACGCCGGGAGGTTTTGCTGGACTTGTTTTACCATTGTCGAAATGTCTTGTGCACCGGGATACCGAGCCTGATCGGATTTCCCTAAGATAAGGGGTAATAGTTATTATTACTTCAGCTGATCGTGAGAGCTTGTGATGGGCTAAGTTGGGACACCCCGGCAGGGTTATGATCTTTCGAAAGCCGTGCCCGCAGTTATGTGGCAGATTGGAATTTTTTAATGTCCGGTTGTAGAAAACTTGACAGAGGATCCGAAGTAAAACACACAACTGTGTGAGTAACCATGACTGTCTCTTTTCACTTTGAGAAGAGAACACGGTGGGGTTATGTTTGACTCGTAGGTAGTTCAGGATCTTGTTTGCGACCGTTTGCGTAGATGCTCATCTTATTCTTGTACTCGTAAGTTAGCCACCATATATTGCTTAGCCGCTGCTGCAACCTCACCACTTTACCTCTCCTTACCCATTAAGCTTTGTTAGTCTTGTTACCCATGGTTATGGGATTGCTGAGTCCACATGGCTCACAGATACTACAACAACAGTTCCAGGTGCAGGTTTCCGATGTCTTGACGTGAGAGCGATGATCGTTGTGTTGGAGTTCTTATCTTCTTCTTCAGTCTTGGGTTAGGTTCCGGGTCGGCAGCCTGGGATAGCAGATGGATGTTTTTGTGCTTTTCATGTTTGTATCCGTAGTCGGATACCTTGTATTGATGTTGTATTCATGTGACTTGTATGTATTGTTGTATCCCCCATGTATGTATGTAATGGTACGATGTAATGATACCCATCTTGCTAAGCGCCCGAAATGCGGTTGTGCCCCAATCACGTAAGCGTCACGTGATCGGGATAGAATCGCATCTTGGGCCTGACAAAGACTGACTCTGATGGTAATGTTACCGTCTACAAACCTCAACTTGTCGCAAAAGGTTTTCGACAAGTTCAAGGAGTTGACTATGATGAGACATTCTCACACGTAGCGATGCTTAAGTCTGTCCGAATCATGTTAGCAATTGCCGCATTTTATGATTATGAAATCTGGCAAATGAATGTCAAAACTGCATTCCTTAATGGATATCTGAAAGAAAAGTTGTATATGATGCAACTAGAAGGTTTTGTCTATCCTAAAGGTACTAACAAAGTGTGCAAGCTCCAGCTATGGACTGGTGCAAGCATCTTGGAGTTGGAATATACGCTTTGATGAGGTAATCAAAGCATATGGTTTTATAAAGACTTATAGTGAAGCCTGTATTTACAAGAAAGTGAGTGGGAGTGTCGTGGTACTAATCCCAACAATAAGAGTAGGGGGTACGTAATAGGAGGCAAGGGCCTAGCTACGGCGAGATTGTACACACGAGTTTTACGAGTTCAGACCCCTCTCGGAGGAGGTAATAGCCCTACGTCTTTGTGCCCAGATGCCGTTGACTGGAATATAGGTGTGTGTGTGTGTGTTACAGGGGGTGCGAACCCTTGTACCAGAGGAGGGGGGTGCCTTATATAGAGTGCGCTAGGACCCCAACCATCCCCCGTTACAGAGTGTTCAATGTACATAAAGACAGGACATTGCTGATAACGCCTGCTATAAAGAGCTATAAATGGCCTTTAAGACTATGGAGTGAATGCCCAACCGTTGTCATCTTGAGTGACCTTAGATCTTCTATACTCTGAGTGGTTTCTTGTAAGGTCGAGTGACTTCATCCTGGTCGAATGGAATTGGGGGTATCCGAGTGAGATATTTGGTCGAGTAGATTGCACTCTTCGGTTACTTCAGTCCGTATCTTTTTTCATCCTTTGAATGTCCTTGATTCTAGGGTAGTGACCTTGGGTAGGGTGTCTATGTTAGGGCTATGACCCTGCCCTAGGTCTATGGTATCCTCAGTAGCCCTCGAATGGATTAAGGTCCGAGTGAAAAGAAATTATAAGTTGATCCCGAACCTGGGAATCAGGCTGGTCCTTCAACCTTATTTCAGTCACCTCGATCGATTCAGAAATCACCGAGTGAACTATGCTGGTAATCTTGGAGTGTTGATGAGGCACGAGATCTTCGGCGCGATTGGTTGCTCTACGGTTCCCGGATTTCGCGGGATTGGAAATTTCGAGGAAGCGCGCGGGACGGAGCGTGCCGAAGTAAATGGACTAGATAAACTAGGGTGCCTCGATTCTTGTGCCACCTTTTCTGCCATGTACCTGGCGCGCGACTATTGCGGAATTTGACAAGATCGCTTGGGCCCACCAGTCAGCTACTCGGAAGCGGGCCCATAAAAGGGCGTCGATGCGCTTTGTTCTTCTTCTTCCTCCTCTGCTTCTCCACCGCATCCTCCGCTACTCTCGACACCGCCGTTCCGCCCGTGCGTAGTTGATACGTCTCCGTCGTATCCGTAATTATTTATTGTTCCATGCCAATATTCTACAACTTTCATATACTTTTGGCAAGTTTTTATACTATTTTTTGGGACTAACATATTGATCCAGTGCCCAGTGCCAGTACCTGTTTGTTGCATGTTTTTTGTTTTGCGAAATATCCATATCAAACGAAGTCCAAACGGAATAAAAACAGACAGAGGTTGTTTTGGAATATATGTGAATTTGGGGAAGCGGAATCAACATGAAACGATGCCCGAGTGGGCCACGAGGCAGGGGGCGCGCCCTGGGCCCTCGTGGCCACACCGTAAGGTGGTTGATGCCCTCCTTTCTCCGCAAGAAAGCTTATATCCGGATAAAAATCGTGTCAAAAAATCAGCCCAATCGGAGTTACGGATCTCCGGAAATTTAAGAAACGGTGAAGGGACAAAATCTGGGAACGCAGAAACAGAGTGTGTCGGTGTACTAAGGTAGGGGTACCTCAGTACCCCAACTTGTGCACGGGCAGTAGCAGCTCCCCGCGGTAAGGCTTACCACGCGCTCGTCGGAGACCTTTCTGATCCATATGAAGCCATTCAAAAACAAAGTATACAAGACAGAAGATCAAGGCCCCGGCAAGTGGAGCTTGCCGGGAAGGCCGTCCCAGGCTCAAGATTTCCTCATTAACACAAGACCCTGGCAAGAGGAGCTTGCCAGGAAGACTAGAAGGCTACATCCCAGAGGACATGCCTCGGCGCAACATGCGCCCCGGCAGGGCCCGGGGAGCGACAAGCTCCAGGGCCCGACAAGGTCAAGGCCCCGGCAAGGTGCTTGCCGGGGAGAGTTACGCTGTGTGCCCGCGCTCCAGCTCATCAATCCACGCGTCGCCCTGGGGCCGTCCCAGGGACGCGTGGCGGATGGCTGTGCAGCCTGGGGGACACGGTGGCACTCCACGGTGACGAAGCTATCGCCGTGGCAAATGGAGACGCAAGGGCGGGCGCTTTTGGGGTCAACGGCGACGGGCATTAAATGCTCTTGTCCCCCACTGTCAAAGTAGGTGATGACCACTGTTCATCCACTGTTCCCGCACTGTTACAACTACCACCAAAGTTACTTTTCTACCCTCCTCCTCTACGTGACACCTGTCGGTGACCCCTTGGGCTATAAAAGGAGGCCCATGCACAACGTAGAGGGGGTTCGGAACCTTGGCAACTCTCACGATCGGTGTAGCTAGGTACTGTAGATCTTCAAGCTCCCGAGCTCAATACAACCAAAGCAGGAGTAGGGTTTTACGCGTCCGCGCGGCCCGAACCTGGGTAAACTGCCCGCGTGCTCGCCTCGATCTGCTCTTTGTGCTCCCTCCGCTCCCTTACCGCACGAACAAGGGGCTCCGGTCCCATAGGTGCTCGTGGTGGACAGTTTCCCCCGACATCTTTGGCGCGCCAGGTAGGGGGCGTCGAGGTTGTGCGAACCTGATCCGGCGTTCACGCGGGCGCGATCTTCATCAACCTCTCCAGCCACATCAACTTCATCAACTTCAGCAACAGCAGCATGGCCCCGAAGAAGAAAGCTTCAGAGGTCGGAGGCCCGTCTGCGTCTGTTCCACCACCACCAGAACCAACGGTGGGTGGAGGAGACGCCGTCGGAAGGGTGGTCGCCGGCGAGGAAACTCGCGGCACCACCAAATCCAAGGACAAGGCGGACGACCGAGCCTCGGTGTCCGTAGATGCGCCACGTCCATCTCAGCAGACGACAACCCAGGAACGCCGTGGTACAGGAGGTACCATCCGCTTGTTGGGGCAAGGGCAAACCGGAGGTTCTCGGGATGCTCCGGACCACCGTCCGGGCACGAGCAAGGTGCGGTCACCGGGGCGGGAAACTGCTCCTTCTAACCCCGTTAGGAGTCCGAGCATATCCCGCTCCTCGCACCGCTCGCCCCCGCTCCCCTCCTCTCCAGCAGAAGCTCTCGCAAGAGCGCAACTGCTCCTCGACTTCCCTCCAGCGGCAGACAAGGCCGAAGACTGGAGGGCAACAATCCAGAGCCTCATCGCCTTCGCCAATAACGATACGCCGCAGCAGCCGGCGACCTCGCGGCCACGGCAAGTCGAGAAGACGAAGGACGACGGCGACAAGACCGGCGGGGGTGCAACCACCGTGCACTCCCCGCCGCGGAAGCAGAAGACGCCGCCCCGCCGGATCAACGTCGACGACGACTCCACGGCGTCGTCGGGTCCGCGGGCTCGTCGGGACCAGCGCCAGGTCCTTGACGATCGGCGACAAGAAGACGCTCGGACGACGTCGAGCGCCGCCGAGAAGCTCGGCGACAATCTGATCAGCGAGCTGGGACCGCTGTCGATACGCACGCGCCCGGTGAGCCAGGCGACTTGCCGTACGCGGCAGGTTGCCCTGCTTTCACTCGTGAGCTACGGCGCGTCCAGTGGCCCAGCATGAAAAATTTCAAGCCCGACGTACCGGAGAAGTACGACGGCAAGACGCACCCCTCGGAGTTCCTCAGCATATACACCATCGCGGTGCAGGCTGCCGGGGGGCGCGACGAGAAGATACTGGCGAACTACTTCCCGCTAGTGCTTAAGCCGAACGTCCGTTCTTGGCTTATGCACTTGCCGGAAGGCTCCATTTCTTCTTGGGCAGATCTTTGCCACCAGTTTGTCGGCACCTTCACGGGCGGCCACAAACCCCACGGCCAGGAGAGTGATCTCCACATCTTGGCCCAGAAGGAAGGAGATCCCCTGCGCAAGTACATCCAACATTTCAGCCGCGTGCAGCACAACATCCCCGACGTCCACCCTGCCGCGGTTATCAGCGCGTTCCACAAGAACGTGCGTAACCGCCGCATGCGTGAGGAGATGGCCATGACCAAGATACGGGATGTCAGCGAGCTCTATGCTCTAGCTGATAAGTGCGCGCGCGCCGAAGAGGGGAGGAGACTCCCCGGAGAGGATGCTGGCGCAGGGGGAAGCGACAGCGACGACGCCGCCCCGGCAAAGAAGAGCCGGCGGCGGAACAATAGAAGAAAGAAGAATAAGGAAGTGCTTGCCGTCGAGAAGTCCGGCAAGGAGGCTCCCGCCAAGCAAGCACAGGCTGGCGGCTCCGGCAAGGAGCCCGCCCCTGTAGCGGTAGCCGACAAACAGGACGGCTCCGACAAGCAATACTGTAAAATCCACCGCACCAAGGGCCACGACCTCTCCAACTGCAAACGCGTCGAATACCTCGTCGAGCAGCAGAAAGCTGAGTACGAGCGGCGCGACAAGGAGAAGGCCCAAGGTGGCGGAGGAGAGCCAAGCAAGAAGCGGCCATTCAATGGCCGGGGAGGACGCCGCGGCAAGGCCAAGCAGCGGCAAGGTGACCGACCTCCCCGGGGCCGCGACAAGGACGAAGAAGACGACGACGATGACATGGAAGAAGAAGATAACAGCGAGCAGGAGTTCCAGAAGGCCACGGAAGTCCTGTGTGTTGACGGAGGCGCCTCTCTGCACACTTCCCACCGCCAACTCAAGCAGTGGGTGCGGGAAGTCAACGCAGCTGAGCCGCCCGTCGAGTCACGCAGGCTCCTCAAATGGTCCAGCACGCCCATCATTTTTGATCTTGAGGATCACCCTGACCGCACCACGGCGGTCGGGTGCTTGCCGATGTTGGTCTCACCAACCATCCGCAACCTCAAGGACACCAAAATGTTGGTTGACGGCGGGGCCGGCCTGAACTTGATCTCCTCGGCTGTGATCAAGAAACTCCAAATCCCAGACGGCGAGCTCGAAGAGACCGGTACGTTCCAAGGAATAAACCCGGGGAGGAGCAAGCCCAAAGGGAAGATTACTCTGCCTGTGACCTTTGGCGGGGAGCTGAACTTCAGGACGGAGAGGATAACCTTCGATGTTGCCGATATCCCATTGCCATACAATGGGATACTTGGACGTCCTGCCCTCGCCAAGTTCATGGAAGCTTCCCACTACGCCTACAATGTACTCAAGATGCCGGGGCCGATAAGCGTCATCACTGTCCATGGTGACAAGAAGGACGCGCTTATCTGCGCCGACAAGATCTACCGGGATGCAGCAGCCGCAGCGGAGAGCAACACACTTGCCGCTGAAGCTCCCGGGGGGAAGAAGACCAAGACCAAGTCCGGCAAGTGCTCTGGGACCCACTCCGGCAACCGCACCTCTTCGGAGTGCTGCGCTGCCGTCGAGGACGTTCCATCGAGCTCCACCGACAAGTACAAGAAGGGGATGGCCGCTCCACCGGCAACCAAGAAGGTGTCTGCCAAGGAGGACGGCACTGGTGGTACCTTCACCATCAGTGCTACACTCGACAGTAAATAGGAAAGCACACTCGTTGCCTTCCTGCGGGCGAATGTCGATGTGTTTGCGTGGCAACCATCTGACATCCCCGGTGTTCCCAGGAAGGTGATTGAGCACAAGCTTGCTGTTTGTCCTCATGCGCGGCCTGTCAAGCAGAAGGTCAGGAAGCAAGCCGTGGAGAGCCCAGAATTCATTGCCGAAGAGATCAAAAAGCTAGAAGCAGCGGGCCTAGTTAGAGGCGTGATCCATCCGACGTGGTTGGCAAATCCAGTTGTCGTGCGTAAGGCCAACGGGAAGTGGAGACTGTGTGTAGACTTCACCGATGTGAATAAAGCATGTCCCAAGGATCCATTTCCCTTGCCGCGCATCGACCAGATTGTTGACTCCACTGCCGGATGTGAGCTGCTCTCTTTCCTTGATGCATATTCAGGCTACCACCAGATTTTCATGGCCAAGGAAGATGAAGAGAAGACTGCATTTATCACTCCATGTGGCACATATTGCTTCATACGCATGCCCTTCGGATTGAAGAATGCAAGCTCCACATTTGCAAGAGTAGTATACACTGCTTTTGAGCCACAGATCCACAGGAATGTAGAGGCTTACATGGATGATTTCGTGGTCAAGAGCAAGAGCAAGGATACACTGATTCAAGATTTAGAAGAGACATTTGAGAACCTGCGCAAGATCCAGCTTAAGTTGAACCCCGAGAAGTGCGTCTTTGGAGTCCCCTTCGGCAAGCTTCTCGAGTTCTTTGTGTCACAAAGGGGGATTGAAGCCAATCCCGACAAGATAAAAGCCATCGAGCAGATCGAAGCCCCGAAGCGCGTCAAGGGTGTAAGAAGACTCGCAGGTTGTGTGGCTGCCCTCAGTAGGTTCATTTCAAAGTCTGCAGAACGCGCCCTTCGTTTCTTCAAAATCTTGAAGAAGGCAGGTCCTATGAAATGGACTCCGGAAGCGGAGGCAGCGCTGCAAGATTTGAAACGGTACCTATCCTCCACTCCAATACTTGTTGCACCTAGGCCACAAGACAAGTTGCTGCTGTACTTAGCGGCAACCAATCAAGTGGTTAGTGCTGCGTTAGTAGCGGAGAGGGAGGCCGACGAGGAGTCTACACCACCGGCAAGCGAATCCAGCGACAAGCAGGGGGCTACTCCGGCAAGCTTTGGCCCCGACAAGGACAACTCTGCGCAGGAACAAGGAGAAGTGCGAAGAAGGATGGTGCAGCGCCCGGTGTATTTTGTGAGTTCCCTCTTACAGGGGGCTAGATCAAGGTACTCCGGGGTGCAGAAGTTGCTTTTCGGCCTCCTCATGGCCTCGAGAAAACTGCGCCATTACTTCCAAGCACATGAGATAACAGTGGTCACTCGCTTTCCGTTGAAGAGGATATTGCACAATCCAGAAGCAACAGGCAGGATCGTCGAGTGGGCACTTGAGCTGTCAAGCTTTGGTCTAAAGTTTGAGAGTACTTCAACTATCCAGAGCCAAGCTTTGGCAGAGTTCATAGCTGAATGGACCCCAACGCCCGATGAAGAAGTTCCAGAGACAAGCGTACCCGTACAAGAAGCGACAAGCGAATGGGTAATGTACTTTGATGGTGCCTTCTCGCAGCAAGGCGCCGGTGCCGGCGTGGTACTCATCGCGCCCACCGGAGAGCACCTCAAGTATGTTATCCGGATGCACTTTCCCAGGGAGCAAGCGACAAACAATACTGCTGAGTATGAAGGCTTGCTCGCCGGCCTCAGGATTGCGGCCGAACTTGGGATTAAGAAGCTGATTGTGCGGGGAGATTCTCAGTTGGTGGTCCGGCAAGTCAACAAGAGTTATCAGAGCCCTTTGATGGAAGCTTATGTAGATGAAGTGAGGAAGCTTGAAGAACACTTTGAAGGTCTGCAAATGGAGCACGTTCCAAGAGCTCAGAATGATATTGCAGATGGCCTCTCAAAGTGTGCTGCGATGAAGTTACCTGTGGAACCAGGGACCTTCCTGCTCAAGCTGACTCAGCCATCCGTTACACCATCTATTGGGCAGTACAAGAAGAGAAAGTTGGTCTCTGGCGACTACTTGCCGGCGGATCTTCCCGAGGCCGCCGCCAAGGTCCCCAAGATCAACGATCAGAACACTGAGGAACAGTTTGCTCCTGCAGATCCTAGGGTCTGTACAGTTGAAGCAAGCGTTCCCGACAAGCCTCGCCCCGGCGAGCTTGCCGGGGGACCAACAGCTCCGGCAGAACCAGAGGTTCTTGCCGTAGAAGCTGGGGTTCCCGCAGCGGCCCTCATGCCTTTAGTCCTTGCCGTTGAGCCTCGGGCTCCGGCATGGGCGCAGCAGATCGTCCGTTTTCTGCAAACTGGAGAACTTCCCGATGACCCAGCAGAGATAGAGAAAATAACCAGGCAATCAAGTATGTACCAGTTCATGGATAATGAATTGTACAGAAGAAGACTAAATGGTGTTAGGTTGAAGTGCATTTCTAGAGAAAATGGACAAAAGTTGTTGGCAGAAATACATGGAGGCATATGTGGCCACCACATCGGTGCAAGGGCACTTGCCGGGAAGGCGTTCCGGCAAGGGTTCTTTTGGCAAGAAGCCCTCCAAGATGCAACTGCACAAGTAACCAAGTGTGAAGCGTGCCAGTTCCATGCCAAGCAAATTCATCAGCCAGCTCAAGCTCTCCAGACGATCCCTTTGTCCTGGCCCTTCTCGGTCTGGTGGCTCGATATCCTCGGCCCCTTCCCTCGTGCTGTCGGGGGCTTTGAGTACTTGTACATTGCAATCGACAAGTTCACAAAGTGGCCAGAAGTGGAACCAGTGAGAAAGGTGACAGCACAGTCAACAGTCAGGTTCTTCAGGTCGATTGTTTGCCGTTTCGGGATCCCTAACAGGATCATCACCGACAACGGTACACAATTTACTAGCCGCACCTTCATGCAGTACGTCCAAGACCTTGGCGCCAAGGTCTGTTTCGCTTCTGTTGCTCACCCGAGGAGCAATGGTGAAGCGGAGAGGGCCAATGCTGAAGTGCTGCGCGGACTCAAGACAAGGACCTTTGACAGGCTGCGCAAGTGCGGAAAAAACTGGATAGAGGAGTTGCCGGCGGCTCTTTGGTCAATCAGAACGACACCAAGTCGAGCCACCGGACAGACACCCTTTGCTCTAGTCTACGGAGCAGAGGCAGTTCTCCCCACGGAACTCGTATACGGATCTCCTCGAGTGCTTGCTTATGATGAGCTCGAGCAAGAGCAACTGCGACAAGATGATGCATTGCTCCTCGAGGAGGAACGTCTCCAGGCTGCTGTACGAGCTGCTCGATACCAGCAAGCCTTGCGCCGCTACCATAGCCGCAAGGTTAAGGCCAAGAGTCTCGAGGAAGGCGACCTTGTTCTTCGGCGTGTTCAGTCCGCCAAGAATTCCAACAAGTTGACGCCGAAGTGGGAAGGCCCTTATCGGGTGAGACAAGTCACAAGGCCCGGCGCTGTCCGCCTTGAGACCGAAGAAGGCTTACCGGTGAGCAACTCCTGGAACATAGAGCATCTTCGAAAGTTTCACCCATAAGGCGCGGTTGCCGTGATCCGCTCCGGCAACCAACTTTTGTACGAGTCTTCCGCTGCTGCATGTAAACCTTTGTACAAAGCCGGGCGCAGATCCCGTGCATCAGTAAAGCTTTGTGTTTTCGCACTATTTGCCATTCTCGTGCTTTTCTTTGTTATTTGCATGCATTGTTTGGCATTTTGTGCAACACACGTAACCGGTAAGCATTAGCATGCTGAAAGGCCATATACTTGTTTTCCCTCCCCTTTTTCTTTCCCTCTTAAACAGAAGGAATTTTCCTCGCGCACAAGTTTGCCGGGGGGGAAGGAGATGGAGGATGAACCAAGTACTATCCAGGATGAACCAAGTGCTGTTCAAGAAAGAAAAGCCTTGTCGGGGAGGCAAGCAATATATGAAAGCTAAGTTACCAGAATTTGAGCAGTTCAAATTTTCTAATTTTAAGTTATCTTCCTTGAACAACCACACTTTGTATGGAAAACCTGTGCGCGGAGGAACCTACCCGTGGCTAGCCGCACCCTTATCTTGTTTTCGAGTACGCTCAACGACTTAAGTGAGCTGCGACAAGTGTCGCGCCCTTGTTTCGTTTTCGAGTTCACTCAGCAAGCTAAGTGCGTTGCGACTAGCTGCGGCAAGGTTGCTTGCCGGAAGACCTTGGCCAGCAGGCTGCTCAGGGTCCAGCACTCGGCGCTCGCGGCAAGGGCCCTTTGCCGGCAAGTTCCCTAGAAGCGTAGGGTTGAAAGCATACAAAGTAGAGGACCAAAACAAGGGAGATAACACTGCATCGATTGCTCAAAATAAGATAATATCTTACAAGGGATAACTTGTCGCAATCACTAACAGATTCGTGTCCATGGCACACTTTGCAGTAACAATGGAAATAAAAAGGAAGAGGCCTAATCTACGCGGTCGCCTTCACGCCTGGAGATCTTGTTCACCTTGGCGATAATGTGGGCGACCTGCGCCTTCAGCGCCTCCATATCCGCGTCGGCCGGCAAGCTGCGGAGAACGTTGACGAGGTTTATACCAGGATTGCGGTACACTATCTTCGTCAGAACGCGCTCCAAAGTTCCCGCGCAGAGCTGGCGTGACTCCTCGGCCAGTTGCGCGGGGAGCTTCTTCCGTAGATTTGCGAGAGCCGGCGCGATCCCTCTGAAGAACAGACTGAGCTTGGCGCTGTGGGGGAGATTTGGATCCGGAGAGTATATGAGATGCTCAACCCTCAGCGCCATCAGCTCCTTGTCGATGCTAGCTGCAGAAGCCACCAGGTCATCAGTCCATACCTCGACGGTCTGGCGGAAATTGTTAGCTGAAGTCACGGCGCTCTCCACCAGGCCCCGCTCCTTGCGGAGCTCGTCCTTCAACTTGGTTTCGCGGTCCCGGACGGCGTCGAGCGAATCCTTCAGCGTAGAGACTTTCAGCTCCAGATCTGCAATCGAGTCCTTGGCGGCCTTCAGCTCGTCGCCCTGCTTGGAGAGGCGTACCTGGAGTTCCGAGTTGGTATGGGCATCCTTCTCGCGCTCTATGTTGAGCGCGGTGACCCTCTCCGTGCTCGCCCTCAGGTACTCCTCCAGCTGCACCACCTTAGCTTCAAGGTCCTTCTTGGCGGTCTCCGCGGTGGCTGCGGCGGCCTTTGCTTCCTTCAGCTCTCCGCCAAGGGCCTGCTCCCGGGCGGCAAGGTCGTCCTCGTGAGAGTCAAGGTCGACCTTCCGCTGGTTGAGCGCTCCTTCTCGCTGGGACAGCGCTTCTCCGGCGAGTCGCTGCTGCTCCTCGGCCTCAGCCTTCTCCAGGAGCCACTCTTGGTACTCTCCAGCAAGCCTCTCGCGCTCCTCCCCCAAGTCGCGGAGGGCCGCCTGGTTGGCGGCGCGGAGCTCCGCAACGCGTTTCTCCATATCTGCTGCGGCCTTGGCGGTGAGGGCTTCCCGAGACTCAAGTTTCGCCTGCCTGGCCCGGTAAAGGGCCAGGAGCCGGTGAAGCAATTTCTCCTCCTCGGGCTCGTCGCTCCCGCCGGGCGCTTCGACGATCTTCAGCCCCGCGGAGGCGAGGACCTCCCCGTCGAAGGTCTCTCCCTCCTCGGGGGCTCGCGACGAGGATCCCCACGGCACTTGAATAAAGACGCCGTTGGGAGCCTCAAGATAGAAGGCGGACTGCTCCTTCTCGGTGGAGGGGTCGGCGGTCGGCGCAGCGCTTGACGCTCCTGCCGCCTCCGGGCCGGCAGTATGGCCGCCGTCCCCCTCCCCGGCCGCTGCGTCTGCGGTCGGGGCAGTCTCCTCCGCGGCGGGCTCGTCGGCTCCCGCCATGTCTTCAACGACAGGGGCGTTGCCGCCGTCGCCTTGCGCGCCCTCCTCCTCGACGACGACCTCCGTCTCCATCTGCTCTGGGGGAGGAGGATCTAGAAGAAGAAGAAAAAGAAAAAGTTCAAGCAAATATCCAAAAAAGACAAGTCCAAGAAGACGAGGTTACAAGACTTACCTTGCCGGACTTCGTCGACGACAGGCTCCCTCGCCGGGGAGCTCTCCCTTGGCGGGGTGGCCGCCCTCGCCGGGCTGCTCGCCCTTGGCGGGGTACTCGCCCTTGGCGGAGTACCCGCCCTTGGCGGAGCGCTCTCCCTCACCGGAGAGTTCATCCTTGGCGGGGATGGCGGGGCCTGCGGCTCCTCGGGAGTGGTCTCCGGGCGCTCCTGTGGCTGCGGCTCCACCTCTGCACAAGACAATCAAGACCAAACAGAGCAACAAGATGTTAGTACAAGACAAAAACTTCAGGCGCGCCCGACGAGCGGAAAGTTCAAAACCAGACTTACGCTGGGGGCTGCGCTGGGGGCTGCTCCTCGGAGCAGCGCTTGGGTCCGGCAAGCTCGTCGCCGGCACGTCCCCTGTCGCCACGACGGGCGAGTCGTCCTCGACCTCGACTACGGGAACCTTGGCCTTCTTCGCCGCTCGCTGGGCCAGGGTCCTGGAATCAAAGTAAGAAGCAAAATCAGAATCATCAAAGAAAGAATCAAGACAAAATTAAAGAAGATACAAAACTTCAAGCACTTCCTCCTCTTCCTCGTCGTCGTCGCTGAGGGCGGAGAAATCAAACTCCACCTAAGGCGCGTCCGCGCGAGGAGCAGGAGGAGAAGGCTCCCTCAGGCGCTTGGCGGTCCCCGGGGCTGGGGGCTGCGAAGACCCGGCCCTAGTGGACGCCGAGGCCCAGGGAGCAGGCGGAGCAGCCGCTCCGCTCTGAGAAGACCCTCCTCCACTTGGCGCTGACGTACGGGGCGCCTCCGCCGTAGCCTGTGTACGGGGCGCCTCCACCGCGGTTGGTGCGCCGGGTGCTCCCGTCGCGGCTTGGCTCCCCCGGGTAGCTCGCGCCGCCCGGCGAGCAGGTTGTTGTCGGGGCGCCTGCGCCCTCGTCGTCGTCGTCGCCTTATGGAGGCGCTTCAACGGTGATCGCCTAGGACTTGCTCGAGGCGGGGAGGTCTCCGATGCCGAGGAGGCATCGTCGTTGAGCCCCAGAGACCCACCGGAGTCCTCGCCGGCCCCGGTGTCCTCCTCCTCCTCCTCCTCGGCCGGCTCGCTGGGCCCAGCACCTCGCCCTGCGGCCGTGCTCCCTCCGGCGCCTCCGCTCCCTCCGGCGCCTCCGCTCCCTCCGGCACCTCTGCTTCCTCCGGCAACATCGCCCCTCGCGGCGGCCTCACTCACGATCCCGGGGATCCCAGCATACCTCAGAGAGGGGACCCCGGCGAGCTCGTCGGGCGGAAGCTTAAGCAGCCTGCGGATCTCCGCCTCCTCTGCTTGGCACGACGCTTCCGCAGCCTCTGCCTCTTCAACTGTAAACCCGAACTCCCCTGCCGCTGCGGCTGCGGCGGCCTCTTCTACCCGGGAAGCAATATAAGCAATCTCCCGCTCAGTGGTGGCCCGGGTGAGTCCCTTGATCTCCTCCTTGTTCTTCGGCACCTCCACCAAGTTGTCGAAGAAGCTCATGATGGCATCCGGCGTGGGCACTATCCATGTGGGGTCGACGCCGTGCGAGTCACATGCGGGCATCATTGCGCGCAAGGAGTCCCGGGCCGTGCTGTTACATAGAGGCACCACTCCCCGGGGAGCTCTAAACCACTCCGGGTGGGCCGGGTCGTGCTTAAAAAGCTCCCGGACCATCCCCTTCAGCTCCAGCTACGTGAAGTTGAAATTCAGTCCTGGGCGCAGTCTCATAATGTCCGCCGCATTGCCGTACTCCCATGCTGGCCTTTTCCTCTCCTGTAAAGGGGCAATGCGGTGGCGGAGGAAGTCTGCCCCTACTTCTCCGATGGTCAACTTGGCTACCCGGAGACGAAGAATTCTGACAAGGGCGACGTTGAGCTTGATGTCGTCCGCGTCCAGATCACTCCAGTCCCTGCCGCGCACTATAGCAGTTGTGCGCGGCGCGTGAAAGGCTGTGGCTCGTCCTCTACTATCCAGCACCAATCCGCGCGCCACTCCTCCCACTTGCCGCGGAGCTCCCCTTGCAGATAGGATTCCTTCTTGTTCAAGCGGAAGACCCAAGAGATACCCCCGGAGAGGGGAGCGCCGGCCTCTACTCTAGGCGTAAAGAAATGCCTAAAGAGCGCTACGTTTGGATAGATCCCTATGTAGTTTTCGCACAGATGTGCGAAAACCGCCATCGTGAGGATGGCGTTGGGGGTGAAGTCTAAAAGGTGGAGGTTGTAGGTGTTCATGATATCACAGAAAAATTCAGAGAATGGAGGACATAGGCCGCAGTGGAAGAAGACAGCGAAGAAGAAATACCCGCCGGGATACAGATCCTTGGCGGCGGTGGGGTAAACTCTGGTCCGAGGATGCGCCTTGGTCTTCTTGGCCCAGAACAGGTATTACTTGTTCCAGAGCTCCCGCGCGCCGAGCCTTGGCGCGAAGACGACATTCCTCTTCCGCAGGAGAGCAAGCTTCGCCGCCTGCTCGGATTTCTCTTTCTTGGCCTTCTCCGCCTTCGCCTTCTCGGTCTTCGGGGCCATGGCGGAGGCGGCGAGGGAAGGGGGGGCGAGGAGTCCGGCGGCGCCGCAGATGCGAGAGACGGCGGAGGAGGTGTGGAGGCGGAGCGCAGAGGGGAATTTCTGGAGATGCAAGAAGCAATGAAAATGAAGTAAGGTAACGGCCCTTGCTTCCTCTGCTTTTAAGGGGGAAGTGGGGGACGCTCCGCATTTCCCATTAAATAACGTGGCCATGATCTCTCCCACGACGCCGCAATCGACGCGTGCCGTTAGGGAGGGACGCGGCGGATGCAGAAGGGGATTCGACGTCCCGTGGGCCGCGCGTGCCCGTGCACTGTTTTGGGCCTGGCCCAACAGCGCTCGGCACCGTGTGTGGCCCAGGCCCGGGGGCTCCTGTCGGTGTACTAAGGTAGGGGTACCTCAGTACCCCAACTTGTGCACGGGCAGTAGCAGCTCCCCGCGGTAAGGCTTACCACGCGCTCGTCGGAGACCTTTCTGATCCATATGAAGCCATTCAAAAACAAAGTATACAAGACAGAAGATCAAGGCCCCGGCAAGTGGAGCTTGCCGGGAAGGCCGTCCCAGGCTCAAGATTTCCTCATTAACACAAGACCCTGGCAAGAGGAGCTTGCCAGGAAGACTAGAAGGCTACATCCCAGAGGACATGCCTCGGCGCAACATGCGCCCCGGCAGGGCCCGGGGAGCGACAAGCTCCACGGCCCGACAAGGTCAAGGCCCCGGCAAGGTGCTTGCTGGGGAGAGTTACGCTGTGTGCCCGCGCTCCAGCTCATCAATTCACGCGTCGCCCTGGGGTCGTCCCAGGGACGCGTGGCGGATGGCTGTGCAGCCTGGGGGACACGGTGGCACTCCACGGTGACGAAGCTATCGCCATGGCAAATGGAGACGCAAGGGCGGGCGCTTTTGGGGTCGACGGCGACGGGCATTAAATGCTCTTGTCCCCCACTGTCAAAGTAGGTGATGACCACTGTTCATCCACTGTTCCCGCACTGTTACAACTACCACCAAAGTTACTTTTCTACCCTCCTCCTCTACGTGACACCTGTCGGTGACCCCTTGGGCTATAAAATGAGGCCCATGCACAACGTAGAGGGGGTTCGGAACCTTGGCAACTCTCACGATCGGTGTAGCTAGGTACTGTAGACCTTCAAGCTCCCGAGCTCAATACAACCAAAGCAGGAGTAGGGTTTTACGCGTCCGCGCGGCCCGAACCTGGGTAAACTGCCCGCGTGCTCGCCTCGATCTGCTCTTTGTGCTCCCTCCGCTCCCTTACCGCATGAACAAGGGGCTCCGGTCCCATAGGTGCTCGTGGTGGACAGTTTCCCCCGACAGAGTGAGACAGAGAGACATATCCAATCTCGGAGGGGCTCTTGCCCCTCCGCCGCCATGGAGGCCATGGACCAGAGTGTAAATCCTTCTCCCATCTAGGGAAAAGGTCAAGGAAGAAGAAGGAGGAGGGGGGCTCTCTCCCCCTCGCTTCCGGTGGCGCCGGAGTGCCACAGGGGCGATCATCATGTGACGGCGATCTACACTAACACCTCTGTCATCTTCACCAACATCTCCATCACCTTCCCCCATCTATCTACAGCGGTTCACTCTCCCGCAACCCGATGTACCCTCTACTTGACCATGGTACTTTATGCTTCATATTATTACCCAATGATGTGTTGCCATCCTATGATGTCTGAGTAGATTATCGTTGTCCTATCGGTGATTCGTGAATTGCTATGATTGGCTTAAATTATTTGTGGTTATGTTGCTGTCCTTTGGTGCCCATCATATGAGCGCGCATGTGGATCACACCATAGGGTTAGTTGTATGTTGATTGGACTACGTATTGGAGGGCAAGAGTGACAGAAGCTTCAACCTCGCGTAGAAATTGAAGCATACGGGATTGAAGGGGGACCATTACATCTTAATGCTATGGTTGGGT
This sequence comes from Secale cereale, assembly GCA_902687465.1. Classification (NCBI taxonomy): domain Eukaryota; kingdom Viridiplantae; phylum Streptophyta; class Magnoliopsida; order Poales; family Poaceae; genus Secale; species Secale cereale. The sequence continues at coordinate 125,348,456 of LR738711.1, forward strand.
TTTACCTTAATGAACGTTAGTAGTTGCGGATGCTTGCTAATAGTTCCAATCATAAGTGCATGGAATTCCATGTAAGGGATGACATGCTAGCAATGGCCTCTCCCACATAAAACTTGCTATCGGTCTAGTAACGTAGTCAATTGCTTAGGGGAAATTTCGCAACTCCTACCACCACTTTTCCACACTCGCTATCACTAACTTTATTGTTTCTTTATCTTAACCGCCCCTAGTTTTATTGACATGTTCTTTATATTCTTGCAAACATATCCAACAAAAACCACAAAGTACTTCTAGTTTCATACTTTTTCTAGGTAAAGTAAACGTGAAGCATGCGTAGAGTTGTATCGGTGGTCGATAGAACTTGAGGGAATATTTGTTCTACCTTTAGCTCCTCGTTGGGTTCGACACTCTTACTTATCGAAAGAGGCTACAACTGATCCCATACACTTGTGGGTTACCAAGACCTTTTTCTGGCGCCGTTGTCGGGGAGCAATAGCGTGGGATGAATATTCTCGTGTGTGCTTGTTTGCTTTATCACTAAGTAGATTTTATTTTCTGTGCTAAGTTGTTCTCTATCTTTAGTTATCGGTAGGAAACGCAAACTACCAAAAAAAATAGTGGTACCTACTGAACCAATGGTTGAAGAACCACTCAAAATCTATCACACTACTAAAGCTTATTACTTGGATCATCTTCGATCCCTATGTGCTCGGGCTAAAACCCCAACTAGCTTAGTTAAGGGCAAATCTTTAGATGAGCATGCTTGTTATGTGCGACACTGCATATCTGAAAAAGGGAAACTTTTACTAGATCAAATTCATCGTTTGCAATGCTATGCTTGGAACATATGTGCAATTTATGATTTTACTTGTTGTTCTGAAGACCCTAAGAAACACCTTCCCTACCAATGTGAGTTTAGTGATAATGGAATCGTATCTTCGTATGCTAAGGGTGTTTATAGTTACTATGATGTTCAACAAATTGAAGAATTTGTTGCTTTTAAGGGTGCTTATGAAATTGCTTCTTTGATTGAAAAGTATGATGCTACTCTTTACAAATCTGAAAATTTTGCCATATTTAAATATTGTTATGATAATTATGCTTCTAATGCCTATGTTAAACCATATATTGAGGACTACTCCGCTGTCCAAGAAGAGACTAATATTTTGCAGGAGTCTATGGAAGAAGAAATCAATGACATTGTGAGCTCATTGGATGAAAAAGATGAGGAGGAGAGCAAAGAACAAAAGGAGGAAGAGCGGATTAGCAACCCGTGCCCACCTTCTAATGAGAGTACCTCTTCAACTCATACATTGTTTAATTTCCCTTCGTGTTTACCGAAGGATGATTGCTATGATGACTGCTATGATCTCGCTGATTCTTTTAAAATATCCCTTTTTAATTATGCTTGCTATGCTTGTGGCCAAGATGCCAATATGAATTATGCTTATGGAGATGAACTTGCTATAGTTCCTTATGTTAAACATGAGATAGTAGCTATTGCACCCACACATGATAGTCCTATTATCTTTTTGAATTCTCCAAACTACACTATATTGGAGAAGTTTGCACTTATTAAGGATTATATTGATGGGTTGCCTTTTTCCGTTACACATGATGATTTTGATGAATATAATAAGCATGTGCTTGCTGCTCCTACTTGCAATTATTATGAGAGAGGAACTACATCTCCGCCTCTCTATGTTTCCAACACGATAAAATTGCAAGAAACTACTTATACTATGCATTGGCCTTTACTTGATGTGCATGAATTGTTGTTGTATGACCTGCCTATGCATAGGAAGAGAGTTAGACTTCGTTGTACCATGACAAATATCACTTTGTGCTCACTACTAAATGCCAAATCATTGTTAATTAAAATTGGCTTTGATATACCTTGGTATCCGAGTGGATCCATTACTTGAGCACTATATGCCTAGCTTAATGGCTTTAAGGAAAGCGCTGCCAGGGAGACAACCCGGAAGTTTTAGAGAATCATTTATTTCTGTTGTGTGCTTTCATATAGTTTAAAAAAAATAAGAGGGGAACCTGTCGTGGAATTAGCACGGCAGATGTCCGGTTTAATGGACTTAGGTGTGAGGCCACCGCACGGGTTAGCTTGAAGAGGTTAAAGCGGACAAAGGACACAGGGAGTTTATACTAGTTCGGCCCCTTCGATGAAGGTAAAAACCTACGTCTAGTTTGGTGTGGTATTGCTTGTGCGTCGATGACCAGGGAGCGAATCCGCTTGCCTCTGTCTCGAGCTGTCGTTGCTTGTCCTTGAACCATAGCTGGGTCGTCCCTTTATATAGGAGGCAACGCCCGGTCCGGTTTACAGAGTCCCGAGGCCGGCTCATAAACGTGTCCGCCTCGGTCTCTACTCTTTCTATCTTACATCCCAAGTTACATGGTACGACAGTTTACATATTGTGGGCTTTGTACTTGGGCCCAAAACCACTACGGGCTATGACCTCTTCGTACATATTCTTCTGGGCTTGTAATGATACAAACTTGTCAATGTAATCCGGACCCTCCTGGCCGGTTTATACCTGCTAGTAATATCCCTGACATTAGGCCCCAGATTGATTTGAACTTGTTCATGTCAGTCTTCGAAGTCCTGTATAAACTTCCTTTCTGCAACCTTTTCTGCTTCATAAACCGGCCATGACGTCATCTCCTGAAATCGTGCTAATCCTTGTGACATCATCTCCGCATTTAATGCCCGCATTTGTCTGTTATCTTTCTTTAATGCCGCACCAAAGATTGAGGCGATAGCTCAATCTTTATCCGATCTCTGGCCTCCTCGATTCCCGCGCTTACCGTTTTCACCTCCTCGGCCTATAAATACCGCAGAAGCTCATCTCTTTTCCCCTTCTGCCTTCTTCTTCCTCTGTCTCCAACGCTCGAAGCTCCGCCGCCATCCTTCGAGCTCGCCGTCGTCCTCGAGCCAGGCCGCTGCATCGACCTGAACGCCTCCAGATAACATCGCCGCCGTATTCTATTTCCTCAGGTACTCCATCTTCTTCCCCGTAGATCTCATTCTAGGGTTTCTCCTGTAGCTTTGCCATGAACCCTCGAAGCTTTGCAGTTCATCCCCGTAGGTCAGCCTTGCTGTAGATTTAAACTTATTTAGGCTCGACCTGAATCCATGCGCTTCTGCTCCGTCATCATATCCTTAGTTCCTCTAGCTTTATCAGTTTAGATTCAATCTGTAGAGAACCTCCGCGGCCTTTCCTGAATATAACTTGTATTTATTCCATCTTTTTCCTCGCGCCTTAGATCCATGTTTACCTCAGCTTTCTGTGCAAACTGTTTCTTCATACTCTAGATCTGTAGCTCATCTCACCGGCTTAGCTATAATTTGCATGTCATATGCCTTTTCTGACGGTTTAGATGTGAACCTCTATCCCATAATTGACGGTTTAGCTTCTTCTTTTCCTATCGTCGTGAACCGGTAGCTGTCTCACTTATCTCTGCTTCCGGATTAGTAATACCATTAGCCCCTTGTTTAAACTGACAATTAGGCCCATAACTTCATAGAATATACTGGTTTGTACTTCGCAGTTTGTAAACCGGATCTTGTATTGCATTTTCAGCACCTCCTCATCAAAAAACAATGGCCGAACAATTTGTCGCTTGCAATTGGGCTCCTTCCTGGATCACAGAAAATGATTTGGCTGAAGCGGCCTCAACCGACGTTCTGGGCCCTAAGGAAGTTCTGTACTGGCGGGCCCCTGAAAAGGAATGCCCTCCTGAGCCTAAGGAGGGGGAAGTTGTAGTTTTATATGATCATCTGGCCCGGGGTTTCAGTCCTCCCGGTTCAAAATTCTTCCGGGATGTGTTAGCTGCCTTTCAACTCCACCCTCAAGATGTAGGCCCAAATTCTATGTCGAACATCTGCAATTTTCAAGTCTTCTCAGAAGCATATCTTCAAGAAGAACCATCAGTGGATCTATTCCGGGACTTTTTTTCTTCTGAACCGGCGGACGGAGTTTACTAACGGGCCGCATCAGGAGTTGGGTGGCATCAGCATCCAAAAGAGAAAAGATGTGAGATTTCCCCACGCCGCTCTTCACAGCCACCCCAAAGACTGGAACCAGACGTGGTTCTACTGCCGGGACACTTCGCCTGAAGGAGAGAATCCACTGCCGGGTTACCGCGCCTATCGCCTAGCAACAGACCATCCTCTGCCACAACGTCTCAGCGCCCCAGACCGGGCCCGATTTGCCCCCCAACTTTCAAAGCTCAGGGCCTTCGTGGCAAATGGCTTAACCGGCGTTGACTTCATCTGCTGCTGGCTCTCTTGGAGCATTCTTCCACTAAGCCGGCGCTCAAGTCTGATGTGTAAATACACTGGCAAGCCGGATGATCCTCAACGCCATACCGAAATAATACTTCCTGAAAATGAAGTCACTGAGTCTGCGAAGAAAATGCTGAACATCGCTCTGGAGGAGTGCGGCCGGACCGGTTTAGCTCCGTTCTGGGCAACCAATGAACCGCCAGAAGTAAGTCTTTTCTGATCTTTTCCTGTTTGTCTTTACTTCGTTCATATCAGTTGTCTTCAACTCATTACTTATCCTTTCGCACAGGCCAATGATCCTTTCTGGAAGAGGAAATCTCAAGATAAACCGGCCAAGCAATCACGCAAAAAGACTTACGTTGTTCAGAAGAAAAAGGCTCTTGCTGCTTCCGGTTCACACCCTGAGGAGGAGGATCCGGACTCTGAGGTACCAACTAACCCTTATATCATTTGACTTCCCTTTGTCTAAATTTATGTTAACAATGCCTTTCCACAAGATCTGGCGGAAGGAAGCAAAGCGAGGGGAGTTGAGGTATTTTCTCTCTCATATGATTCAGAACCTTTGCTACCCAAGATCCGCCGGGTATCCCGGAAATATCCCTTTTCTCATCCTTATGCTCAATTGGACCCCAACTTTCTTTTGAAGAAACAGCAGCATGAAGCTCGCCGGACCACGCGCCATAGCGGCCATGTGGTTGAATCGGCCGGAATACCCCTTACGCCGGCTCGCAGACGCCGCTCCGAGGTTTTACTTTCTCCAACTCTCCTTCATCCAAAAGCCGGCCTCATACGTAAACCTCTTAAACCGTCTAATCCTAACTATCAAGAGGCTCCTCTGTCCTCTTCCGACGAGTCAACTGCTATGCAGGTCCCAGTGCTTAAGAACGTGCCTGGGTAAGTCCTTCTTTCAAACATCCGGTTTACCTTCATGTTTTTAACTTCATGATTCTCATTGTTCCTTTCATTTTTACCAGAATGTCGAAGCCCAGCAAGAAGGCGAAAGCAAATAAACCGGCTGCTGAAACCAATGCCGCTGAACCGGCCGATGACCCTGAAATGGCCATCCTTCCAGAAGATAACCCTGAAGCGTAGTTTGATGATCCCATTCCTATGGATCGTGATGATGTTGCTGCTCCGGGAGGTGACAACATGGAGAACACGGCTGAACCGGCAAGCCCTGTCCGGGTTAGCCCTCCTCGGACCAACCCAGCTCCTGTCAGCCCAGCGCCTACTGCTGTCCCCCTCCAGCCAACTGCTGCCTCATCCGAAGACGTTGAGATAACTGGGCTAGGCTTCACTGCTCCCACCGAGCCTGTCACCTTGGCTAGGCATACTGCCAAGGAAGAAAAATTTCAACAAGACAAAGGCAAGTGGAGCACAGACTTATCCAGCTATGCCCAATTGATTGCCCAGGAACTTCATTCCGGGTATATGAACCGGCTCTTTACCAGCCGCGATTATGAAGTCGGCTTGGTTAATATGATGAAGGATAGGTATGAGGTGATTTTCTTTCCTTTTACTTATGTCTCTGCTTTGTAATTTTGCAATCCTATATTCAGACCATAGTAGCCCCCAAGTGCCAGTTTATCTTCGTTTGTAGGTGAACCGGGACTTCCATTATGCCTGAGAATGAGCTTACATTAGCCCCCAAGTGCCAAGGGCATAACTTGTTTATGCGCTTGGGACTTATCTAAATTTTTTTCTTTCTTTACTTTAATTGCACATTAGCCCCCAAGTGTCATGTGTATAATTTGTTATGCACTTGAGACTTGATTGATCCGTTCTTCTAATCCGTTTGAATTCCTCGCTGGCTGAGTTAACCCGGTTGGCTTCGGAGGCAGCTGAACTCCGGAACGGCTTGGCCTTCCATGAAACCGCTTCAGCCAAAGCTAAGGAAGAACTTGTCCTTGCTTTGACTAATACGGAAAAACTGAAGAAAGATTTTGAAGCAGGGCGATCTACATGGGAGGTGCAGAGGGATGCTCTTGAAAAAAGAGCAAAGGATGCTGAAGCCGCCCTCAATCCTGTTACACGGGAGCTATCTGGATTGAAACAACAAGTAGAGCTCATGACTTCTGCTATCTTTGGTGAGTTCTTATCTTTGTGTAGTTATACCCTTGTAACCTGTGTTCCACTCCGGTTTAATTCGCTAATTGCATATAGGGAGGCGCATAACTCATCTTGGAGATGATGTCCGGAAGAAGCTCAAGGCAGCCTATACCCTGGTAGAGCAGCTATACTCCGGCGCTCAAAGGGCTATCAGTGCCATGTCCCATAACAAACCGGCACCCACCACCATCCAAGCCCCTTTGGAGAAACTATCTGTCCTGCCTGTGCGTCTGGTGGAGGTGAAGAAGTCTGTTGCACGGGCTGGTTCTCTTATGGCGCTGACCCGAGCCAAGGCGTGGGTCCCAGATTTTGACCTGGCTGAAGCCATGAACGGATATCCCAGCAATAAAGAGGATGGATCGGCCTTCTCTGCTGAAGATCTCCGTGCCTTAACTAAGGGCATGCGCCCGCTTGCCAGTAAGCTTGCCGATGAAGCGGATTTGACAAGGTATCATCCGGCCTATGACTTAAAAAATTCACGGGTGGAGCGGCCGGTTTACGACACTGAAAATCTGATCCCACCAGTTCGTGGCCATACTTTCGCTCCACATATTGACCCTTCAGATATTATTGATGATGAAATGTATTTCCGTGCACTCTCCAAGATTGATTGGTGCGCTCCTGGTTTCCAGCCATTGCCTGAAGCTGATGAAGACCCGGAACAAGTTGACCCTCAGCCTTCGCAGCATGAAGAGGAGTCGTAAACCGTCCGGCTTAATTTGTAGTTGCTGAATATTTTGCCAAAAAACTTTGATCTATTCGGGCCTGCAGGTGCCTTGTAATAGGATAGTTAACAACACTGTCTTTGTCCCAATATGGATGGCACAGCTTGACTTGGCATCTGTCAATTTAATCCTCTGTTTTGCCATGCTTGATCCAATTATATTATCTTTGCCTGCATGAATGAGGCTAAAAGATGTCCTGGCGGTTTACCACCGGACCAATTACACTACTCCAATATATATATATATATATATATATATATATATATATATATATATATATATATATATATATATATATATATATATCAAAGGAATAATTGTTCATCACAAATATACATCATACCTCTGATTAAGTGTGCCTGTCGACCTTAATCCGGTAGGTATAATTGAAAGCGTAGGCGCTGATGAGGCTCTTGGCTCTCTTGTTTGGCTTTTACCTGATGGCTGATCCGGGTTATAATGAACGCCGGTTTAACTCACGCTGGTGTTCATGACCCAGACTTTTAACTTTGTAGATATATGGTCAACCTTGTAGTTGGCCAATCCCACATCAATAGACTCGGTTAAAAACAAAATTTGTGAAACCATAGAAACAAAGCTTTTTCAGCAAATAAGACCATGTAGTCGAGGCTTTTTGCGAGCTGCCAGGCTCCAAATTCGAGGCTTTTGTGAGCTGCCAGGCTCTAGGCTTTTTGTGAGCTGCCAGGCTCTAAATTCAAGGCTTTTTGCGAGCTGCCAAGCTCCAAATTCAAGGCTTTTTGCGAGCTGCCAGGCTCCAGGCTTTTTGTGAGCTGCCAGGCTCTAGGCTTTTTGCGAGCTACCAGGCTCCAGGATTTTTTGAGCTACCAGGCTCTAGGCTTTTTGTGAGCTGCCAGGCTCTAGGCTTTTTGCGAGCTGCCAGGCTCCATATTTGAGGCTTTTTGTGAGCTACCAGGATCCATATTTGACATTTTCATCGATGACACACCACCCAATGTTTCAAAAACCTTTGAGGGATTTTTTCTTTAGGTGATCAACTCAATGATTGTCAATTGTTGATTCCTTGATGTATCAAGGGTGCTTGTTTAGGAGGCCATGGTGGGTTTTCAGAGGAAACTCCCATGTGATACTCCTTTGAAGAAAAGCACAGCTGACTCCCTGATGTTATCAGGGGCGCTGCTTTAGGAAGGTCATAGTTAATTTTCAGCGAAACTCTCATTCTTTTCGAAGAAGATGGTTGATTCCCCGGTTTACTGGGGGCGCCGGTTTATTTATTAATCATAATATATACATCGTACATAAAGCGGAGCCAATGGCTCAAGTGTAGTAAGGTCGCAGAAGAGCGATGTTCCACGGCCGCTTCGTCTCTTCCTCTGCTGTACGTGAGTCTTTATGCTCTCGAACATCGACCAGGTGGTATGAACCGTTGTGTAGGTTCTTGCTAACCACAAAGGGTCTTTCCCAAGGTGGGGATAACTTGTGCATATCCGTCTGGTCTTGGATGAGCCGGAGCACCAGATCCCCCTCCTGGAACGTCCTGGTCTTAACCCGGCGGCTGTGGTACTGGCGCAGGTCTTGTTGATAAATTACTGATCGCGCTGTTGCCGCATTCCGTTCCTCATCCAGCTGGTCCAAGCTGTCTTGTCTTGCTTTCTCATTATCCACTTCAACATAAGCTACCACCCGTGGTGAGTCATGCCGGATGTCACTAGGGAGAACCGCTTCAGCACCATATACCATGAAGAAAGGCGTATAACCTGTAGACCTGTTAGGTGTAGTGTTGATGCTCCAGAGGACAGAAGGTAACTCCTCTACCCAGCAACCTGGTGTTCTTTGCAAAGGAACCATAAGCCGGGGCTTCATGCCTCTCAAGATCTCTTGGTTGGCCCTCTTAGCTTGGCCATTGGACTGAGGGTGAGCTACTGATGATACATCCAGGCGAATATGTTCTCGTTGACAGAACTCTTCCATCTCTCCTTTAGATAGGTTGGTGCCATTATCAGTAATGATGCTGTGTGGAAAGCCAAACCGGAAAATTACTTTTTTGATGAACTTAACAGTTGTTGCCGCATCACACTTACCGACAGGCTCTGCCTCAATCCACTTGGTAAACTTGTCCACTGCTACTAGCAGGTGGGTTTTCTGGTCTTGGGATCTTTTAAAGGGTCCAACCATATCAAGCCCCCAAGTCGCAAGCGGCCAAGTAATCGGAATCATCCGTAGCTCCTGCGCCGGAACATGAGCACGCCGTGAAAATTTCTGGCAAGCATCACATTTTCTGACTAAGTCCTCCGCTCAGCATGAGCCGTTAGCCAGTAGAACCCGTGACGAAAGGCTTTAGCTACCAATGACTTTGAACTGGCGTGATGACCACAATCTCCTTCGTGTATCTCTCGAAGAATATCACAGCCTTCTTCTGATGATACGCATCGCTGAAAAGCCCCAGAAACACTGCGGTGATGAAGTTCCCCATTGCTGATGGTCATAGATTTGGACCGCCGGATTATCTGCCAAGCCTCAACTTCATCCTCTGGCAACTCACCTCCGCTCAGGTATGCCAAGTAAGGGAGTGTCCAATCCGGAATAACGTGAAGTGCTGTAACTAGCTGTGCTTCCGGATCAGGGACAACTAAATCCTCCTCCGACGGTATCTGTACCGACGGACTATGCAATTCATCTAAGAAGGTATTTGGCGGAACCGGTTTACGCTGAGAGCCCAGCCGGCTTAATGCATCGGCCGCTTCGTTTTTCCACCGGTGTACGTGGTCCACCTGATATCCTTTGAAGTACCCTACAACCGCTTCAACTTCTTGCCGATAAGCCGCCATGAGCGGATCTTTAGAGTCCCACTTGCCAGACACCTGTTGTGCCACTAGATCTAAGTCACCAAAGCACTTGACCCGGCTAAAGTTCATCTCCTTGGCCATCCGTAAACCGTGAAGGAGAGCTTCATACTCAGCAGCATTGTTAGTGCAAGGGAACATTAATCGAAGGACATAACAGAACTTGTCACCTCGTGGGGAAGTTAACACGACTCCAGCCCCCGAGCCCTCCAGTTGCCTTGAACCGTCAAAGTGAATAGTCCAGTATGTATGATCCAGCTTCTCCTCAGGTGCTTGCAACTCTGTCCAATCATTGATGAAATCCACTAGTGTTTGGGATTTTATAGCAGTACGGGGTATATACTTCAATCCGTGTGGGCTAAGCTCAATGGCCCATTTCGCCACTCTTTCAGTGGCTTCTCTGTTCTGGATTATATCCCCCAATGGAGCTGAGCTGACAACAGTGATTGGGTGGCCCTAGAAATAATGCTTCAACTTCCGGTTTGCCATGAACACGCCGTATACCAACTTCTGCCAGTGTGGATACCTTTTCTTTGACTCAATAAGAACCTCACTGATGTAGTAAACCGGGCGCTGAACCGGATATTCCTTGCATGCTTCCTTGCGTTCCACCACAATTGCCACGCTAACTTCACGGGCATTGGCGGCCACGTATAAAAGCAGCGGCTCTTTGTCAACAGGGGCAACAAGAATTGGCGGTTCTGCTAATTGCCGCTTCAAATCCTTGAATGCAGCATTCGCAGCATCGCTCCATACAAACCGGTCCGTCTTTTTCAGCATCTGATAGAGTGGGATCGCCTTCTCTCCCAAACGGCTGATGAAACGGCTCAACGCTGCAATACGGCCTGCTACGCGCTGGACATCATTGACACAAGCCGGTTTAGCCAAGGATGTGATCGCCTTGATCTTCTTCGGATTAGCCTGAGTCCCTCTGTTTGATACTAAGAATCCAAGGAGCTTGCCTGCTGGAACACCAAAAATACACTTCTCCGGATTAAGCATCATCTTGTAAACCCTGAGGTTGTCAAAGGTTTCTTTCAAGTCTTCTATCAGCGTCTTCTCTTTCTTGGACTTTACCACAATGTCATCAACATAAGCATGGACATTTTTTCCAATCTGCCCCTTGAAACAGTTCTGCACACAACGTTGATAAGTTGCTTGGGCACTCTTGAGCCCAAAAGGCATGGATACATAGCAGAAGGCTCCAAAAGGAGTTATGAAAGCCGTCTTCTCCTGGTCTTTAACTGCCATCTTTATCTGATGATAACCTGAATATGCATCCAGAAAACTTAGCCGCTCACATCCTGCCGTAGCATCAATAATCTGATCAATACGGGGGAGAGCAAAAGGATTAGTTGGGCAAGCCTTGTTTAAGTCTGTGTAATCAACACACATCCTCCAGGTTCCATTTTTCTTTAGCACCAGCACCGGATTAGCCAACCACTCTGGATGAAACACCTCAACTATGAATCATGCGGCCAAAAGCCTGGCTACTTCTTCACCTATCGCCTTGCGCCTCTCCTCATTGAAACGGCGCAAATACTGCTTGACCGGTTTAAATTTCGGATCAATATTAAGATTGTGCTCAGCGAGTTCTCTCGGTATACCTGGCATGTCAGAAGGCTTCCATGCAAAGATATCCCGGTTCTCATGGATGAACTCGATGAGCGCGCTTTCCTATTTGGAGTCTAGGTTAGCGCTGATGGTGAATTGCTTGGACGAATCGTCCGGAACAAAGTCAACCTGCTTGGTCTCCTCCGCTGATTTAAACTCTAACGCTGGATCATGCTCTGTAGTTGGCTTCTTTAACGGGGACATATCCGCCGGATCAACATTGTCTTTGTAGAATTTCAGCTCCTCCGTAGCATAAACTGCCTCAGCGTATGCTGCGTCTCCTTCCTCGCATTCCAATGCAATCTTGCGGCTTCCGTGAACCGTTATGGTTCCCTTGTGACCCGGCATCTTGAGCTGTAGATAAACATAACACGGTCTAGCCATGAACTTGGCGTAAACTGGTCTCCCAAACAGAGCATGATATGGGCTCCTGATCTTTACGACCTCGAAGGTCACTGTCTCTGATCTAGAATCCTACTCATCCCCAAAGGTAACTTCCAGATCGATTTTCCCAACTGGGTAAGCCGATTTACCTGGCACCACTCCATGGAATATTGTGTTGGACTGCCGGAGCTTCTTATCTGTCAACCTCATACGTCGGAAAGTCTCATAATACAAGATGTTGATGCTGCTGCCGCCGTCCATAAGTACCTTTGTGAACTTGTAGCCACCTACCTGTGGTGCCACCACTAATGCCAACTGTCCCGGATTATCAACCCGTGGCGGCTGATCCTCTCTGCTCCACACAATGGGTTGCTCAGACCAACGTAAAAAATGTGGTATCGCCGGTTCAACTACGTGTACTGCCCGCTTCAGCACCTTCTGATCTCGTTTGCACAAACTTTTGGTGAAAACATGATACTGCCCATTGCTTAGCTCCTTCAGATTATTCTGATATCCGGATTGCTGCTGCTGCTGACGCTGCTGATTGCCTTGGTTGTTGTAACCACCCGGACCATGCTGCTGGTTATATTGATGCTGACTGTTGCCGTTGTAGTTATTATTACCGCCATGATATCTGATGGCTTCTCGCCCCTCGTTGGTTACCCCAAGTGGAAGGTTTGAGATGCAGTGTAGCGGAAGTTTTCCCTTGGCAAAGATACCAAGGATCGAATTCCCCTGAGACTCCAAGGTTCAACAAGAAGGTGTCAACTGCTAACGGCGCGAGATACTTAGCAATCAACTTGGACCTGCACACAGATACAAATAACTTTGCTCCCAACGAGTACAGAGAGGTTGTCAATCCCTCCGGCCTTGTCGTTTACAAAGGATCAAACGCAAGAGATAATAGTGATAGGTATTGCTGCAACTAGTAAGTAAAAACAGGAAGTAAATAGCGGGTGTGATCAGTGATGGTAATATGGACCGGGGTCCCATGATGTTCACTAGTGATGTCTCTATCCCAAAAGACGATAAAACAACTATGTGAGGTAAACGAATTGCAGCTGGGCAATTGACAGAATTATGTGTGCAAACCAATGCTAACTATGCTGCAAAAAAGGTTGAGGCTCAAAAGCATGGGCGGTACGCCAAGGTAAGTAGACCGAAATCCATCTGCATCTACTACTAATCATCCACCTTGAGATATCTATCCAGAACATCTTGCTGGTATTAAGTTGCGAGTCCCACCCAAAGTGTAAACTCAAAGCAACAGACAACTGCATTAAAAGAACTTTGCGTAAAGTAAACAATCCTTGCACCCGCGAGTACAAGCACCGTTGTTTTCCCCCTTGTGGCAATAGCACATCCCCTAGACTCATGTTTCTGTCACTCAAGCTAGTCATCGAGGGGCATGAACCCACAATCAAGCATAACGTTCCCTCTTGGAGTCACTACCTACTACTCGGCCAAAGCAATAAATAGCAACGGAGAACATGCAAGAATTACTCAAGAACATAAATATAAAAGAGGTAAATCAAATATATTACTCACACACAATCTGAACATAATCTCACAATCCATCGGATCCCAGCAAACTCAACATAGCAACAACATAAGGATTACATATGTGCCTCGATCATGTAGGGCAGCTCACGAGGTCTAATTAGTGAAGAGCAAAGAGGGGAGGAGAACATCACATGGCTACTGGTCATGGACCCATGGTCCAAGGGAGACTACTCACAACTCATCCGGGAGGCGTCCATGGTGGTGGAGAGGCTCCCGGTGGTGGTTCTCCCCTCTGGTAGGGTGCCAGGAAGAGTTCTCCTGGTGCTCCCTATCTTGGAAGCGCAGCGGTGGCGGAACAGAGATGATATCGCGAAAAAGGGTTCCGTCCTCGAGGGTTTCGGGACGCGGTGTAAATATATGCCAAAGGGGGGAATCAGCGGAGACCTGGGGGGCCCAGGCGCCCCCCCGGCGCGGCCAGGAGGGGGGCCGCGCCACCAGGGCGCCTGGAGCCCTGGTGGCCCCCCTCCGGCCCTACTTCGGCTGTGTAGAAGCTTCCGGAACGCTGGTTTTTTATATAATTTTTCCGGGATTTTTCTGGCGGTTTACGTGATGGGAAAACCTGAAATACAAAAACAGCAGAAAACAGAAACTGGCACTGGGGTGCACTGAGTTAATAGGTTAGTCCAAATATGATCAAAAGTGTATGGAAGTGTATAAATATCATAGCAATATCACCCAAAAGAGGCATGGAGCAAGCAGAAATTATAGAAACGTTTTGGACGTATCAACATCCCCAAGCTTAATTCCTGCTCGTCCTCGAGTAGGTAAATGATAACAAGCATAATTTCTATGGTGACATGCTATTAACCATATAGGAACTTTTCATAGTCACATGACAAGTGCTTACTGAGACAATGAATCTGTAGTAATTAAGTTGTCTCATGAGAAAATCACAAAGAACTGAAAGTTTTACAATATGATACTGAAATACTCAAAAGATTTGCAATGAGCATGGTGTGAAAATATGACAAAGTGATATCTCGCTTTCCCCCTTTAGTGAAGCAAAACATAAATGCAGGGGCACCTCCAAGGTTTAAGTGACGACTAGATACAATGATTTCAGAATAAACGATATCACAGTCATGCAAAAGACAATGCTACTTTGGGACAATGCACATTACACTCAGAATGACAATCATGCTCTTAATAGTTGGTGCTTTAAAAGAAGGTGGAGACTCTCGAACCATGGCTTGTGTTGGCAAGGTTGAAAACCCGTGGTCGGAAACAAAAACAAAACATGTACCAGAGCTCTTGGTTTTAAAAACAGAGGTAATAATTATTTTTTTAGATTAAGCATGTTCCGTCAACGAATGCTAGCAGATAACTCAATCACTTCTTGAGATGGACAAGTTTCGAGGAACGGCTCCCGAATGAGGACGATCACATCCTCTTAATCTCCTTTGTTTATCACTGCCAAAGTTTTCTGATTTCTCATGAACAAAGCGTGAAGGAGGGTTTGTTTGTTATATTATTTTTGAGCCGGGCGGACTCTTTGCCAGTTCCTTCTCGTATTATGGGTTTGCACATTAGACATGCAATCCCGAGGTGAAGCTTGTCCAACTTAAAAAGATCATGAATTAACTACTACTTCCTCATGAACTAAAACAGAGGCACAAAAGAGAAATGCTTTTTTTGAATAATTTCGAGATGGTACATGAAAGTCTTCGTTAGGAATGGCAGGTAAATACCATGTATAGGAAGGTATGGTGGACTCATATGGCATAACTGGTTTAAAAGAATTTGGATGCACAAGCAGTCAGTCCGCTTAGTACAGGCGAAGGTTAGCAAAAGACTAGGAGCGACCAACTAAAAGAGCAATGACGGTCATAATCATGCAGAGCGACAAAGCAACATTGAATCAGGCATGGAAGTTATATCGCTACTCAGAAACTAAAGATCATCAAGGCTTGATAGACTTTCTTTACAGTCTTAAATATGCGTCAGCATACGCCAAGTCAAACAAAATAAATTATTGAAGGAAGATATTACTAGACCATACCACATCATAGGCAAACAAATCATGTTGGTACCTCAATAACACATTGAGAACCCCCCAGTGATTTGAGACTAACCATAAGAAAACATGAACTACTAAGCATCATTATGCACATAGCATTCTTATCATAGACATATCGACCAGTGCAACAGAAGCCAACTCTCTTAATAAGATAAGCATGATAACTAAAGAGAGTTCCAGCGACCAACTAAACAAAAGCTCTTTAAAAAGATAAGCATGAAAACTAAGAGTTGAACATGATAGTAGCTATTGAAAGACAAAGAACACACACAGCAAAGATAGACATGAAAATTCTATGTTATGTTCTAGGTTGAAGTGGAGCGTGTTTCTCACCCACACAAAGAAAGATGAGTTCCAACTCGTTATGAACAGCAAGCAAAGCTAAAGAAAACTAAAAAGGAAGACACTCCAAGCATAGCACATAACACATGAAGTGATAAAAATATAGTGGAACGAAAGACGAACTGATAATGTTGATGGAGAAGGGGATGCATGGGGGCATCCCCAAGCTTAGACGCTTGAGTCTTCTTGAATATTTCTTGGGGGTGCATGGGGGCATCCCCAAGCTTGAGCGTTTGACACTCCTAAATCTTTTTATCATCTTCCCTCGCACACTTGAAAACTCCCTTCATACATAACTCATCATAATCTGATTAGCGAGGTTAGTACCCTTAATAAAATAATTGTTCCTTGCTGGAAATAAGGATATTCTTGAAGGTCTACTGTTTCTCAAGATTGCCAAAAGGTTTTTGCAAAGAAAAAGCAAGCTCAAGGTTTGCAAAATGAAGGAAAGGCAAAACAGGACAGAATCTGTGAAAAACAGACCAGCAGGTAGTAAATGATTTTTTCGGGGCACTTCTCCAACTCTAATCAAAAAACTCAAAACAGAAGCCCGAAAGAAAATTGTATAGAGCACGCTGTCGAAAAAATTCAGACCAAAAGGATGAACTGGTGATTTTATACGAATTTTTCTATCCAAGGACAGAATCTGTTTCCTGGACAGCACGTCACAACTTTTGAACTTTCTTGCAATCAGAGGCTACACTTGGCACAAAGCTGAAAAGTAAAGATACAATGATGATGCTACTGTAGTAACAACATCAAGACACAACAAAAGCAAAATAAAATTTTATTCATGTGAGCTGCCTCCCAAAAGCGCTTTCTTTTATGCCTTTAAGCTAGGCATAATGCAAAGAGATCAAGTTTTATCAAGACTAAAAGAATAGCTAGCCCGTATAACGGACTCAAAAGGTAACTTAATCTTATTTCCAGGGAAGTGTTCCATCCCTTTCTTGAGAGGAAATTGGAATTTTATATTCCCCTCTTTCATGTCAATGATGGCACCAACGGTGCGAAGAAAAGGACGTCCCAAAATAATTGGACAAGAAGGTTCACATTCAATATCCATAATAGTAAAATCAACGGGAACGTAATTGTCATTGACAATGATAAGAACATCGTCGATCCTCCCCAAAGGTTTCTTTATGGAAGAATCAACAAGACGAACACCAAAAGAACAAGAATCAAAAGGTTTCAATTTAAGCATATCATATATTCTTTTGGGCATAACGGAGGTACTAGCTCCAACATCACATAAAGCATAGCAAGAGAAGTTATTCAACTTAAATTTAATCATAGGATCCCAACCATCTTCTAGCTTTCTAGGTATGGAGGCTTCTACTCTAAGTTTTTCCTCCCTAGCTTTGATGAGAGCATTAGTGATATGCTCTGTGAAGGCAAGGTTAAGCGTGCTAGTGCGGGGATCTCTAGACATCTTGTGAAGGAAATCAATAACTTCGGTAAGGGTGCAATTATCAAAATCAAGGTCACTACTATCAAGTAAAGTGGTAGTGGTGTCCTTTAGGCTCACTTGTTTGGTAGTTTCTATGGTCATAGCATCACCATTAATAGGTCCAACGGGACCAGGAGTGCATTGGGTGCTAAGAGTTTGAATATCCTCAACAACTTGGATAGTAGCAACAGTCTGGTGGGTAGGAAGGCTCTTAATTCTATCTTCTTCCTCCCTTTCTCTAGCCCATCTCTCTTTAAGTTTAGCCAACATCCTAATGTTTTCATTAATTTGCACTTGAATAGCATTCATAGGAGTGACCTTCCTCTCCTCAAGAGGAGAAGTTCTAATTTTAAGCAATTCTACCTCATGGGCTAAATTGTCTACCTTCGAAGAGAGATTATCTAGTTTGTTTAGTTTTTCTTCTACACTCTTATTGAAGGCTTTTTGGGTAGTGATGAAGTCTTTAAGCATAATCTCTAGTTCAGAAGTGGAGTTCTTGGTGCTAGGATAAGCATTGTTGTTCCCATAGGAATTAGAGGGGAACGGTCTAGGATTGCTACCAAAGTTACTCCTATAAGCATTGTTATTAAAATTGTTTCTAGAGATAAAGTTCACATCTACTTGTTCTTGAGCAATCAAAGAATTTAAAAGAACATCACGAGGATCAATAGAAGATTGCTTCAAAAGTAGAGACATGATCAAGTCAACTTTTTCATTTAGGGAGGAAATCTCCTCGATAGAGTGTACCTTCCTACCTGTTGGAGCGCGTTCGGTGTGCCATTGGAAATAATTGGTCATCATCTCATCGAGAAGCTTCGTGGCAGCACCAAGTGTAGTTGACATAAAGGTTCCTCCTGCGGCCGAATCTAACAAGTTCCGCGAGGTAAAGTTCAAGCCTGCATAAAAAGTTTGGATAACCATCCAAGTAGTTAAACCATGAGTAGGGCAGTTCTTGACAAGAGATTTCATGCGTTCCCAAGCTTGGGCAACGTGTTCATTATCCAATTGTTTAAAATTCATTATGTTACTTCTTAGTTGGATAATTTTAGCAGGTGGATAGTAGTTTCCAATAAAAGCATCCTTGCACTTGTCCCAAGAATCTATGCTATTTCTAGGCAAAGATTGAAACCAAATTTTCGCTCCACCTCTCAAGGTGAAAGGAAAAAGCTTAAGCTTAACAATATTACCATCTATTTCTTGGTACTTTTGCATATCACAGAGTTCAACAAAATTGTTTAAGTGTAAAGCAACACCATCTCCAGCACCGGAGAATTGATCTTTCATGACTAAGTTCAGTAAAGCAGGTTTAATTTCATAAGAAGGTGGTGAAGTGGCAGGTGTAGTGATAGGCGTACAAATAAAGTCATCGTTGTTATGACTAGTGAAGTCACACAACTTGGTGTTCTCGGTGGAACCCATAGCAGCAAGCAAGCAAGATAACTATTTTTGTGATTTTCGATAAAAGACACTAAAGCAAAAAACTGAAAGGTAAACTAACAAGACTAAAAAGCAAAGGTAAAAGATAGCGTGCAACTCCCCTATCTTAAAGAGTGGAGTCCCCGGCAACGGAGCCAGAAAACTTTGCTTGATGGCTTCTCGCCCCTCGTTGGTTACCCCAAGTGGAAGGTTTGAGATGCAGTGTAGCGGAAGTTTTCCCTTGGCAAAGATACCAAGGATCGAATTCCCCTGAGACTCCAAGGTTCAACAAGAAGGTGTCAACTGCTAACGGCGCCAGATACTTAGCAATCAACTTGGACCTGCACACAGATACAAATAACTTTGCTCCCAACGAGTACAGAGAGGTTGTCAATCCCTCCGGCCTTGTCGTTTACAAAGGATCAAACCCAAGAGATAATAGTGATAGGTATTGCTGCAACTAGTAAGTAAAAACAGGAAGTAAATAGCGGGTGTGATCAGTGATGGTAATATGGACCGGGGTCCCATGATTTTCACTAGTGATGTCTCTCTCCCAAAAGACGATAAAACAGCTATGTGAGGTAAACGAATTACAGCTGGGCAATTGACAGAATTATGTGCGCAAACCAATGCTAACTATGCTGCAAGAAAGGTTGAGGCTCAAAAGCATGGGCGGTACGCCAAGGTAAGTAGACCGAAATCCATCTGCATCTACTACTAATCATCCACCTTGAGATATCTATCCAGAACATCTCGTTGGTATTAAGTTGCGAGTCCCACCCAAAGTGTAAACTCAAAGCAACAGACAACTGCATTAAAAGAACTTTGCGTAAAGTAAACAATCCTTGCACCCGCGAGTACAAGCACCGTTGTTTTCCCCCTTGTGGCAACAGCACATCCCCTAGACTCATGTTTCTGTCACTCAAGCTAGTCATCGAGGGGCATGAACCCACAATCAAGCATAACGTTCCCTCTTGGAGTCACTACCTACTACTCGGCCAAAGCAATAAATAGCAACGGAGAACATGCAAGAATTACTCAAGAACATAAATATAAAAGAGGTAAATCAAATATATTACTCACACACAATCTGAACATAATCTCACAATCCATCGGATCCCAGCAAACTCAACATAGCAACAGCATAAGGATTACATATGTGCCTCGATCATGTAGGGCAGCTCACGAGGTCTAATTAGTGAAGCACAAAGAGGGGAGGAGAACATCACATAGCTACTGGTCATGGACCCATGGTCCAAGGGAGACTACTCACAACTCATCCGGGAGGCGTCCATGGTGGTGGAGAGGCTCCCGGTGGTGGTTCTCTCCTCCGGCAGGGTGCCGGGAAGAGTTCTCCTGGTGCTCCCGATCTTGGAAGTGCGGCGGCGGCAGAACAGAGATGAGATCGCGAAAAAGGGTTCCGTCCTCGAGGGTTTCGGGACGCGGTGTAAATATATGCCAAAGGGGGGCATCAGCGGAGACCTGGGGGGCCCAAGCGGCCCCTCCCCGGCGCGGCCAGGAGGGGGGCCGCGCCACCAGGGCGCCTGGAGCCCTGGTGGCCCCCCTCCGGCCCTACTTCGGCCGTGTGGAAGCTTCCGGAACGCTGAATTTTTATATAATTTTTCCGGGATTTTTCTGGCAGTTTACGTGATGGGAAAACCTGAAATACAAAAACAGCAGAAAACAGAAACTGGCACTGGGGTGCACTGAGTTAATAGGTTAGTCCAAATATGATCAAAAATGTATGGAAGTGTATAAATATCATAGCAATATCACCCAAAAGAGGCATGGAGCAAGCAGAAATTATAGATACGTTTTGGACGTATCAATATCCTGATCCGGATTCGTTACCTTGGTAACCCGGACCCTGAAAGCCGGAACTTGATCCGCCGCCGGGGGGTCCGTGGTTATATCTGGCCTGTTTCACGACCTCCTGCATGATATAGTAGTCCTTCCAGAGATGCTTAGCCGGGTTTCCCTCTGTACTGTGTCTTGGGCAAGGCACACTTAGCTGTTGATCTAGATTGAAAGATAGCCCCTCGCTGTGCGGGGGCGGTTTACCCTTGCGGTGCTGCCCGTTTCCCTGAACGTTGGTATTGGCCACAAAGTCTGAGCCGCCCTCTGCTTTTCGCTTGCCATTGTAACTTGTACCTGTCGGATTGGCTTGCGCCGGTTTACCAGCTTTGTTCGCCTTCCCAGACTTATCTCCGTCTGCATCTGGGTACTTGGTGTTATCAGAGTCCCCATACTTCACCAAAGCGCTCATGAGAGTTCCCATGTCGTTGCAATCGCGCTTGAGCCGTCCTAACTTCAGCTTCAAAGACTCGAACCGGCAATTGTTTTCCAACGTCACTATCGCCGTACTAGGGTTGATACTATTGGAAGAGTGCAGGATTTCTGATACTCGCCGCACCCAACTGCTTGTGGTCTCCTGATCTCCTTGAACACATGCTGCTAAGTCTACCGCCGACATCGGCTGTTTGCACGTGTCTTTGAAATTATTGATAAACCGGCGACGCAACTCACCCCATGATCCGATGGAGTTAGGCGGCAGGCCCTTTAACGATGTCCGGGCTGTACCCTCAAGCATCATGGTAAATTATTTGGCACACGCCGCTTCGTCCACATCAAGCATCTCCATAGCCATCTCATAACTTTCAACCCACGCCTCTGGAGCTAGATCCGCCGTGTAGTTGGGTACCTTGCACGGGCCTTTGAAGTCTTTGGGTAATTTCACGCTTCGTAAGCGGGGATGAGACACTGTACTCCAAAAGAACTAGCCGTGACTCCCGTTTCTGCGGTGGTGGGGTAAACCGGCGTCGCTTGACGGGTGTCCTCGCGGGCATTATGTCTAGCCTGATTTGTCCCCTCTTGGGCCTGCGCTTCTGCTCCTGTCAGATTATCCTGCCTATGACGGTGATGTCTCCGCTCGCTGCTAGACACAGCCGGTTCATCCTAGTGCCTTGTGTAACTCCGGCTCGGGCGGGGGGTTGAATGAATCCTCTCACGGCTGTAAGAATATGTCTGCTGCTATGTCAGCGCCGTGTCCAACAACTCCTTAGCCCGTCGTGCCTCCATTGCTACGGGGGACGTCCCCTCAATGGGTAAAGCGGCCAGTCGTGAAGCGGGGCGACAATGTTGTCTAACGGGTTGGAATAATGGCCGGTAGGGGTGGGAACGTGCGCGTTGGCACAACTTGGTGGTTCCGCTCTGTAGCCGGCGGCTGAACTGACGCGCCTGTCCCCGGAGCCCCCCCCCCCGGTTTACCTCCGGGCGGTTACTGGCTCCCGCTCCTGGTGTGCCAAATAGGTTCCTCGCCTCATAAACCGGTGGTAGATGAGTTTGATGTCTTCTGTACATTACCTCATGTGCCGAATTCTGGTCCACCCTGAGCCGGAAAGCTTGGGAGTCTAGCTCTGCTTGCTTTGTAGCCATCCTGGCTTTCTCCGCTTCCAGATCTCGTTTAGCTTGCTCAATCCGGCCCTTCAGCTGAAGGATCTCCGCATCATGTTGCGCCTTGTCGGCAGGGGCCACTTCTGCTGTTGCGAGCGCCATCAAATTTTCGACCAAGGTGGATAGGACGTCAGAGGGCGACGGGGTTTGGTTGCCTGCCCCGGCGCCCGCTGCCTCTGAGGTGAACGCCCCGGTCATCGAGGGCTGCTGCGTAGACTGTGATCCGGCCATGAAAACTGCAACCCTGTTTGGCGGATCAAAGGGGCCCGGAATACTATCACCGTCAGACATGCCCTCTGACCGGCCGTCCTGCAACAGATACAAAGATTCTGTCTCTCCGGATGAAGATTCATCGTCGGAATAGACAACTGTCTCGCCACCAGAATACGATCCGTCCTCGGCTTGCACTCCATGCATTGTTCCCAAGAAAACACGCTTCACAGCAGGCTGAATCCGGGCCAATCTCGCACGCTGAGCCGGCTCGACGATGTTGGGGAAGATGTCCGACTCAGGTCCCGGTTCGGTGATCTTGCCGATGAAGACGTGGATGCCGTCGAAGGGGACCCGGTACCCGTATTCTATTGAATCGGCCTCGGGGCCCCAGCCTGCATCGTCGATGTAGATCCGGCCGCGACGACTCTTGGTCATCCGGCCAACCGTGTAACCCTTGAGTCCTTCAAAGCTGACCTTCGAGAACTCGAAACCATCGTGTGATTGCCCGACGGTGGGCGCCAACTGTCGTGGAATTAGCATGGCAGATGTCCGGTTTAATGGACTTAGGTGTGAGGCCATCGCGCGGGTTAGCTTGAAGAGATTAAAGAGGACAAAGGACACAGGGAGTTTATACTAGTTCGGTCCCTTCGATGAAGGTAGAATCCTACGTCTAGTTTGGTGTGGTATTGCTTGTGCGTCGATGACCAGGGAGCGAATCCGCTTGCCTCTGTCTAGAGCTATCATTGCTTGTCCTTGAACCGTCGCTGGACCGTCCCTTTATATATGAGGCAACGCCCGGTTCGGTTTACAGAGTCCCAAGGCCGGCTCATAAACATGTCCGCCTCGGTCTCTACTCTTTCTATCTTACATCCCAAGTTACATGGTACGACGGTATACATATCGTGGACTTTGTACTTGGGCCCGAAACCTCTACGGGCTATGACCTCTTCGTACATATTCTTCTAGGCTTGTAATGATACAAACTTGTCAATGTAATCCGGACCCTCCTGGCCGGTTTATACCTGCTAGTAATATCCCTGATAGAACCCAAAACTTTTCAAAAAGAAAAGTGAAAGTGATATAGACAAGCATTGTGAAAGTGGGGGACGTCCTTGAAATTTGTTCATGCCCATGGAAACTTTGTGAATCTTAATTACAGAAACTTTTCATCGAAAATAATTATCCCCTTGTACAATTCCAATGTATTATAAAAATAATGTGCCAAGGTTTGCCTTTAGGATGTTTACAATGCTTGTTGGTTTGTGCAGTGTAGGACAGAAACTTTGGCTGTAGTGCGCGATTTTACGTTTTTTGCTGGAATGCCAAATGGTTCTGAAACTTTTTGCACTGTCTTTCTATAAAAAAAATTGTCCTAATTTTGGAATAATTTTTCAAGTATCAGAAGTACGGTGAATGTTCAGATTATTACAGACTGTTCTGTTTTAGACAGATTTTGTTTTTGATGCATAGTTTGCTTGTTTTGATGAAACTATCAATTTCTATCGTTGGATTAAGCCATGGAAAAGTTATATTGCAGTAGATACAATGCAAAAACAAAATATGAATTGGTTTGCAACAGTACTTAGAGTAGTGATTTGCTTTATTATACTAACGGATCTTACCGAGTTTTCTGTTGAAGTTTTGTGTGGATGAAGTGTTCGAAGATCGAGGAGGTCTCGATGTGAGGAGAAGAAGGAGAGGTAAGAGCTCAAGATTGGGGATGCCCAAGTCACCCCAAGTAAATATTCATGAGACTCAATTTTCTAAGCTTGGGGATGCCCCGGAAGGCATCCCCTCTTTCTTCAACAAGTATCGGTATGTTTTCGGATTCATTTCATTCATGTGATATGTGCAGATCTTGGAGCGTCTTTTGCATTTAGTTTTCACCTTTTCTTTTATGCACCATGCTGGAATGAGATAGTCCTTGGTTGATTTATAGAATGCTCTTTTCACTTCACTTATATCTTTTGAGTATGGCTTTATAGAATGCTTCATGTGCTTCACTTATATCGTTTGAAGTTTGGATTGCCTGTTTCTCTTCACATAGAAAACCGCCATTTGTAGGATGCTCTTTTGCTTCACTTATAATTGTTAGAGCATGGGCCTAACATTTGTAGAAAGAATTAAAACTCTCTTGCTTCACTTATATCTATTTAGATAGTTGATAGGAATTGGTCATTCACATGATTAGTCATAAAATCCTACATAAACTTGTAGATCGATGAATATGATATGTTTGATTCCTTGCAATAGTTTTGCGATATAAAGATTGTGATATTAGAGTCATGCTAGTGGGTAGTTGTGGATTGTAGAAATACTTATATTGAGTTTTGTGATTCCCGTAGCATGCACCTATGGTGAACCGTTATGTGACGAAGTTGGAGCATGATTTATTTATTGAGTGTCATCCTTTGTGTGGAGGTCAGGGGCGCGCGATGGTTAACTCCTACCAACCTCCCCCCCCCTAGGAGCATGCGTGTAGTATTTGGTTTCGATGGCTAATAAATTTTTGTAATAATTATGGGAGTTCTTTATGACTAATGTTGAGTCCATGGATTATACGCACTCTCACCCTTCCACCATTGCTAGCCTCTCTTGTACCGCGCAACTTTCGCCGGTACCATACACCCACCATATACCTTCCTCAAAACAGCCACCATACCTACCTATTATGGCATTTCCATCGCCATTCCGAGATATATTGCCATGTAACTCCACCATTCCGTTTATTATGACACGCACCATCATTGTCATATTGCCTTACATGATCATAAGATAGCTAGCATGATGTTTCCATGGCTTGTCCGTTTTTTGATGTCATTGCTACCCTAGATCATTGCACATCCCGATACACCGCCGGAGGCACTCACATAGAGTCATATTTTGTTCTAGCTTCGAGTTGTAATCTTTGAGTTGTAAGTAAATAAAAGTGTGATGATCTTCATTATTACAGCATTGTCCCATGTGAGGAAAGGCCAAATAAAAAAGGATGGCCTAAAAAATAGAGAGGGGCTAAAAAAATGGCCCTAAAAAAAACAAAAACAAAATGAGAGAAAAGAGAGAAGGGACAATGCTACTATCCTTTTCCACATTTGTGCTTCAAAGTAGCACCATGATCTTCATAACAGAGAGTCTCTTGTTTTGTCACTTCCATATACTAGTGGGAATTTTCATTATAGAACTTGGCTTGTATATTCCAACGACGGGCTTCCTCAAATGCCCTAGGTCTTCATGAGCAAGCAAGTTGATGCACACCCACCAGTTTTCTTTTTGAGCTTTCATACACTTATAGCTCTATTGCATCCGTTACATGGCAATCCCTACTCACTCACATTGATATCGATTGATGGACATCTCCATAGTCCATTGATTTGCCAAGTTGATGTGAGACTTTCTCCCACCTCTTGTCTATCACCACCTTCTATTCCACCCATAGTGCTATGTCCATGGCTCACGCTCATGTATTGTGTGAAAGTTGAAAAAGTTTGAGAATACTAAAGTATGAAACAATTGCTTGGCTAAAACCGGGGTAGTGCAAGATTTAAATACTTTGTGTGGTGACGATGGAGCATAGCCAGACCATATGATTTTGTAGGGATAACTTTCTTTGACCATGTTATTTTGAAGAGACATGATTGCTTTATTAGTATGCTTGAAGTATTATTTTCCTAATGTCAAATGATAGACTATTGCTTTGAATCACTCGTGTCTTAATATTCATGCCATGATTAGATTACATGATCAAGATTATGCTAGGTAGCATTCCACATCAAAAATTAGCTTTTTAATCATTTACCTACTCGAGGACGAGCAGGAATTAAGCTTGGGGATGTTGCTACGTCTCCATCATATCTACAATTTTTGATTGTTTCATGCCAATATTCTACAACTTTCATAAACTTTTGGCAACTTTTAATACTATTTTTTGGCACTAACATATTGATCCAGTGCCCAGTGTCAGTTCTTGTTTGTTCCATGTTTTTTGTTTCGCAAAATATCCATATCAAACGGAGTCCAAACATAATAAAAACGGACGGAGATTTTTTTGGAATATATGTGAATTTTGGGAAGCAAAACCAACATGAAACGATGCCCGAGTGGGCCACGAGGCAGGGGCGCGCCCAGGGACCTCGTGGGCAGACCGTAAGGCGGTTGATGCCCTTATTTTGCCGCCAGAAAGCTAATATCCGGATAAAAATTGTGTCAAAAAATCAGCCCAATCGGAGTTACGGATCTCCGGGAATTTAAGAAATGGTGAAGGGACAGAATCGGGGAACGCAGAAATAGAGAGAGATAGAGAGACAGATCCAATCTCGGAGGGGCTCTCGCCCCTCCGCCGCCATGGAGGCCATGGACCAGAGGGGAAACCCTTGTCCCATCTAAGGAGAAGGTCAAGGAAGAAGAAGAAGAAGGAGGGGGGCTCTCTCCCCCTCGCTTCCGGTGGCGCCAGAGTGCCACCGGGGCCATCATTGTGTGACGGCGATCTACACCAACACCTCCGTCATCTTCACCAACATCTCCATCACCATCCCCCATCTATCTACAGCGGTTCACTCTCCCGCAACCCGATGTACCCTCTAAGTACTTCTAGTTTCATACTTTTTCTAGGTAAAGTAAACGTCAAGCATGTGTAGAGTTGTATCGGTCGTCGATAGAACTTGAGGGAATATTTGTTCTACCTTTAGCTCCTCGTTGGGTTCGACACTCTTACTTATCGAAAGAGGCTACAACTGATACCCTACACTTGTTGGTTATCAAGAGTAGTCCGCCGCCATGGGAAAAGATAAGATGACGGCTCTGGAGCGTGTGAAGAAGGCACCGGCGAGGGGGAAGAGCAAGAAGACGAGTTGGGGGTCGACGTCGAGATCTAGTCAGTCGTGTAGTTGGATTCAGGGGGACTCGATTTGGTCCATGATGCGGCAAGAAGACATGGAGGAGCTGGTCGATGGGGGCTTGATTGCCCACGAGTCTTTGAGGCTGCGAAGGAACGAGGCCGAGCCTTAGCCACAGGAGGGTGAGTGCGTCCTCCTCGCAACCCATGTCGATCGTGGTTTCTCCCTGCCTCCGCATCCTTTTTACCGGGGTTTCTTGAACTTCTTCGGTGCTCAACTTCATCATTTCTCTCCCAACACAATCACATATTTCGCTGCATTTGTCTCTCTGTGTGAAAAATTCTTGGGTTGTCGACCGCATTGGGGTCTGTTTAAGCACATCTTTACTTGCCGCTCCCAAGCCGTGAAGAAGGCAAATCCGACTGACAGAAAGACGCACGTGATCCAAATGTGCGGGGGTTTAGGGATTCAGACGAGGGGTAGGAGCACTTTTCCCACTATGACCCTTCCTGAGTCTGTCAGGGGGTGGCAGTCGACCTGGTTCTACTCCAAAGATATTCCGACTCCGGGTCAGTCGACCGGTCTTCCCCCTTTTACTTTGGATTGGGTCAGCCGACCCTCCTCGTTAATCGTGACTCCGGCGGAGAAAATAGAGGTGGACATGTTAGTCAACCGAGTAGTTCAGCTGGTCCGCGAAGGTGTGACTGGCATGGATTTGCTGGAGGTATTTCTCATTCGGCGCATCCAGCCTCTCCAAGCCCGTGATCATCCAATGTGGATGTACTAGGGTACCAATGACATAGCTCGGGTCCACCCGGAGGAGGTCACAGAGAAGATGGTGAAACACTGGCTACAGAGCATCACCGGAAATAAGGACAACCCCATGGGGACCAGGAGAATTCTTCCACTTGACACAACCAATGAGCCAGACAAGGTTTGAACTTTGTTACCGAGTGACTTTTCTGTTCTGATTTGTAGCTGTTGTTGAATCTGATTGATGTTTGTTCAACTCTTTGCCTTGTAGATTTATACTGAGATGTACTCGATGCCCAATGGAGAGCAAGCCCAGGAGGGAGTGGAGGGTGGAGGTGAGGTCACCAACTGGAGATCTGATGATGAAAGTGAGGAAGAAAGTGAGGACTCAAGCAGTGGCGAGGAGGTCGAATCACCACCTCATTCCGAGAGGCATTCCAAGCTTACTCATGATCCAGAAGGCGCACGCGAAAAAGCGGCTACGCCAAGCACGCAGGTGCCGAAGCACACTCGGACATCCACACCTGATTCGACTGAGAAGGTCCATAAGCAGCTTAAGGTTGCGCCTATAAAGCTTCGGAAGTCCCTACATAAGCTCAAGGTGAACGTTTCGATTGCCTCCACGTAAGTGTTACTCTTTTCTGCTCTTCTTTTGTTTGAGAAATTCTACGCATGTTGTTGATTCATCTGCCTGTTTGACCGAGTGAATTCTGAAATTTCTAGTGTTGCGCCTCTGGGACTTAAATGGACATTGACAAGGGCCACAGCGATGAGGTGACTGAAAATGCGGCCACTTCCATCACAGGTATAGCTTCATAGCCATGTCTTTACTTTGCTGACTCTGCCCTTCAAATCAATGTCCAGGTGAGTTCTTTTCCGACTAATCTTTACTCTGTTAGGATATTCTACCTAAAAACTGTTGCTTTGTTCCCAAGATGATGTCCGTCGATGAGCGTTTGAAACCTTTATTGTGCATCTATCATGAGTCTGCTCTTTGCTCCATTCACCCACTGGGTATTTTGGCTTTTGCTATATAGTTCTTGTACTTGAACCGACGAGGTTGTGTCGAATGTATCCATGAATTAGTAGGGGCATGCAGAGTGCACCCATTGGGTGTAGTCCCCGAGACCATGGTCGACTGTGGGCGGTCGACTATGGTCTAAGAACGAATGATGTTGTTGTTGTTTCTTGAACCAATGGGGGCACGCCAAGTGCACCCACTGGGTGTAGTCCCCGAGACCATGGTCGACTGCAGGCAGTCGGCTATGGTTTAAGAACAATGTCATTTTTTACTCCTTCCACTCGAACTGGACGGATCACGTCGAATGGGAAATCAAACCAGTGGGGGCACGCCAAGTGCACCCACTGGGTGTAGTCCTCGAGAATATTGTTGAATGTATGATTCAGCAGTAGTCTTAGAACTCTTTTTTAGCGTAATGATTCAATCTCTGCACCTTACCAGTCAGAAGTGACTGTCTCTTGCTCTTGTTGACTGACTTGTCTTATTTGTTGACTTCATAAATCTTGTGAGTTCAGAGCTCAGTTTGCTGAATTTGAGAAGAAGCAGATCCAACTCAATCTCGACCTGGAGCTAGCCAAGGAGAATTTGCAGAAGGCCAAGGATGAAGCATCAGGTATGAAATGTATAGAACTTGTCGACTATCTTTGAATAGATGTGCCTAGTGAAAACCGGCAACTCCAAGCTCGTCTGACGAGCGTTATTTCTTGTAGATGAAATGAAGCAAGCTCTGGAGCAGAAGGACCTTGACTTGGTAGAGGTGCAACATAAGGCGCAGGAGAAAACAGAGCTTGCTGGCCAGAAGCTAGCTTCAGTCGGCAAGTTGGAAGAAGAAAACGCTAAGCTGAAGACTTCCCTTGACGAAGCTAACAAAGAAGTGACGCGGCTGAAGAAGGACAAGTTGGCTCTGGACAACAAAGTGGGAGATCTGACCCAAAAGAGGGACGAGCTAGAGACTTATCTGGGACGACTCGCCAATAAGATGTTCCTTATGCTTGAAGATATTTTCCTTCGTCCGATTGATGCGTAGCTCTCGACTCGCCATCCAACCGTCGACTCACTATCTCTCTGTATGTGAAAAATTATGCCAAAACTTCGAGGAAGAGACTAGGCGGATTGAGACGGGTCTGGATCCCATCAATTCCCCTGTGAAGGATGAGGTGTGATGAACGTGCTGCGACTAGAATCTCGCCTCACCAGTGTCATGGGCTATCTTGCATGATTGAAGGTGGCGGTGTCGCAGATCGACACCGCGCTCTGGCGGGGAGCGGTACTCCGAATTGACCTCGAGTCTTTGACGACTCGACTTAATGAGATCACTAGTCGAGTGCAGGAATGGAAGAAGTCGTCTGCTCGGTGTGGTGCTGACGTGGCTCTGTCTCTGGTCCGTGTCCATTTCAAGGAGGCTAAGGAAGAGAAGCTGGCAGCTCTCAAGGTCGCCAACACCAAGAAGCTTCAATTCCAGTCCTTCATGGAGACTTTCATCGATTTTGCCACCCGTATTGCTGACGGAATCGACTTGGACGAGTTCATCGGCCCAGCTAGCCCTCCTCCTGCCGAGTGAACAAACTTTATGCCTTGATTTGATTTTCCTCGGAATGCTGAGTGATTTTGTAACCGTTAAACTCTTTCGGGCCTGATGCCCAAGTACTTTCGCCCAAACCTTGCGGGATTTATCTAAACTTGGATTTCCTTGGAAATTGGAATATGATTGCTCTGTTTTCACCACTTCCAGATCTTTTAATTCCTAGTGCATCTTGGTTCTTCACTCAGTACGGACGTTGTACTTGGCGTAGCTCGGAGTGCAACCATATGTTGTACTTGTGGCGTAGCTCGGAGTACAACCGTACGTTGTACTTATGGCGCAGCTCGGAGTGCAGCCGTACGTTCTACTTGTGGTGCAACTCGGAGCGCAGCCGTACGTTGTACTTGTGGCGTAGCTCGGAGTGCGACCAAGTCCTTGAGTGAGACGGTTGCTCTTTACTCGGAGTGTTTTTGAAGTTTAGGCGAGTGCGGGGTTGATATGTCTCCAACGTATCTATGATTTTTGATTGTTCCATGCTATTATATTATCTGTTTTGGATGTTTAATGGGCTTTAATATGCACTTTTATATTATTTTTGGGACTAACCTATTAACCGGAGGCCCAGTGCCAGTTGCTGTTTTTTGCCTATTTCAGTCTTTCGCGGAAAATTAATATCAAATGGAGTCCAAACAGAACGAAACCTTCGCGAGGATCTTTCTTGGAACAAATGCAATCCAAGAGACTTGGAGTGGAAGTCAAGGAAGCAACGAGGCGGCCACGAGGCAGGAGGGCGCGCCCAGGGGGGTAGGCGCGCCCCCCCACTCTTGTCGGCAACTCGTAGCTCCACTGACCTACTTCTTTTGCCTATATATACTCTTATACCCTGAAAACATCCAGGAGAGCCACGCAACCACTTTTCCACCACCGCAACCTTCTATACCCATGAGATCCCATCTTGGGGCCTTTTCCGGCGCTCCACCGGAGGGGGATTCGATCATGGAGGGCTTCTACATCCACACCATGGCCTCCCGATGATGTCTGAGTAGTTTACCACAGACCTTTGGGTCCATAGTTATTAGCTAGATGGTTTCTTCTCTCTCTTTGGTTCTCAATACAAAGTTCTCCTCGATGTTCTTGGAGATCTATTTGATGTAATTTTTTTTGCGGTGTGTTTGTCGAGATCCAATGAATTGTGGGTTTATGATCAAGATTATCTATGAACAATATTTGGTTCTTCTCTGAATTCTTATATGCATGATTTAATATCTTTGCAAGTCTCTTCGAATTATTAGTTTGGTTTGGCTTACTAGATTGATCTTTATTGCAATGGGAGAAGTGCCTAACTTTGGGTTCAATCTTGCGGTGCTCGATCCTTGTGATAGAAAGGGAACCGACACGTATTGTATTATTGCCATCAAGGATAAAAAGATGGGGTTTATATCATATTGCTTGAGTTTACCCTCTACATCATGTCATCCTGCTTAAGGTGTTACCCCATTCTAATGAACTTAATACTCTAGATAAATGCTGGATAGCGGTCGATGTGTGGAATAATAGTAGAAGATACAGAATCGCTTCAGTCTACTTGACACGGACGTGATGCCTATGTTCATGATCATGCCTAGATATTCTTATAACTATGCGCTTTTCTATCAATTGATCGGCAGTAATTAGTTCACCCACCGTAATATATGCTATCATGAGAGAAGCCACTAGTGAAACCTATGGCCCCCGGGTCTACTTTACATCATATAAGTTTCTGATCTACAATTCTAGTTTACAATTTATTTTGCAATCTTTATTTTCCAATCTATACAACAAAAATACTAAAAATACTTATCTTATTAGCTTTATTAGATCTCACTTTTGCAAGTGGCCATGAAGGGATTGACAACCCCTTTATCACATTTGTTGCAAGGTTCTTGATTGTTTGTGCAGGTACTAGGCAACTTGCGTGTAGTCTCCTACTGGATTGATACCTTGGTTCTCAAAAACTGAGGGAAATACTTACGCTACTTTGCTGCATCACCCTTTCCTTTCAAGGGAAAACCAACACATGCTCAAGAGATAGCAGGGGTCATAGCTAAACCCCCGAGTGAGAGGGTTGCTCTTTGCTCGGAGTATTTTTGAAACTTAGGTGAGTACGGGATCACAGCTAAGCCCCCGAGTGAGAGGGTTACTCTTCACTCGGAGTGTTTTTGAAACTTAGGTGAGTACGGGATAGCAGCTAAGCCCCCGAGTGAGAGGATTGCTCTTCACTCGGAGTGTTTTTTGAAACTTAGGCGAGTACGGGATCACAGCTAAGCCCCCGAGTGAGAGGGTTGCTCTTCACTCGGAGTGTTTTTGAAAATTAGGCGAGTATGGGACCGCAGCTCTGCCCACGAGTGAGAGGGTTGCTCTTCACTCAGAGTGTTTTTGAAACTTAGGC
>LR738711.1:125381563-125407197 GCA_902687465.1 Secale cereale
GGGGTCGCAACTAAGCCCCCGAGTGAGAGGGTTGCTCTTCACTCGGAGTGTTTTTGAAACTTAGGCGAGTACGGGGTCGCAGCTAAGCTCCCGTGTGAGAGGGTTGCTCTTCACTCGGAATGTTTTTGAAACTTAGGTGAGTATGGGGTCGCAGCTAATCCCCGCGTGAGAGGATTGCTCTTCATTCGGCGTGTTTTTGAAACTTAGGCGAGTACGGGGTCGCAGATAAGCCCCCGAGTGAGATGGTTGCTCTTCACTCGGATTGTTTTTGAAACTTACGCGAATCGGATTTGCAGCCAAGCCACCCACTGGGGGATTTTAACACATGTGTTTTCGGAACAACAATCATTAAGATACTACCAAAAACTTGTCTTTGATAAGCAAACTGGAGGATTCTTATTACAACTCGTCCATTCGAGTGTTTTAGGTATAGAAACGATGGAGCAGATCCGCATTCCACGAGCGTGGCTCGTCTAATTTCTTGGCCATGTTGTAGAGGTGATATGCCCCGTTGTGGAGCACCTTGGTGATGATAAAGGGGCCTTCCCAGGCCGGAGCGAGCTTGTGAGGTCGTTTCTGATGCACTAGGAGTACAAGGTCTCCTTCTTGGAATGCTCGTCCTCTGACATTACGGGCATGGAATCAACGCAGGTCTTGCTGATAGATGGTCGATCGGATCAAAGCCATCTCACGCTCTTCCTCCAAGAGATCAACTACATCTTGACGCGCCTGTTCTGCCTCAGCTTCGGAGAAGAGTTCCACTCGGGGAGTGTTGTGTAGCAAGTCGCTCGGAAGTACAGCCTCGGCGCCATACACCATGAAGAAAGGAGTTCGGTCAGTCGACCGGTTTGGAGTTGTTCTCAATCCCCATAAGACAGATGGCAATTCAGTAACCCAAGCTCCAGCAACATGTTTGAGATCGCGCATCAGTTGTGGTTTCAGTCCTTGAAGGATCAAGCCATTCGCCCTTTCTGCCTGCCCATTCGACTGCGGATGCGCAATAGATGCGTAGTCGACTTGAGTGCCCTGGGAAGCGCGGAATGCCCTGAACTCATCAGAATCAAAGTTGGAGCCATTATCTGTGATAATACTGTGAGGGACTCCATACCTGAATATCAGCTCTCTGATGAAACTGATGGCAGTGCTTGAATCGAGGTTCTTGATAGGCTTGGCTTCGATCCATTTGGTGAATTTCTCGACTTCCACAAGAAAATGAGTGAAACCGCTTCTGCCAGTCCTGAATGGCCCAACCATGTCCAACCCCCAAACAGCAAATGGCCAGACCAGCGGAATAGTCTTCAAGGCAGACGCAGGCTTGTGAGACATGTTTGAATAGAACTGACAACCTTCACACTTGTTGACTATATCTTTCACCATCTTATTTTCTCATGGCCGGTAGAATCTGGCTCAGTAAGCTTTGGCTACGATGGTCCAAGAGGATGCATGGTGAGCGCAGGTCCCCAAGTTGATCTCATGTAGGATCATTCGACCTTCTTCTGGGGAGATGCAACGCTGGGCTGCTCCAGTAACACTCTCTTTGTAAAGCTGTCCACCTATCACCGTGTAAGCCTTGCATCGACAAACAATTTGGCGGGCCTCATCTTGTCTTCTAGGATTTCCTGCCTGAGCAGGTGTGCGATATACGGCACTATCCAATCGGGGGTGATCACCAAAACTTCCATGACCAAGTCGACCACGGCTAGGACTTCAACTTCAGTTGGGTTAGTTGAACATATCGATTGCGGGGGATCTTATGTGAAGGGATCTTGCTTAACTGACGGGGCGTGGAGATGCTCCAAGAACACATTACTGGGGATAGGCTTCCGAGTGGAACCTATCTTTGCCAGATCGTCAGCAGCTTGATCCTTGATTCTAGGTATGTGGTGGAGCTCTAACCCCTCAAACTTCTTCTGTAATTTTCTCACCGTGTTGCAATAACTAGTCGTTG
Organism: Secale cereale; assembly: GCA_902687465.1. NCBI lineage: Eukaryota > Viridiplantae > Streptophyta > Magnoliopsida > Poales > Poaceae > Secale > Secale cereale. The sequence goes on from LR738711.1 coordinate 125,383,512, forward strand.
TTGGGCTCCTGATATCCCATTCCTTCATCACCAGATTGAACACCAAGTCTGAGTTGCCATAGACCATCAGGCGACGGACACCGAGTGAGATGGCCATACACAACATGTACAAAACTGCCTCATACTCAGCTTCATTGTTCGAAGAATCAAAGTGAATTTGGAGGACTTAGCTAAGTTTGTCACCTCTGGGGGACACCAAAACCACACCTGCACCAGACCCATTCAGCATCTTGAATCCATCCAAGAACATAGTCCAATGCTCCGAGTGAACCTGAGTCGGTTGCTCCTGTTCAATCCACTCGGCAACGAAATCTGATATTGCCTGAGACTTGATTTCTTTCTTTGCTTCGAACTTGATATCCAAAGGAAGGAGTTCAATCGCCCATTTAGCCACTCGACCGGCTGTGTCTCGATTGTTCATAATTTTAGATAGCGGAGCATCACTATCAACTGAAATTGAGTGCTCGGAAAAGTAAGCGCAACTTTCTTTGCGGTCAAGTAAATTCCATACACAAGCTTCTGATAATGTGGATATCTCTGCTTGGACGGAGTCAAGACTTCAGAAATGTAGTAGACTAGGCATTGAACTTTGTAGGCCTTGCCTTCTTCTTCCCGCTCGACCGTGAGCACTGTGCTGACAACTTGTCTAGTGGTTGCGATATATAATAATAGAGGCTCTTTGCTGACTGGGGCATCAAGCACCGGCTGGGTGGAAAGCAGGGCTTTGAGCTCTTCAAACGCTGCTTCCGCTTCAGGATTCCACTCAAACTTGTAAGACTTCTTCATCAGTCGGTAAAGAGGTAATGCCTTTTCACCGAGACTCGAGATGAATTGACTCAATGTAGCCAAACAACCAGTAAGGTTCTGAACGTCGTGCACACGCATGGGGCGTTTCATTCGGAGGATTATGCTGATCTTTGCTGGGTTTGCGTCGATCCTCATTTGGAAACGAGGAAACCAAGTAACTTTCCACCTGGGACTCCGAATGTGCACTTTGACGAGTTAAGCTTGATATCATAACTTCTCAAGTTTGCAAATGTTTTAGCGAGATCAGTCAGTAGGTCAGAACCATTACATGACTTGACCATGATGTCATCCATGTATGCTTCCACATTCCGACTTATCTGTTTGAGTAGACACTTCTGAATCATACGCATGAACGTGGCGCCATCATTCTTGAGGCCAAAAGGCATCGTAACATAACAAAAACACTTGAATGGGGTGATGAAGGTTGTTTTTGTTTCGTCAAGCCCATACAGTCAGATCTGATGGTACCTGGAATACGCGTCCAGAAAGGACAAATGCTCACACCCCGCAGTCGAGTCGATAATTTGATCAATGCAGGGGAGAGGGAAGTGATCTTTCGGGCAGGCCCGATTTATATGTTTGAAATCAATGCACATGCGGAGTGACTTGTCCTTCTTGGGGACCATGACAACATTGGCGAGCCACTCTATATCTCGCTGATGAACTCAGCTGTAAGGATGGCAATGGGTCGGGTTTGGATCGGGTTGAACAATATCAAATCCATATCCATATCCATGAAGACAGTTTTTGCCCGCCCATGAAAAAATCCATGGGTGAAAAATTATGTCCATGTCCAAACCCGATGGATATCCATACCCACTGGATATCCATTGGGTCCTCTCTAGCCATATAAATAAGACATAACACAATGGTAACATAAGCTCTTCCATTCTTCACTTCATGGCATGCTAGACTTCACTTATGGTAAATCAACGTCCACTAACAACATGAGATCATTTAGTATTTTTCTAACATATGAGAATGACGAGTCTTAACAAGGAGATAAAAATAAGGGAAGGGTGTTGGGTATGTTACAGACGGGATTGAATGTCAACTAATAAAAGTTATGACGGGGATTGTGTAATTTCTTTTGCATGTTTTGGATAACAAAGTGTAAAATTGCAGTGGGACATGCGACCGCGGGGTAGGGATAGCAGATTTTTGCCCATTAAGTCATACTTTCGGGTCGGGTTTGGATATACCCATGGGTACAAGATTATATCCATGCCCTACCCACGAGTAATCGGGTCGGGTTTGGGCGCTGCCCATGGACACAAAAGCATATCCAAACCCTATCCATTCGGGTCGGATATCCATGGATATCCATGTCCATGGATAAAATTGCCATCCTTACTCAGCTGCAAGAAGCCGAGCCACCTCTTCGCCAATTGCCTTTCTCTTCTCCGCGGTGAACTGGCAGAGATGCTCTTTAATGGGTTTTGCTTTTGGGTCAACTCGCAAACGGTGCTCAGCCAGTCCCCTGGGTACACCTAGCATGTTAGATGGTTTCCATGCAAAGATGTCCCAGTTCTCACGGAGGAACTGGATGAGCGCTTCTTCCTATTTGCTCTCGAGTGTTGTTGAAATGTGAGCCGGGGCAGCATTGGGATCAGTCGGATGAATATGCACAGGCTTCGTCGCTCAGGCCGACTGAAACACAGACTCAGAAGCAGGTTTCTTGGCTCACAACAAATCACTCGGATCTTCATTCTTCTGATATTCTTCCATTTCCACTACTGCCATCTGTTCATCGACAATCTTTGAGCCCTTCTGGAAGCACTCTTCTACTTTCTGCCGATCTCCAGTGACCGTAATCACGCCTTTGGGACCAGGCATCTTTAACTTGAGGTATACGTAACATGGGCGAGCCATAAAATGGGCATATGCGGGCCTGCCCAGAATTGCATGGTAGGCACTATGAAAATCCACCACCTCAAACGTCAACTTTTCTTTGCGGTAATTAATCGAATCACCGAAAACCACATCAAGAGTAATCTGACCGAGTGAATCAGCCTTCTACCCAGGAATGACACCGTGGAATCGCATGTTTCTCTCACTGAGCTTGGACATCGGAATGCCCATCCCTTGGAGGGTTTCAGCATACAAGATGTTCAAACCACTACCACCATCCATCAAAACCTTGGTCAGTCGAGTGCCCTCAACAACTGGGTCAACCACCAACTCTTGCCGCCCGGGGGTAGCAATGCGCGCTGGATGGTCAGACTAGTCGAATGTAATGGGAGTCTTTGACCACTTCAAGTACGTCGTCGTTGCCAGAGCAACCATGTTTACTTCCCTGTTGATGACTTTCAGTCGACTTTTGCTCTCGACGTCAGCAAAAATCATTAAAGTGGTATTGACATCGGGGTAACCACCATCATCTTCCTTGTCTTCGTCCTTATCAGATTCCTTCTCTTTCTCATTGGGTTGACCCTCTCGGAAGCTCTGAATCAGGAGTTGACACTGTCGAGTGGTATACTTGGGGTAGATGATATTCGCCTCTTCATCCTTCTTGGTGTGTTAATGACACGGAAAATCAAGCACATCATTTCCCGCTTGATATTTCACTTTCTTGGGGATCCAAGGACCCTTAGGTTTTCCTTTTTTCTTCCCTTGGTTCACGACTGCGACCTCACAAGGAGCTGCGGGTTCAACTTTACGCTTCTGTTTCCGACTGGAATTTCCTCCTCCATCGTCATGGGCGACTGGTTTATTTTTGCCACTTTGGAGTCGGTTGCTACTTCTCGAGCTTGCGCTGTATTCCCTCAAAGAGGAAGGGAGATGCAGCACAGTAGCTTAAGTATTTCCCTCAGTTTTTGAGAACCAAGGTATCAATCCCGTAGGAGACCACGCGCAAGTCCCTCGCACCTGCACAAACAAATAAGAACTTTGCAATTATTGCGATAAGGGGTTGTCAATCCCTTTACGGTCACTTACGAAAGTGAGATCTGATAGAGATGATAGTTTATATTTTTGGTATTTTTGTTTATAAGAACATAAAGTAAAAGCAGAAAAAGTAAAGTAGATGTAGATTGATATGTTGAGAATAGACCCGGGGGCCATAGTTTTCTCTAGTGGCTTCTCTCATGATAGCGATATTCTACGGCGGGTAAACAATCTACTATCGAGCAATTGGTAGAAAAGAGAATAATTATGAGACTATCTAGGCATAAACATTGTATATAGGCATCACGTCCGAGACAAGTAGACCGAAACGATTCTGCATCTACTACTATTACTCCACACATCGACTGCTATCCAGCATGCATCTAGTGTATTGAGTTCGTAAGAACAGAGTAACGCCTTAAGCAAGATGACATGATGTAGAGGGATAAACTCAAGCATTATGATATAAATCCCATCTTTTTATCCTCGATGGCAACAATACAATACGTGCCTTGCTGCCTCTACTGTCACTGGGAAAGGACACCGCAAGATTCAACCCAAAGCCAAGCACTTCTCCCATTGCAAGAACTATAGATCTAGTAGGCCAAACAAAACCAATTATTCGAAGAGACTTGCAAGGATATTATGAGCACACATAAAGAGTTCAGAGAAGAACCAAATATTTATCATAGATAATCTGGATCATAAACTCACAATTCATCGGATCTCAACAAACACACCGCAAAAAGATATTACATCGAATAGATCTCCTCGGAGACCGAGGAGGACTTTGTATTGAGATCCAGAGAGAGAGAAGAAGCCATCTAGATACTAGCTATGGACCCGAAGGTCTGTGGTAAACTACTCACAACTCATGGTGAGGGCGCTGATATGATGTAGAAGCACTCCGTGATGGATCCCCCCTCCGGTGGAGCTCCGGAACAGGCTCCAAGATGGGATCTCATGGGAACAGAAGGTTACGACGGTGGAATTAGGGTTTTCTCTCTGTTGCTGATGGTTTTGGGGTACGTAGACTTATATAGGAGGAAGGAGGACACCAGGGGACGCTCGAGGGGCCCAAGAGGCAAGGGGCTCGCCCTGGGAAGGGGAGCGCGCCCCCACCCTCGTGGGCACCTTGTGGCTCCCCTTCCGTGGTTCTCAAGTCTCCCGTGCGTGATTTTCTCCAAAAATATCTCTCCCGAAGGTTTCATTCCGTTTGGACTCCTTTTGATATTCCTTTTCTACAAAACCCTGAAACGGGAAAAAACAGCAATCTGGACTGGGCCTTTGGGTTAGTAGGTTATCCCAAAAATGATATAAAAGTGTATGACAAAGCCGATTAAACATCCAAGACATCATAAATAATAGCATGGAACAATCAAAAATTATAGATACGTTGGAGACGTATCAAGTATCCCCAAGCTTAATTCCTGCTCGTCCTCGAGTAGGTAAATGATAAAAACAGAATTTTTGATGTGGAATGCTAACCAACATAGTTTGTCAATGTAATTCTCTTAATTGTGACATGAATGTTCAGATCTGAAAGATTCAAGATAAAAGTCTATATTGACATAAGAAATAACAATACTTCAAGAATACTAGCAAAGCAATCATGTCTTCTCAAAATACTATGGCTAAGGAAAGTTATCCCTACAAAATCATATAGTCTAGCTATGCTCCTTCTTCATCACACAAAATATTCATATCATGCACAACCCCAATTTCAGCCAAGCACTTGTTTTCATACTCTATTCTTTCAAACCTTTCAACTTTCACACAATACATGAGCATGAGCCATGGACATAGCACTATGGGTAGAATAGAGAGGTGATTGTGGAGAAGACAAAAAGGAGGGAGATAGTCTCACATCGACTAGGCGTATCAACGGGCTACGGAGATGCCCATCAATAGATATCAATGTGAGTGAGTAGGGATTGCCATGCAACGGATGCACTAGAGCTAAATATGTATGAAAGCTCAAAAAAAGAAACTAGTGGGTGTGCATCCAACTTGCTTACTCACGAAGACCTAGGGCATTTGAGGAAGCCCATCGTTGGAATATACAAGCCAAGTTCTATAACAAAAATTCCCACTAGTATATAAAGTGACTAAGCATGAGACTCTCTACAATGAAGAACAGGGTGCTACTTTGAAGCATAGGTGTGGAAAAAAGATAGTAGCAATTGTCCCTTTTTTTCTTTTCTTTTTTTCTTTTTTTTGGGCCTTTCTTTTTTTCTTTGGCCTTTCTTTTTTTTTCTTTTTTTCTTTTGCGGAGGGGCTTTATTGATTTAGCCTTTCCTCCCATGGGACAATGCTCTAATAATAATGATCATCACACTTTCATTACAACTCGATACTAGAACAAAGTATGACTCTATATGAATGCCTCCGGCGGTGTACCGGGATGTGCAATGAAACAAGAGTGACATGTATGAAAAGTTATGCATGGTGGCCTTGCCGCAAATACGATGTCAACTACATGATCATGCAATGGCAATATGACAATATGATGCGTGTCATATGATCGGAACGGTGGAAAGTTGCATGGCAATATATCTCAGAATGTCTATGGAAATGCCATGATAGGTAGGTATGGTGGCTCTTTTGAGGAATAATATGGTGGCTGTTTTGAGGAAGGATATATAGTGGCTTTATGGTACCGGCGAAAGTTGCGCGGTACAAGAGAGGCTAGCAATGGTTGAAGGGTGAGAGTGTGTATAATCCATGGACTCAACATTAGTCATAAGAACTCATATACTTATTGCAAACATCTACGAGTCATCAAAACAAAGCAATCAACGCATGCTCCTAGGGAGGGGGGGGGGTTGGTAGGAGTTAACCATCGCGCGCCCCCGACCTCCACAGAAAGGTTGACACTTTACAAATACCTCATGCTCTAACTTCGTCACATAGCGGTTCACCATACGTGCATGCTACGGGAATCACTAACCTTAACACAAGTATTTCTCAATCTCATAATAACTCCACTAGCATGACTCTAATATCACTATCCTCATATCTCAAAACAATTATCAAGCATCCAACATCTCATCATATTCAATGCACTTAGTGTGAATTTTTTTACTACATTGATGTTGGATGTCTATCATGTGAAGACTAGTTTTATAGCCAAAACACATTACCATGCTGTTTTAATAGAATCTCAAAAGGATATAAGTGAAGCATGAGAGTTCCACAATTTCTTCAAAATATTATCACCACCGTGCACTGAAATATGTAAGTGAAGCACTAGAGCAAAAACTATTCAACTCAAAAGATATAAGTGAAGCACATAGAGTGTTCTAGCAATTCCTAGGCCATATTTAACTCTATCAAATAGGTGTGTCCAGAAAGGATGATTGTGGCAAACTAACAAGCAAATACTCAAATTATACAAGACGCTCCAAGCAAAACACATATCATGTGGTGAATAAAAATATAGCTCCAAGTAAAGTTACCGATGGATGAAGACGAAAGAGGGGATGCCTTCCCGGGGCATCCCCAAGCTTAGGCTTTTGATTGTCCTTGAATTTTACTTGGGGTGCCATGGGCATCCCCAAGCTTAGGCCTTTGCTACTCTTTGTTCCATAGTCCATCAAAGCAATACTCAAAACTTGAAAACTTCACAACACAAAACTTAGAAAAAAATTCTCGTGAGCTCCGTTAGTATAAGAAAGCAAACCACTACTCAAAGGTACTGCAATGAATTCATTCTTTGTTTAAATTGGTGTTAAACCTACTGTATTCCAACTCCTCTATGCTTCATACTTGCCAATACTACTCATAGATGCATTGAAATAAGCAAACAACACACGAAATATAGAATCTGTCAAAAACTGAACAGTCTGTAGTAATCTGCAGGTTTCGCATACTTCTGTAACTAAAAAATATTCCAACTAAATTGATAAACGTGAGGAATTTGTCTATTAATCATTTGAAAAAAGAATCAACTAAATAGCACGCTCCAGTAAAATCTGACGACCATTCTAGCCAGCGCTAACTATTCTGTTTTTCACAGCAAGATCACATAAACTTCACACAAGTCTTCCCAAAGGTTCTACTTGGCACAAACACTAAACAAAACATGAAAACACATCTAAACAAAAGCTAGATGCAATAGTTTTTCCCAAACAGCAACAAAAACAAAAAATATAAAATTGGGTTACCTCCCAACAAGAGCTGTCGTTTTACGCCCCTAGCTAGGCACGATACAAGATAGATCTACGTATGGCCATCTTTGGAAGGCAATCCATAAGTGGCTCTCATAATAGATTCATATGGTAATTTGATTTTCTTTCTAGGAAAGTGTTCCATGCCTTTCCTTAAGGGAAATTGGAATCTAATACTTCCTTCCTTCATATCAATAATTGCACCAATCGTTCTAAGGAAAGGTCTACCAAGAATAATAGGACATGAAGGATTGCAATCTATATCAAGAACAATGAAATCTACGGGCACATAATTCCAATTGGCAACAATAATAACATCATTAATCCTTCCCATATGCTTCTTAATAATGGAATCCGCAAGATGCAAATTTAAAGAACAATCATCAAGTTCATGGAACCCTAGCAAATCACACAAAGTTTTTGGGATAGTGGAGACACTTGCACCCAAATCACACAAAGCATAGCATTCATGATCTTTTATTTTTATTTTAATAGTAGGTTCCCACTCATCATAAAGATTTCTAGGGATAGAAACTTCTAACTCAAGTTTTTCTTCATAAGATTGCATCAAAACTTCGACTATGTGTTTGGTGAAAGCTTTATTTTGACTATAAGCATGCGGTGAATTTAGCACGGATTGCAACAAGGAAATATGTAACATCCCAAAATTTTCCAAATTTTGGAATGTTAATAAATAAGTAATATTGACTAAATTGCTTTGATTTTCTAGAGAAATTAAAACTTTTTGAGTCCTTGTTTAAAACCTTTTCAAACCATGTTATAAAAGTTGAATAATCTTTTATCCAATAAATAATCTTGGTTGAAAAGTTTATTCCAAAATTCAAAAACAAGAATTCTCCTTCTTTTGAAATATTTGAAACTACATTCAAAATTACGGAGTGAGAATAAAATGAGTTTCTCAGATATGGTGGACAAATGTTTGATAAGGGATCAAACTAAATACTAGTAGTTCTTTGAGATTTGGAGGTTCTCTATGAAGTTGACACTTATTTGCATTTACTAATTATTTTATTCCTACCAAATATGAGAGGAGATAATATGACGTCTCCAAAACTAATATTGAAAGTATTTAATATTTCTTCTTTGTAATTTTTGGCATTCATAAGATCCTAAGGGCTATGTTGGTAAAATTATGAAGCCCATAGTGCATTATCGAAACATGTACGTACACAAAATTATTTCTTATTTATTTATGAAACCACTTTTCCTAGGCTAGAAATAATCAAAGGGAATATGTGAGCATTTTTTTCCTCAGATCCAAATAATAATTCTGAGAAAGCGAACAATTTATTCATTGATTATCCAGTCTAATATTGTTATTAGTTATGCTTTCTCTCTGTCAGCCTATCTAGCCCATCTATCTCTTCCATTGTTTTTTTTCCTTTGCTCTTGGGCCAAATTTCTCACTAAGGCCCATACCAGGCACTGGCGTTCTTCTTCTTCCTCCGTTCGTTCATTCAGCCAAGAACAGAAGCCCGAGCCATGCCTAGCACCACCCCCTCCCCTCCTCTCCCTCGCCCCGAAACTCCTCTGAATGGGTTCCCCACTCCGCCCTAACTCCTTCTCTTCCGTTACCCACGCTAAACCGCGCCCTAAGGGCCACCTAAAGCAGCAGTAACTTTCGCCATTAACGCCATAATGTCGACGAACGCTCCGCTCGATTCTGACCTTCCCTCACCCTATAAGTATCACCCAGAGGAGCACCTAGACATTCTCGTCTCTCTCCTCTAAAAGCCCTCTCTAATCCCTTCTCCTCTGTGGGTAATTCCTCGTCGATGTTGAGATCTGCTGCCACAACGGGCGAACCTCGCGACGCCTCCGGTGAGTCTCTCGCGACTCCTTTTCTTCCTCTAACCGCTGCACATCCGTCCAGACCTCCCTGACATGTTTACTTCCTCAAACCCGCAGCCGGAACATGGCATCTGCGAGTACGCGACCAATCGGAGTTTGGCCCAACTCCGGCGGCTTCCTGCCACTGCCATGAAACGAGGACGAGGCCTGGACCTTGTCCACACAACTCCCCTCGACATCCTCCACGACGTTTGTCCATTTGTTGCAGCCATAGAACATCTCCTCCAACTCCGGCGGGACTCTGGCGAGACTCCGGTGAGCACCCAGCCACTTAACTTCTCAAACGTGTTCTTATAGGAAGAGGTATCAGCCAATCAGAAGAAGACACGTGGCAGCTCATATCAAATCCCGTAACCCTTTTTCAGAAAAATAGCCCAACTTTGGAAATTCGTATCTCCCAAACCGTATGCCCGATTTCGACAAATTTTATATCCCCGGATTCCTTGGAACATCTAGTTTATTATAATATTTTGAAATCTCAATTTTGAGCAAATTAAAATTTGGTTCTGATTTAAATAAGAATTGATGTAATTTTGCTATATCTTGTAATCTAGATATCATATGGAAATGTTCCAATTACCAAAGTTGATCCCTAGAACCATACCCTTCTGTTAGAACTCAATTCTTAATTTTTCAACAATGTTTTGGTTCCTGTTTTGACCACTACACATGAATTTGACCTCCCTTAGTTATAATTTAACCACTTGATCCAATTAAATTCTATTCTTATATAAATCTTCTTACTAGATCCCTAGAGGACCTCTCTGGTCATATGTTGCCACCACAAAAATTTGGAGTTATAAATTATTAAATTAGTTTAATAACATGAACTATACATAAGAACCGAACAAATTGCGTAAACTCGAATCATATGGATATTCTTGCTAGGGTTGTTTGGCATGACTTGTGTGTTGGATGGTTTTGCTTGAGCACTTTTTATATGGATGCTTGATGTGTGGAGTGTCTTACTTAAGTAACTTTATTGCGTTAGATCGCGACGAGTGCGACGGCGAATTCTACGCGGAGGTAGAACTGTGTTACCGAGAATTCAAAGGCAAGTTGCAATTTGATCATGCCCTGACCTATATTTTTATATTATGCATAACTCTTTACATTTAATACTATGCATGTTTTACAAAAGTTTTGCAAAGTATTATTACTAGCTAGACACTTAGCTTCAAGACTTACTACCATGCTTGGCCGCGCTTGCATAAATGGGTGGGTTGAAAATCAAACCAGTTTTAAACAAATAAACTTGCCATCTTTTGAGGCAACATTTTGTGAAAACTTTTGAAAAACAAAAATTATATATTATTTTATTTCTTCTCTCTGGGCGGAATGGTATTGACGGGAGCGTCTACAAGTGATTGCGCCCATCGGGGTCTTGCAGTGAATGCGTCCGACTGGAGTCTTGCACACAGGTTTTTGGTGGGGACCGCCGTCCAGGGAAATGAGATCTTCCAAGTACAGTTTGATGCAGCTTCCAGTACAGCCACATGCTACTATGGGCTCTGGCTTAGCTTAGTACTAACGGGAAACCCTTACCTCAGGACCGCCATTGGAGAGGGGCTTTCATTGCCTAAGTTGCGGGCGGCTTGGTCAGGTATAGGGGGCTGTTACGGAAAGGCTTTGTCACAATCTTCTCCTAGTCATACACCCAAGTGTGTAATGGTAAACGGGGTTGTTTGTGTCATGTGGGGAACGTGTACGACCTCTGTAGAGGGTTTAACCTAATCGATTAGTTGTGCCCCCGGTTACGGGCAATTTTGAGCAACTGAAGACTTGGACTGAAGAAGAATCTCCCCTCTCTTTTCTAAACATCTATTTTTAGGGTTGGTTGAGGATTGAGCACAGTGATTGTGTTTCACTTCAACTATATAAATGTTTTAATAAAATCAGAGAATGAACTTTGGTGCATATATCCAAAGTCTCACTCCTACCTTTTATACTAAAGTTATTTATTTCAAAAGAAGTTTACAAAATTTAGTATAGGACAAAATTGGCTTTACGCAAAAGAAACCTCCACCAATATTTACCTGCATATATACATATTCTGTTAAACTTTTCTTTGCAACTTGCGAGTACATTCCACGTACTCATCTGCACCTATCATGTGCAGATCTTGACAGATTAAGAGACAATAGGGTTATGGTCTACACTCAACGAGCCCAGTGGCGTTGATGGAGCCCTAACTTAGCGACTACGTATTATTTTGCTGTATGATGTGCCAGCATCAAGCTATGCCTATGGTATGTATTTGCTTAATTCTGGATCTACCGTTGTAGTAAAATGATGTATGTTTTACTGATATTCATTCTTGTTACTGTGTGTGTGTGGGGACCCCGACTCATAAGTCGTGATCACCGAATGCACGTGTACAGTGATCCCAGAGATCAATGCTCACTGAACACACAGAAGCTGAATAACAAGAGTCTTACATCCATACATACCGTATTACACAAATAGGACCATAATTGTCAAGTCTTGAGTATATCGTTGCAGCGGAAAAATCTTCAATGACAACATGGACCCATGCCATCTGCCTTAACCCTACAGGCATTCTGACTGGGAAGCATCCTAGCTCGCATGCTCGTCACCAAGAAATCTTCATCACAACCTGTTCTCTCATGCCTGGCCAATAAAATAACCAGTGGCAAGCCAATGAGTACATTGAATGTACTCTCAAGCAACCCAAGTGTGATAATAGAATAATTATGCAAGGCTCTACTGCTAAGTTGGCGGTTTTGTGGAAAGCTAGTTTTTCATATGCAAATATGATCAACATATAACATGGACATGCATGTGTCTGTAACAAGCATCAGGAGGTCACAGACATCATTATCAAGAAAGAGTTGTAATCAACTCATGCTCAAGCTCATTGTGACTTCCTCAAGAATCACATCATCAACATTACTGAACCATGTTGTTTCCTCGCACACACACCAGGTTTCGCAAACATTGGACGTAGCCCAAGAGCGGTTACCCAACTGTCCTTGACTGCGGACACGGCTATTCGAATAGTTTTACACTCTGCAAAGGTTGCACACTTTACCCACTAGATCCGGGGAACTTCCGTGTCATCCACGACCCGCGGTACCTCAAGTACCCGGGGTAAGCACCCGATCACTATCTTTCCCTAGACGACACTAACATAGAGTCCACTCGATTGGTAGCAACCCCCGTGCCCACATTTCACATCTCAAGGTTTGTGGAGACTGGCTCCGTATTCATCACATATCACAAGCACGGGGTACCAACGGTGTGTCCGGTGCCCTGTGAAAACAGTCATGGCCGCCTATCCAAGCACGACCCCGTCCCGAGAGTGACCTCATGTCACCCCCGTCACTAGTAATGCGGGCACCATGCTAGTATCGACCTAGGTAATCAATAATGCCCTTTCCCATATAAGGGTAGAGTGGTTGCGCATGTAAGGTTGGAATAACGGTCGCAACTTAAACCAATCCGTTTTCAAAACAACACACACACTTGCCTCAGTACACCGCTTCGTCATCAAGTGGTAACCCATCTCACCATCTCCCTCGGGCATAAGTGGCACCCGACGGGGTTTTCGAAAAGTCTTTTGAAAGTATCCTGCTTTCATCACCATGCATATACCCGTCCCATTTGCGTAGCCACTATTAAAGCAACCTAACTACTCCCACCCACATAACCCTCATAGGAAGGTAGGGTCATGTTGATGCAAGTTTCAATAGTAAGGAAACAAAGGTACCAACCAAGGTGGTCACCTCTTCTACATGATTCTGATGCATTGAATAATAAGGTGCTATGAGACATGCATAAAAAGGTTTCTTGAACATGGTCAAAGGGCTGCTTGCCTTATTCTTCCGAGTCTTCAAACCTTCTGGTCCATCTCCGAATACTCCGTTTATTTCGTCAACTAACGATGGAAACAATCATAACAAGCAACACAATCAAAGCAAAAATAAAAGTGCTCTAAAAATAGGAGTTGGACTTTTCTAGGATACCTCTGGTCATATGAAAAATAACCAAGGTGGTTTCATAGGTGTTGGATCAATAGGTAGTTTGGAACATTTCAATGTGATGGAACCAAGGGGTTTATGGATTTGGAAGAAGTATACAGAAATATCTCTTTGAATGATGAGCAAAGGCACCCATCATCAAGTCATGATTTTAGAAGCATCTAGGAGTTGGTTTCACTGGATTTGGATTTGAAATGAATTTCCTAGGATTTTGCAAAGCTGATAAATATGAAGAAATTGCTCAATATTTAGTGGGGTACAGAAAGTATTAATAAAAATGTTCCAAAACTAAGTTTGGACATGACAATCATCCAGGAATTTGAACCACTGCATTTGGATCAAGATTGAGCTCTCTGTGATTTTCTAAAGTTCATCACAGAAATGAAATAAAGGCATTTGATAAATATTTGCGAAAGAAATGTTTCTGGAATAATGTGCATGTTGCACCATGTGATAGAGCATGATTTATGGAGCCATAGGAAATTTGAATCATGCAATTTGGAGTTCATTTGAATATTTGGGAGATATTTGAAGTTGACAGAATAAAGAAAAGGAAAAAAAGGAATAAGGGTTTACCCCTATACTGTGTGCAGGGCGAGGGATAGCTCGCGGGCCGGCCCAGCGGCTCGGCCGCACGCGTGCAGGGGGGGCACGCCGGAGGCGGCTTTCGGTGAGGCGCTTTCGCGCGGGGGAGGTGGGCTGCGCCGAAGCCGCCTCCACTTAAACGGGTGGGCCTGCCCCTCCGGGGTCGCTGACCTGCGGGCCCCTCCCGCAGGGTCATCCCCTTCGTCTCGCGCCCGCGACGGAGGGGCTGGATGCCGCGGCTGCGCGCCGGCCGGCGCCAGTCCCCGGCGGCAAAGGCCACCTCTGGCCAGGCCGAGGCCACCGAAGGGTTCCTCGGGGAGCGGCGGATCCAGGAGGTGGGCTGAGGCCAGCGGACGGCGGCCGAGGCGGCCCTAGCACGGGCCATGGCGGATGGCCACTCGGGCGTCTGCGAGAAGGTAGGCACGGTGCCCCGGAGCATTGGGAGAAGAGGAGGATAGAGCCACCGGGCCCTTGCGCTTCTACAGGTGGGGAAAGAAGGAGCGGGGGAGTCCCCCATTGCCCGAATCAGAGCGGAGGCCGGCGGCGGCACTCTTGCCATGGAGGGAGCAGGAGCGCATGAGAGGGAGAGGGGACATGTCTGGGAGGTGCACCGAAGAGAGGAGGGTCCAGAAGAGGCAAGGGGCGCTCGGGGGGAAGGCTTTTTATAGGGCAGCCGCGGTGCACCGTGAGCGACGCCCATGGACGCGCTCGGGCGAGCTCGTGGAGAGAGGAGGAGGGCAGGAGAGGATAAGGCCGACAGCCCGGCAGGTTACGGACGTCGAGGGCACCTCGGGAGACACGGTCTCTCTGCCCAAGGCCCCCTGGAAGCCTCGGGAGGGCCGAGCTACAGTGCCTCGGCGCACTGTAGCGTGCTCCAGAGCGTGCCTTTGGCCGGCATGCTTATGACTTTACTTCCTGGCCGTGTCCCCCAGTGTCCAGCAGTGCTAGGGGATAGTAAACAATGGGGAGGTAGTCTTGGATGTTCTGGTGAGCCACTGGAATGAGGAGGGAGGTGAGGAAGAGGGTGAAAACTGCTGTCCAGCAGTGGGAATTGGGGTTTTACCCCCTCCAATAATTGAGCTGAGGCCATAGAGAGTTACTGGGGGGTAGAGGATGATCAGGAGAAGCTGTGGTAGAAATTTGAGGCAAAGGGAAAAAGTAAAAGAGGTTCAAACACTGGTTTTGACAATTGGACAGAAGGTGTTTGATCAGGTTTTGGGGAAACAAATGACCTCCAATTGGCATGGGACTTAACAGGATCAAATGTCACATATAATTAGGCCCCTACACCAAATTTGAGCTCATTTGGGCAAAGTGGCCACTGTAACTTTGGTGAACCCTAGAAATCAACAGAAATGGTTTCACCATGTTTGAGTTAAGCAAATCATCTCCCCTAGATGCACCACTTGGTGTAGCATCATCATTTGGGGGTATTGATCATGCCCACAAAGTTTGAAGCTCCAGATAAAAAGTTGATAATGTAAAGTTGTTCAAATTTGTATTTGAACAGAAAGGGTTTTGGGGTGATCTGATCAAGTTGCTCTATTCCAAATCTTGTGCCATTTGGTCTATATGCCTTATTAGGCCATTCTAGCATGTGCACCAAATTTGAGAGCAGTGGGACAAGTTTGGCAATGTAAAGTTGCTCAAACTTCAAATATGGATAGAATGGTTATGAAGGGGTTTGAGGATGTTTTCTTGCTTCCCAAGGCATGGGACTTGGCAAGATCATCAAATATGTCATAAATGACATGATAGAATTTCCCTGGAATTTTTGGAGAATATTTCCTTTGTAAATATTTCAAAAGCTTGAAATATCCAAAAAGGGTTTTGGAAGGATTTGCCCAATATTTTGAACATGACCATGTGTTGAAACTCTTATATATGGACAATATATGTCCTATGAGTCTCCCTGAATTTTGGCAAATATTTCTGAAATAGTTAAATAATTTTTCCCTATTAAAGACCATTTCTGGCCTTAAGAAAAAGCTTTTAAATAAAATATAAAAATAACTTTTAAAATTTTAATTTTATGGTTTCTGGGAGTCCTATACCTAATAGGATTCAAATATTCTTTTTGAAAGATTTTTCACACCATAAATAAGGTACTTGCAGTGCAAACCTCAATTCAGGGGTTTTTGGAAAACTAATTTTAGAAAATACCATTTGGCCAAAATATTTTTATAAGAAAAATTCTATACTGGTCTATACACATGGCATGATCATTGGGAAAAGGTTTTCAGTCAAGGAGATGAAGTATAACAGTTGGAGGATTTATTTGATTTTTAGAGCACTAGCAAACAGCAGACAAAAGTCAAATCAAGCAAAGTCAAAAACACTCAAAAGTTTTTGCAAATCCACATTTTTAATATGATAATTAGCTCAAGCAAAGTGGCAAGAAAATCAGGGTGTGACAGTGTGCTAGCTACGATCCAGGGATAGCACAGTAAGCACAGAGACTTGGATTTTGCCAAATCCGGGTCGTGACAAAATGGTATCAGAGCATACGTTGACTGTAGGACGTGACCCTAGAAAATGGCTTAGAAATAGGAAGACCTTGATAGGAACAACTTAAATTTCCAGTAGTAATAATAGCTTTCTCGTACCCTCTTCGTTTCTTTACTAAGTTTTCTTCTGCATTCAAAAACTTAGATGACCAACCTTCCAAACTCCAGTGACCTTGGTAAAGAAGAACCGAAGACACTCAAGACTAAGATGGCTAGGAAGAATTTGAATATTACCATTGTCATGGAATATCCCACATGATTCAAATAGTTTACAAGCCCACCATGAGAGTTGTGAAATAAACGAAAGAGTGCGTGTAGTGTACCCGACCATGAAAAGTCATGTGGACGAGGGTGCCATAGGAATTGTTTGAATGAAATCTGTGAGTGAAATTTGGATTTTTGTTGGAGTTCTTCGCCATTGATTTGATTTTTGTTGTCATTTGAGTTGTGTTAATTTGTTTTTGAAAAAAAAACTTGCGTTATTAGGATACAAACTCCGTAGGTTGTATTATTTATTGAACCTCGAGAGGTTTTAATTACGGAAGATGTAATAGAAGACCTTTCTACGGGTGAAACGTCATGCACTGAAGACTTTCAAGAACCGAAGAAATGAAGAACCTACGACGAAACCGTAGAAAACGAGTATTATAAACATTAAGATATGAGTTGTTTATTGATTGTTGTGTGCGTATCCATCTCTCTTTCTCTAAACTCTATCCTCTTCTCTGTCCAAACCTTACACCCAAAGATGGAAGGAATTATTTTGATGGGACAAGTGACACATTCAGAAGTATAAGAGTGGATTCAGGATATAGAAATAATTGAAGACATCAAAGGAAATCCAACGGAGAAGATGGATTATGCTTCCCAGTATTTCATCTGAGAGACCGACACATGGTGTAAGAGGCTTATAACCGTCGATGAATTCCAAGGGCAATTACTTGGAAAGAATTAAAGAAGTTTCAAACTCAATCTCATATTGCCATACATGATCTAGAGAAACCAAGTGAAGATGCGAGGAAATTTTACGGTTGCAAGTTTTACCGTGACTTGAGTAGGATTAACGCCACCCAAAGACGTTTTATTAGCTTTGCAGGTGAAGACCTCTTAAAGAGGAGCGAGAAAGACCGAGTGTTAGAATACGTGATTCACCTGTCTACATATGAAGTAGTGATTTGAGTACGGGATGGATTGGCCCCCATACCGGAGACTCTTATTAGATACTTCTATATGTTTGATTTTTAAATCGGAGAGACTTGAAACCCTAGTAGAGTGTCGTTGGGACAAGCCTAAAACCATAGAATGGTAAGACAAATTACCCCTGTAGATAGGCAACCATGCCTAATGTAGATTGGACGGTGAGGAAGAAACATGAAGATCTTCAAGGAGCTCCGCCAGAAGATAATTCATGGACCCCCATGAGAGCCTCAATAGGTTGTTCTGAAATTTATGGATTTTGAGGAAGACTTTTCATCGAGGAAAAGCCCAGTTCTAAAAGCTCGATGAAGAAGGCCCAGTTCAAAACCACAGAAGCTCAATGAAGAACCATCAGGGAATGAAGAACTTGCGAAAAACCCTACAAGTTTGTTCTTAAGGGTGGTAGCACCCGAACAACCTCGAAGGATAATTGGGTCATACGACAAATCACGAGAGACTCCAGAGTGGTGCAAGAAGCCTATTGAAGAACATGAATACAAGGAATTACATTAATAGAAGACATTTCTCTCAAGACATGAGGGAAAATGATAAAGTGCAAACCTGTAGATGATATGACCAAACCCTGAGGAAGTAACCCAAGGAACCAAACCCTAACCTATTTCTTGCTAGCCTCTGCAAATCTCGAGGACGAGATTTCTTTTAAGGTTGATAGTTTGTAGCATCCCAAAATTTTCCAAATTTTGGAATGTTAATAAATAAGTAATATTGACTGAATTGCTTTGATTTTCTAGAGAAATTAAAACTTTTTTAGTCCTTGTTTAAAACCTTTTCAAACCATGTTATAAAAGTTGGATAATCTTTTATCCAATAAATAATCTTGGTTGAAAAGTTTATTCCAAAATTCAAAAACAAGAATTCTCCTTCTTTTGAAATATTTGAAACTACATTCAAAATTACGGAGTGAGAATAAAATGAGTTTCTCGGATATGGTGGACAAATGTTTCATAAGGGATCAAACTAAATACTAGTAGTTCTTTGAGATTTGGAGGTTCTCTATGAAGTTGACACTTATTTTCATTTACTAATTATTTTATTCCTACCAAATATGAGAGGAGATAATATGACGTCTCCAAAACTATTATTGAAAGTATTTAATATTTCTTCTTTGTAATTTTTGGCATTCATAAGATCCTAAGGGCTATGTTGGTAAAATTATGAAGCCCATAGTGCATTATCGAAACATGTACGTACACAAAATTATTTCTTATTTATTTATGAAACCACTTTTCCTAGGCTAGAAATAATCAAAGAGAATATGTGAACATTTTTTCCTCAGATCCAAATAATAATTCTGAGAAAGCGAACAATTTATTCATTGATTATCCAGTCTAATATTGTTATTAGTTATGCTTTCTCTCTGTCAGCCTATCTAGCCCATCTATATCTTCCATTGTTTTTTTCCTTTGCTCTTGGGCCAAATTTCTCACTAAGGCCCATATCAGGCACTGGCGTTCTTCTTCTTCCTCTGTTCGTTCATTCAGCCAAGAACAGAAGCCCGAGCCATGCCTAGCGCCGGAACATGGCATCCGTCCAGACCTCCCTGACATGTTTACTTCCTCAAACCCGCAGCCGGAACATGGCATCTGCGAGTACGTGACCAATCGGAGTTTGGCCCAACTCCGGCGGCTTCCTGCCACTGCCATGAAACGAGGACGAGGCCTGGACCTTGTCCACACAACTCCCCTCGACATCCTCCACGACGTTTGTCCATTTGTTGCAGCCATAGAGCATCTCCTCCAACTCCGGCGGGACTCCGGCGAGACTCCGGTGAGCACCCAGCCACTTAACTTCTCAAATGTGTTCTTATAGGAAGAGGTATCAGCCAATCAGAAGAAGACACGTGGCAGCTCATATCAAATCCCGTAACCCTTTTTCAGAAAAATAGCCCAACTTTGGAAATTCGTATCTCCCAAACCGTATGCCCGATTTCGACAAATTTTATATCCCCGGATTCCTTGGAGCATCTAGTTTATTATAAAATTTTGAAATCTCAATTTTGAGCAAATTAAAATTTGGTTCTGATTTAAATAAGAATTGATGTAATTTTGCTATATCTTGTAATCTAGATATCATATGGAAATGTTCCAATTACCAAAGTTGGTCCCTAGAACCATACCCTTCTGTTAGAACTCAATTCTTAATTTTTGAACAATGTTTTGGTTCCTGTTTTGACCACTAGACATGAATTTGACCTCCCTTAGTTATAATTTAACCACTTGATCCAATTAAATTCTATTCTTATATAAATCTTCTTACAAGATCCCTAGAGGACCTCTCTGGTCATATGTTGCCACCACAAAAATTTGGAGTTATAAATTAATAAATTAGTTTAATAACATGAACTATACATAAGAACCGAACAAATTGCGTAAACTCGAATCATATGGATATTCTTGCTAGGGTTGTTTGGCATGACTTGTGTGTTGGATGGTTTTAATTGAGCACTTTTTATATGGATGCTTGATGTGTGGAGTGTCTTACTTAAGTAACTTTATTGCGTTAGATCGCGACGAGTGCGACGGTGAATTCTACGCGGAGGTAGAACTGTGTTACCGAGAATTCAAATGCAAGTTGCAATTTGATCATGCCCTGGCCTATATTTTTATATTATGCATAACTCTTTACATTTAATACTATGCATGTTTTACAAAAGTTTTGTAAAGTATTATTACTAGCTAGACACTTAGCTTCAAGACTTACTACCATTCTTGGTCGCGCTTGCATAAATGGGTGGGTTGAAAATCAAACTAGTTTTAAACAAATAAACTTGCCATCTTTTGAGGCAACATTTTGTGAAAACTTTTGAAAAACAAAAATTATATATTATTTTATTTCTTCTCTCTGGGCGGAATGGTATTGACGGGAGCGTCTACAAGTGATTGCGCCCATCGGGGTCTTGCAGTGAATGCGCCCGACTGGGGTCTTGCACACAGGTTTTTGGTGGGGACCGCCGTCCAGGGAAATGAGATCTTCCAAGTACAGTTTGATGCAGCTTCCAGTACAGCCACATGCTACTATGGGCTCTAGCTTAGCTTAGTACTAACGGGAAACCCTTACCTCAGGACCGCCATTGGAGAGGGGCTTTCATTGCCTAAGTTGCGGGCGGCTTGGTCAGGTATAGGGGGCTGTTACGGAAAGGCTTTGTCACAATCTTCTCCTAGTCATACACCCAAGTGTGTAATGGTAAACGGGGTTGGTTGTGTCATGTGGGGAACGTGTACGACCTCTGTAGAGGGTTTAACCTAATCGATTAGCCGTGCCCCCGGTTACGGGCAATTTTGAGCAACTGAAGACTTGGACTGAAGAAGAATCTCCCCTCTCTTTTCTAAACATCTGTTTTAAGGGTTGGTTGAGGATTGAGCACAATGATTGTGTTTCACTTCAACTATATAAATGTTTTACTAAAATCGGAGAATGAACTTTGGTGCGTATATCCAAAGTCTCACTCCTACCTTTTATACTAAAGTTATTTATTTCAAAAGAAGTTTGCAAAATTTAGTATAGGACAAAATTGGCTTTACGCAAAAGAAACCTCCACCAATATTTACCATGCATATATACATATTCTGTTAAACTTTTCTTTGCAACTTGCGAGTACATTCCACGTACTCATCTGCACCTGTCATGTGTAGATCCTGACAGATTAAGAGACAATAGGGTTATGGTCTACACTCAACGAGCCCAGTGGCGTTGATGGAGCCCTAACTTAGCGACTACGTATTATTCCGCTGTATGATGTGCCAGCATCGAGCTATGCCTATGGTATGTATTTGCTTAATTCTGGATCTACCGTTGTAGTAAAATGATGTATGTTTTACTGATATTCATTCTTGTTACTGTGTGTGCTAGCTACGATCCAGGGATAGCACAGTAAGCACAGAGACTTGGATTTTGCCAAATCCGGGTCGTGACAAAATACAATCAATCAAATAGCAATTATCATAATTGAATCCCTTGAAATCCAAAGTATTGGGTTCATCACTATGCAAAGTTTTAATCTCTTCACTCCCACTTTTAACAATTTTAGCATCGAGATCTAGAAACTCCGAATCATTGGGACACCTTAAAGCAGAATCATCTCCAATCCTATCTTCATCAAGACTTATAGTAGAAAACAAGGATCTAATAGGAGACACATCAATAACTTTCAGATCTTCATCTTTATTTTCATGATAACTAGAAGAACACGCTTTAATATAATCCTCTCTTTTAGCACGCATCCTAGCGGTTCTTTGTTTGCATTCATCAATGGAAATTCTCATGGCTTTGAGAGACTCATTGATATCATGCTTAGGTGGGATAGATCTAAGTTTCAAAGAATCGACATCAAGAGTAATCATATCCACACTTGTAGCCAGTTCATCAATCTTAAGCAGTTTCTCTTCAAGCATAGCATTGAAATTCTTTTGCGAGATCATAAACTCCTTAACACTAGTTTCAAAGTGAGAAGGCATCTTTCCATAAGAGTTGTTGTAGGAATTACCATAATTATTAGAGGAATTTCTAGGAAAAGGCCTAGAATTAAAATTCCATCTATAAGCATTGTTACCAAAATTATTCCTACCAACAAAATTCACATCCAAAGATTCATTGTTATATTCAATCAAAGTGGACGAAGGCATATCATTAGGATCAGAAGAAGCACTCTTAGCAGCAAATAATTTCATAAGTTCATCCATCTTTCCACTCAAGACACTAATTTCTTCAATAGCATGCACTCTTTTACTAGTAGATCTTTCGTTGTGCCATTGAGAATAATTAACCATAATATTATCTAGGAGTTTGGTAGCTTCTCCTAAGGTAGTTTCCATGAAAGTGCCTCCCGCGACCGAGTCTAAAGGATTTCTAGAAGCAAAATTCAAGCGAGCATAAAAGTTCTAAATAATCATCCATAGATTCAAACCATGTGTAGGGAAATTACGTATCATTAATTTCATTCTCTCCCATTCTTGTGCAACATGCTCATGATCTAGTTGCTTAAAATTCATAATATCGTTTCTAAGAGAGATGATCTTAGCAGGAGGGAAGTACTTAGAGATAAAAGCATCTTTGCACTTATTCCACGAATCAATACTATTTCTAGGCAAAGAGGAAAACCAAGTTTTAGCACGATCTCTAAGCGAAAACAAAAATAACTTCAATTTAACAATATCGTTATCCATATCCCTTTTCTTTTGCATATCACACAAATCAACAAAGTTGTTCAGATGGGTAGCGGCATCTTCACTAGGAAGGCCGGAGAATTGATCTTTCATGACAAGATTCAACAAAGCAGCATTGATCTCACAAGATTCAGCATCCCATTGTTAGAGTTTGGAGTAAAATGAAGCATCCTCGTGCGTTTGGATTTTCGGCCGTCGGATTGGGTGTCCAAACGAGTTCTGGCCGTTGGATTGCGAGATGGATTGATCTGTACCGTCGGATCTCGTCGGATCTCAGAAGAAATGATATTGGCCGTCGGATCGAGGCTGGGCATCCCATCGCCTGTAAATTTGGTGGCCCGCCGAGGGCATTTTGGTCTTTTTACGTGCAAGGGTATATATTGCAACCGCTCCCGTGGAGAAACCCTCGCCGCCGCCTCCCATCCCACTCGCCTCCCCCTTCTCGTCGCCCCCTCCTTCTCCTTCCATCGCCGCCCCCT
>LR738711.1:125407333-125431294 GCA_902687465.1 Secale cereale
CACCCCTCCTCCAATGGCGCTCCCTCCCTGGCTCGAGCCCTAGGGCCGCTGCCGCCTGGCTCCACCTAAGGCTGCGGTCGCTGTTGGCAGCACCTTCGCCCGTCTTTGCCTACGCTACCGCCGCCTTTGGTGGCCATCGGCCCCTCCGCCCCACCCACGGTGAGCATCGGCCCCCCTCTCTATTTTTTTCATGTATAGATTTAGGAATTGATAGATTGGTGGATGGATGGTTAGATCGATGGATGTGTGCTTCAGAATCTGGCAAAGCACCTTTTGTTGTATACATATGCAAATATCAAAGTTCATTTTGTTGCATTGTGGGGAGAGATATGAAACTGCAGGTGTAATGTGATTTTATTATTTTGTGTACTTGTACTTACTGTAATTGTTGCCCTTTTTCAGGAAATGACAGTGACTCCACAGGGACTAGAGATTTGAGCAGCCACTACAGCAGATCAATGTCTAATGTAAGTTCAAGTACTCCTTTCCACATATCATGTGGGTGTATGTTGCTTAATTTTTGTTATTCTTGGCGCATATAGCAGTTCGGAGTTTGACTAGGAACTTTACATCCATATTGCAGTTTCTATGCTCATTGTGAAATGTTGTTGCTTAATTCATATTGCAGATCAATGTCTAAACGTATGTTTAAGTAGTCCTTTCCACCTATCGTGTCAGTGTACATTGCTTAATTTTTGTTATTCTTGGGGCTGATAGCAGTTCGGAGTTTGATAAAAAGAATCATTACCTTTATCGTCCATCTATGAATATTTGATGATGATAACTGTATTAGTAGTTGATTAGGAGCTTTACATCCATATTGCAGTTTGTATGCTCATTGTGAATTGTTGTTGTTTAAGTTATTTTTCCTGGTGCCATGATATGGATATCTCCACTAGCAATCCAGAGTTTGATGAATTGCCGCATTTATTACATCTTAATACTTGTGCATGAAAAAAATAGTAATTTGGACTCACCATGCAGGAGGATGCAGCAACTGCCTCATAGAGAAGGCTCAAACTTATGCTCACAAGGCCAAAGGAACCTGAGTTTCAGACTACCCATAGGGTCCGAGCTGTCAGAATGAAAATCTCTTCAGAACTAGAGGAGGAAATGTTGGCCAAGATCCCAAAGTTCGGAGCATGGCCATTTAACAAAAAGGTGGATAGGTTTCCTGCGTTTCTGTTTAACTAAATGGATTGCACGCTTCAGGGCATGAAGCCTAACTAATTTCTTGCTTCTGCTTTTAGATAGCTGAAGCTCCGTCTTTCCCTCCTCTCCCAAGGATAGCTCCACAGCTTCCTGATTTCAATGTATGTATTTTACTATCATAACAAATTCACCGAGTAACCGTCCACAAATTAAGTCATGCATTTGCATTGAATACAAGAGTTTCACCTTAAAACAATGGAAAGAGTGTCTCGACATGCTGACACATGTTCAGAAGCTTCTTCTATAGGAACTATGCGGGTAAGCATACTAGCACCTATTTTTGCCATGTTATGATGTTCATTGTGGCAGTTGCTGAATGTTAAATACATCTTGTAGAGTCAGGGTAGTAAGCCACTTAAACTGACTGAAGCGAAACCCCTACAACTTGAGACAGCACTGCGCGTATAAGGCCATCGAGGTACATTTATTGAGAAAACAATAATCACTTTTACTGTGTTGCAACCTTGTAGATTCGACTTTAACATCATCAGCTTTAACAGGGTGAAAAGTACTAGGAACTGGAACTAGAAGAATTGGAGAAAGCCCCCAAGTTCAAGGCCAAGCCACTGAACAAAAAGGTCTTGGTACATTTCAAGCTTATATACATTCAACTATATAATGCTTCGGAAAATTAGTCTGAACACAATTCCATGCAGATTCTTGAGCGGAAGGGCGGTATTGGTGTTTTTGCCCATCCGAAGGCCCACGCAACAAAGCCCAAGGAGTTCCATTTTTGTACTGACGAGCTATTGGCACCTCCTGCAGTTGCGGATCTTCTCGATAAGGTGTGTGCTGAAGTAAAGCTAATATTGCTGTCAGCAACCTTTTCACCTTTTTAAATCTGTTGTCCCACTTTTGCAGCTTTCTCTGTACTCTGAATCTTCTTCCTACAATGACAAGAGAAATATGCCGAGACTGACGATACCCAAACCTTTCAACCTACATACAGATGTATGTGATATGTGTTTATACTTTCTTGCCGATATTTGCTGTAAGCGAATAACACTGGACCCATGTATGTTTATAAGAAAGATGGCATGACAAGGAGAGACAACTAGAGGCACAACTGTTGCATAGGAAGCTAGAGGAAAAGAAGGCCCGGAAATTCAAGGCTAATCCCTATCCTTATTCCACAGACTATCCAGTGGTACGTGCAAGGTGATAGATATACGTTGAACATATCCTGGTTGCAGGCCATCTCTTAACATACATACGCCCACATTTTGCGCTCAGGTGCCACCGAAGCCTGAACCAAAGCCATGCACGAGGCCAGAAGGCTTTCAGCTGGAGAGCTTGGTGAGACTTGAGGTGGAGTAGCAAAAGCTAATGGAAGAAAGAGAGAGGATCTCGAGGGAAGAGGCTCAGAGGAGAATTGTCAGGGCACAGCCGATACTAAAAGAGTAAGTAGCATACCACCTTTTCTTACATGGTTACATGGTTCCTTAGCTCTCAAGATTGTTTACCCCTTCTACTGTTAGTTATCAATTTATCATGCTTTCTTTTGTTAACTAAATTGCAATACCACCTTTAACAAGAAAACTGATATGTTTTCTGTGTGGTGAGAAAACACAAGTCTGTTTTCTTTGCAGGATATAGAAGTAATAATCTGTTTCTTAGATAGGTGCTAGGTTCACTGAAAAATTGGTGATTAATGCTCTTGCCTCTACAGTGGGACATCAAAGTGGGTCAATTTGTAGTAATGGGTACCAATGCCTCCTTGTACTAAAATCTGCTAATTTGGCGCATAGTCTAGAAAATAGCACACATGAATTGAATTCTCATTAATAGTTGTGGTTAGTCGTTTACTGTACTCTTGGTAAGTTAGCCCTTGCCGAAAATAGACGCGGTCACCGGATTTGGTTAGTTAGTACTACCTCTGTATGAAAATATAAGACTTTTTTTACAGTTCAATTTTTGTATTGCAATTATGCAGAGAGATGGAATTGTTCGGACTCCAGTGCCACCTTCACCAATCAACGGCATGCCAAGACACTGTAGAGGTACCTTCTATTTGTTTGTTTTTACTCATCTTATATGGTTTGTTGGTTTCAAACTGTTTGGTATTGATTCTTTAGGAATCTCTTGAATCACCTGATAATGAATCAAAATCAGCACTCACAACTAGAATGTTGATAGGTACCTAACCTTTAAAATGTATGATGCAACCAAGATATTATATTTGCGTGTCATTCTTATGTTGTTATTAATACCTGATCGTTGCAAATGCAATACCTCAAGTTCCTGGATAAACAAACAGCAAGTGTTGAATCCCGTCCAGTCCGTCGCAGGTCGATAGCCACACTAACAAGGTAGTGATTTTTATTGGCAACCATGAGCCTAACCGCACACAGTCAATTGTTTTCTATAGCTAATACAAAATGGTAACACACAAGTGGTGAAAATGCAAGCAGACTGAAGGCAAAAGCATACCATTTGCAGTCATCTGTTTTACCCAAAGAGAGAATTTTTTTAGCATTTACACTCCTATGTAATATAGCTTTACATTCCTTAGCAGGCCCCTGGAAGCATTCCTTAATAATGTCCACCCAGTTAATTATTTTGCAGGATCAATATATCTAAACAATCCTTTTTATAAATATGTACCCCCTCAGTTCCAAAATAGATGACTCCACTTTATACTAACTTTAGCACAAAGTTGGGTCATCTATTTTGGAACGGAGGGAGTATTTGATTTATCATTGTCGTTTGACGACTTGGTGCAGCATCGATGCTTCTAGGATGAAGAATGAATACATGTCATTTAGAGATAACTGTGGGCAATGGAATGTTGATGGGCCCTTCTCGCACCTTACTCAATATAGATGCTTAGTTCTTCATGGGCATTGTCTCTAATGTTTTTCATAATATATTTTGTCTTAGAGATAAATACTCCGTGCCGCCTATCACACAGTTTTTTGTCATCCGGGCAAACCCTGTTTTCCATTAATTTCTTGATGTATGGTTAACATGTAGTCTTCTAGACGAATATGGATTTAGGCTGTGTGGTTCCATAGTATGCATTGCCCTCCCTCTAAGCATGAATATATAAACATGCATGATGTATATTGCTCAGTCATGTTTTCCCCCTTTATATTTCCAAGATATATACATATGTATTGCATTAGAATATAACTACTACTTTTGTACTATTATTATTCTTCCTGGTCAATGTGGCGGAACACCTTGTATATCAAATATCTTCAGGTTTCAGGATTTAAATGTCCTTTGTTTTGTGTACCAGGTGGTTACCTAAGTTTTTTTGCTTATTATGTTAGATCATGAACAAATTAAGACATATATATTAATTTAGCAATTGATAGCATTTCTTCTCATATTGTTGATTCTCTTACAGATCCACCACCTCAAATGGTACCTGTGGGAGATCACTGGCGATGGGGTTGTGCTTGCTGGGGTGGAGTTATAACTACCTAGGGATGGTGTGTCCTTACTACAAGATAGAAGGTTCTTTTGGTATGATGGTTGCCAAGGGGGGCTCGCTGCATCTAAGCATGCTACTTTAGAAGCCATAAGGTTCTTACAAGGGATGTATGGGTTTGTCACTAAAGAATATAATTCCAAATGCATGCTTGCCTATACTAATTCAATGGCGTCTACAATTAGCCTTTCTTTATACTCGTGGCTTTTGGCGTCTGTGCATTTAAATTAGTTAGCTCTTACTATGTTGCTTTGTAATGCTTGCTATTCATTGCCTTTATTAAGTTTGGCTCTCTAATAGTAAACAAAAAGTATCGCTTAATGAAATATGGGGTTTCCCTATGTCTCTTATGGTCTATACCCATGTACTCAGATGATGAAGTGCATGATCCAGTCTACAGTGGGCATTCTAATGAAGATTCAGTTGATGACTATCATCCAGCCTACAGTGTCTGATTGCCATGTGAAGTTGTATATGTATAGCTTCACCATTACGACTTGGTTCTGCGGCTGTTGTGTTTAGTCTCCTAAGATGGCTGAATAACGTGCGAAGCTCTTTGTTGATAGCTTCGCCTTAGAAATCATTTTCCTTTTTGAAATGCGCTATGGTCATGTATAAGTATGAAATCCAAGTTGATGTGTTGAGACAATCTTATTTATCTATGTTGCATCTTTGCTTTGTCCCACTGTGGTTCTTCCTTTATATGGCCTATGCTCTGTTCTCTTTCATACACTCTGGTTCATCGTGATGTGGCCCAGCTATTCATGACCTGTTCAATTATTTATTTATACCTTCTCTACATGGCTGATGTTTTCTTTATGATGTGCTTTCTTGAATAGCTCTCTCCACGAAGTCTCTCATGAAGGAGTACCAATCTATATGAACTTTTTTGTGTTTGTGGTTTTTTTATACTTGAAATGCTTCTGTGGTTGTATATAGATATACCCGGTAGCTTGCTATCGGGGTGCGGCAAGCCACATTTCCTATCTATCAGGTAATAGGAGCAATCGGAGTGCTAATAAAATCATTATTGTTGGTATTGGAGAAGTCACGCAATTTGGTATTGTTCTGAGCCATAGTGACAAGCAAGCAATCCAACACACACAAGCAAACAAGAAGCAAGCTAACGATAATAACATGGCAGAAGAAGGGCAAATAAAACGGCAAGGGTGAAGTGGGGGAGAGGAAAACGAGAGGTAAATAAATGTAATGCGAAGGATAAGGGTTTGTGATAGGTACTTGGTATATGACTTTTGCGTAAGCCTCCCCGGCAACGGCGCCAGAAATTCTTCTCACTACTTCTCGAGATTGTGTTGTATTCCCTCAAAGAGGAAAGGGAGATGCATCAAGTAACGTAAGTATTTCCCTCAGTTTTTGAGAACCAATGTATCAATCTAGTAGGAGACCACGCGCGAGTCCCTTGCACCTGCACAAACAAATAAGAACTTCGCAGCCAACGCGATAAGGGGTTGTCAATCCCTTTATGGTCACTTACGAAAGTGAGATCTGATAGAGATGATAGTTTATATTTTTGGTATTTTTTTTTATAAGAACATAAAGTATAAGCAGAAAAACTAAAGTAGATGTAGATTGATATGTTGAGAATATACCAGGGCCATAGTTTTCTCTAGTGGCTTCTCTCATGATAGCGATATTCTACGGCGGGTAAACAAATTACTGTCGAGCAATTGATAGAAAAGCGAATAATTATGAGACTACCTAGGCATGATCATTGTATATAGGCATCACGTCCGAGACAAGTAGACCGAAACGATTCTGGATCTACTACTATTACTCCACACATCGACTGCTATCCAGCATGCATCTAGTGTATTGAGTTCGTAAGAACAGAGTAACGTCTTAAGCAAGATGACATGATGTAGAGGGATAAACTCAAGCAATATGATATAAACCCCATCTTTTTATCCTTGATGGAAACAATACAATATGTGCCTTGCTGCCCCTACTGTCACTGGGAAAGGACACCGCGAGATTTAACCCAAAGCCAAGAACTTCTCCCATTGCAAGAACTATAGATCTAGTAGGCCAAACCAAACCAATAATTCGAAGAGACTTGCAAGGACATAAAGAGTTTAGAGAAGAACCAAATATTTCTCATAGATAATCATGATCATAAACTCACAATTCATCGGATCTCGACAAACACCGCAAAAAGAGATTACATTGAATAGATCTCCTCGAAGACCGAGGAGAACTTTGTATTGAGATCCAGAGAGAGAGAAGAAGCCATCTAGATACTAGCTATGGACCTGGAGGTCTGTGATAAACTACTCAAAACTCATGGTGAGGGCGATGATGATGATGTAGAAGCACTCCGTGATGGATGTCCCCTCCGGCGGAGCTCCGGAACAGGCTCCAAGATGCGGTCTCACAGGAACAGAAGGTTACTGCGGTGTAATTAGGGTTTTCTCTCTGTTGCTGATGGTTTCGGGGTACGTAGACTTATATATGAGGAAGGAGGATACCGGGAGACGCTCAAGGGGCCCACGAGGCACGGGGCGCGCCCTGGGAAGGGGGGCGCGCCCCCCACCCTCGTGGGCACCTCGTGGCTCCCTTCCGTGGTTCTCAAGTCTCCTGTGCATGATTTTCTGCAAAAATATCTCTCCCGAAGGTTACATTCCGTTTGGACTCCGTTTGATATTCCTTTTCTGCAAAACCCCAAAACAGGAAAAAAGCAGCAATCTGGACTGGGCCTTTGGGTTAGTAGGTTAGTCCCAAAAATGATATAAAAGTGTATGACAAAGCCCATTAAACATCCAAGACATCATAAATAATAGCATGGAACAATAAAAAATTATAGATACATTGGAGACGTATCATCGGTCTGCTTCCTCGCCGTTAGCATATCGACCTGCTATTTCCATCATCCGAGCCAGAGACATGTCTCCTGTCCGAGCGAATGTCAGGTTAAGCTCTCTGTACCGAACACCCTCCTTGAAGGTGAAGGAAATATGCCCTAGAGGCAATAATAAAGATGTTATTTGTATTTCCTTATATCATGATAAATGTCTTTTATTCATGCTAGAATTGTATTAACCGGAAACTTAGTACATGTGTGGATACATAGACAAAACAGTACGTCCCTAGTATGCCTCTACTAGACTAGCTCATTGATCAAAGATGGTTATGTTTCCTAGCCATAGACATGAGTTGTCATTTGATAAACGGGATCACATCATTAGGAGAATGATGTGATGGACAAGACCCATCCATTAGCATAGCACTATGATCGTTTTGTTTTACTGATATTGCTTTCTTCATGACTTATACATGTTCCTATGACTATGAGATTATGCAACTCCCGAATACCGTAGGAACACCTTGTGTGCTATCAAACGTCACAACATAACTGGGTGATCATAAAGATGCTCTACAGGTGTCTCCGAAAGTATTCGTGGTGTTGGCATAGATCAAGATTAGGATTTGTCACTCCGAGTGTCGGAGACGTATCTCTGGGCCATCTCGGTAACACACATCACAATAAGCCTTGCAAGCAAAAGACTAATGAGTTAGTCACGAGATGATGTGTTACGGAACGAGTAAAGAGACTTGCCAGTAACGAGATTGAACTAGGTATAGAGATACCGACGATCGAATCTCGGGCAAGTAACATACCGATGACAAAAGGAACAACGTATGTTGTTATGCGGTTTTGACCGATAAAAGATCTTCGTAGGATATGTAGGAGCCAATATGAACATCCAGGTTCCGCTATTGGTTATTGGCCGGAGATGAGTCTCGGTCATGTCTATATAGTTCTCGAACCCGTAGGGTCCGCACGCTTAACGTTTGATGACGATCGGTATTATGAGTTTATGAGTTTTGATGTACCGAAGGTAGTTTGGAGTCCCGGATGAGATCACGGACATGACGAGGAGTCTCGGAATGTCCGAGACATAAAGATTGATATATTGGACGACTATATTCGGACACCGGAAGTGTTCCGGAAAAGTTTCGGATTTAACGGGATTGCCGGAGGGGGTTACCGGAACCCCCTACGAAGGGGGATGGTCCATAGTGGGCCTTAAGGGAAAGAGAGAGGCAGCCCATAGGGCTGGCCGGCGCCCCACCTAGGGTTCCTAGTTGGACTAGGATTAGGGGGGCGCCACCTCTCCCTCTTTTCCTTTCCCTCTCTTCCTTCTTTGGTGATTCCTACTATGAATAGGATTGCAATCCTATTCCTAGTAGGATTGCACCTCTAGCCGCACCAAACAAGGGCCGGCCGGCCTCCCCCTTGCTCCTTTATATACGGGGGCAGGGGGGCACCCAAAGACACACAAGTTGAATTGTTCCAGCCGTGTGCGGTGCCCCCCTCCACAGAAACACACCTCGGTCATACCGTCGCGGTGCTTAGGCGAAGCCCTGCGCCGGTGAATACATCATATCCGTCACCACGCCGTCGTGCTGACGTAACTCTCCCGTGAAGCTCAACTGGATCAAGAGCTCGTGGGACGTCATCAAGCTGAACTTGTGCTGAACGCGGAGGTGCCGTACGTTCGGTGCTTGATCGGTTGAATCGTGAAGAAGTTCGACTACATCAACCGCGTCCCTTGACGCTTCCGCTCCCGGTCTACAAGGGTACATAGACACACTCTTCCCTCTCGTTGCTATGCATCTGGTAGATAGATCTTGCGTGATCGTAGGAAAATTTTAAAATACTACGTTCCCCAACAGTGGTATCAGAGCCAGGTCTATGCGTAGATGATATGCACGAGCAGAACACAATGAGTTGTGGGCGATACTAGTCATACTGCTTACCAGCATGTCATACTTTGCTTCGACGGTATTGTGAGATGAAGCGGCCCGGACCGACATTACGCGTACGCTTACGCGAGACTGGTTTCACCGTTACGAGCACTCGTTGCTTAAAGGTGAATGGCGGGTGTCTGTCTCTCTCACTTTAGCTGAATCAAGTGTGGCTACGCCCGGTCCTTGTGAAGGCTAAAACAACACATACTTGACGAAATATCGTTGTGGTTTTGTATGCGTAGGTAAGAACGGTTCTTGCTAAGCCCGTAGCAGCCACGTAAAACATGCAACAACAAAGTAGAGGACGTCTAACTTGTTTTTGCAGGGCATGTTGTGATGTGACATGGTCAAGACATGATGAGTTATACGGTTTTGTATGAGATGATCATGTTTTGTAAAGTTATCGGCAACTGGCAGGAGCCATATGGTTGTCACTTTATTGTATGAAATGCAA
The DNA here is from genome assembly GCA_902687465.1 of Secale cereale. NCBI lineage: Eukaryota > Viridiplantae > Streptophyta > Magnoliopsida > Poales > Poaceae > Secale > Secale cereale. The sequence continues at coordinate 125,417,206 of LR738711.1, forward strand.
TTGCCATGTAATTGCTTTACTTTATCACTAAGCGGTAGCGATAGTCGTAGAAGCAATAGTTGGCGAGACGACAACGATGCTACGATGGAGATCAAGGTGTCGCGCCGGTGACGAAGGTGATCATGACGGTGCTTTGGAGATGGAGATCAAAAGCACAAGATGATGATGGCCATATCATGTCACATATTTTGATTGCATGTGATGTTTATCTTATTATGCTTCTTATTTTGCTTAGAACGACGGTAGCATTATAAGATGATCCCTTACTAAATTTCAAGGTATAAGTGTTCTCCCTGAGTATGCACCGTTGCGAAAGTTCGTCGTGCCGAGACACCACGTGATGATCGGGTGTGATAAGCTCTACGTTCAAATACAACGGGTGTAAGCCAGTTTTGCACACGCAGAATACTCGGGTTAAACTTGACGAGCCTAGCATATGCAGATATGGCCTCGGAACACTGGAGACCGAAAGGTCGAGCGTGAATCATATAGTAGATATGATCAACATAAGATGTTCACCATTGAAACTACTCCATCTCACGTGATGATCGGACATGGGTTAGTTGATTTGGATCACGTGATCATTTAGATGACCGGAGGGATGTCTATCTAAGTGGGAGTTCTTTAATTAATATGATTAAATTGAACTTTAATTTATCATGAACTTAGTCCTGATAGTTTTTGCATATCTATGTTTTTGTAGATCAATGGCCCAAGCTACCGTTCCTTTGAATTTTAATGCATTCCTAGAGAAAGCTAAGTTGAAAGATGATGGTAGCAATTACATGGACTGGGTCCGTAACCTGAGGATTATCCTCATTGCTGCACAGAAGAATTATGTCCTTGATGCACCGCTAGGTGACAGACCTATTGCAGGAGCAGATATAGACGTTATGAACGTTTTGACAAAAGCTCGGTATGATGACTACTTGATAGTTTAAGTGCACCATGCTTTATGGCTTAGAACCGGGACTTCAAAAAGGTTTTGAACGCCACAGAGCATATAAGATGTTCCAAGAGTTGAAATTAGTATTTCATACTAATGCCCGTGTCGAGAGGTATAAGACCTTTGACAGTACTTTGCCTACAAGATGGAGGAGAATAGCTCAACCAGTGAGCATGTGCTCAGATTGTCTGGGTACTACAATTACTTGAATCAAGTGGGAGTTAATCTTCTAGATAAGATAGTAATTGACAAAGTTCTCTAGTCACTATCACCAAGTTAGTAGAACTTCGTGATGAACTATAATATGCAAGGGATGACGAAAGTAATTCCCGAGCTCTTCGTGATGCTGAAATCGGCGAAGGTAGAAATCAAAAAGGAGCATCAAGTGTTGATGGTTAACAAGACCACTTGTTTCGAGTAAAGGGCAAAGCGATAGAAGGGGAACTTCAAGAAGAATGACAAGAAAGTTGTCACTCCCGTGAATAAACCCAAATCTAAACTCAAGCCTGAAACTAAGTGCTTCTACTGCAAAGGAAATGGTCACTAGAAGTGGAACTGCCCTAGATATTTGGCGGATAAGAAGGATGGCAAAGTGAACAAAGGTATATTTGATATACAGATTATTGATGTGTATTTTACTAGTGTTCATAGCAACCCCTCGGTATTTGATACTTGTTCAGTTGCTAAAGAGTAGTAACTCGAAATGGGAGTTGCATAATGAACAAGAACTAGTTAAAGGATGAAGTGATGATGTGTATTGGAAGTAGTTCCAAGATTGATATGATCATCATCGCACACTCCCTATACTTTCGGGATTAGTGTTGAAACTAAATAAGTGTTATTTGGTGTTTGTGTTGAGCATGAATATGATTTGATCATGTTTATTGCAATACGGTTATTCATGTAAGTTAGAGAATAATTGTTGTTCTGTTTACATGAATAAAACCTTCTATGGTCATACACCCAATGAAAATGGTTTGTTGGATCTCGATCGTGTGATACACATATTCATAATATTGAAGCCAAAAGATGCAAGGTTAATAATGATAGTGCAACTTATTTGTGGCACTGCCGTTTAGGTCATATTGGTGTAAAGCACATGAAGAAACTCCATAGTGATGGACTTCTGGAATCACTTGATTATGAATCACTTGGTGCTTGCGAACCATGCCTCATGGGCAAGATGACTAAAACTCCGTTCTCCGGAACTATGGAGCGAGCAACAGAGTTGTTGGAAATCATACATACTGATGTATGCAGACCAATGAGTGTTGAAGCTCGTGGCTGGTATCGTTATTTTCTGACCTTCACTGATGATTTAAGCAGATATGGGTATATCTACTTAATGAAGCACAAGTCTGAAACATTTGAAAAGTTCAAAGAATTTCAGAGTGAAGTGGAGAATCATCGTAACAGAAAATAAGAGTTTCTACGATATGATCGTAGAGGTAAAATATTTGAGTTAGCGAGTTTGGCCTTCAGTAAAAACAATGTGAAATAGTTTCACTACTCACGCCACCTGGAACACCATAGTGTAATGGTGTGTCCGAACGTCATAACCGTACTTTATTAGATATGGTGTGATCGATGATGTCTCTTACCGATCTACCACTATCGCTTTTGGGGTTATGCATTAGAGATAGCTACATTCACGTTAAATAGGGCACCATCTAAATCCGTGGAGATGACACCGTAGGAACTGTGGTTTGATGAGAAACCTAAGCTGTCATTTCTTTAAGTTTGGGACTGCGATGCTTATGTGAAAAAGTTTCAACATGATAAGCTCGAACCCAAATCGGAGAAGTAAATCTTCATAGGATACCCAAAAGAAACTATTGGGTACACCTTCTATCACAGATCCGAAGGCAAGGTCATTGTTGCTAAGAGTGGATCCTTTCTAGAGAAGGAGTTTCTCTCGAAAGAAGTGAGTGGGAGGAAAGTAGAACTTGATGAGGTAGTTGTACCTTCTCCTGAATTGGAAAGTAGTACATCACAGAAAATTGTTCCAGTGATTCCTACACCAGTCAGTGAGGAAGTTAATGATGATGATCATGAAACTTCAGATCAAGTTTCTGCTGAACGTCGTAGATCAACCAGAGTACGTTCCGCACTAGAGTGGTACGGCAGCCCAGTTCTGGAAATCATGTTACTAGACCATGATGAACCTACGAACTATGAGGAAGCGATGATGAGCCCAGATTCCGCAAAATGGCTTGAGGCCATGAAATCTGAGATGGGATCCATGTAAGAGAACAAAGTGTGGACTTTGGTTGACTTGCCCGATGATCGGCAAGCCATCGAAAATAAATGGATCTTCAAGAGGAAGACCGACGCTGACGGTAATGTTACTGTTTACAAAGCTCGACTTGTTGCGAAAGTTTTTCGACAAGTTCAAGGTGTTGACTACGATGAGATTTTCTCACCCGTAGCGATGCTTAAGTCTGTCCGAATCATGTTAGCAATTGCCACATTTTATGAAATCTGGCAAATGGATAACAAAACTGCGTTCTTTAATGGATTTATTAAAGAAGAGTTGTATATGATGCAACCAGAAGGTTTTGTCAATCCTAAAGGTGCTAGCAAATTGTGCAAGCTCCAGCGATCCATCTATGGACTGGTGCAAGCATCTCGGAGTTGGAATATACGCTTTGATAAGTTGATCAAAGCATATATACAGACTTTAGGTGAAGCCTGTATTTACAAGAAAGTGAGTGGGAGCACTACAACCTTTCTGATGAGTATATGTGAATGACATATTGTCGATCGGAAATGATGTAGAATTTTCTGGAAAGCATAAATGAGTGTTTGAAAGGAGTTTTTCAAAGAAAGACCTCGGTGAAGCTGCTTACATATTGGGCATCAAAATCTATAGAGATAGATCAAGACGCTTGATAAGACTTTCGATGAGTACATACCTTGATAAGATTTTGAAGTAGTTCAAAATGGATCAGTCGAAGAAGGAGTTCTTGCCTGACTTGTAAGGTGTGAAGTCGAGTAAGACTCAAAGCCAGACCACGGCAGAAAAATATAGAGAGAATGAAAGTCATTCCCTATGCCTCAGCCATAGGTTCTATAAAGTATGCCATGCTGACATGTTGTATACCTTGCCATGAGTTTGACAGGGAGGTACAATAGTGATCTAGGAGTAGATCACTGGACAGCGGTCAAAATTATCCTTAGTAACTGGATGACTAAGGAAATGTTTCTCGATTATGGAGGTGATAAAGAGTTCGTCGTAAAGGGTTACGCCGATGCAAGCTTTGACACTAAATCCAGATGACTCTAAGTATCAATCTGGATGCGTATTGAAAGTGGGAGCAATTAGCTAGAGTAGCTCCATGCAGAGCATTGTAGACATAGAAATTTGCGAAATACATACGGATCTGAATGTGACAGACCCGTTGACTAAACTTCTCTCACAAGCAAAACATGATCACACCTTATTACTCTTGGGTATTAATCACATAGCGATGTGAACTAGATTGTTGACTCTAGTAAACCCTTTGGGTGTTGGTCACATGGCGATGTGAACTATGGGTGTTATTCACATAATGATGTGAACTATCGGTATTAAATCACATGGTGATGTGAGCTAGATTATTGACTCTAGTGCAAGTGGGAGACTGAAGGAAATATGCCCTAGAGGCAATAATAAAGATGTTATTTGTATTTCCTTATATCATGATAAATGTCTTTTATTCATGCTAGAATTGTATTAACCGGAAACTTAGTACATGTGTGGATACATAGACAAAACAGTACGTCCCTAGTATGCCTCTACTAGACTAGCTCATTGATCAAAGATGGTTATGTTTCCTAGCCATAGACATGAGTTGTCATTTGATCAACGGGATCACATCATTAGGAGAATGATGTGATGGACAAGACCCATCCGTTAGCATAGCACTATGATCGTTTTGTTTTACTGCTATTGCTTTCTTCATGACTTATACATGTGCCTATGACTATGAGATTATGCAACTCCCGAATACCGTAGGAACACCTTGTGTGGTATCAAACGTCACAACGTAATTGGGTGATCATAAAGATTCTCTAGAGGTGTCTCCGAAAGTATTCGTGGTGTTGGCATAGATCAAGATTAGGATTTGTCACTCCGAGTGTCGGAGAGGTATCTCTGGGCCCTCTCGGTAACACACATCACAATAAGCCTTGCAAGCAAAAGACTAATGAGTTAGTCACGAGATGGTGTGTTACGGAACGAGTAAAGAGACTTGCCAGTAACGAGATTGAACTAGGTATAGAGATACCGACGATCGAATCTCGGGCAAGTAACATACCGATGACAAAAGGAACAACGTATGTTGTTATGCGGTTTTGACCGATAAAAGATCTTCGTAGAATATGTAGGAGCCAATATGAACATCCAGGTTCCGCTATTGGTTATTGACCGGAGATGAGTCTCGGTCATGTCTACATAGTTCTCGAACCCGTAGGGTCCGCACGCTTAACATTTCATGACGATCGGTATTATGAGTTTATGAGTTTTGATGTACCGAAGGTAGTTAGGAGTCCCGGATGAGATCACGGACATGACGAGGAGTCTCGGAATGTCCGAGACATAAAGATTGATATATTGGACGACTATATTCGGACACCGGAAGTGTTCCGGAAAAGTTTTGGATTTAACGGGATTGCCGGAGGGGGTTACCGGAACCCCCTACGAAGGGGGATGGTCCATAGTGGGCCTTAAGGGAAAGAGAGAGGCAGCCCATAGGGCTGGCCGGTGCCCCACCTAGGGTTCCTAGTTGGACTAGGATTGGGGGGGGGCGCCACCTCTCCCTCTTTTCCTTTCCCTCTCTTCCTTCTTTGGTGATTCCTACTAGGAATAGGATTGCAATCCTATTCCTAGTAGGATTGCACCTCTAGCCGCACCAAACAAGGGCCGGCCGGCCTCCCCCCTTGCTCCTTTATATACAGGGGCAGGGGGCACCCAAAGACACACAAGTTGAATTGTTCCAGCCGTGTGCGGTGCCCCCCTCCACAGAAACACACCTCGGTCATACCGTCGCGGTGCTTAGGCGAAGCCCTGCGCCGGTGAATACATCATATCCGTCACCACGCCGTCGTGCTGACGAAACTCTCCCGTGAAGCTCAACTGGATCAAGAGCTCGTGGGACATCATCAAGCTGAACGTGTGCTGAACGCGGAGGTGCCGTACGTTCGGTGCTTGATCGGTTGAATCGTGAAGAAGTTCGACTACATCAACCGCGTCACTTGACGCTTCCGCTCCCGGTCTACGAGGGTACGTAGACACACTCTTCCCTCTCGTTGCTATGCATCTGGTAGATAGATCTTGCGTGATCGTAGGAAAATTTTAAAATACTACGTTCCCCAACAGAAGGTGCAGACTGCCTGATGTTCTGAAACATTCTCCACAGTGTGATGAAGAGTGATCCACGTCTGGATGTAATCTCTCAAAGTTTCATTCGTCTTGTGGATACAATGCTGCAATTCAGCTAGCCTAGCGGGTCGTTTGCAAGTGCCTTCAAAAGTCCAAACAAACACTCGGGTCAATTCTTCCCAACTGAATGTGCTACTAGGAGCCAACCGATTCAACCAAGCTCTAGCTGAGTCTTCCAGCATCAGGGGAAGGTGCTTCATGGCTACATCATCATTGCCACCACCAATCTGTGAAGACACTCGGTAATCCTCAAGAGTATTCGACTTCGACTCACTAGTGAACTTGCTTACTCCCGCTACCAACGTGAAGTTGGGAGGGATCTCAGCGGCCCTGATGGCTCTACTGAAACATTCAGGCCTAGAAACATGTACCCCGCTACCACTCGGACAATCTTTGTCCTGCCCTTCTCTGTGTGCTCAGTTTCTGTCGACCAGACCTTGCACAAGAATCGATCCTGCATCAAATCCGGGCTCTCTAGAGTCGACTGGGATCCTTCGCTCATCACCATGTGGGCGCCTATCATCGTACCGTCGGGGCGCATATGATGCGCTCCTCGGAGGTGGCATAGGCAATCGACGGCGGTCATCACGACCGAGTCGACGATCATATTGATCATAGTTCTGACCCAAATGCTGCTCTTGGTGGTGCCCAGGACCCTCACGCCGCAGGGGCGATCTTGGGTTGTGAGCCGACAGGACCGTGTCTGCCACCACAGACCTATTATGGATTCTGTTGCGCGACTGAGAGACGGCTAAGTTTTGCTCACCTGCTGCTCGAAGCAGCGCTCGAATCTGCAACAAGCCTCCTCCAGCCTCCGTTTTGGATGGCTAAATCGATTCTGCTATACGGGTTGTAGCTGTAAGATTTTGAATCGGAGTGCGGTATACTTGGGGCTCAGGAGGAAACAACTATCACTGTCGTCGACTGGATTCAGGAATCAATCGGCGGGCATGCTCGTCGAGTGAATGCTGAAGGTTCTCTAGACGCACACGCTCGGCCAAGGTGGCTTGGCGTACGGCCTCCAGGGCTCGAGCCTCAGAAGTCTCTCCCAAGATGGGGGTCTGAAGCGCTTCGATGTTACGGCGATGCAACTCCTCCCTTTGCTCCGAAGTGAGGGCCTGAGGCACGTACTCATCATGATCATACGACTGACCATCGTCGCTGCCGCCGCCACTGTCGCGAGAGTACCCAGGTGGACTGCGACAGGAGCCGACCATGAGGACCTCTGTCGTGGGGTCGTTGCTCCCGCACTCGGAAAGTGTGTCCATGGAACCAGTCGACAGATCGACCGGTCTGTAGAGGTATTCGTCGATCTTGATTGCCGCGACTTGGGGGTGGCCAACTGGCGAGCCACTGCATGCTTCACCCACCACTTGAGCTGCGGTCGACCGGACCGCTTGCGACGGCGCGCAGCGGGGAGAGCGGATGATGAAGGAGCCGACCGATACTGGGTCGACGGCTGCCGGAGAAGGACACCACAGGCACTCGCGCGAAAGTGTGCTGCCCCGCGGACGGAAAGGGCCTCAACATCGAGGGGGCCTCTTGGAGCCAGGCGGAATCGTCGGTGATGAAGATGAGCACGCCGAGTCGGATCTCGCGGCCCAAAGCCAGACCACCGCCGAAAACCATGTTGATGAAGACTGGAAAAAGTGCAACCTCACCGGAAGTCGCTAAGACACCTGCCCTACGGTGGGCGCCAACTGTCATGGTACTAAGCCTAACAGTAAGAGTAGGGGGTACGTAAGAGGAGGCAAGGTCCTAGCTACGGAGAGATTGTACACGCGAGTTTTACGAGTTCAGGCCCCTCTCGGAGGAGGTAAAAGCCCTACGTCTCGGTGCCCGAAGGCTTTCGACTGGAATATAGGTGTGTGTGTGTTACAGGGGGTGTGAACCCTTGTACCAGAGGAGGGGGTGGCTTATATAGAGTGCGCTAGGACCCCATCCATCCCCTGTTACAGAGGGTTCAATGTACATAAAGACAGGACATTACTGATAACGCCTGCTATAAAGAGCTATAAATGGCCTTTAAGACTACGGAGTGAATGCTCGACCGTTGTCATCTTGAGTGACCTTAGATCTTCTATACTCTGAGTGGTTTCTTGTAAGGTCGAGTGACTTCATCCTGGTCGAATGGAATTAAGGTATCCGAGTAAGATATTTTGTCGAGTGGATTGCATTCTTCAGTTACTTCAGTCGGTATCTTTTGTCATCCTTTGAATGTCCTTAACTCTAGTGTAGTGACCTTGGGTAGCATGTCTAGGTCAGGCCTACAACCCAACCCTAGGTCTATGGCATCGTCTAGGAGCTATGTAGCATTTCTGATATTATATGTGGATGACATATTGTTGTTTGGAAATGATGTAGAATTTATGGATAGCATAAAAGGATACTTGAATAAGATTTTTTTTTTCAAAGAAAGACCTCGGTGAAGCTGCTTACATATTGGGCATCAAGATCTATAGAGATAGATCAGGACGCTTCATAAGACTTTTGATGAGTACATACTTTGATAAGATTTTGAAGGCGTTCAAAATTGATCAGTCAAAGAAGGAGTTCTTACCTTAGTTGTAAGGGCTGAAGTTGAGTAAGACTCAAAACCCGACCATGCCAGAAAAATAGAGAGAGAACGAAAGTCATTCCCTATGCCACAGCCACAGGTTCTATAAAGCATACCATGATGTGTACCAAATCAAATGTGTGCCTTGCCACGTGTCTGGCAAGGGGGTACCAAAATGATCCAGGAGTGGATCACTGGACAACAATCAAAATTATCCTTAGAGGAATAAGGAAATGTTTCTCGGTTATGATGGTGATAAAGAGTTTGTCGTAAAAGGTTACGCCGATGCAAGTTTTGACACGAAGCCAGATGACTCTAAGTATCAATCTGGATGCGTATTGAACGTAGGAGCAATTAGCTCGAGTAGCTCAATGCAGAGCACTGTAGACATAGAAATTTGCAAAGTACACACGGATCTGAATGTTGCAGACCCGTTGACTAAAGCCTCTCTCACAAGCAAAACATGATCATACCTTAGAACTCTTTGAGTGTTAATCACATGGCGATGTGAACTAGATTATTGACTCTAGTAACTCTATGGGTATTAGTCACATGATGATGTGAACTAGATTATTGACTCTAGTAAACTTTTTGGGTATTAATCACATGGCGATGTGAACTATGGGTGTTAATCACATGGCGATGTGAACTACATTATTGACTCTAGTCCAAGTGGGAGAGTGATGGAAATATGCCCTAGAAGCAATAATACAATGGTTATTATTATATTTCCTTAATCATGATATAGGTTTATTATTCATGCTAGAATTGTATTGACCGAAAACTTAAATACATGCGTGAATACATAAACAAATAACGTGTCCCTAGTAAGCCTCTACTAGACTAACTCGTTGATCGAAGATGGTTAAGGTTTCCTAACCATAGACATGAGTTGCCATTTGATAACGGGATCACATCATTAGGAGAATGATGTGATGGACAAGACCCATTCGTTAGCTTAGCATTTGATTGTATAGATTTTGCTATTGCTTTCATGTATGTCAAATACATATTCCTTTGACTATGAGATCATGCAACTCATGGATACTGGAGGAATGCCTTGTGTGCTATCAAACGTTATAGCGTAACTGGGTGATTATAAAGATGCTCTACAGGTATCTGCGTAGGTGTTTTGTTGGGTTGGTATGAATCAAGTTTAGGATTTCTCACTCCAAGTATCGGAGAGGTATCTATGGGCCCTCTCGGTAATACACATAATAATAAGCCTTGCAAGCAATTGAATAATGAATTAGTCATGAGATGATGTATTACGGAGCGAGTAAAGAGACTTGCCATGAGGGAGTGCTGTGGTTGGTATGAATCATTGAGCTGCGGTATGAATCATTGCTACTGGAGGTAGAAGAGATCTTGGGGGTGCTGTGGTAAGAACTTGAGGCAAGGGGAAATAGTGGAAGGGGTCAAAACAGGGGTTTTGGTAAAATAGCAGAAGGTGTTTGATGATGTTTTGGGAAGGCAAATGGGTTTCATTTGGCATGGTACTCCACAGGATTAAATGGCACATATAATTAGGCCCTTTCACCAAATTAGAGCTCATTTGGGCAAAGTTGCCAATGCAACTTTTGTAAACCCTAGAAATCAACAGAAATGGATTTTCCAAGATTTAGTCATGCAAATCATCCCTTCTTGATGCACCACTTGGTGTAGTGTCATCATTTGGGGTTGTGGAATTGTCCACCAAATTTGGGGTCACAAGTAAAAAGTTGGTAATGTAAAGTTGTTCAAATTTGAATCTGAACAGAAATGATTTTGGGGCACTTTGATCAAGTTACCCTTCTCCAAAACTTGTGCCATTTGGTCTAGATGCATAATTAGACCATTTTAGCATGTGTACCAAGTTTGAGAGCATTTGGACAAGTTTGGCAATGTAAAGTTGCTCAAACTTCAAAATGGACAGAAATGGTTTTGAGGGGATTTGATGATGTTTTCTTGTTTCCCAAGGCACGAGACTTGGCAAGATCATCAAATATGTCATACTTGACATGATAGAATTTCCCTGAAATTTTTATGGAATATTTCCTTTGTAAATATTTCAAAAGCTTGAAATATCCAGAAAGGGTTTCTGAGGGATTTGCCCAATATTTTGAACATGACCATGTTTTGAAACTCTTATATATGGACAATATATGTCCTAAGAGTCTCTCTGAATTTTGACAAATATTTTTGAAACAGTTAAATAATTTTTACCTATTAAAGACCATTTCTGGCCTAAAGGAAAATCCTTTAAATAAAATTGGAAAATAACTTTTAAAATTATACTTTTGTGGTTTTTGGGAGTCCTATACCTAATAGGATTCAAACATACCTTTTCAAAGATTTTTATCACCCTAAATCAAGTACTTGCAGTGCAAATCTTAATTCAGGGGTTTTTGGAAAATTAAAATACTATTTGGCCAAAATATTTTTATAAGAATATACTATACTGTCCTATACACATGGTATGATCATTGGGCATAAGTTTGGGGCAAGGAGCTGAAGTATAGAAGGTGAGGCTATGTTGACTTTTAAAGAGCACTTGAAATCGGAGAGAGAAAAATTCAATTCCAAATTAAAGCCAAATGATGCAAAAAGTTTTTGTTTGTCCAAATTTTCATGCTTTATTAATGCAATAGCCAGGTTACAAAATGCAGGGTGTGATAGAACTTCAGGATACATCATCGTCTCCGCGTGCCTCGGTTATCTCTTACCCGAGCCCTTTACTTATGCAATTTACTTTGGGTAAGTGCATCTAGTGCCACCCTAGTTGGTTTTGGAGGATTGATGACAAACGTGGTTGAGGGAAACACGGGTAGTAGTCCCTCACTGATTCGGTTAACTACCAGAGATGTCCCCTAAAAATGTGTGAAGACATTGAAGATAATGGTGGTTCGTGAAGACATTCACTTGAAGATAATGACCTGTGAAGACATTCACTTGAAGACTATGGAGTGCCAAGACATAGTTTCTTTTGTAGTTCGTTTTCTTCTTTCTTGAGTCATAGGAACCACTGTACTGTTAAGTGGGGTCCAATTGAACTATCACATCCCTAGTTTAGCACTTGCATTAGGGCTAGCTAGAGTGTGCATCATGTTTACTTATCAAAGAAACTTGAAATGGGAATGACAGAAACCCCAGCACCCCTCTTCAAACAACTAGGGTTTGATAAAATATTTTCCAATATACCCAAAATGCCCTTCAAAAATGTTCATCATTTCTGCCTTGGTCTCAAACCTTTGCTAAAAATGGTGCACAATTTTCTAGGACATCCAAGGTCTCTGGATTAAATCATATGTTATTTGAATTTGGGCATTTAAATGCTATAAAATAATTTAAATGCTCAAATAATCATAAACTATAATGTTCCATACTGTTCATATTATATACAGTGGGCATGACAAGTTTCATGAGTTATAAAAATGTTCTAGCATTTTTACTAATTAAACAAAGTTGCAAAACAAATGAAACAGAAAAAGAAATAGGAAAAAAGAAAAAGAGAGAAAGGACTTACCTCAGGCCCAGCACTATAGCAGGCCGGCCCAGCCCACAGCCCCGTTTCTGTCGCCTTCCTCCTCGCGCCAGTCGGCAGCGCGCGTGGCCGCCGCGCGCCGGCACGCGCCCGGCCACCTCCACCCTGCCTGCCTGCATCCCCGACGCCCTGGAAGACTCCCCGTGACACCACGCAGCTGCCCCGACCCCTCTCGCACTTTCCCCTCGTCCCCGTCGCCTCCCCTGGCTCTCTCCTCTCTCACCACCGAGCCGCCCGTCGCCGCCGCTCGCCGTTGCCGCACCTAGACCCTCCCCCTCGACCCGTGACCGTGTCCAAAAGGTTTGCCACGACGCCCTCTTCCTCCTCGCTGAGCCACGGATCGCCGGGAGCCCTGCAACGTCTTCACGCCGTCGTCCCCTTCCTCGGATCGCCGGAGCACCTCGCCGTCGATTGAGAAGCTGCAGCGCGTCCCCGACCTCTCACTACTAGAAAAAAGGCTATTAGTGGCGCACCCAATATTGCCATTAGTGGCGCACCATGGGTGGGCCACTAATACCACGCCACTAATAAGGAATACTAGTGGCGCACCAGTGGTGGGATTAACAGTGGCGCACCACTGGTGCGCCACTGGTATGCCCCCCGGGTGCGCCACTGATATTTTTTCAGAATTTTTTTTTCAATTTTTTTTTTCAAATTTTATTCCAGAATTGCTACAGGTGCGCCACTGATATTGCTACAGGTGCGCCACTAGTAACAATTTTATTTTTCAAATTTTTTTCCAGAATTTGTTTTTTCAAATTTTTTTCCAGAATTTTTTTTTTCAATTTTTTTTCAAATTTGGCGGGAATTTTGTTTTCCTTAATCTCGGGTCAATATGGCTTAATCTCGGGTCAAATCGCACTCCGTGGTCAAACTTCCCGGAAGGTCACCCATCCTACACTACTCCAGCCCAAGCACGCTTAACTTCTGAGTTCTATCCAACCCCAGCACCAGCTCACTTAGCAGGCACTTGTTGATATATCTATCATATCAATCCTATTAAACCTTGTTGATGTCTAGGAGTTTGTTCATGTTCATGAGTGTGATGAAATTTTGAAAAAATATTTCAAACTTCCCGGTCATTTTACATATCATATTTTGAATTTTTTGAAAAAAAACTATTTTTTTTTTAAAAAACCATTTTTTTTTAAAAAAAACTATTTTTTTTCAAAAAAACTATTTTTTTCCAAAAAAAACATTTTTTCAAAAGAAAACATTTTTTCAAAAAAAAATATTTATTTCAAAAAAAATAGTTTTTCGAAAAAAAACTATATTAGTGGCGCACCACACCCACGGTGCGCCACTACTATTTTTGAATTTTTTTGAATTTTTTTGCCTCTTGATCTTAAAAGCCCCGTAACTTTTTTCTGTTAGGTTTAACGGGGTTCCCCCTGTTAAATTCGGATGTAACTTTTCGAGTAGATGCTTTTTCATATAAAAAACTTTTTCATCGGAGTTCGTATGCAAAAGTTATGCCCATTTTACAAATTCTCGAGAGATTTTGCAAAAAAAGTCGAAATTCATGTTTGTAAATTTTGCTAACAACTAGACCACAAATCACATTGGAATCTTATTTTTTTTTTTTGACATTTCTATCATTTTCTTTTATTTATTTTTTTAACTGAAAAGGCGGTCCACGGG